>OU452221.1:24595667-25240667 GCA_911728455.2 Marthasterias glacialis | reverse complement strand
CCTCTGGTTACACCACTGCAGTGTTAGACATCTGCACCGCGACAGTATGGTAAGAATATTTCTCGTGCATGTTAATTTACACAAACATTAGAGATATGTCTATTTTATGCAACGGTAAATGTCAGGATCATACTTGGACATACAGCATATTTCTGTGGTAATTTTCTCTCTTTTATTCTTCTCTGTCTAAGATTAAAACTAAAGCCATTAAGATTGGATGTATTTTGGGCGTCCCTCGGGTTACGCCAAACATGCCAATGTTTACGCTCAATATGCTCCCTTTGTAGAATAAGTCCCCAGCACTGATTCCACATCTGTGATATTATTGTGGTCTTTAAGTTCATTAATAAAAAATTAAGAAACTGTGCTCTCTATTGATTTGATAATCATCCTCTCACACTGTGCAATCAGACGCAGTGCACCCACCAGCTAATACTGTAACCATGACAGTTCTGTTCGGCATTACTAAAGAAAAATCAATGAAACGAAGGACTCCTTCACCGATCCACATACGTTATAGGTGACTATTTTTAACTCTATATAGACCACAGACATAAAGAACCTATAGACGGACAGCGCCTATGGAAAACAACGCTTGGGTACCGTAATTGTGACGGCACCAGACTGTACCCCAAACCGTGGGCAAACTTATTATTGAATAACGTGTAAAGCAATGGCAAAGATAGGAGATGACGATATAAAATTTCTGTTTTAAGGTTTAAAAAATCACCAATTATCTTTAAAACAGTAATAAATCAATAACTAGATAATTTTTCTCACTTTTGCATTGTCTTGTTTTAAAAAGTGATGGTAAATGTTTAGATTTCGAAGCATTAGTAAAATGATACGAAGTAAAGTGCGCACTAGTCATGGTTAAACCGTCGCTGTTTCAACCCCATTTTGGGATAGTTTATCTAACAAGAACTTAAGAACCCGGTGACATTCATTCATAGATATCAATCCTTACGACATCCATTCTTGTTGGTTCATTAAGTACACAATTCATTGCCAGAACATAATTTTAAGGAAGGTTTGTTACTCTATCGGTGTGAGCGCCGCAGTATGCGGTGCACACGTCACGGCGTGACCCACCCAGCCCGGAAAACTGACCGGTACCGCACCATGGAGTACTCTTGCAGCACACGTACACGGCATAGCGATTTAGCATTACTTTTGGCTGTAGTATTATAATGGGTACAAACAATGCAAGTTTAGATAGATTTTTAAGTATTTCTGAACAAAGAAACTACACCCATGATTAAAAGTAAGGCTTTGTAACTTACAGCCGTGCACGAAATTTCTATTATGGTGACCATCCCATCCATGTGTCAGAAAAAAAAGAAAACCACGTACCATATTAATCTTTTATTCTTGTTTAATACATGTAGTAAGTTTTCCTCTCCCGGTGTCAATCGTTGTTCTAACATCATTATGAGCTAATATAATAATAATATAGGATCCAGCGACTAGTGTGGCGTGTATTGATCTTCAAAGTTCATTTGGCTTGCTTTTGCCTACTGCGGTAGCATTCTTGTACTCTTGTTTATGCCATAGCGATACGACCTTGCACAACAACTAACTAGACTACTGAACACGTACACAGCGCAGTGTGTTTTTTGTTATAAATTGATACAATAATTATATAAATGTAGCAAAACTTAATGTTGCTCGGGGCTGCATCTAGTTAAGATTTATTTTCTGACAAGGGAAACAAATCCCAATTGTTTTAATATGAAGAGCTGGGGGAAGAGAGAGGAGATCGGATGTCAGATTATCAAAACACTACACTAATATCCATTGAAATTTTTTTTATTACAATATTTTCATTTTCTCAGCCGACTCTCAGTGACACTGACAGATTAAAATTTGCCAAATCCGTGAAAAAATATCATCTCAAAAGCAGAAGACGTTCCTCATGTACTTGGCCCGGGCGTATGCGCAACGGCAAATGCGCGTTTTGTGACGCGCAGCTACATGCACGTTTGCAATGTACTCGATGTAACGCTCACAGAGATCAACGCAAACGCGTACGCACGGTGGACCATGAAATTCGGGCGATTTTGTTTCAGTCTTGGATTATTAAATAAAGTGACACGACTTTCCAGCTGTAAAAATAACTTTTTCTGAGAGTTGAAACATTTTTGATCTGTTATGGGCGATACCTTGACTCATGGAGGAAGGACAAATACTTCTTCTATGGTTGAAGAGTGAGGCATACGGTTGCAGAGGGCAACTTTTCACGAAAAGTATACTTTTTCTTTCTGGACGTTTGATATTTCGAAAGGAGATCGAAAATCTTTCTTTTTAGACCTAAATAAAATTATCTGATGGATTTCTTTATTCTGGGGGTTTCCTTAAGTTCATATGTTCTTTTACAAATTACTCTACATGTGAAAATCTCATTTAAAATTAAGCGAATTTCCCTTTGAAGTGGTAGCACTTCTTTTAGACTTCGCGTAAAAGTGTGCAAAAAGGCGTGACGTTATTCACTTCCGCCCACGGTTTGAGAAAGCACAAAATTACAGTTTGGCGCCCCCTACTGTCCGTCTATAGGTTCTTTATGTCTGTGATATAGACCTCATGCGTCTGACGTCACAAGTCCAACAGAGGTATGTACAACAGCGCCCCCAATGAGGTCAAAACGGCCGTATGTTTAATGTTGGACAACGGATGTGCATAATTATATACCCTCTATTACAGGTTTGGTGAACTACTAGGTATTGATGTTTTTAATTTACACCTAATCACCATCATACATACATTCAGTTGGAATTTTTTGGTTGTGCCTTCCAGTATATTTGACATGACTTATTTTCTTTAGTAATAGTCTTCAGGAACGTCCACAAAAAATAGGTCTTTTTGCTGACATGGCTGGATTCCTTCTGTGACATTATCATTACGGTCATTAATTCATGAGCTAATCCAGAGGACAATCGTTCCTGGACAGGGTCCGCCAAAGGAATGACAAATATGTGTTCTTTCTTTCCCGAAATTCACTCATGAATATATGTATTATGTAATGCATGTGACGTCACTGAAGGAATCCAGCCGTGTCAGCAAGTGACCTATTTTTGTGGGCGGTCCTGAAGCCTATTATTTTCAAAGAAAATAAATCATGTAAACAATATACAGGAAGGCATAAAATGATTTTTCTCAACTGAATTATTGTATATTAACTATAAGTTGTCAAATAAAAACATCAATACTAAGTAGTTCACCAAACCTTTAAATGAAAAGCTTACCATTTTTTTTTATCAGGCTTATCCGTAGAGCATTTCAGTCATAAACAATTACGACGTTAATAACCTTGTTCTGATACCCGGCCAGTTATTCCATCAAGCAAATAACGAAGAGATGAACCATGTCAGTTCAGATTTACATCTTTTTTAAAACTATATTTTGTTTGTTATCAGGTTCAGCAGATTCCAACAAACGAAGATAGTGTTGTAAAATGTCCACATACACGTGTAATCTAAAATCAAGATGTTTTATTATTAATATTAATAAGAAAATAAAATTAGCTATTGCAAACTGTTTACCAACCATTCCTGTGGTATAATTGCAAAAAAAAAACACGTTATTGGTCTCACGTTATTATTGTATTACTGTCGCCTACGAGATACGTTTCATATAGGCTCAAACTTGATTATTATTTGCTCGCTCAACCTTGACATTGTCCGCTTGTTTGTTTGCTCGTTTTGTTTGTTTCTTGAGGTTGCTTTTTGTCTCGGTAAAATGATCGAGAACCAGGCCTCACCGTGTTTTAACAACTAGTCGAAGACCTCCTCAACACACTTGTATTCCCTTATTAACTTCGCTTACTTCTAAAGCTGGCTGTGAGCAAAAACGTGCCTGATCAAAACACAATGGAAATAATAACAAGCCCTTCGCCAGATTCACTCAAGTGTTTCTACACACACAGCGAAGCTGAAAGAAATAAATAATAAATAAATCGTTATTTTCAAAGAGAAATTATAATCTTGTTTACTCTCGAAAATCATTATACCCAGCGTTATGCAGTGCTTCTGTTTAACTTTGAAAGATAAACAATAATATTGAACGCTTGTAAAGCAGTTCGAGAGATAAAAATACAATTGTTGATGCGTCAGTGGCGTATAGTTTTCGTATCATGAGATCAAAGCAGAGGGACCACAATCGAAACTAGCCGAGGTCAATACCGTAATTCCTACAATCATTGAGCATAGGAACTGGCTTAAAGCCACATCTCAATATTGGTAAAGCGTCTGTAAATGCGTCCATTCTTTGCACAAATCAAGATATAAAAGTAATAAAACCAACCTGTGAAAATGTCAGCTCATCTCGTTGTTTCATTTGCGGGAAAACGGTAAAAATGCATTTGCCATTTTTTGTATGCATTCTTAGGCAGAATTTTCGTCTCACATGAGACGAACATTAATTTGGAACCTTATTTCATTGATTATTACAAAACGATAACACTTCAGGCAGAATTATTTCAAGGACAGTTTTCTACCATCGTTATCTTGTATGTAAGGTATATGTAAATCTGTGGACATTTTATGTTTTTTTTTCTTACCAATGTTGAGCTGGGGCTTTATTAGCTGCGATTGTAGTTTTCTGATTCCCTTGAGATATGCATCACGAACGTTTATAAGAGGCTCTTTAAGAGTTTCTACGTGCAGACAATATTTTTTTTTTTAATCTGGAACCACGCATCTCCACCCCCCCCCCCCCCCCCACCCGACCACTGACACTTCATGTCTAGGCCTACAGGAAAACAGACAAAAGAGAAGACTTGAGTTGCTAAGGATTAAGTCCACCAGTACCAACGGAGCGAGGACACCGATTTCAACGCAACTGCAAAAACCGCTGCAATAATAGAACTATTTTTAATTGAGCGCCAGAAGCCGTACTGGTTAAGGTTGCTGGATTTTTGTTGATAGGTAATCTTTGCTTTGTGCGAGGCAAACCAACTGACACGTCAAGGAGGAGCATAACGGTCACAATCCATAATAGATTTCCTCACCTGAAAGGTTTGTAATACCTTCTTTGTCTTCGCTTAATTGTTTTTGTTTTCCCAATCAGGGTCCAATTTTATGTTTACTGCGGAATTCTGCTCTTACATCTCACATAGCACATACTTCCATGGGTGGTAAGAGCAGAATTCCATGGTGAGCAGAGCCATGAAATTTGGCCCTGATCTTGATCTGGAGCAGATAAAAATGAACATGAGGGCTTTTCCTTTTTCCAGTAAATTTCAGATTCAACACTGGCGTTGTAGGAGCAAAACGATGTCAAAAATGATCACGTGGGATTTATTCCGACTATTTACGGCAATAGCACTTGTATTTGGTACGTATATATGCATTTGGTTGTATATATTCAGAGTTTTTGTTTCCCAATCAGAGCCGTGTCTTCATATTAATATTAAGTCTAATCGAGAGGTTTTTTCCTCTTCTTTTCCTTTGGTCTAATTACAACTATTCATAACACATCAGAATCAATAACCGTTACACGTATACGGTAGTCCTAACAATCGTTAGTTAATGATTGCCTTGTCAGCACACACCCAGCCCTGATCTTTCCAGTTTCAGAATGCATATGACCAAGAGTAAAGTAATTACCCCTTGGTTTTCAATGAAAACACAAAGTAGCAAATATAATTTTGAAAAGACAGAGAAAAAACAACAACACCGAATTACCTTTTATGTTTTGTGAGTTTTTTTTTTAAATATACTTTATGTTTATTTCGAATTAGCACCCCGACATAAGAAATCAGGTATTGAGTGAAGACTTTCTCAAATGGTTGTAGTTCAGACGAGATATCATTGGGATAATTTGGTCCTCGATTTCATTTTTATTACATGATTTCAGATTTTCCTTTTTTCATCAAAACCAATCCTGTTGGTAAATGGTGACGTTTTGGAGCCGGAAGTGCAGCGTAACAAATATTCATGTACAATGTATGTATAATTCGTTAACATTGCACTTGACATTTCATATTGTGGGGGCTCATACTCTAAACGGGAGGTTATTTTATGGTGGTCCATAATTCCTTTTAATGTGCGATTCCTTTCACATTTGTGATAGTTTTGGCCCAAACGTTTAATAAACACAAGGTCAAACAAGCGGTTGCCATGCTAACAGCTGACCCACGGTATTTTTTTCAATAGGACCCTAGATAAATATTTAGAAAAGTGCGACGTTGAAGAAAAATGCGATGGGGGGATGCTTCGGAGGGTAAAATGCAGCGAAAAAACAAAATAAAAAAACAACAAAAACTGCGACTTAAAAAATGCGAAGAAATTCAAGAATGCGACGGAGAGAGGGGGGAATTCGACGGGAAAATTTTGACGGGGAAAAATGCGACGAGAAAAAGTGCAACTGGAAAACATGCCACGGAAAAAAATGCGAACAAAATAAAAAAATGCAACGTGTTCCCGTGCGGTGTCGAGTTTTTAGGTGACGCTCGTGGTGAGACATGCACAATATCTTTTGACATGCAATAGACCCCCAAAATGGAAGACATGTACCTTCGTGTGACGTCAGTGGCCTGCTTGTATTTTAATCAACATCGAAATAGTAGATAATTTCGCCCTTTTCCAAAGCATGCATAAGTCGGTGTCAGTTCTTACACTACTCGTTCTTTTCAAAAATTTCTTAATTCATAGAAATTGTCTACTATAGGTATATGTCAAACCTTTGGAATCTGGGGTGTCTTTCCAAACATGAATAAATTGCAAATCCCTACGGAGCTTTTAAACGGACATAGGTTAAAAAAAATCTGCATTTGAACGTTCGATTGAAGATTTTTTCGTTGGGATTAAGATTTGTTTCGTTGGATTGCTCGTACGAAGGTTTATCTTAATAGACCCGCCGCGTGCGCACGTGTGCACGTCACAAGATGTCATAAGCACTCCCAGACGCCATTGTTCATTGTGGAGGTAGGATAGCATTAGCAGTCAAGTCTCCGGATCCCGTACCTCCGAGGATGGAATACCCTATTTCCGTGGTACTTGCCGCATTTTCGATCAAATACAAATAAAAATCACCAACCTGTGCAAAGTTTCAGATATTATTGTTGCTGAAGTATTACTTTCCACTTTGACTTTAAAAACCCCCATCAGTTTTCAGATTAAATTCGTTGAAGACGAATATATCCGCGGGAGTTTTAATGGATTACGATTTAATAGATTACGATTTATAATTTCCAACCAGTCGGGCAAGTTTCGCTCTTTTACTAGGAATTTTAATTGCGGAGTACCAAATTTCTGAAGGACACCCCTGCACTCCATATTGGAATGGTACTATACGTCATGGAATTGCCCCATATTAAGCGCAAAGTAACCGCGTAAGTTGAAAACTGAATTGCGCAATTTTGAAAATTGCGTGCATCGTCCCGCTGCGAATTTTGTACTTGCCCATAAGTCTTTAACCTGCGCGAGTTTTTACTTTATGTTAAAACCATTGATCTCCATTAATACTGACTGGATATGACACGTTGCGCGTCATGCATTTAACACGTGCGTTTTCAAGAGAATGAAAATTCAAACGCCAGTCGTCACACTACTCTGTACGCAGCGCAAACAAATGAAGTTTGGTGTCGAGGTAAATTATTTTCATCCGATTTTACTTTTTTTCTGCAGTTCTGAAAAAAATTGAAATCCATTAAATAGCTCTATGGTAGTACCGCATCGTTGATCATCAAACGTGTACAATAGCGTATTTTCCACAAAATAATATATAAATTAAAAAATCTCCTCGACATTTCGAACTTGTTCTTTTTACCAGATCGGCAGAAGTTTATTGGTTATCGATACACTGAAAAGTCGTCCATAGATGACATAATTATTGGCGCCGCAAAAAATAATGTTCTAACACCGCAGAAAGCTGAGACTTGACTATACTTTCTGTGATGGCATATCATAGAGGCAGAGCACGAACGAATATTTTTTCTTCGTTAGAATGCAGATTTTTGTTCGTTCGAACAACGATTATTTTCGTTCGAACGCAGATTTTTTTTCGTTCGAACGCAGATTTCACCTATTCCCTTTAAAAGCTCGGTAAAACCATAAAGCTATATAATAGAGCACGAGCATCGTTCGTACGTTGAAGCCGCCTCCATTACAAAACTTGAAATCTTGTACGGCTGGGTTACGGCTATTTGCATACCACTGCGCAATCAGTTAATGCGCGTGAATTAATCTCAGCGCATGCGCATCTACTGCATGAGCTCGTGCTGTAACGTCTCGTGCGCGTTTGAACGTACGTGCCGTGACGATTTTTTAGATTTTTTTTTGCATTGCTTAATTTTCTGCAGTGAAGGGAAGAACGTTGCACCATTTACTCAAAGATTGTCGTAAGTAGGCCCTTAGATTCACGAGCCGAACGGTCTAGATCACCGGACTCAAGTTCTGGTGTTGTCGGCATCAGAGTGTGGGTTCGAATCCCGGTCGTCGCGGCACTTGTGGTCTTGAGCAAGACACTTCACCACATTGCTTTGTCCTTCGGATGTGACATTAAGCCGTAGGTCCCGTGTACTAGGATGAGTAGTGCACGTAAAAGAACCCAGAACACTTATCGTGGAAGAGATTAAGGGGAATTGCCCCGGTGTTTCTGGTTCACATGGCAAGCACCCTTATCTACAGGTTTCCTCAGGCTTGAGAGCTACAGTGATTAAGTTCACTTATGAGGCATCCTTGGTTTCATTACCAGAAACATACAATAGGCCTAATAATAATAATAACTGAAATTTATTTATATTCTTTTCTTAACTTCTTTATACAGTCAAAATTGTTATTTCTTGCCAGTGCCGGCCATAGAGCATGTAGAGTTATCTCTTTGGTGCCTCGATCGTCGCGTCCACTTTCAAGCCGCAGTGTAACGCGTGCTTGAACTGCGCCGTGCAGCCGTAAGGCCGGTGTACACACGAGGACGCAAGACATGCAGAATACTCGCGGGCAAATGCTCGTTGAAAATTAAATTCTTTCTTCATTGACGCACAATGAATAAACTTGCTGAGTGCAGCGCGACTTCAAAACGGTTTTGCATATAATATGTAGAGTTAGCACTTTAATCGATATATATAGCTCTATATAGCCTATCCTATTGGCTAGGATTCACGATATACATTTATTTATATTCTTGTCTTAACTTCTTATACAGTCAAAATTGTAATTTCTTGTCAGTGCCGGTGTCAGATGCAATTGTGTCCGCCATGCAATACTGTCCGCTCCGGACACTTTTGCATATGCAATCGTGTCCGGGGCTATGCAAAACCGTCCGACGTACATGTACATTGTGCGTCAGCGAGCGTGCATGCACTGAACGTACGTATGCACATGTGCGGCATGAATATTCATGTATTATGATTGCAGCTTACTGCAACGGTTTCAGCGCTTTAGTTTTTCTTCTGTTTTAAATCTTTTGACATATTTATAAACATAACCCGGGGGTGTCATGGACAAGCAAAATTTCCACGGGCCCGCCGTGCCTGGGGCTTGTTTTCGCCGAATATTTGAACATAGGCTTCGAGGACCGTTTTGCATGGTGGCGGACACGATTGCATATGCAAATGTGTCTGGGCGGACACAATTGCATTATGCAGCAGCGTCCGGGCGGACACAATTGCATATGCAAAATCGTCCGGCGGACGGTATTGCATATGCAATAATGTCCGCCGGATAGTATCGCATAGAGGACATAATTGCATGCGACACCGGCCATACAGCGATCTCTATGGTGCCGGCCCGTCTCATCCCTCGATCGTCGCGTCCACTTTCAAGCCGCAGTGTGACGCGTGCTTGAGCTGCGTCATGCAGCCGTAGACGCGCGAACGCGCGGGCAATAGACCCTACCCATGAAATATGTAAATTGTACATCACGCATGCGCACTAACACTACTGGTGGGAAAAATGAGGGAACATCGCGCCGTTTTGTGTGGGGCTAATGGTGGCGTGATGCACACGCGTTTGTGCGTCTGCCTAGTGCACAACTCTATGGCGTTTGCCTACCAATAATGTCAGTACGCATGCATGAATATAATTAGCATATTTCATGGGAAACGCTAATCGCAAATGCTCTTTGAAAATTAAAATCTTTTTTCAATGACGCAAAATGACTAAACATGTCTGCGTGCAGAACGAATTCAAAACGGTTTTGCATAAATACTTGTACAATGTGGAGTTAGCGCTCTAGTCAATATGCTTAGCTCTATGGGTAAACCCACATAATTATTTAAATTTTTAAAACTTGATTATAAAGAGCGCGCAGGTAACGTGGTATCAGCAAGGGTGTGTGTCATAGGCACGGAGTCAGATGGTGGGAAGGTACGGTTCGTTCTACCACCGGGAGATCTCTGTTCATGTAGTGAACTAGTACTAGGCGGTCATAACTCCTACGCGCAGCCGAGAAATGATCCCTCAGTTTACATTGATACTCTACCGATGGACGCTGAAGGACTCCGCGTACATCTTGGTTGTGCACATAATTCCAAAGGTAGGCTTTCATGTCATTATTGATTGAAGTGTCTGCATAATGAATGTCCTTATAAAACGATATTGTGTGTGTGTGAGTTTGTTTAGACATTCAAACCGGGGACTTATAACAAAAGAGGACAATAGGGTCCCCAGTTGGAAAAGGTCCCCAGTTGCAAATCGTGTACAAAACCAATGGGAGCTGTTGCTAAAAAAAAGTACAAACAAAAGAGGGACAATAGGAGGTCCCCGATTGGAGGTAAATACACACTTGTGTGTGTGAGTTTGTTTAGGCATTCAAACCGGGGACTTATAACAAAAGAGGACAATAGGGTCCCCCATTGGAAAAGGTCCCCAGTTGAAAATCGTGTTCAAAACCAATGGGAGCTGTTGCTAAAAAGTTAAAGTACAAACGAAAGAGGGACAATATATAGGAGGTCCCCGATTGGAGGTAAATACACACTTGTGTGTGTGTGTGTGTGTGTGTGAGTGTGTGTTTTGTTTTTTAGATGATTATTATAACAAAATTATTTCAAGGTCATGTACCTATTTTTACTAGAAGTATGGCGGGCGGGGGGGGGGGGGTACACTCCAGATGAACATGAACATTGACAAACTTTCGTAACCTTTCAGATATAATATTCATTATTGGCGTGAAGAAAGTCACCCTCGTATCCAGCGAGGCACAATGCCATTTGCGAATAGACATTTATTTATGTTTTTACTTATTTATTATTTTCATTTAAATTGTCATTTGGTTGGTTGGTCAGTCGGTCGGTCGTGTGTTTGTTTGTTTGCTGGGCTGTTGGGTTGTGGATTGTTTGTTACTTTGTTTGTTGTTTGTTGGGTTGTTTGTTTGTTTGTTTGTTTGTTTGTTGGGTTGTTTGTTTGTTTGTTTGTTTGTTTGTTGTTTGTTTGTTTGTTTGTTTGTTTGTTTGTTTGTTTTTTCTTTGTTGGGTTGTTTGTTTGTTTGTTTATTTGCTTGTTTGTTTATTTAAGACAATTGGGGTAGGGTGTGGTGGTTTCTTAAAAGTTACGGACAAAACATTTCAGTCTTTAGTTGTACATAAAATGATAACATTACCTCATCATTTTAAACATACATACAGTAAAGCTGTCTCATTTTAATGAAAATCGTACAAACACTGGTGGTCTCAGAAAAAAATATGGAACAAGCTCGAATACTTGCATCATAATAATAGCTGCACCACCTCAGCAATCAATTTAACTTTGTCGATCTGCTCATGGCATGAGTTTGTGGGGGCATATACTCTCTGCTTGGCCGGATAGAGTAAAGTGAGACTTTCAAAATCGTCCATCTTTGATGACTAATTTGACTACTGGGTTGAATTACTCTCTGCGCCTTTAGATGTAGCAAGCTCAGCTGGCCCGGAGATGCCACCCAAGCATTCGGATTGTCAGGAAATCCTGGATGCCGGAAATACAACTAGTGGAGTCTACACTATAAAGCATCGAGATGAAGCCATAGACGTCTATTGCGACATGGAGCCACCTAATCACGGTTATATGGTAAGTAGTCTCTATGACAGTCGTACAATTCTAAATCGAAGGGAGTTGTTTTCATCTTAGAGATCACTGTTTGAAAAGTCTATAACAATACCAAATTCTCCACAGATGTATATTATATGCGTCTGATCATGATATAATGTCAAAGTCCAAACTGCGTTTGAAGATCCCCTCCCCCCCCCACCCATAAACAGTCGGTAACCCTATGGGGAGGGGCGGGGCCCTGAGCCTCCCCCAAAAGCAAGCGATCGAAAATGCTTAAAAGAATGGTTCGATATATTATTAAATAGCCCCCAAATTATGCCTTTGCCCGCGCTTGCCCCCCCCCCTTCCCGCAAATGAAAATGTGTGGTTATGCCACTGCCCACAAAATCAATGTTCTTCAAATCTAACAAGCCCGACATGAACGTGAGCAAAATTCTTCACAAAACATGAATTGTTTTCAAACATACCTGCCGAATTTGATAGACTTTTCTATGGTGTTCCAAAGACGACAGGTCACCGTCGCCGTTGACGTCGTCGTCGACGTCTCATTTAGCCCATAAAACCCCAGTTCAAGGGCGACGGTATGGTGTTCCAAAGACGACAGGTCGCGTCGCCGTCGACGCGACGTCTTATTTAGCCCATTAACTTGTGCATAAAACCCCCAAAAATGTTGCCGTCGCCGTCGCCGTCGCCGTCGCCGTCGCCGTCGGACTCTTGAGGGCGCAACAATACATTTATGTTGCTGGATAAATTGCTTTCACGATTTTGTTCCATCACATGTGCCAGAGTTTGCAAAGAACAGATTCGATCGTCGTTATTGGTGGCTCCAAAAAGGAATGTACTATTAAGTCTGGGTCTGCAACACCTTTCTCCTCATTTTAAAGAAAATGGGGTAAGTTGGCGACGGCGACGGCGACGGCGACGCGACCTGTCGTCTTTAGAACACCATACTTTTCACAGATGGTCAAACAATAACACAATGACGTACTTTATCTTGAAAAATAATAACATTGACGATTTTTCAGCAGGAGAAACAGGTCCGTCTGAACTACTTAATCAAAACCTGATCAAAACTGGGCTCTTATTTCGATGTGCCAAATAGCAATAAGCAGTTGTGTTTAAGTGCACAGTATTCAACATAAATTATATACCATTTTTCTAGGGGTTTTGTTTTGTCCTCGAAAGTGATCACGGTGTATGATGAAATTATGACCGGCTGTTTTCGGCTCGTGTGTCTCTGTAGGTCTTTCAAAGACGAAAGGACGGCTCCGTTGACTTCGACAGAACTTGGTCGGAGTACGAGATGGGTTTCGGTGAGTTGAACGGAGAATTCTGGTGGGGTAATAAGAAACTTCAATCGTTCACAGAGTCAGAAACCGAAGAGTGGGAGCTGGTTGTGGACCAGAAATTTTCTCATGACGAGGATTTCCGTGTTCGTTTGGCAGAATTCAAAGTCACTGGCCCCATGTATGTCATTCATTTGGGCAGGTCGACAGCGGGAACCGATGGTAAGTGTAGTTTTTTGACTAACCTGGTTATTTGGGCGATTTACTTTCTGTCAAAATCTAAAGGGGTCTTAAACACAAAAGTAAAAAAAAATAATAATAAAAATAATAATAAATGAAACAAAAAAAGATGCAAGACAAAACGTATCATCGTTTTGTGTGGACGCTACCTGAAAAAGATAATAATTAAAAATTGACAATTTGTTTTACTTTAGATGCGTTCTAAAGTCACTTAATTAATGCTTAGTCAATTCCAACTCCATACTTTCAACGTACTATGGTCTCCCATCATGGGATAATTACTTGGAGTTTTCATAGTAACATTTTCCTCCCCCCCCCTCCATCTTTAAGGCAATGTTTTTGCATCAAGTAATATGACAGAGTTTTCTACGAAAGATCAGTTAAGTGTGAAGCTCACTTCAGTTTGCACTGATGATCAGATTCTGAATATCCATGGAGGTTGGTGGTACGGCAACTGCGTCGATTGCAGCCTGAACGATGTGTACACCACTGGCTTTAACACGGAAGGCTCGGCAATATTGTGGTGCTCGACGTGGGAGCCAGTCATAGGCAGTGAAATGAAAATGAGACGAACAGATGTCCAGGCTGATTCAGATGACTTGGTTTCTCAGGTTTATAACGAACATCAGACTGATAATGGTGATCAGAGAAATAATGGTGATCAGAGTAATAATAATGATCAGGGTAATAATAATGATCAGGGTAATAATAATGATCAGGGTAATAATAATGATCAGGGTAATAATAATGATCAGGGTAATAATAATGATCAGGGTAATAATAATGATCAGGGTAATAATAATGATCAGGGTAATAATAATGATCAGGGTAATAATAATGATCAGGGTAATAATAATGATCAGGGTAATGATGATGATCAGGGTAATAATAATGATCAGGGTAATAATAATGATCAGGGTAATGATGATGATTAGGGTTAATAATAATAATGATCGGGTAATGATAATGATCAGGGTAATAATAATGATCAGGGTTAATGATAATAATGATCAGGGTAATAATGATCCGGGTGATAATAATGGGTTGATAATGATCAAGGGTGACACTAATAACAAGGGTATTTATACTGATCAGGGTAATAATAATTTTCAGGGTAATAATATCACGGTGATAAAAATGATCAAGGTGATATAAATAATCAGGATAATAATAATGGCAGAAGTGATAATCATTATTAGGGTTAATAATAATCGTCAGGATGATAATAATGATCAGGGTGATGCTAATGATCACGGTGATAATAATGATCCAGGTGATAGTAATGATCCGGCCGGTAATAATAACCAGGTTATTAATATTGGTCAGGTTAACAATCAGCGTGACAAAAATGATCAGGGCGATACTAATTATCAGGGTGATCAAGCCGATAAAGATTATAATAATAGCCCGAGGGTAATAATGATTACAGTGATAACAATAACAAAGGAAATAATAATGATCAGGGTGACAGTAATAATAACCAGGGCAACAACAAAGACGATCATGTTGAGAACATGCAATCAGTGATGCTCTTTAATGTATCGAACCATTTATGTGTGCATTAGTTCGATCTCATTTTGGGGCAGGCAAAAGGGGGGGGCTAGGGTTCTGAGCGGAGGGGGGTTCCCGTCCCCTGGCCCCCATCTGGTTTTGCCACTGACACCGTGCAAGGGAACACTTTGGTAGCACAGCTAGAACAATGTTTTAAAAAAGTCTCCGATGTGAATGCATACATTTAGCCTAACATTGTTTTACTAGCTCAAGAAGATTATTGAGATGTGAAATTTGTTTCTTTTTCGAAGATCGCTTGCAACCGGTTGCCCGTCAATCGCCTCGTGTGACGTGGCCCTTTCGAAACAGAATGTGAAGAGCCGTTCACTGGTCGCGATCTCCCCCATGGACCGCTGCTTCACTGTTTCAGACTTGCTGGTTAAATGACCGCTCCCCACCCAACCAAAATGTTTTCCCCCGCTGCCTCCCAAATGAAAATGTCTGGTTGTGCCACCGCACAGTGTTGGTTACCTGAGTCGTCTGTAAAAAATTGCTTTGCACGTGATGAGGCCCCATTGTCCCGAAACTGTGCATGATTTCTGGTGAACTAAATAAATGCTTTCTCTAAAAATAAAATGGACTTCATTTTGCAAGACGATCACATTGGAAACAACGTGTTAACATTAGTCATGCCCGTGAGTTGGTAATAAGGAAATAAAAGAGTGGAGACCGAGGTCTTAAATGGCCATTAAAACCGGCAGGGTCGTGGCCGTTTGATAAAGGACAGAGCCGAAGGCGAGGTCCTTTGTCACATGGCCACGACCCTGTAATATTTTAAACGGCCGTTTAAAACATATCGCACTACTCTTATTATCCCCATTCACAATGCCCTTGCTGTTAAAAAGCGTCATAGTGTAGGAAAATCCAAGATTAAAGATGCATTGCCCGATTTCAGGCCGATTTGGGGGTCAAAAATATATTTATCTTTCTAATTGCTAATGGAATGAACCTGGCGTTAAATTGATTGAAAATTTTGTTAAATTGGCCGGGAAAACCTATATTACGGGGTATAAAAAGTTATGAGCTTTCATTTGATACTTTGAACGAAAAAATCCGTCAAGGATTAGTGGCAGTTAATTAAAAACGTAAATGAATAAAAGGCTGGGCCAGCCTTTTAATCCTCAGAGCTATGGCGTACGTCATTTGCATATTGCAGAAGCACAGGATATGAATATTCATGCTTGTATTCAAGCAACGTAATAGACCGATTGCGCGACCTACGTCACGTGACCCCTGTTGGGTTAAAAATGTAAACACACACGTAATCCTCCATAGGAAAGGGTGGTACGGTACACGATGATTAATGTATTTAGTTAATTCGATCGAGGCTTTTCTTGCTCGAAATCTGTGAAACATATTCCAGAGTTTGTACCAGAGACCTTCAAGTGGCTGAATAAAGCTAGTAAGGACAGTTTCAGCAAGTCTTGAAAATTGTAAAAGTACCGTATAAATGTGCACGATGTGTACAGCGCGCTACGGAACGTTAGGCCAGACGACTGCGATCACCCTGACACACTTTTCAACACAAAAATTTCAAAGTTTTGAAGCTGAAATCCTCCAAAGAAATTGCTTTCCAAAACTGTGTGATTCCTTTGCCTATTTGAAATTCTGCAAGGCTATGTATTAATGCTCACTTTTCCAACGTTGTTTATCCTTTTTTTTTTTACAGTGATTTAGGCCAACATTCAAACAAAATAACAGACGGGTGGCTACATAATAGTCGTCCGACGCCGGTAGTGCATGGCTTGAAAAACCTCTTTTCAGAAGAATTCTGTTAAATTATGAAATAGAGATGTGATTTAAATTAATGCCACACCATACTGCTTTAAATAAAGGGGCTGATTAACTAATTCATCGCTTAACGCAAGTATAATCGACTGTTTTCGAACTCACTCTGTGTCACGGCCTGTCTCTTTACACGTATTCTATATCTATGGTATTGATTGCACTACGCGTAAATAAGCGCCCGCGTATAGGTATAATTGCTGATCGGTTATAAACACTCTCGACCATGCCTTATCAGCCGTTTAAATACCCCCATGTGACGTGCTCTCGACCAATCAAATTGGATAAACAGTCGGCGGATTTATGAATAATATTTTTTTTTTTTTGCAGAAAACAGTGTGATCTCAGTATATAATAATTCCACAAAAGCGCGATGTACATAGGCCTACTGCGAATATTGCTTAAAATCGTACTATTTTCTTTAGACCACCTTGCACTACGCAGGGTTATGTGTGGAGTGGATTTGACATTAGCATAATTTTAAAGTGTGTTCTTAAAACGAGTACTTTTAGAAATCAATGTAATCTTCTTTGCAGCGTTTGGCGTAGTAAAGTTCGGAACTTACAATAGTAGTTTTGTAGTTTTGTGTGCATGCAGTGTATAAGCTTACGATAAATTAAATGTATGTACGTGTATATGGAAAATCATTAGAAACTGTTAATTTAATTTCGTTGTTTCTCTTTTTTCCCTCTCTCTCTCCCTCCCTCAAGTTTTGTTCAATATGAGATGCGTACCTTTAGTAGTTTATTACAAATTGTATGTTTATTTTATTTTTCGCCACGTAGAAATAAGCAAAAACATTCTTATCTGCCCTCAATTAAACCATGATACCACGAAACTGTGAGAATTGTTCACTGGTCACGTCATAGAAGGAGCATCAAGTAGAAAGGTTCCTAATTTCTGTCAGTGAATGTTGGCACGTGTGCTTATTTCTACATGGCGAGTGGAACAATATTCTATCAAGTGTTTGACAAATATTTTGAAATTTTGTCGCCCGGATTCGCGTTTTTTTAATATTATTATTATAGCTTTTTTATTTTTAGAATTAAGTCGCAACATAATTTAAATAATTAATGGTAAACTTCGGAACATTAGCTTACTTTTTGGATGTGCATGCAGTTTATAATTAATTAGAAATGTGTAGATAACTATGTGTTACAAGTTAATGGGAAACATTAGGACAGGGGTCAAAATGTCATAAAGCTGTTGAGCATTATTGTAGTGTTGTAGCACTCGTGTTCGATACGTGTAGATACTCGAGTACTGCTCGCTCGGGTACCACTTTGTTGGTACTCGTGTTCGTACTCGTATACTCGGCTGGCAAAAATACTCATATACTACCTCGAGGTCCATACTCGATTCTAGACTGGAATTTAAATAACCTGACTTGAAGTCTTGTACTCGATACTCGACCGAAAATGTATACCCGGACTCAATTTTTAAGTACTCGTGGTCAAAATACGGTTGTCTACTTTGTCCTGATAATGTAAATGTATGCCATTGTTATGCAAGGAATAGAGGAATAAAGCTCTGAAAAAAAATAAAATTGAAGTTGTCTGTTGTGTATTCATGTATACAAGAAAGTTATAATAAACACACATTGCCATCTAGAATCAGTTCATAAAACAGTGACTACCTCATCTTACAGTATTTGACTCGTAGGCCGTGTCCGAATCAAGCGACTTCGGCTACGGCTATGGCTGCTGGCTGCAACGACAACGTTGAAGAATACGAATCCTCGACGTATCGGCCGCAGCCGCAGCCGAAGCCATTCATTCGGACACGGCCGTACTCTCGTACTTGGATCTAAGTTCCTGGTACTCGGCTATTGGACTCGGTACACGGATGTCAGGATACCTGGTACTTGGACACTTGTACTCGCCCTCGATGGCGAAGTACTCCCCCTCAAGTATTACTGACAACTCATCTTAAGATGAATCTTAGTGCTTTGTGAAATCGGTGGGGCCGATTTCACAAAGCACTCAGATTCATCTTAAGATGAGTTGTCAGTATTACCATAGTGATTTGTATTGTGACATCACACTTTTCTTAGCAACTGCGACTGATTTGCACTGAAGATCAATCGAGCCCAGACAGGCATACTGGCAAGCGTTTGATGAACAATTAACCACGTATATACATTTAATGATTCATACCCATTTCATTATACTGTACAAGGCTAAATTAATTAATGGTTCTTGTCGGCATAGCAAACAATATTGAAGAAAACCCTCAGAAAAACTCCACATTTGTGTTTAATGTATACACTAATAAACACGTTCGTAGTTGAACTTAAACATAATAATGATGAAATACAAATGGTGTGTTTAATATCTAGACACAGTGTGCTCAGTACATGATAAACACATGCGTTTTTAACTGAACAAATGGTGCGTTTTTCATCATTTTAAACACCAATTTTTAAAGCGAAAGTGAGGCGGATCGTGGAGCATGGCAAAGGCCTACTACCAAACACTATGTTTAAATACAAACGGTGCGTTTATCTGTATTAACACCAAATGTTTAGAGCAATGCAAAAGCGAAGCGGAACGTCGGGGAACAATAATGATTTAATATTTCTTTACAATGACAAACACGTGACTCGTGTTTTAACTAAACACTCATGGCGGCAAACACATGACACACATTTACCATCTAAACACACGATAAACATATAAAATATGCATGTTTTCGTGAATCGTTATTGAGCATGGCATATTATAAACACAATGTGTGACACGGTTAGAAATAAAAACATGTTCTAAATCTAAACATATACAACTAAAATCATAAATGACGCGTTTATCATAAAATCCCGCGTGTTTAAAAGAACTCATTTTTTTGTGAGTTGGTTGAAGCGGATAAAATCACGTTATTATGAACGTATGTTTAGGAGCTGAACGGTCCGTTTTCATTTTTTTATAATATAGGCGCGTAAATGCCGTTTGACGTTAACTAATTTTTATGTTTAGTTTAAAAACGCCACGTGTTGATCATGTGTATAAACTAAACACGTTATGTATTTGTACCATTTGTATACTATTATGTGTTTAGTTTTAAAATGTGCCATGTGTTTATGCGTGGAAACTAAACACATTGTGTTTATAGGGGTCTATACAGTACGACTCACCTCACTTTGTTAAACTTTTTGCATTGCTTGAAAACTCGGTGGAGATGATAAACACGTCATTTTGTAGTGTTGCTAGATTAAAAACGTGTCATGTGTTTACCAACGAAATCCGACATAATTATAAGTGTTTAGATTATAAACGGTGTTCAAAGGTTTTACAATGTTAGAGATTTGCCGACTGGATTTGCCGACTGAGAATTTTAGTTGTGTGTAATTTTCATCTGATAGCGCCCTCTTTTGACTCAACTTCCTCAGCCCATGTTAATTTACACACCGGTGTCATGCCAAAAAGTGTCCACTGCCAATAGTGTCCTCTCATTAGCATATTGCAACCTGATTGGCCATGCGTCTA
This sequence comes from Marthasterias glacialis, assembly GCA_911728455.2. NCBI lineage: Eukaryota > Metazoa > Echinodermata > Asteroidea > Forcipulatida > Asteriidae > Marthasterias > Marthasterias glacialis. The sequence continues at coordinate 25,220,357 of OU452221.1, read as the reverse complement.
TGACGTCACATTTGTTTACGGAAGCTTAAGCGTGCATCATTGCATGCCTTGACCCGATGACACCGGCGATCAAACTGCCCTGTGCTCGCTCCCGGGGTAGTTCAACACGTGTCTGGCTGCTGTGACGGTATCTGCATGTACTTCGAACCTTTCGGCCAGGAAAATATAACCGTTTGTTTTGCGGGCTTTCACTGCTCAAAAAGGCATCGGTCGTTGCATGCTCGGTGATTTTGAGAAGCTTCAGTGATCATTTTAGTGTCGCTCAAACTTATCTAAATTTTGAAAATAAAAGCGCGGTTTCAGTTGTCCAGATTGGAAATATTACTTATTAATTATGTGATCCAAAAATACTACATTAGTCCATAGAGCAAGGACAGAGATAGGGTTGAAAGGCGCCGTGTATGCTGACGTATCTCTACTCCTAGAACTATGAGGTTCGTTCCGCTATCGTCTCCACGAACCTCATAGAGTGACATGTACAAAATCCTATTCTAAACTTTCTGCCCTTCACGTTTACATGGCTACAGTTCTTTTTTGAAATTAGATCTCGCCAAAACTAGGCTCTATGTGTTCTTTCAACTCTCATCGAGCGTTGCACGGGTCCAGGAAATCCACTCCGCAAACTAAAAGTTGTTAAAAAGTGATAAATTCTCACCGTAATTCAGATCCCATTCAAACAGTAATGCAACAAATATGGCGACCGGAGTTGCAAAATTAACTGGTATGCTGGTATGCGGTACGCTGGTCCTATGGGCTGGTGCCGCGCACCAGTTAATTTTGCAACTCCGGTTGCCATTATTTGTTGCAATACTGTTTGAATGGGATCTGAGTTACGGTGAGAATTTATCACTAACGTATCTCTATCTAAAGCGATTATTATTAACCGTGTAATGGTACCTTATCGCATTTAAAAAATGTTATTGTCTATGATGCTATACGTTGTTACATAATGACGTGAAAAGAGCTCGTAATTAAACTAATAAGCCGCCACTTGTATAAGTTTTTTTTTTATCAGAAGCACACGGTATAGCACTGGTCTGGTCTAATGTATTAGTTGATTATTTATTGTTTGCATAGCAACTGTGACTTCGTGGCGCAACGGTAGCGCGTCTGACTCCAGATCAGAAGGTTGCGTGTTCAAATCACGTCGGGGTCAAATAGTATTTTTTTGTTCTCGGATTACAGCTTATACTTTTTCAACATCATAAACCAATCACAAGAATGTAAATTGTCGTTTGAAACATTTAGCCCTTGCTTCGTCTTTGGTGAAAAAAAATGGCAGACGGTATAAATAAACTTAAAAACTACACGATTCCAGTCTAAAATTTTAAGCTCACAAAAGTCTCACTCTCAAATACAATCCTTTTTCGTCACTATTATTTTTGAAGACTTCTCATTCGCCCAAAGTTACTTGTTTCGATTGTCACAATCGAAATTAAGCCAGATACATGTGTAAAATCATTGACAGAACATTAGGACATTTTTTGATTGCCTTTGAAGACATTTCCATAGTTTGTTTATTTATAGTGTGTACATTTAACCCAAGAGGATGTGACGTAATATAATTATTTCCACCTCCCAAAACCATAGCTTTTTACTGTGCTACGTCAGATTTTTGGTCGAATTGAGCAGAACATTTAGATTTAAAAACAGGTTTTTTTTTAAGTTATAAGCTTTCATTTTAGGTATTGCAATGATAAGAGGGTTAATTTATTAAAAACTAAACATTAACTATTGTTAGGACTCGACATTAAATATCACGACCATCAGCCATCATGTACAAACAATTTTGCATGTTACATGTATTTTGTGCATTGTCCGTGGCATAATTTATGCGAAAGTTTTTGTGTGTTTTTCGTTTTGAAACAGCATTGTCTGTCAAAAGTTCATTCAGAGACAAATGTCGTCGAAAATCGGTCCATGCAACTTAAAACTCCCTTTAATTGTCACTAAAATAGTTATTTCAATGTATTTATGTTGTATTACAGGCAGGAGGAGAATAATTTAATTACATTTGTCTGAATGGGTTTCAGGTTATGATGAATCTTTACTTCAGCTGGCAAGAAGCAATTCACCGTAAAATGTTAACAGAGCTCAAATAAATTATGATGGTTTCGATTTACCTTGATATAAACTGTAACTTTTTTAAAAGATGTAACAACTGCATTAAAGGTGATAATTGGGTGGTAAAGAACAATTTGTACACAGATCTGTGATAAGAACTGGTTACTCAATCAGTGCTGCGCAAAACTGAAAAATAACTTGTTCAAACTGTACCTCCAATAATGTTGACTCCACTTTCAATGGGAATGTCCCCACACCACCACACGGCCTACAATTAAGTGATATTTATTTATAATAAGAGATGGGTGAACATGTCCAAGATGGTGGAAGGAACGCGTTTTGTCTTAAGCGTGATTTAAAGTGAAAAGACACTTTTAACTAATGCATGAAGCTATGAGTCTTCATCTATATGCTTTACTACACCGTGGTAGTGTGTAGTGAACGTTGATCTCTCAGGGATCACATTAACGGCGGAGATCAGACCGACAGGAAATTAAAGTCTGACTCATTTCTTAACATAAAAGGAAGCAATTGATCTGATAGTCATTGCATACTTTGAATGAGACACAGAATGATGGCAACACAATACAGACGGTTTCTCCGTCATGCAGCCGCTAGGAAAGCTCGGTGTGGCAAGGGGAAACAAATTGTCTGTGTTGCCAGAACTTTTTCAGTCTCGACCCCACACAAGTCCCGTGAAAAGATGCATTTGACCTGTAGGATTGTAGATGATAATAACCTTGACACTATTTAATCAGTCGAATCCACGAGTCCCATTGTGGTTTTCTACAATAGTTTTAAAAAAAGTAGGAAAAATAATAATATTACTAAACATAAATGACACTTCAGATTTTCTTATGATGGCGATCGGTTTCTCATGAGTAAAAAGACAAGCCGTAGAATCTTGACCAATAATGTAGACCGAACATCTGACGTCTTCTTCGAGGCTCTGCTTATATCCCAAGACAGCGCAGACTGGGGCCCAAAATATACAAAAATAGAGGGCGCCCTATTGTTTCGGTACGGACGAGCGTCTGCAGACCAAAATGAAATGAAATGGGGAGTGGACAACAACATTGCCAAACCTCGGGAGCACACTACCCACTTGTATCAAGTTGAATTAATTGGGACTGCAGGATAGCATTAATCATATATTCATTTAGTTATTAATACTAACGACCACCAGCACAACGTTTCGCGATGGAAGCTCTAAAGAGGTTAAAGAAGAAAACGAAGGAAGCAGTAGAGGTGAGTTTTATATCCCGGGATGTTGATGACGATAAACATGCTGTGAGTCGTGTATTTTCGACAGTCGTAAATTAATAACTGGAACTGGAAGTTGCAACTTGAAGCATCAAAGTTTGACATAGACCTTGGCTCCTAGACCTTTCCCAGTTACCCAGAGAAAAGTTTTATATTTATCTATAGCCTCCTTAAAGCTAAAAAAGAGAGCACAGTTTGTAATATTGCTATCCATGCTACTTTAGCTGTTTTCCCTGTTACTGGACCCAACAAGGGTCCTACTAATTGCCGACCCCTGCCGACCCCTACCGACAACTCGAAAAAACCTACCGACAACTCATTCCATATGCACTCTTAGTCACTGGTTTAAACTTTAAATGATAGATAATGTTATTATGAATCCTAAAATCCTTATTTTTACTTCTTTGATATCGGAGAAATAAGTATTTTCAATCACGGAATGTGATTTTCCGCGAAGCAGTTGCACCGTCCGCCATGATGCTCGATTACGCGTAGTGGACTAAACCATTTATCGATGGGTGTACTTAAAAGTTATATGACAACAGAGGGCGCACTTCTAAACTATATCGGGAAATAATTCCAGAATAAACCCTCTATACTCGTGTTGAATCATTTTTTCTTGAATAGAAAAGGTTTAAAAATGTTCATATGTAAATGGTATTTTCATCAAACTAGAAATGCTACATATTTGCCTTTTGTAGAATATTCAATTAACGCTCCATTTTAGAAGTGCGCCCTCTGTTGTCATATAACTTTTAAGTATACCCATCGATAAATGGTTTAGTCCACTACGCGTAATCGAGCATCTTGGCGGACGGTGCCACTGCTTCGCGGAAAATCACATTCCGTGATTGAAAATATTTATTTCTCCGATATCAAAGAAGTAAAAATAAGGATTTTAGGATTCATAATAACATTATCTATCATTTAAAGCTTAAACCAGTGACTAAGAGTGCATATGGAATGAGTTGTCGGTAGGTTTTTTCGAGTTGTCGGTAGGGGTCGGCAGGGGTCGGCAATTAGTAGGACCGCCCAACAACGCTTTTTAAACATTGTAACTGGCATATGTAGGGTCCAAGTGAATGCTCATGATGTGTTTGTTGGTACCTGCACTCACCTGTGTGCAAATGCCTTATCCCAAGGACTGAAAACTAAAATACAGGGAGTGACAAACAAATGATCCAAAATGCCACAAAGACCTGTGGCAATACGCTGGACTCACTGGCATGGCACTAGTTACTCCTAGTAGAACTATGGGGTTTGTTCCGCTATCGTCTCCACGAACCTCATAGAGTGACATGTACAAAATCCTAATCGAAACTTTCTGCCCATCACGTTAACATGGCTACAGTTCTTTTTTGAAATCAGATCTTGCCAAAATTCGAGCGTTGCACTGGTCCAGAAAATCCACTCCGCAAACTAAAAGTTGTTAAAAAAGTGATAAATTCTCACCGTTGTTCAGATCCCATTCAAACAGTATTGTAACAAATATGGCGGTGGAGTTGCAAAATTAACTGGTACACGGAACCAGCTCATAGGACCAGCGCACCGCATACCAGCATACCAGTTAATTTTGCAATTCCGGTCGTGATATTTGTTGCAATACTGTTATTAGTCGGTAACTAACATATTTACTACCACTCGCTCTAAAGAAGATTTTTTTTAAAGGGAGCTTTTGATACTTTTGAAACATGCACTTTAAAGCCATCTACATTTCTGGTCCGATTGGGATGTGGTATTGGAACTACATACAAGCTCCCCAGTGGGAGATTGTTAAGAAAACCTTTGCACCAGCCAGAAACCTCTTCTAGTCTTATTGTGTGAACATGACTAGTGAACATTTTGTTAATGTTGGTATCCCAATTGTCATTACCAACAGGCTGGTAGATCAACAGGCAACGCTTCCCAACAATCTCGTCCAGTGGCTGCAGCAGGAGAACAAGAGGCAAGATATCGTCGTTACCATAGTTCTCTTTTGCTCAAATGAAATTGGAGTCACTACGCAATTAAAGCCATCCCTTGTTGTCAGGCAAATGATTTTTCCATTGATGTCAATTTCCTGGACCTCATGCAGTCAGAGTTAATTTGTACACCTAGATGTAAAATAACAACATAAATTATGGTAGAGTGTCTCTAAATGAATGCAAGCACCACCAGGACCATCAGGATGTGGGTTCGAATCCCAGTCATGACACTGGTGTCCTTGAGCAATACACCTAGCTATAATTACTTCAAATAGGGGAAGAAGCAGTTACGTTTTTTCTCACAACGGATTTATTTACCCCACCCTGTTCTTACATGTAGCTGTGCCGTAAAGAGACTTTACCAAGTTTGCACAAGGACTAATTGTCGACTAGATCCCAATACTTGCCTGGTACTTAACACATGTTATTGAGCAACTGATACCAGTTATTTTCGAACAAATAGTTCTTGTGCGAACTTGGCCTATGTATAATTCTACATTTGGAGTAAAGTGTTCATTATGAAATGTCTCTTTGAACTCATAAAACAGATGATTTAGCAATTCCTTGCAGCCGCCACCTTCTTTCAAACCGTAATTACAGTTTATTTAAAAAACAATTAAAACACAATAAAAATATAGAAATATTATGAAACAATTAATCTTGAGAATTCTTTAAGTTGGGTTTTTAATTGGTCAAAAACTAATGTTCATTGCTTTTGACTTAATTTTAGTTTTGTTTTAATTTGACAGGGTTTTATTTGTCCCGTGTGTATGGCCAACCTGTCTTCACCAGAGCAACTTCAGGTGCATTGGGAGTCCGTTCATAACTCGCCCAGTTCTCAGGAGGGTCTCGCTACACCTCCTAAAGTAGAATCCCCAGGGAGCCACTCATCAAAGGTCGGTGTTCATCTCTGTTGACTAATGGGTAACCAGTAGCTGCGACCTGTATAAATGTATATATTGTCAGAGCTAGCAAACGCTGGTCGTGTAAACACGCCATTGCGTAAAAGCGGAATACCAGAACAAAGGTCACCTAGACATTTTATTTTGGAGCATGCACAGAGTATGTACTCACTGTGCAATGCTTCGTTTCACCCACACAAGCAGGACAGATGGTGTTGAATATTTCACAGATTTTTGCCCATTATGTGGGTGGGGGTAATTGTGTAATTCCCGATTCCAGACCTTTGTCCTTTTATTCCAAGGAGAGACATCGAGAGGCTTCCACCATTGTTTATTCATTATATTTTAGCTCAATGGAGGTAAGTCAGAGTGAACCGAGTTTTCAACCTTGGTTCCAGATTGAGGAACAATTCACAGTGCGTGAATATGACATTTTCTCGATAGAGAAAACAAAAACCCTTGTGCTTCAAAATCTTTGTTCTCTTGGCTTTGTCAAGTCAAAGTTTCTTTGTGCCAGCGGTACTCTCAAAGAAAACTGATTCCGGCGTTTCCGAGAGAAAATCAGAATGGTGGAAAAAAAATGAAAGATTCCCGGCAGGAACTGGTTAACGTCATTGACGAGCATTACTCATGGGATCAATTTTGATGAGGTCATCGAGGTCACTGCTACTGTTCATATCATGGACAAGGTCATCGTTAATAATGTACTTCCTGTTTGATAAGGACATCTTTCTAATACAGGAACATAGTGTTAAGGTGTCTTTTGGAATCCCTTTTTTTTCTCTCCCTTTTTTGTTTTTTGACACCCTGCATTATCTGGTGCAAAGCTATAAGAAGTAGACATTAAAAACGCATTCTGCACGTTTGGAAATTGAATCCTTCTTAGAGATATTTAAATGTTTCAGAAATTGAAAAATCAATGAAAGAATAGTGTTAAAGTACTCATGGTGAAAGTGAAAACAAATATTTTTCAACTTTAGACAGGCCTGCTATTTCATGGAGGCAGCAATTGCCCCCTATGCCCCTGGTCATTGCCTTGGTGCCCTGTGCAGGCCTGCTATTTCATGGCAGGCAGCAATTGCCCCCATGCCCCTGGTCATTGCCTTGGTGCCCTGTGCAGGCCTGCTATTTCATGGAGGCAGCAATTGCCCCCTATGCCCCTGGTCATTGCCTTGGTGCCCTGTGCAGGCCTGCTATTTCATGGCAGGCAGCAATTGCCCCCATGCCCCTGGTCATTGCCTTGGTGCCCTGTGCAGGCCTGCTATTTCATGGAGGCAGCAATTGCCCCCTATGCCCCTGGTCATTGCCTTGGTGCCCTGTGAAGGCCTGCTATTTCATGGAGGCAGCAATTGCCCCCATGCCCCTGGTCATTGCCTTGGTGCCCTGTGCAGGCCTGCTATTTCATGGAGGCAGCAATTGACCCCTATGCCCCTGGTCATTGCCTTGGTGCCCTGTGCAGGCCTGCTATTTCATGGAGGCAGCAATTGCCCCCATGCCCCTGGTCATTGCCTTGGTGCCCTGTGCATGCCTGCTATTTCATGGAGGCAGCAATTGCCCCCATGCCCCTGGTCATTGCCTTGGTGCCCTGTGCAGGCCTGCTATTTCATGGAGGCAGCAATTGCCCCCTATGCCCCTGGTCATTGCCTTGGTGCCCTGTGCAGGCCTGCTATTTCATGGAGGCAGCAATTGCCCCCATGCCCCTGGTCATTGCCTTGGTGCCCTGTGCAGGCCTGCTATTTCATGGAGGCAGCAATTGCCCCCTATGCCCCTGGTCATTGCCTTGGTGCCCTGTGCAGGCCTGCTATTTCATGGAGGCAGCAATTGCCCCCTATGCCCCTGGTCATTGCCTTGGTGCCCTGTGCAGGCCTGCTATTTCATGGAGGCAGCAATTGCCCCCTATGCCCCTTGTCAATGCCTTGGTGCCCTGTGCAGGCCTGCTATTTCATGGTGGCAGCAATTACCCCCTATGCCCCTGGTCATTGCCTTGGTGCCCTGTGCAGGCCTGCTATGTCATGGAGGCAGCAATTGCCCCCTATGCCCCTTGTCAATGCCTTGGTGCCCTGTGCAGGCCTGCTATTTCATGGTGGCAGCAATTACCCCCTATGCCCCTGGTCATTGCCTTGGTGCCCTGTGCAGGCCTGCTATGTCATGGAGGCAGCAATTGCCCCCTATGCTCCTGGTCATTGCCTTGGTGCCGTGTGCATGCCTGCTATTTCATGGAGGCAGCAATTGCCTCCATGGCCCCTGGTCATTGCCTTGGTGCCCCTTGAAATGTTCCAGTGGAATTTTAATTTCCCTCATAGAGGTGCCCTTAACTTGGGAGAAACTGCCTTGCTCTTACACAGACGAAGTATCAAAGCTGCTTTTAAGAGGGTTTTATGTTTTCTTAAAAATGTGAAAAACAAATATTTTGATTGTTTTACAGATGAAATTGACTGACTGTTTATAACAAATACACACAGTGCAATTATGCCAAATACGAGTTATCAGAGATTAACATAAAAGTAATAAATGCTCAACGTCAAGTTTAATGCAAAATGATTTTAGAAATACTAAGGCTACAGCTGAAGTAGTTTAACATCTCCAAGATCGATTTATTTTTGCCGTGAAATTGATTACCAAATTTCTTTTATTTCATTTAAGAAATACCTATTATGGTCATAATAAGTGTTAAAGATTTGTTTTGAGTGAATATTAATCCCATGATTTTGTATCTTTTGTCCATGGAACACCTGTTTTGCTACATCTCTGGCATAACAGAACAGGTGAGTTTTGGTTCATTTGTAAAATTGTCACGTCTGTTCAAGATTTACTTCACTTACATAGCAATTCACTCACAGAAGAAATAGCCAATAGATAAAAACATGCCATGGGTGGCGTGTGCATACAGCGTGTGCATGGCATGGGTGGCGTGTGCATACAGCGCTCACCTCTTACCACTGTGTCCCTGGTTCGAGTCCTGGCAGAGGCCATATGTGAGTTGGTTCTCTCGTGTGCCCTGAGGGTTTTTCTCCAGGCCATCCGGTTTTTCTCCCTCTGGAAAAACCAAACACTTTCAATCTCAGGCTGTGCTTCGTGGTCATAGGTTGATGTGGCAGGCACCCTTGAATGCACGTATAGCCGTGTCCTTCGCAATTCAGCTTCTCAACTGCCAGTAAGGATGATTAGCCTCCCAAATTATTGTGATTAGGCCTATATTACAAGCTGCTATTGTTCACATATTTAATATGAGGTTCAGAAACTCAGTGGAAACATTTGTCATTAGAAGTTTTATGCGGAATGCCTGCCATAATTAGGTACCGTACTTGGTAATATCAGGAAAGATTGGAAGCTGGAAAAGTACTTATTGTGGCGGAGAAAAAATGAGATATATGTAGATATGTAGAATATTTGGTAACTTCCAATACGGCCATAATGGCTTATCATCCTCAGAATGCCACAACTAAGCAAATCTCAATTCATTTTGTGTCTTTATTTTTAAAGGGACGGTGATGTGTTGGCATTGAGACAAGAATTAGAAGATCTACGGGTGTCACTGAAGGTAGGGAGGTCCAAGAAATGCGCATGACACAATACATGACACAACAACTGTAGTAATAGTTGAAGACAAAGATAATTCCTAAAAGCTCATTTTAGTAAATGCCTGTTTGTGTTCTCGTTTTTGTAATGACATGGGTGGCTAGTGCGTGTGGCCCTGGTTCGAGTTCTGGCTTGGGCCATATGTGAGTAGAGTTGTGCGTTCGCTCTCTCCTGTGCTACAAGGGTTTCTCTCCGGGCCCTCCAGCATTCCTCCCTCCGGAAAAACCAAACGCTGTCAATCTCTGGTCGTGCTCCGTGGTCATATAGGTCGATGTGGCTGGCTGCCAAAGGCACCCTTGCATGCATGCAGCTGGAACATGCTGGAGCCCCAATTTTTATTATAATGTAATGGTGTTTGTTCTTGATGTGGTGTTATTTGATTTTCTTCTAGGAGGAAAAATGGTATTCAGAGGAACTGAAAAAAGAAGTTGACAAACTCCAGCACGGACAGGTTAGTCTTTGTTCAAAGTAAAACCAAAGGATATAAATCAGATCTTTGTTTTGGACAAATGGCATTTAGTCTAATTAAGCTGAAATACTGTATTTGCTGTTACTCCTCGTTTTGGAATAATAAGTCTGTCGCCTCAGCGCAAAAAGTCAGCTCAAGATTTTGTAGTAACAATAATAGGAATGGACATTTATACAGCGCCTTTATCTGTCATTTTTTACACTCCTGGCACATCAACATTATTACCCTGGTCACTGGGCCATTTATTTCATTCCTTAAACCATCTCAGCTCCCTGGGGAGTATACAGCCTGTGCTGCCAAATATGTAGCGCACCAAGCTGAATCAATCACAAGAACCATCTCTGCCCTCACAGGTACCCATTTACCCCTGGGTGAAGAGAAGCAACTGTACTTAAGTGTCCTGCTCAAGGACACAAGTGTCGTGAGCAGGATTCGAACGCACTCCCTGGTGACTTGGTCAGAAGACCAGTCTTGTAAAGACAATACACTGGGCCAGATTTCATAGAGCTGCTTAAGCACAAAAAGTAGTTAAGCACTACAGAATTATGCTCACCAGAATATGGTTACCAGCCAAGATACCATCTCGCATGTACCATCTGTGACTGGTATCCTGCTCATTTTTGCTCAGCAGCAAAATGTTAAGCATGATTTTCAACTTGAGCAGCTGTATGAAATTGGGCACTTGAACTAAGTAAAACTTCAAACAGATTGCACCTGGTACAGTCAGTATCAACGTTATTTGAAAACATTCCTTTTTTTACATAGATCTTAAGCTTGTTTTTTTTTGTAATAGTAATTTTTTTGTCTTTTTGCTGTTGTTCACAGCCACCATCTGAAGGAGGGGATGAAAATCGTAAACGAGCAGAAGAAGATAGATCTCTATGTAAGTCATCTGGACTATTTGAAATTCAATCATTCAAGCTTCTGGGTTGACCACAAAAACAAGTAGCCTTTTTGAAGTATGGCGGACACTATCAAAATAGGAGCGCACCAATTAGTGCCCTAGTAATGTGTCCGCCATATGTCGAAATGGTGGGCACATTACAAGCCATTTTGAGATGGTGGACACATTACCAGGACACTATGTGGTTTGGGTAAATTTGTCCGTATACACCCAAACCAAACAGTGCACTCATATAGTGATGTCCGCCATACCTCAAAAAGGCTAATGGGAGTGTTTTGCAGTAACCAATATAAGCCCGATATCTACGTTTATATCTATAAATAATAATGATTAGTTCTTATATAGCTCATTTTACGGTAATTTATCAAAGTGCTTTACCTTAATAAAATAAAACTTGATCGTTTAAATTTGATGAAATGTTCACTTTTTGTTACATGGTGTGTTTATAGAACACTAAGAAGATAGCAACGAATTTACTCCTTCAGAAACCAGAGCTTTGTGTGTGGATTTGGTTTTCAGTCTTTGTGAGATTGTGTGGGTTTTCTTCATTTGGGGCTTTTTCCTCCCACGTCTAAAACTGAAATTTCTCCATCGTCTTCTCTACTCGTGTATCTTCAGGCCTACGGGTCACAGTGCTAGTGGTCTTTGAGGGCCCCTTGGTTTCATTACCAGAAAGATATAATAATAGAATGATAAGATTAATGTATCTTATCCAGGGTTCGCCTCAGGATTTTTCAAAACTGAGGGAGGGGGGGGGCATTCTGGACCCCAATTTTGAAAGTGTGGCCGAAGCACGCTGAATTGAAACCAGGTCCTCGGAATGTTTTTTATTCGATGTTTATGACTTCATGCTAAAATAAAAAAAAATAAAAAATTGCATATCGGCTGTAATTCCGGCGTATCAGCCGTAATTCCCGCGCATCTGCCCGATATACTATTTTGTGCATGAGGAGGACCCTGATATCTTTAGATTGACCCTATTGACTGCTTTTATGTCTTGACAGTGTCTTCCGAAGTGATCTTACTCCGTCAACAGCTAGCTGAAGCATTGGAGAATGCAAATGCTTACAAGGCCGTCAAAGATTCCATGGAGCAAAAAGCTGCTTCTCTGGTGAGAAAATAAAATAAATAAATTCGTGTTTATTCAGGGTTGTTTGAATTTTCTACGCAGTAGCGTTTTCCCTTACCAGTGGCCCACAGGTCAAGTGCTAGTTAATACACACAAGGACTAGTCAAAAATTCTCTCCAGTTGGTCCGGCTGGCTACTTCAGTGTTGAAAAGCATCCCTATTTAGTATGACATAAGGACTGGTGAAAAAACTGACGGACTGGTGAAACTACAAGCTAACTTGTCCCATCACTAAGGACAACCATGCCCAGTATCGAATTCTTGTGATGGAGAAATTTTTTTCAAAGTGTTTTTACTTTCTCGTGACGTTCCAGGCAACGGAGATGGTGACCCTAAAATCTAAGCTTGATGAAGAGAGTGATATTCACAATAGCCTAAAGGAAGCCATGAAACAAACTCAGGTGAGCATTTTACATGCACCTTCAGTGCCTCACTTGAAGACATGCACTCATAAACACTTGTCAAACGACAGTATAGGGTTGATCAGACAAGCTTTCAGCCCTTTTCGTAGATTGTTGCGTTGCAGACTTGCTTGTCTTGGCAATGTCTTGTTTGGTGCCGGTAACGGCTTACCACTCCCCTTTTTGGAAATCAATGACCTGGTTCTTTTCAGAACTAAGTTGTCCCCCCAAATTCCCAAATCTACTCTGCGGTTGTAGAATAATAACAGGACAAGTTCTCACAAGAACAATCTACTGTATATAGCAAAGTAGATATAATCACATGGTTTTACCACAAACCAAATATACATAGATACCTCACCATGCGATGCCTCAAAACCTATCATATCCTGGTAGTTGTATCATCACTGTGTAAAAAAAGATAAACATAAATTTACAGGCATGAAACTTTTGAGCTGATCAGCTGATTTCCTCGTTTTTGTTCTCTTAGCTATGCTATTGAAAATTGAAAAACACAGTACAAAGTCTTACTGTACGTGACACTTTCTGTTTTTGTTGACAAACTGTAGTTGTATGTGATATTTTAACTGATGTAATTATCACATCAGTGATGAAAAACAGACCAAAATTTGAAGTGTTTTCCCTACCTCCTTGTGTGATTAGCACTGCCTACACGGTGCTTTCTCGGTCATGTTGTATCATCAAGAAAGTTGTATTAATTCTTTAAAACTGCTTGTTTTATGCACAAAACCAGTGGCATACGATATACAACATTTTCCCCATACTGTGCTACCTTGTTGGCAGGATGTGACAGTATGTTGAGTTTTATCAAACTGTCACGTCAGTGCAATAACGTTGTATCTCGCTGTTGTGATAACTTTATACCTGTAAAGGAGAGGCTCCAATCAAGAAGCATCTTCGAAAAATAGGTTTTTGTGTGTAAATCCTGGGCCCAATTTCATAGAGCTGCTTAAGCACAAAAAGCAGCTAAGCACAACCAAAATTATGCTTACCAGAATAAGGTTACCAGTCAAAAGAGTATGTCATATGTACAATATGTGACTGATATCCTGCTTATTTTTGCTTAGCTGAAAACTTTTAAGCACTATTTTTCTGCTTAAGCAGCTTTATGAAATTGGGCCCTGGCAAGATGCAATGTTCTCTTGCACTTTGGAGCGCCCCTTTGGTGTAATTTTGATTTTTTTGACACACATTGTCATTACACAGACATAACAAAATACAGCAGAGCGTTAAAGTTAGAGGAGACAATTCATGCTAGTCTATTTGTTTACTCATTTAGGTATCTGCTGAAGTAAGTAAATAGAGTACACAACAAAGCTAAGTTAAGCATGTATGGTCCTGCTTGCATACTTGATTGATTTACACGTTACCCAGGGTTATACCGATGTTTGGAACCAGCACCAAGAAGCCATGAACAGAAAATATTGCTCAACACTTTTATTTGCTAAGCAAGTACCCGCGAAGAACCAGTCGTGGCTATCGCTCATGATATTGGCATTTTGGTTGAGGAGCATTTTGCCATGCTTAGCAAATGTGGTGCGGTAAGCATATTTATGAAAGGGAGCTCTGATGTGTTGAACCAGTCACCTATTAAAGATTGTTTGTATTTCCCATATTGCATGTATTGTCCGATTATCGAGAAAACAGTAACTTTAATTTTGTTTGTTTATTTGAACTTTATTTTCAACAACTGTTGATGGGTTTTCATGATATGATTTTGGCTTGAATGTAATAACCACTGTAACTTAGTTAAGGGGTCCTGTCAAAATTATTCTAGGACAGATAAATCGAAAAACATTCCTCCGATGTGGAATGTTTGTCAGAGCTCAATCCAGATTTTATTTCTATGTGAGACATTGTTTTATTCACTGAATGGAATGCAGTTTTCCGGAACATACATGAAGACAGGGACTAGACAGGCCTTTGGTGATGCACCCTGCTGAGCCCTCTGCGGTTTGATTGGCTGATTAAATCTAGTGTAAACAAACCTGTGGTTTGGAGAAACCTGGAAGGTTTGGAGGTCTTTGGTGTGTTTAGTGTAGCGACACCCAACCTTACCAACCTTAGAACCGCAAATCAGTCCTATGGAAACCCCCTGCTGCCAGTAGGTAGCAGTCTAAGTCCCTGCAGTTTGTAAAACAAAATGGTCTCTGGAGAAGGCCATGCGCTCTGAACTTCTCCCATGGTTTCTCCAATAATGCAACTGCAAACAAGGCGATTCAACAGCGGGTGCTAAAACTCGTCCTGGACAGATTTTGATAAGGTCCCTAACAGTAAATATTGGAACAAGAAAGTATGTTTGTATTTTCTGTAACCCCTGTAGGCAGTTGGGCTAGGAATCTCAATGGAATGTGTTAGGCATGTTAGGAAAGACGCAGTGTGCTTTTGTGTCAGCTATAGACGAACCCATTGGGAATGTTCTGTACCAGTGTGTAGGTTGAAGCTGAATGTTGAAATCGCTTTGATTTTAAGAAGTATTATATGTACGTGTAGTTGGTGGAAGCACTACTTTAGACCTGAGCCCAATTTCATAGAGCTGCTTATGCAAAAAAAAAAACAGCTAAGCACAAACCAAATTTTGCTTACCAGAACGAGATGACCAGCCAAAGTACCTTTGAACACATACAGTCTTTGACTGGTTTCCTGCTTATTTTTGCTCAGCAAGAAATCGCTGAGCAATATTTTCTGCTTAAGCTGCTCTATATGAAATTGGGCCCAGCTGATCTGTTGTTTGATTTGACCCCCCCAAAAGTGGCTGACAACAAGGCTGCATGATGCATAACTTAACTCTTTCACTACGGAATATAATGTACAGCTGTGACGGTATTGTTTAATATTTTTGTTTATTTCGGCTCTCCGGCAGCTGTGAGTTGCGCGCCATAGTGAAAGAGTTAAACGGTCTGTAGGCCATGCAAGTCTTGTGCATATAAACACGTTTTGGGTATAAACCCATGTGTACACTGTTTTATGTGAGAAAGAAAGAAACAAAGTCTGGCACTTTAATGCTCATTTTATGCATAAGACTTGCAAAGACTATTCATGTGTCCAGTTTACACTCGACACACAATTTAAAGAGCTCTGGCTTCTACATGTACATTACTCACTATGTAAGTGAAGAGGTAACTTTACAGGAAAATTACCCTGTAGTGTACAGTTATGTATTATGTGATCATCATCAACACCATCTACGTAGTCCAACATAAAATCTTTCACATAAAATATTTCAGTGAACGAGATTTTCATGGTCTGAATGACCTGTTCCGTGGTCTTGTAATTTTCAAGACCCTTGGGTTCTGATGCACCACCCCTTTCCCTGTTCAACATTGACGATAGTTCCTGAAGTCAAACTGCATGAATCCCTTCTGCTTGTTGAAATTAACACTTTGGAGTTACTGAGGTCTTAAACCATAGAGCAAGCCCAATGCTAGACTTGTGGACAAGTCGTTAAATGTTTGTTGCTGTGATAGCGTAACGGCTTGTCCGCAAGTCTAGCCCAATACAGATAAGTTGCCAAGCTAGCAGAGGACTAGACCAATCCATTAAGCCCCACCCCTTTACATGTTGACCAATCACAACCCTGGCTACGCCACCGAAAATCCGACCAAAGTCTGGAAAACATAAGTGCATGTGCATGTCGTGCAGTGTGGCATTGAAGAGACGCACATTGTGCTGCCCAGGTGTACAGTAGCCAATGCTGTGATTGGTCAAAAATGTTTAGAGGGCAGGGCTTAAAGGATCAGTCTAGTGTTCAATAAGTCTGAGTAAATAATATTAAATATGTTCCACTCTTTGAATCCCCCCCCCCCCCCCCACCAGATTGAATTACAAGACCGAGATTCAAGAATGAAAGCATTACAGTCGCAGCTGCTGCAGAGGTGAGCATATTTCATGAATCAAATCTTAAATTGCAGTATTTTCCTTTACCAATTTCATAAAGATCCTGTGGGGCATTCAGATGGGAATTATGACCTTCATCATTCTGGATGAAAGAATTAAATTATAATAAAATCACAATAATGAATCACTCATTACATAAGGAAACTGTTCCCTGGCACACCCAAGAAGTTGACAAAAACATGAAGATCACGTTTCCAGATCAAACTATTAAGATTATAAGGTAGTTCTACCACAAGGTCCTACCATGTACACACCCTCTGCCCCACAGTGGATAGATATTCGCTGCCTTATGGAGACATTAGACACAAGGGAAAGCAAGGAACAATGTGTCTCCATAGGGAAATTCTAAAGAGAGAGTCTGCTCCACAAGGAATTTTGTGTACAAAGTCTGTGGGAGGATGTGAACTACAGGGACAAAGGAAAGAACAAAAGAAGTCTCCACAAGGATGCAAAAACTGGAACGTGTGGTTAAAGGATGCGAACAACCTTGGTAATTGTCAAAGACCAGTATTTGCACTTTTATGTTACCCAACATATACAAGACAAACAAACCTGTGAAAACTCAATCAGTCATTGGATCAACGAGAAAATAGTGAAAAAATCCTTTCATGTTTCCACTGTTTTCAAAGATCAGGTAATTGTTATTTCTCAAAAACAATGGTATTTCTAGCAAAAATGTTCCAAGGGAAGTTTTCCACCATGGGATCTGTAAACATTGTAAATATTTGTAAATCTGTTAATATATATTTCAATCTTATCAATGCACACCCTTCACGAGCTGAATATTATTATAAATACTAACAATTTTCCCTGTGATAATTTATCTCCTTTTTTTTTTAGGCCAGGAGCTGATGACGTCATGGTTCTGAAGAAGGAATTAGTGTCTGTTCAGATGTTAATGGATGAAGTTTCACTCGCTAGTGAAGCTGAAATGAAAGAAATCAAGAAACAGTATGAGGAGCTAGAAAATAAATACCAGATGTGAGTGTCAAAAATAGAGACTGTGTTTTTTATATTGGAGACTATTTGTGAGATATAATGTATGTGTAGTTTGATGCTTGCATCAAGAAACATTTAGAGGAGCTTCAGGCGAAGTAGCGTTGGAACAGTACAAAATCAAACGTAAAATGTCACAGTCCAGGTCCGACAGCCACCGTATCCCAATCGGGTCACAGCTGGCTAAACGAACAATGCCACCATCCAGTTTTTGATAGTGCACTCATTGACAATTTTCCTTGCTCAGGTGTTTGCATCATATGCCACTTGTTTAGCATGTATCGTGGCCAAGCAGATAAGGACACCGAACTCAAGCTCTGGTGTTTCTGATCAGCGGTTCAGTGTGGGTTCGAGTCCTGGTCGTGACACTTGTGTCCTTAAGCAAGACACTTAACCATTATTGCTGCGTCCATCGGATAGGACGTAAAGCAGTAGGTCCCGTGTCTTGTGTAATGCACGTAAAAGAACCCAGTGCACTTATCACAAAGGGAAGGGGTTTTCCCCGGTGTTCCTGGTTTGATCGGCTGCAGATTGCGCCACAGCACCTTGTAAAACCATTACATGGTGCTATGTAAAGGAGCAGGTCTCACACTTCAAAGTGTAACTCCACATAACACTGAGCGCTTTGAGATGCCCAGCGGGTGTGATAAAGTGCTATCTAAGAACTTTGAATTATTATTAATATGACCTATGGTACTTCAGAGGGTGTTTGAGAGTTGAAAACCAGTCAGAATGATGAGGAACACAAGAAGTAACGATTATGAATCAGAACTAGATGTGAAGACAAAAGTTAAGGGTTTAGTTACACATGAACTAAGACAAAAACAGTTTTAGTAACGATCGTAAACTTTGTTTGGACGTGTCCTCTCTAGATCGGAATCAACTATTTTGCAACTCCAGACTGATTTACAAGCAGCCCCAAGCAAAGTGGAACTTGAAAGGTAAGTTTCAGGATTTTCTCATTTACCACAAAATCTATACTTACTAAGTACCCTTTACATCATTATTACATTTGCTTTTTCAAAAATCTTTTATTTCCAGTGAAAATGTCACCTATGACAGTTGATGGTATGGCTGTAGTGATAAAGAACAATAATATGTAGATTTGTTTTTACATACGTTTTGAGATATTCTGCCATTTGAGATGTCATCTTACCACGTAGTGAAACACCTGCTGTAGAATCTGAAAGGTCCTGGGTTCAAGTCCCATCTAAAGTGCCTGTGTTCCCCCCCCCCCCCCGTAGGATTCGTGAAACAAACAATAACACACATGTTGTTTATTTGTTTGATTTTTTTGGAGACAATGCAGAAAGCAGTGCATTTATTTGTTGACTTGATGATTTGATGAACTCAAGCTTTTAACATGTGCACCTGTTTCTCACAGGTTACAAGCATCAATTAGTGATAGCAGTAGCGGCTGTGAAGCTTTGAAAGAAGAATTCCAGTTGAAGTCTCAGGAAAACATGACACTATCCAAGCAGCTTAGTGAGGTATTGATTTAAGTCAGCTCTGCCGGCCACGTATCCCTTGTTGACAACAAGAGTGACCTTGTACATTCCAGGGCCTTTCTGGCAGGCAAGATACTACACTGGTCATATGGGAAATTTTACATTTTGTGTCATAGTCTCCACATAAACACAAGAGTTATAAAAATAACAGATAAACAAGTTTTGAGATATGCCTTTCTTCATTTCAAAAGTTGATAAAAACCAGACAGTTTAATTTGACGAAATGTAAGATTGAATGTTTTGCACTGTCTGATTTTACCAGTTTCTGCTCAGCTAAATTTTTGCTTAGCAAATCTGTGTACTCAACAGCTCTGTTTAGTTGGTCCAATAGATTCTTTGTACAACTTTAATTATTGCAAAGGTTCGAAGTCAGTTGAAACATCAAGAGTCCGTTTGTAGTAAATTACAACAAGAATTAGAATACACAAAGCAGCAACAGCAACAACAAGCAGCTACTAAAGATAGTCAGAATACAGAACTTCAGGATCAACTCAATAAGGTATGTTCATTGAACGAATTACAATTCCTTACCAGTTGGCGCCGGCTGACAAGTATCCACGAAAACTTTTTTGAGCCAGCAAATGGGCGCCATTAAAATACGCCTTTGTGTAAAATCGGAATACCGTATACAACGCTGTTTTTATTGAATAACGTGGAAATTCAGGAATGAACTGTAAAAGTTCCCCATACAAAAATGTACAGACCCATATATTTGAAATGTGACAAATTTGGCACCGGAAGGGTATCAAATACAATGGTGTTTAACACCATTTCAACGTGAGGTTAGAGACTTGTATTTTTTTTTGGCACTTCCATAAGAACCAGGCGTGTGATTTCTCAGGATTTTTTCCTGATTTCAGGATTTTCTCAAAATGTCCTTGAGATGTTCTTTAAAGAAGTAAAAGCAGTCGCCAAACGGAGTAAGATATAGTCCACATTGTGTCCAAACCTGTAGTTTTGTATTTCAGATGATGCACAGAGTCTGTAAACCTCATGACTTGTAAGATTTGGGAGGTTCTGGGTCTTGAATAAGGGGGAAACCCTGACCCGAAAGTCATTTTTCAGGAATTTTCACATTTGGCAAATCTCATCCCAGAAGAACTTTTTCTATTGGAAAATGAGTGCTTCACAAAACTGAATTTTGCTTTTACAGCCTATGTTTAAGGCTATTTTAGGAGAAAACACAGCTCAGTAATCACTCAGCACGCACAACTGACTTGTAAGAATCCATTGTGTGATATTTCCATTTTTGTAGTTGACCATCTTGCAAGAAGAGAAAGAGGCTGAGATAGTTCAACTCCAGAAGCAGTTAGTGACAAACAGAGAGGCTGCTGAGAGTCAGCATCGACAGTTAGAACTTCAAGTAGCAGATGCGCAACATCAACTTGCCAAGGTCAGTTTCTTTTTTTTTTGGTTATTTTGTTGTGGACGGGTTGTTGAATAAGTAAGGTTGCTATTTTATTTAAAAATCTACAAATTTGTACAGTGGTTTGCGTACATGTAAGAACAAACATGCGATTTCTCAAAAAAAATTTCCTGATTTCATGATTTTCTCAAAACTTCCTTAAGCCGTCAGATTTTCTTGAAAGAAGTAAAGTAGTCTCAAAGAGAGAAAGAAATAGTCCACATTGTGTCCAAACTTGTAGTGTTGTATTTCTGTTGATGCACAGAGTCTGTAAACCTCCTGAATTGTATTACCGTGAACCTTTTTTTTCCAGGAATTTTTTGCTTTCATCCAATCTTATCCCTGATATGAAATGAAATGACTGAACAGAATACTGAATTTGATTTGTGCACCATTCACTGGATATATAGAATGGTCAGACAGACTGTTATGCATGTTTGTGTATGCCTTCATTTCTGGGTTCCAGCATTCCATATTTTACACCTCACAGTGATCTTTGATCAATGTTTTTTTTTATGAAGGATTTCCCAGCCAATTATAAGAAAAACTCATTCAGATTCATTTGTAAATGAATGCTCCGTTGCATCAGCAGTCAGCAGTCACCAGTCAAAAGGGGTAATTCAATTTGAACAGCTTTAACATTCACTAGTCACTGATCATTTAAATTCATTAGGTCGCAAAGATCATTCAATTTTGTAAAAACCAGCAGCAAGAGGTCGGTCAACCATTCAATTTCATCAATTGTAAATAGGTAGTAGAAATTCAGCTGAAGAATGGTGAAGATGTGGTCTTGAATGCCTAGAATGAAATAGAATGACTGAAATGAACCTGAATGAGGAGAACGAAATCATGTGTGCACGAAAAAAGAAATGAATGCAATAGTAGCTAAAAAAAAACCCTAGTTTGAATGAGTCAGGACAAAATGTGTGACTTTGAATGCATGCTAATGAAATTGAATTTTATTTGTGCTGAAATTGGCAGGTAAGACCTATAAATAAGGCCTAAATTTCATGCAATTATACAAAGTGCCTGCTTGACGCAAGTTAAAAACTGGCAGGCGATGCGTGCTCCAAGGGAGTAGCGTCCCAGCAATAGTAAAAACCAGTTGTTGCTTAGATTTGTCAATGTGTGTGGCTATCCTGTTCATTAAAGCTGAAATTATCTTCATCTCCTGTTGTGACTTTCAGACAGAAGGGAATGTTGGTCAAAAAGATTCCCAAGTCACTGACTTACAGTTACAGCTAGACATGCTACAGCAGCAGTATGACCAGGAGAGTGTCAGTAATGATGACCTACGAGCACAGATACAAGAGAGGCAGTCTCAGATTGAGGAGCAACAACGCCAACTTGCAGACAGGTAAGATCTTAAGACAAGATTTTAAGACTGGGTTTCAAAATAAGCTATCAGTAAGGATGAGTGATGAGCACAAATCCAGAGGCAGTCTTAGAGGAACAACTACGCCAACTTACTGACAGGTAAGATCTTAAGAACATCTTAAGACAAGATTTTTAGACTTTCAAAATAAGATATCAGTAAGGATGAATAATGAGCAAAGATACAAGAGAGTCTCAGAAAAAGGAGCAACAATGCCAACTTGCCGACAGGTAAGATCTTAAGACAGTCTTAAGACAGATCGTTGGACAGAATTTCAAAATGAGATATCAGTAAGGATGAGTAACGAGAACGGATGGCAGTCTCAGATAGAGGAGCAACAACGGGACTTTGCTGAAAGGTGAAATCGTAAAACATTTTAAGGGCCATGTCGCACAAGTCAACCAAATCCATGTAATCGCCAAGAATAAAACAACATTTTGTAGGGGACAATAGTAGCACACTGTTACGAAAATATCTCTTGTGCTACCATAGTATCCCTTTTGTATGCAGTGCAATTGGTTGCCTCCAATTTGCCTGTAAAAAATGCCTTATGTGACACGGCGTCAGGGATTCAGGTTTAATAGGTATTAGAAATGTTGGACTATGAGTGCAGATAAAGGAGCTCTCTCAGATGTAGAAACACGTTTTAAGACAGTGCTGTCTTGAGTTTTTCAAGTGATGAATACGTTCCGTCAACCCATTGATTGAAACATCTCAAAACTACACCGTGAAACATTCCACAGAGAGGGATGCGCCCAGTGTTAAACCATTTCATTCTTTGATTAAACTGATCTCAGACAGGACAAGAATGCCGAACTTGAAGAATCTCTTCAGAAACAAAAAGACGTCGCAGAGAGACTGGAAGGCGAGAGAACAGACCTCATGGCCAAGGTAGGTCATTTGCAAGTTTCGTTTCCTGTATTGATTGACTTCAGTGAAGTCAACACATGTATGTCAGAATGACAGATAGTACCAAAAAGGGATTAGGTTGCAGTTGCTAGACAGTAGGACTTAGAGTTGCTATGACCTTTTAGGGGCATGCTTAGAACAACATTCATCCTAGAAGAATAAATTTGTTACTTTTAGTAATAATTATGCATAGCCGTAAAATGCTTGTTGCTGGAGTTCTCAAGTCATGCTTGGCCATTCCCAGTACATTTGGTTTTGTAATTTTACATCTCCTGCAATGACTTTAAATGGCTGACAAACGATCAAACTTACCCACTCATTTTTCTGGAAGCACAATTGTGCACATAAATTGCCTATGATATTTTTCTGGAGCAAGCTTTCTTATACGTCCATCTGGCGGACACATGATGATATTCAGTGTTAAAAATGTCAATACCAAAAGTATAGAATAATTTCCAGTGAGGTGGGTCGCAAATTTTTGAGAAGTTGTGAGTACATAGGACGCCATATTGGGATCTGGGCCTAATTTTACAGACCTAGACCATGTCCGAATTGGTGGCAGCTGCTCCGGCTGCGGCTGTGGCTGTGGCCAAGGGTGTTGCTAAGGGCAGCCTATGCTTCAATGCATGACGATGTGGCATCTAAGCCGCAGCTGTTGCCGCTAATTTTGAGGCGGCCTTACTTACTATCAAATTCTGTGCTTGTGGCATGTCATGAAGTCCACATTTCTATGAAAAGTAGCACCATGAAATTATGCCCAGAGTGGCCTTGACTGTAAAAGTTAACTCAGTGTCGAGGTCAGGATTTTAAAAACGCTTGAACTGTTTTGTTTCAGATTGAAGCTGGAGAGGGCGCCTCAACAGCCATACAACAACTCAAGCAGGAAAATGTAGGTTTGGACGTAAATGATTTGCCACTATTAAAGTGTCTCTCATTGGTATATGCATCCTTTGTTTTTGGAACAGTAAAGTCCTTTCCATTGTCTAGTTTTTAATAAACAAACTGTTGACCTTTCTTTTGTTTACAAACGTTGACCACCATTTTGTATGGGCGGATTTTATGGGGGCTCAGTGCTGATAGGGTCCCTGTCATAAAAAGGATCTAGGAGGATTCAGGCCATTAGCCATGGTGAGCTAAACCAGGAGGATTTAGAATGATCCAGGTCCTTTGAGCTCTTAACTCTGTACTACTGAAGGATACATATAGGAGGATTGAGGCCATGTGTAAGCAAAATGGTCCTAGTCCTTTTTAATTTAAATGATAAACTGTTGCATTTTTTGTAGTGATGGTTGCCTGTACTTTTGCCAACCAGTGGTTGGGAAAACCTGTGGGCTGTGATGTCCCAAAAGAAATTTCTATAAAAGCAACCTGTGAAAATGTCAACCGCTTTGGTTCAGTAAACTTGGAGGATTGGTACTGGTTTGGACTTTTATAATTAGTGGGCTTTTAGATGGGAATTTTCTCTGGATAGTTGGTACTAATGTTACAATCAATGTGCTCTTGGATTGAACTGATCTCTTTGTTTTCCGATTATAACTGATCCTTGACTTTGTTTTGAAACTTTGTCGTTAAATTTGTGTCTCTGCTGACAAAAAGAAGTTTGAATTTTGTAGGAAAGTCTTCAGAACCAGCTGTCCTCTTTACAGCTTGTCAAAGACAAACAGACTGAGGAGCACAAGTCGGCCATTGAGGAACTTCATAAGCAGCTCCAACAGGTAAGACCAAATTAATCATCGATTGTCGATCGGTTACCATCTTATTAATTTGTTGATTTAACCGTAGAAATCACTGTGGGGATTGCTGTGATCACATGTCTGTGTTGATCACATGTCTGTGTTTCAAATGATTGCCCACACAGTGGTAGAGAAATTGCTTCATGATCTCGATCATTTTTTCTAACCAATAGAAGCCAGATTTCAAGCTGATTTGATTTCATTTCTCCCTGTATATGTGACTTCAATCACAACAGAGGGTCTGATTATTTCTGTTGTTACAAACTTACACCCGTTTCAGACTGGCGCTCTTAGAGTCGCGCCCAACCAAATAGATTAGGAGCGACTCTAGATTTTGGTTTCAGCCAGGTGAACTTAATTAACATAAATTTGCATTGGGTTCGGCTCATGACAAGATCGAAGTCTGAACACAAGACGCTCCAGAGTCGTTCCGGCTGACTGCAACAGCCGATCTTTCGACTTCTAGTGCGTCTAGTCCCTCCTAACTGTTTCAGACGTCAAACTTTTTATGTACTTAATTCAATAATTTGGTTCGGCGCGACTCTGGAGTGCCAGTCTGAAACGGGTGTTAATTACACATAACTTTGATTGCCAGAAAATGCCCAGGTACCTTTTAAGGTCATTCTGCTTCTAGGATTATCTGCAATGGCTCCTGAATCGATTTGAATCTTACCTGTTTTTCCCCCAATGTACAGGGTAAACTTCAGTCGACTAATATCACAAAACAAAACGAAAGATCTGAGAGTAACTTAAAGGAAGCGAAGACTAAACTGGCTGCTTCACAAGAGAGACTGGCTAGTCTGGAAGCCGAGCTCAAAACTAAGGTCGGTCAAAACAAACGTTGCTTTGATTCTTTCCCCAGGATATTATAAAGTCTTGGTGAGCAATAAACGTACTGAAGTGGTCTGAAGTGCGGAAAAGTTAATTCTGAGAAAGACTTTCCTTCTGAAATTCAGTCAACTCTTGTTTTTCCTTTTTTTTTTTTAGTAAGCAGTCTGTAGCACTTGATTTTTGTTCTTTTTTTTTTTCTACAAAAAAGAAACTTGTCACCATAAATAATGCTCCATTTGAACATTTGCAGGAGGAGGTCATCCTGGCCATGGAGTCATCTATGGCCACTCAGCGAACTGATCTGGAGAGTCATCTCAGAACGTCCCAAGCAGGCCTGGACGATAAATCTCAGGAACTCGGCAAAGCACAAGAGCAACTGCAAAAGGTGACACAATTCAGCTCAGTATTCTTCTCTCACATTTATTTTCAGTTAGTAATAAAAAAAATATACACACATGTTATAAAAACAATAAGAAATACGCTCACGCTATAGATACGCAGTTCACCTGACTGTCAGAGACTTTACAACTTTAAAAGTGTCTACAAAAGAAAAAGCAAATATTTCTACTGTAGAATCAATGGAGGAAACACATAAAATGTAAACGAAATATTCTGAAAAATCTACAAGGTATTGGATTGTATTGTTTGGGAGAGCAGGGTAACTTTGAACAATGTACTTATGCACATGAGTGATAACAGACACTCACAAATTATTGGTAAGTACTACTTTAGTGGGATGGCAATGTAGAAGTAGTACTGTTTTTCAACCTTAAACATGTTGAAATTTAAGGTCACCCCTTAAAACCGAAATTGTTTGCGGTACCTGCCGCTAATAATACTGGATTCGAACTGGCCCCTCGTCACCGGGCGTGCTCGGTGGTCTAGTGGTTAAGACATCTGCTCTAGTCATGCGGGAGTCGTGGGTTCGAATCCCACCCGAGTGGCCTGTGGATTTTTTTCCACAGGACTCGAAAGCACTGAGTATACAGTGCTTATCACACATCGGTGTAAGGCAAGTTGAAATTCATATTCATTCCCCCGATGCAAATATTAACATCTATCACAGTAACCACGTTATTATTTCATTACTGTAATTGTTCTGGCTGTCTCGGCTGTCTTTCTGCTCGTTATCAGGTCCAAAGTGAGCTATCAACCACCAAAGAGCAACTTGCTCAGCTAGACGTCAAAAGTGTGTCCCTCCAGGAGCAGCTGACAACATCAAAACATCAATATTCACTGCTTCAGAATGATCTACAAGACAAGGTACAAATGATCATCATGAAGTCCTTGCATCAGCAAGTCTTATCACATCCTTGCGTAAAGACAAGATTTGTGCAACAATTTGGGCTACAAAAACCATCAAACTTGAAAGTATAATTGCACAGGTTATCGGTTGCACAGATGATACCCTATGTCGTGGCATGACGACATCATATACTGTACATCCCCTTGTGCATGTGAGAGAGTCAGTTTGATTCAGGGTCTTAAACTGGAATTTGTTTGTGAAATTTAAAGACAAATTGAATATGGCAACACAGACGGAGAGATACTATCAGAAGTAAAAGGGTGAATATCAAGCAGGGCAGAATACTAGGCAGTTTGCAGCGATTACAGTGCCATTACCTCAGCGAGGAGTAGGGGAGGAAATTTGGATTGGATAAACATTGGGGCATTGGAAAAGCACAATCGTTAACGCAAGGTATACACGCATCTCAGATGATGTTATTGTTTTATCGCTCGCCATGCTGGAGTACTTACATGTGCACGTCTGGCACACAGGCTACTAGAACTGCATGAATGTGTGGTACGAGACGCAACGCTGGATGGCGATGCGCGTTCGTATCGGTCAGGTACGAAGTACTCCAACACGGCATACATGCCATATTGCCATAGAATTGTGATGTCAGCGAGAAGGGTGTATTGGTAAGAAAGACGAAAATCGGGGTGCCATTTTTTCACCCAGTACAGGTAAACATCTGCGTAATGCGGGCATGTGATCAATATGCAAATTAGGTCTCTGATGTTTACTAACCGCTATGTAATAGTGGATTACAATGTTTGTATTCATTGCTTTAGATAAGCCAATTGGGTCTGTTAGAGGAAAGCAAGAAGGAATCGGAAACACGTCTTACCGGTCGAGTTCAATCCTTACAAGACAAGCTGAAGAACAAAGAGGAGACCTTGAAGAAGCTATCACTTGAGCATCAACAGGTAAGTGAAAGCTACATTATGAGCAGTCTCATGCCGTCGCCATCTTTGTTCTGGTTCCCTGAATTCAATAGCAGTAGTGTGTACCGATTCTTGTAATACAAATGTGGGCCTGACTATTTTTTTTTGCATTTCAGTCTTAAGCCATGTCCGAATTAATGGCTTTGGCCATTGCTATGACCCGAATGCCGGAATGTCCTTTTCTTCAATGTTGTCGCTGCAGCCAACAGCCTTAGCCACAGCCGAAGTCGCTTGATTTTGACAAGGCATAATATTGGAAAAAATACGGACGGCCACCATGTTGCTTTGCAAGGAAATAGAAAACAAATACTGAGCACAAAAGGGTGTCAGAGCAAGTATTTCAAATAATAGTAATCGGACAAATTTGACAGAAGAGAACTTTGCGTTTATTTTATGTCTTTGTTTTTCCAGACAAAGGAGCAGAATGCATCAACAGTCAAAAGTCTACAAGATAATCTAGATTCCACCAAGAGTAATCTCCAAGAAACAAAGTCTCAAATGCAACAGGAGGTTAGTTTAAACCCTTCAAGTTTAGAACATTGTCAACTTAAACATTGCATGACGTAACTTGGCTTCAGAAGTTTAAAATTAATTCCCTTTGCATTTGTTCTTCCAAGGAATACATTTGTTCTTCCAAGGACTTCATACTCAACTTTCATGAATTCTTTACTTTTCTGACATGATCTATGTTTATTAAAGTAGGGTAATCTGGGACTTTACACAATGCTCAGTAATGCAGCTTTTAATGCAATAATTTTGTTTATTTTTTAGGTCAGTAGCATTGAAAAACAGAGGGATGCCCTCCGAGAGTCTTTAACTGTTGCACGAGAAGGCCTTCTGGGGAAAGAGAAAGAGTTGACTCAACTACAAAAACAAAAGGTAGAAGAACAAAAGGTAGAAGAACAAAAGGTAGAAGAACAAAAGATGTAAAAACAAGGTAGAACAAAAAGTGTAAGACCAAAATATTGAAAAACAAAAAGTGTAAAAGTAAAAGGTTGGAGAACAAAACACAGAACAAGAAAATGTCAAAGGAAAAGAAGGTATAATAACTAAAGGTATGAAAACAATAGGTCGAAGAACAGAAGGTAGATGAACAAAACGTAAAAGAAAAAGGTGTAAGAACAAAAGGTAGAAGAACACATTGTATAAGAACAGAAGGTATACATAGAAAAAAGGTATATGAACTAAAGGTATACAAACAAAAGGTAGAACAAAATATATAAAAACAAATGGTAGAAGACCAGAAGGTTGTAGAACAGAAGGATGAGGAACAAAAGGTAGAACAGAAGGTGTAAGTACAAAATGTAGATATAAAAACAGAGTGTCTGTATTTGGCAGAACCTTTAATACCTCTGACATTTTGTTTGTCTAACGTCAACATGTACTGTTTATGTTTTATTCAGAGTGATGTTATGGTGCAAGCTGCAGAGCGTGTTGAGAAGCTATCAGCTGATCTTCAGAATGCACGAGCGGATCTTAACAAAACCAAGGTGCGATATCATTAACTTATCTTGACACCAGTGCAAACACATTGTATCTTGATTTTTTATAACATCAAATCTTGCCCAAAAGATGATCCTTGTGTAAACAATATCTCTGTGCCGTACGGTCTGTGTGTTAATCCAGGATAGTTTTAATTAGACACGACACACCTTGTACTTTCAAGCACAGGTGTTGTGAAAAGGCTGTCCTTGGAGGCACGGTGATCAGGATTTGCCTTTGTGGTTATATTGGTTACTAAACCATTTGCAAATGTTGTCGTTGACTGCCACTGCGATGTTTAGAAGTCAAAACTTCCATGTGGATATATAGATTGTGGTTTGACCTTGAGGTGGTGGAAAGTGTAGCTACATGAGGTCTATGTAAGAGGATCTCCCTTACTTTGTTCTGGTAGTGATATCATATTCTGTCATTTTGTTTGAATCAAAATTACTTGACCCAGTGCCAGTGATCCAGTGGATGTTCTGAATCCTGTATTCCAGAGTGTTTCATCCCGACATGTCTAACAATGGGTGGGAGTGTTTCATTGGATTTGTGGTGGTGGAGTGTCGTGGTCGAGCGGTTAAGATCACCGGACTCAAGTTCTGGTGTTGTCGGCAGCAGAGTGTGGGTTCAAATTCCGGTCGCGGCACTTGCGGCCTTCAGCAAGATACTTTACCATAATTGCTTTGTCCTTCGGATGGGACATTAAGCCGTAGGTCCTGTGTACTTGAATTGGTAGTGTACGAAATGATCCCAGAACACTTATCGTGGGAGAGTAGGGGAATTACCCCCGTGTTTCTGGTTCACATGGCAAGCATCCTTATCTACAGGTTTCCTCAGGCTTGAGTGCTACAGTGATTCAGTTCACTTATGAGGCATCCTTGGTTTCATTACCAGAAATATGTAATAATAAAAATCATAACTATCTTGATATAACAGGCTAGCTTAGCAGAACTGATACAGACCAAGAAGGAGCTAACCAAACGCATCAAGAGTCTTGAAGAAGAGAAGACCAAGTTACAAGATGAGTTTAGTGTTGAGCAGGACGTCGTTGCTACATTACAGACTCAGATAACAAACCAGACAGATCAAATAGCTCAAAAGGTAAGCCAAGTTCAGAGTGTCCTGTCAAAATTATTCTTGTATGAGGGTTATGATCAAATATACTGAAACTATAGATATAAAAGGAACGTTTATAGTTTCTGATCCATAGTTTTTGATCCAAACTGATCACTTTGAGGTGTAATAAAGACTGGCTTGAGGCCTGTCATGGACTGTCGAGACGGAGCGGATAAGAACACAGGACCGGTTGTGACACTCATGTCCTTAAGCAAGACACTTAACCCATTATTGCTGCGTCTTTCGGATGGGACGTAAAGCCGTTGGTCCTGTGTGTTGTGTTATGCACGTAAAAGAAACCAAGTGCACTTATCGCAGAGAAGGTTGCCCCAGTGTTCCTGGTTTGATTGGCTGCAGATTGCGCCACAGCACCTTGTAAACCGTTACATGGTGCTATGTAAAGGAACAGGTCTCATACTTCAAAACTTTGAGGTACCCATCATATAAAAGAACTGCGTATTATTATTGATCAATTAATAGATGCCAGCCCCAACCCGATCATTACCAGGTATTGGAGACGGGACCCTTGCACTGTTATTCTTTAATTTACTTGAATTGAGTCCTTCCTTTCATAGATTGACTAGGTGAACCTATTTGTTGAACCTATTTGTCTGATTTGGTATCTAAAAACATTGCTTGGTGATGTCTTTAAAAATGTTATCCTTTTGTATATATTCTTGTGAAATTGCCGAATAAATAGTAGTAATACTGATTGTACCCACTTTGTTGTACTTCTTCCTCGTAGGCTGATCAATGCCAGAAGTTAGAGAAGCAGCTAGAAGGCAAAGAAGAGCAACAGAAGGGATTACAAAGGAAGATAGAGGTAAGCTAGTCTTGATTGTCCTCTTAAGATGCATGGCTGTGTCAAGACTACAAACAATAAGGTGTACCTCTAGTAAAGGTTTGCAGTAATACCATGTGCATGAATCGCTCTATGAGTTGTGGTAGTTCTGAAGAGAACTGGTGGTGTTACAACTCAACGTTTTGATCAGTATGCTCTGATCATCTTCAAGAGAAAGTCAGACACGTGCCCCACTACCTCTAGTGGTGGGGTTCACACCGACTGCGGTGCCGACACATGCGTCATGTTGCCCGAATTCCGGCCACTGCCCAAAATCCGGACATCCATTTTTTAGCGTTAGTTTTTCCGATTTTTGTTTCAAGAGCCTGTTGCATCTCTGATTACTCTGACCTACATTACTCCTCATAGGATGATTGGTATCGTACACGATGATATTATACAAATATTAAATGCGTGTGAGTGTATTGTCCCAGAATGTAATCACGAGGCGAAACCTGGACAATTCTATTTCACGAGGTGAAGCCGAGTGAAATGGTAAAGCCAGATTTTCACCAAGTGATTATATTTTGCGACAATGCATGAACAAAATGCATTTGATATCTGTTTTGTATTCCTCACACATAGAGCCTTGTCAATTGAATTTTTTTTTTCCCCAATAAACACAAATTAGACACGGAAACTCGTCCACCCCACACTCTGGAAATAAAAGAAATAAAAAATCTTCAAAATAACGTGACATGACCTTGCCTCGTTTGGACAAACAAGAGGGAACAATTATTTTGCATCGATGCTGTGAATTAAGCGTAAAATTAGTGTATACCGTCCAAAAATTCATGATGTAGGATGGGCCATTGTCGTGGCAGTAAATCAAAGAACATTGGTGTGTGTTCCACCAATCGAATGACCAGGATCTGTGTGCCCCGTATATAATACAGATTATGTTACTTTGTATAAAGTAAGTTTTTCTCTGTCTATATTTAAATTTGTAGGTTCTGGAGCAGGAAGTTGCCAGATCATGTGACCAGTGTCGTAACTACGAAACACAAGTTGTCAAACTACAATCTCAAGTCAAGGTAGTAAAGTAATCTTTATCATTAATAGCAGAAGGATGTACCGTGCAAATGCATGTAACGTTTCCTCAGGAAAAAATTGTGGGAATTTTGCAGTGAACTGTCTTCTTTTTTTTCCCTTTTTTTTCTTCTTTTTAACGAAAACCAATTGTATTGACCAACTTTTACAGGATGGGCAAGAGAAGAGTGCAGCTCTTCACATGGAGCTAGAAAATCTTCACACCACTTTGAGCAAGACAGAGGGGGATTTAGACAAAGTCAAAGGAAGCGAAGCATCGTTAATGAGCAGTGTAGAAGGACTTCAAGAGGTGAGTCTGACGGGGCTCAATTTCATAAAACTGTTAAGCACCAAACATTTACTAAGCGCTGTAAAAAACTTCACTGAACAGACAAAGGTTACCAGCCAAAATGCCATGTCTTGTACACTTCTTGTGACTGCTTTCTTGATAATTTTTGCTCAGCAATTGAAATATTGTAACTTTTTTGAAAAAAATATGTTCTGTTCGAAAATATACTGTAGAAAAACACATTATGCCTCAGGTGGGAATCGAACCCACCATCTACCACTTTCTGGATTCTCAAACTCTAATAATATTAATAAGAAGCAGTTCTTATGTGGCGCTTTATCACACTCGATGGGCATCTCAAAGTGCTTAGTGGGTTTTCCTGCAAAGTATGAGACCCGTTCCTTTACATAACACTTTGTAATGATTTACGAGGTGCTGTGGCGCAATCTGCAACCGATCAAACCAGGAACACCGGGGCGAACCTTTCGATAAGGGCACTGGGTTCTTTTACGTGCATTACACAACACACGGGATATACGGCTTTATGTTCCATCCGAAGGACGCAGCAATAATGGTTCAGTGGCTTGCTTAAGGACACAAGTGTCACGACCTGGACTCGAACCCACACTCTACTGATCAGAAACACATGAGCTTGAGCTCTAGACCACAGATGTCAAGGATCACTTGAATCCCAAATGTTCAAAAGAAAGCAGGCATCCTCGGTGGTCTAGTGGTTAAGATAACTGCTCTAGAATGAAACGGTCATGGGTTTGAATCCTACCCGAGTAGTATGCTTGTGGGACTCGGGGTGGCGGTAAGCATAGAGTATTCAGTGCTTATCATACAAGCGTAGGGTAAAACCAAAAGTATTGTTCAAAAGAATTGTCCAAATAAAGCAAAGATATGATGTTCCTGCAGCGTTCTGAGTTGTCTTTTTTTTTTCTTGACAGGTGAAAATGGTGCTTGATGCTCGAGTGGCGGAGCTTGATCAGGAGTTGAAGGTGGAGACTGATAGATTCCGATCCCTGAAACAGGAGGAGGTTCGTTGGATTACACTCTTAGTCGTCGGTCTAATCTTTGTCATCTTAAATCCTGTAGCCATACCATTCCACAGTGTTCCAAAGTGAAACAAATCTCTCTATTATTTCTGTCTTTGTTCAGCCTGTCTGTCCGTTTGTTTTTGTTCTTGTTTACGTTCTGTTTGTCTGTCCATCAGGCATCTCACCACAAGCCCTGGCTTCCAGAAGATGCCTCCATACTTCTTGTGAATTTTGTCTTATGATGTTTTTTTTAATACTTCTTTGTTCAATTTGTTTGGTTACATATTGTCTAGAAATGTTCATGAAGTATGAAAATAAATGTGAGTATGAGTGAAAAAAAAATGACTGTGACCCTTCTAGCCATGTCTGCTGATACACCATTTTGAAACCATTCTTTCAACTCATGAAAATATTCTCACCATTGCACTCATAAACATTCATTACTTGTATATTAAGATCTAATACAGAGACAACTTCTCCTTTCAGGCCTTGATGAAAGCAGACATAGAGAAGTTAAAAACCTCCAAGGGTGAGGTTGAGGAATCCAACGTGTCTCTGACAGCCCAGTTGACTGAATTACACACAGCATTAAAACAAGAAAAAGAGGACAGTGCAAAGGTATGTCAATCAAGGGAGCTCCACTTTTTATTATTATAATAAAATCTAAAATTCTTTTACTGTACAATTTTGTATGTGTTTCTTAATACTAATAATACTACTACTACTACTACTAATAATAATAAAAATCAGCTCTTATATAGCGCAATGCCAAAGTATGATCATTGCACGTGGAACATCATTACCCCTGGTCACTTTGAACCCACACCCTGATGACTTAGCCACCAGAGCTAGTTTGATGAACTAAACCGCTTGGCCACGGTACGCCACGACACATTTGTCAGCAGTAAAAAATGGCAGTCTTGTTTAGTTCAATTTGTTGTTTCCTGTAGGAGCAAGCTGCAATGCAGGAGGCCAAACAACTCCTCATTAAACAGAAGTTAGACTTACAGTCACAACTTATGGACAAAGAGACAGCATTAAGCAAAGCTGAAGCAGAGCATGCTGAAACAAAAGAAGTGGCTCATAAAGTGCAAACAATGCTTCGAGATGAGTCTGCGGCTCTACAGAATAAACTGGTAAGTCAATACTGATAGGAGGGGAAAGACATGGAGGTGAATAAGAAGTCTACTTAATACACACAGGTGCCAGTCATGTTTTAAAGGGGCCGTGTCGTCATGATTGTAGCAGTAAATGGAATAACCCAGTTACTACGGGCGAGTGCTCGTCGGCGGTCACATCACAGCTTGACAAAGACGGCGCCCTTTGTGATTTGACTGCAAGCGTGTGCGTGTGCAGTATCTGGGTGGGAGTTCATCTTTCCGTGCACAGCCACAGGCTTGCTATAATCATGACGACACAGCCCCTTTAATGCTCCTATATGCGCACACTCCAAGAGGCCTCAAAATCTTCTACATTCTAGGCACACAACAGCGAAGTAAACCCATGCCACACATTCCTGTCATTGTATTTGTATGTGTGATCCGTCAATGCCACATATTGCCACTGCAGAAATTGACCAAGGTTGAGACCCTTATCTCTTCCAACAGTGGCCCAAATCCAGTGCAATTAAGCACAGCTGGTGGCTTCTCCAGTCTACCACTCTCATGGAAACACTTTGGGCTATGGCTCTACTCTCTACATTAAGCATGTGAGCACCGGCACAGTAATCCGGAGGTCGCAGGTTCCAATCCCATCCCAGTCAATTTTCTGTTTTGTTCGCCTACAAATTGAATTCAAATTTACCCAGTCGGTTGTCCCTTGTGGTTGATTACTTGACGACAGGCTGCCGAGGAACAAGCCAAAGCTGACATGCAGAATCAGAAAGAAGAGACCGAGCAACGCTCAAGTATGCAACTCAGCGCTCTGAATGAGAACCTAAGCACACTGCGTAGCGATCTGGTTCAATCTGATACAAGACGACAGGAGCTAGAGAAAGTGGTTGATGAACTGAGAGGCGAGATTGCAGGTAGGTGAATTTCTGGAAGAGAATCATTCATTCCTGTTATATAGGTTTAGCGAAATTCATTCTTCTAATCTACTTTTGGTAAAAACACACCATACAACCAGCCTGGGAAAGTATTTGATGAACTGAGAGCAGAAATTGCGGGCGGGTAGGTTTGTGGAAGGGAATTATTCATTATTGCTAAAACAGGTTTCACAAAATTCAGGATTTTAGAGGTAGAAGGCGAGGAAAGAAACCACAACGCCAAGCGGACCACAAACCCGACTTGGACTGGTTGCTTTTTGAGCTTGTGACGTCGTGCGTATGCTTATGATTATATCTTTAAATACACCTCTGAGGTGGACTAAAGTTGTCATGGTTTACGGTCATAACTAACGGAACTAAATTGTCTTCCTGGTTTCAGTTCTGGAAGCTACTATTCAAAATAATCAAGATGAAAGGAGAACTCTTCTTGAACGGTAAGATATTTTTCTCATCATTTTCTGGGTATACTTACCATTTCAAGTCGGTGTAAAAAAAACAAATGTTTACCGTTGCTCTGCGCGGTATTTGTGTTTAGGAGATGTCTTACCAGACAGTTTTTTCACAGGACTCGGGGGAAAGTACTTAGTATACAGTGCTTAACACACATCGATATATGGGAAAAAACATTACAAATAATATTATTACAAATAATATTTTTTATCCTCGAGGCAAAAATAAATATCCATCATAATGGTCATGGTACCCGCTGCTAATAGGATTCGACCTGCCTCTAGCTACCGGGCAGTCTCGGTAGTCTAGTTGGTAAGACATCTGCTCTAGAATGGCGGGGGTTGTGGGTTCGAATCCCACCCAAGGAAAGTGCTGAGTATACAGTGCTTAACACACATCGGTGTATGGGTAAAAATTACAAATAATAAACCATAGTTTTTTAAAAAGGCCTCTGTAGTCAAAGAGAGTGCTCTGTGAATTTTTGTCCACAGATGTCTAGCTAGCGAGGGAGATGCTGAGAAACTGCAAACCAAGGTGGTACAGCTCAAACGTAAACTCGAGGATGCTCAAGCAGCGATGCATGAACTGGGACGGGAGAACCAAAACTTACAAATAGTCCAGTCAAGACAGATGACTCGCAAGTGGGCCGATGATCAAGAGGTCAAGAACTGCATGGGATGTGAGAAGGCTTTCTCGGTGACCGTAAGGAGGGTAGGTAGAAGTTCCTTTAGATAAACCCTAACCATCCAGCATCCTTCAGAAACCTTTCCCTGGTTTTGTTTGTACTTGATTTATTTGGTACTTTTGCAGTCAAATTGTAAAAACTTGACATGAGATATCACTTCTTTGAAGAGTATAGTGACTACTGATAAAGGCTAATAATAACAGTTAGCCACTTTACATCGGTATTAAAACAATAATTCCACGCCTCTCCGCGGTATTATTTTGGGGAACAGTTTCCTCAGCACTAGAGAAGTAGATCAAAGAACAGGATTTCTTTATATCTGAAGAAAATAACAGCTTTTTTTGGTTTACCAAGCGGACTAAAAAAGTCTGATAAAAGTAAATGCAAAAAATTCTGGTTTCAACATGGTTTCGACCCTAGCAGAGTTTGCACAAAGGCTAAAATTAAAGTCTGAAGCTT
Organism: Marthasterias glacialis; assembly: GCA_911728455.2. Taxonomy (NCBI): domain Eukaryota; kingdom Metazoa; phylum Echinodermata; class Asteroidea; order Forcipulatida; family Asteriidae; genus Marthasterias; species Marthasterias glacialis. The sequence continues at coordinate 25,183,338 of OU452221.1, read as the reverse complement.
CTCATTCCTGATCGTTTCAATAAATCCTATACATTCCCATCCTCCTGCTTCCATCCTAGAGGTACAAACCATGATGAAACAACGGAAAATGCACAGCTCTATAAAACACACAGCGCGAAGGATGGACCATTGGGCAAACTCTATGAGAGTGCATGAAATGCCTCACATGTCAACAAACGTTTAACATGGCATCATTTTGTTGTCTATTCTGAACAGCATCACTGTCGTCAATGTGGAAATATCTTCTGCAACGAGTGCTCAGCTAAATCTGCAACCATTGCTTCATCTAAAAAGCCAGTCCGTGTCTGCGATGGCTGCTACACTGAACTCTCAACATAATGGAAGGATGGACACCAGAGACCACCATCTGCCGGTGGAACTCACTGCCCTGGCAAGTTCTTTGAGTCACCAACCCTGGATGTCTTCAAGACCAGACTGAGCGATGTCATCTTCTGCTAACCTCCCTGTCCCAAACAAAATACAGGCGTGTGATTTCTGAGGATTTTTCCTGATTCCAGGATTTTTCTCAAATCTCCTTGATCCTTCAAATTTTCTTGAAAGAAATAAAGCAGTCACCAAGGGAGAAAGAAATAGTGCCCATTGTGTTCAGACCTGTCATTTTGTATCTCTGGTGATGAACAGAGTTTGTAAACCTCCTGAATTGTAATATCTGTGAGGTTCTGGGTCTAGAGTAAGGGGGAACCCAGGCCAGCAAGCCATTTTCAAGAAAAGTCCACATTCGACAAATCTCATCCATGAAAATAGCCGCTTTTACTTGCACATATCTGTCTTTATATGACGCAAGTTTTGTCTGCAATGGGCGAGTATTTACCCTTTGCACCAATGTCACATGCCACTACCGTCTGCCACGCTTGCCATTCTGGGAGTCAATTTGCACGTAAAAATTATTTTTGTAAGCGTATGAACGCCCCATCACCTCATTTGATTGTGTATGTATGTTTTGTTATGACTGCCCGAGAAATGAATTAAATAAACATAAAATATAAAACTTACAGGTATATTGACTCCCAAAATGGCGCAAATATTGCTTAACAACTTGCTGCTAAGCAAGAATGAGCAGGATACCAGCCACAGATGTACATGTGACATAACATTTTGGCTGGTAAGCTTATTCTATTAAACATAACTTTGTTGTGCTTAGTGACTTTTTGTGCTTTTGCAGCTTGTGAAACTGGGCCCTAGTTTTATCATTAAACCAAGACAAAACTGCTACATGTATCAATTTTCCATGATTTTTACATTTTAAAACAATCACGCCTCGGATATGATTTTTGGCTTTCACTTATTTCCTCAAAATGGCCGTGAATGTCTGATAACAAAACCTGATATGCTTTAAATGTAGATCAAAGTGCCAAAGGAAACCTGTAGAGAGAGTAACAGCCGTGAACAGGAAATTCCTGAACAGTGGATTCCTCCACTGCCTATTACTGTAATGGTAACATTTTATCATGATATACAAAATACAAAAACAGGGAAGTTTTTTTTTTAATTTTTAATCAGACTTGTTATTCAGTTGTTCATAAATAGTGGGCTTTTATTTCACTTTTTTTAAATGACCAGTTCTTATTTTCCCTTCAACTGGCTACCGAAGTAATTGATACATGCATGGAGGCAGTTCTAAACTACAGCTAATCAGCGCATTACCCGCTGAAGTATACAGTCCACCTTGTGATATATCTTGCCAATATTTTAAAACATAATTTGTGTAATTGTTGTTGTTGTTTTGGGTTTTTTTAATGTAGAGTGATGATGATTTATTTCAGGAACTTAAAACATAGACTAATTATCAAATATTGCATAAGGAGGATCAAATGGCCTTGATAAATCTAAAATATTGGACAGAAACAGTTAAAAAGGATGTGATTTAAAAATGCAGAGTATTGAGTGTTTTTCTTTTTACTTCTTTTTTTATATTACTTTAATTTCTCCAACGAAACAAATGAAAAATTCAAACTATTAAATGTTGCATGAGGCAGAATGTAATGTGAACTCCAGATGGACAGAAAAAAATGTTCCTATGAAGTTATATCAAACTGCAGAATTTGTGTGTTACGATTTGTAAGCAAACATTTTATTCTTTTTTCCAACAAAGTGTAAATTATAGAGCAAGAATGAAGTTGTGTGGGTACCTTGCTGCAACATCCTATTAAAAAAGGTCGTTGAGATCCTGTATTCTTGCATTCTGACGTAAAGTTTCCACTCTGGGAACCCTCTGACAGGGTTTCAACAAACACTCAGAAATAATCAATGTAAATTACTAATGTCTTTATTCACCTTGTGCATTGTGCATAAGTTCAACTGTATTGAATAAAAAATATATTTTTTAATGGATTCGTGAAGAAAAATTAAATGGACATTTAACCAGTTGAAAAAAAAAATGTACAGAAAATATTCTGAACCCAGATATAGATTATCCTGCAGGATTGCTGTATCCCACTGTAGATGAACAATACAGGATTGGTATTCATCAAAACAAATTGTATGAGTATCAGTCTGAAAGCTTAATGATCATGAAGTTCATACCAGTAGCAATCTTCCATGGAAATATTTCTCTCTGAAATACTTTCCAAGTCGAGAAAATAGAATTTAAAGGCCCCCGATTTTAATCTCGGTTGCAACAACCGAAATTAAGATCAATGTGTTTACATGCGTAAAAGTGTGCACAGTCTTTCGCTATTTTCTCCTGACTCGGACGACGGATTGAACCCAAATTTTCACAGGTTTTTTTTTCATGTATTGCAGTACACAAAATAAGATGCACTACGCTATCAGCTTTACCAATCCTGTGTTTTACCTTTACATCACAGGGAAATTAGTTTCAATTTGTGCTGCCATGAAGTTGCCTATAACAATGAGCTAGTCACTGCTTTGGATTGACGTTGTGTGGATGGGTTGATGAGTAGTCGGTCACACGTATAAATGTGTCCCCAAAATTTAGCATCTTTGGCTATGGCTGTGGATGTCAGTGGCAGTGTTGTAACACACTCAGATAAAGTGATATAGCTGCAGCCAAAGCCGCAAAGGGTCTTGTCACACAAGGCATTTTTGACAGGTTACTTGGAGGGAACCATGTGCATTGCATTCAAAAGGAATGCTTCGGTAGCATGAGGTGGCAGCCATTTCGCTTTTGTACCGTTCATCCCAACGCAAGGTCGTATCTGAATTAGTGGCTACGGCTATGGCTGTGGCTAAGAGTGTCGCTAAGGATGTCCTATACTTCAGTGCATGATGACGTGGCGATCCAGCCGTAGCCGTAGCTGCCAATTCGGACACGGCCTGAACCAAACTGAGGCTGGAAGGAATAAAAGTAGTCTGGTCCATTGGGAAGAACTGTCATTATCACTGTGTGAGCAGGGAACCCAACAAAGATGGCCATCACACAATGATAAAGGCCTATTCCCTAATGTGACATGGCTTCTTAATATGTATTTTAGGCTTAAGCCATGTCTGAATTGGTAGATACAGCTATGGCTATGGCTAGATCACCAAATAATTATGCGTTGAAGTATAGGACATCCTTAGCAACACTCTTAGCAACATCCGTAGCCGTAGCCGCTAATTCAAATACGGCCTCAGTTTGTACAAATATTTAGATTTCCAATTATGTAGAAAACTAGCCGTCCGCATAACCAATCATGCATTTGGTACCACTGTATTTTTGCAACAACATTTAACATAAATTACATGACACTTTTAACGAGTCATTTTCTGTAGATTGCAGTTTAATGCCTGGTATATTCTTCATTATTATAATATGAACTGCCAGAAATGTACATATACAAAAATGCACGCTTTTTCAATATCATCAGACAATAAATAATAATAATGATAATAAAAAATGTATCTACCTTGGTTGCTGTTGGTGAAATAATTTATTATTTACAACATTGCACATAATTATTTTCTTTGTGGGTAATTGATGATGCTGTTCTGATAGCTAGTTAAATAAGATGGTACATTTCAAACTGCACTTTCCAAAATCATTACAATTCTTTTGTTCGGTCTAAATAATTTTGCTTCCATGTCAAGTGTTCTATTTTTAAAGAAAGAAAAGTCAATAAAATGAAAAATTTCAATATTACCCTTTAATTTAACTGTGTACAGCATTTTGTTATCCAGGCATTGTTGTTCCCATGGTTTATATTTATCATATTTAAAAATAAGGTGTTTTTTTTATCTGGAAGTCAGTGCCGACCTTCTGAAAAGCCAGACAAAGCATAAACGAATATGATATTTTACAGTTGATATTAGTTAATACTATTGTAACTTTTGTTTACCGTACACCGTTGTGTGATAAGCACTGTATACTCAGTGCTTTCCCGTGTCTTTTTGGGGGGAAATTCCACACGAGTTGGGTTAGAACCCACAACCCCGGCATTCTAGATCAGATGTCTTACCTCTAGACCACCAAGCTTGCCCTGTGAAAAGATGCCTGTTCGAATCATGTAGTTAGTAGTGGGTATCCGAAAAATTTTTAAATTGATAATGGTAAGACATTTGGATGGTGAGACATCTGCTCTAGAATGGTGGCGGTCGTGGGTTTGAATCCAACCCAAGTATTATTTCTGTGGATTATTGCTGTTGGGTGAAAATGAAAAATAATAATATTCTTGCATTTATTGAAACTAATATTAATGAAGCTAATATTATTGGAGCTGATGGCAGCTTGTATCATTTTCTGGTTTTGGGGTAAGTTTGAAGACTCTGATGAGAGGTATTCTTTTTAAAACAATTTTAGAAAATCAGTGTTATTCCCACAGCTTACATTAAAAATCAATAACTATTATATTTCATGTTAGAAACTGAATTAAATTGCTAATTAGCTGCATTATTTTCACAGGTTTGGGCAAAAAAAAAATATATATATATATAATTGTTTTATATTTTTTTGTCGTTTTGTGTTGTAAAATAAAAAAAAAATTTCCAACACAAAGATTTTAACTAGAGAGATTCTACAATTCAAACGTTGTAAATTAACTCATTAAAAGATAATGATGTTATTAAGTACAGGTTGTCAGGTCTTGCCAATGAGTAACTCTCCAATCAGTAGTGAGATCGCTAACGTGTGAGTCTGGCCCAACTTGAGTTGCTGACCTAACTAGTGTGTTTTTACATACACTCAGTAATTGTCCCCCAAAAATGTTTGGTCCAGCCCTTAATTGGAGCCGAACAAGTCCCTATTTACTTGACCCCTTGCACTGACGTCTCACACACTTCAGTCTATCCCATAGAGTTATTATAGAACTAGAGGGCGCACAAACCATGCGAGACGGCCCGACAAGGAGCATTTTTGTCCATTGAGAAAATGGCGCGGATCATTCATTTACACTGGTCACTCATCCGTTCACACAGCAGCCATTTTCTAAGTGGACATTCGTATACAGGTGACCCATAGGGATTTTCGCCCATGGTGAGTCAGTGGAGTTCTGTTCGCAGCATCGCGAGTGCTCCCTCTAGTTCTTATATATAACTCTATGGTCTATCCATGGTCTGCCATTTTTTTTTGGGGGGGGGGGGGTAGTCAAAACTGCATATAAATATATGGCCTCATGGAGCTGCTTGAGCAGAAAGCATTGCTTAACATTTCTCTGCTTCGGAATAAAAAGAAGTGTACCAGTCACAGATGTGAAATGGTATTAGGTTGGTAACCTTTTTCTGGTAAGCATATTTGTTTGTGCTTGGCTATTTTTTGTGCTTAAGCAGCTCTATTAAATTGGGCCATGAACATGTCAAGGGGAAACGCACAGGGAAACTGACTCCGAAAATAGTGCAACAAAGATGTGTTGTGGCGATAACGTCAGGTGAATTGGGTCAGTAGCTGAGTAATTGGAGAATTAGGAATTCTAGATGGCAACAGACTTACTAGGTAATTTTGCATTGTTTGCGTAGTTCTGAGCGTGAGCAACTTTCCGAGAACAGTGGATTTACCTGGTAAAGTCTGCTGCCACCCAGTGTCAACAAAAGTCTCCCATTACATCAGGATGCACATTCTACTCTTAATCATAGTGCTGTTCTTATGTCCCCTCTTCTTGTTGACCATTGCATTCTCAATAGCTTGAGCTGCTGCGACCACCGCCATAGCAGCAGCTTCAGGATTACCGCTCTGAGCTGCTTGAGCTGCTCGAGCTGAGGCTAAGACTGCAGCCTGTGTAGCTTCTCTCTCCATCGAGTGCCCATAGTTGTCTGCTCGGGACCGTTCTGTTATAAACTGGGCCATTGCATTCGCAAGAACGGCTGCAACAAATGAAGCAGCCACCTTCAAACACAAAACAGAAAAATATATTAATTTAGTATTGTAACCTGAAACACAATACAAGGCGAAGTAGTATTTTAACCAGATCTGAATCACAAAACACAAGATGTAATTTGTTTGAAATAAAATATTCAGCAACCTGAAATACAAAACTCAAGCGGTATTTTATTAGAAATGTATATTTATTCGGTAATCTGAAACACAAGGCCAAATAGTATGTTATTCAAACTAAACATTTAGCAACCAGAAACACAAAACCATTAAGTGGTTCATTTGAAACGAAACATCCCAATCAGTTTCATATTCAGTTTTCTTATCTCGTCCCAGATGCAAGCCACGGCTCAGCTAAAACCGAACGGATTGCTTATTAATAACATTAAAATAAATAATTGCGATGTCTGTTTTGCACGGTTGCTCAAGTTGAGGGCACCATTAAGGTTCCATGATTGGTGGTGACCAGTACCACGTGACAGCATGGCTGTCCTAATATCTTTACTTTTGAATGATCACTTTACACTATCCCACACCAGTCCACGGTCTCTTATTAGTGCATTTCTATTCAGTCCAATTTCAATCAGTTTCATGATGAGTCTAGATGTCACACGACTTGGTTTGAAGTGACTATTATTTTTTGGAACATGTGCATTCATAAGCCATTTTGAGGTATGGTGGACACAGTACTATGACAAGGTTTGGGTAAATTTGTCTGTAACCACCCAAACCAAACAGTGCTCTTCTACAGTGTCCATCATAGCTCAAAAAGGCTCATTCAAACCATTTTAAACTAATTTCATAAAGCTGAAATGGAAAATCTTACTAAGCATATTTATAGCCAAAAATATAGTGGGATACCAGTTCGCAACAGTGTGAACACTTGTCTTTTTGGTTGGTAACCCACTTCAACTTAGAGAGATATTTCTTTGCTAAGCACTGAATGATTGTGCATATCGGCACCAGCTTTATGTATGAAATCTGGCCCTGGTCTTTAAGGCACAAAACACAAAGGTTAACCTCAGAAAAGGCCATTGACATAGGTCTTCGGGTTTGTGAAAATAGGATACCAGTAACATGGTTAATATTGGATAAAAAAAACAGTTATCTCAACCAAAACAGAATGCCAGGATAAATTTTAGTCAACTGTTTATCTTTTACCACTGTAGTCATCCAAACTATACTTCATCTGTAAGTAGTCTGAAAAAGACTAAAGGTGACACGACCCCATTTAAAAGTTAAAAAACCTGATGCTGATGACTTTGAAAATTAATGAATGTGTTACGACCTTAAAGGCTCAAGTGAATTTGGTATTATCTTGAAGGAACAGTCAATCCTGGTAAAATAATTTTCAAAATTCTAATCACCTTCTGAATTTCTTTCATCTCCTCCTCAAGTGAAACCCGCCTCCAACCGTTATCCAACTTCCATTTGATCTCCACTTTCTTCTTATTCACTTTGACCGGTGGCGATGTCAGTGCCCTCGGACTGTCTGACCGAGTTGGGGACGGTGAGAGGACAGTGGGGGACACAGATGGTCTGAGGCTAGTTTGGGAGTCCGTGTCTGACTGCGGTGGCTCTTCGGTTTCATCAATGCTTGGCGTTGACTCACTTAACTGAATATCTAGGCTGGCAAGCCACTGCAGCCATTTACAGATGGAAAGTTTGGCTTCGCCTGTAATAAACAATTGTCTTCTTATAATGTCGCAGACTATTAATAGTAATTATAACATTACATATTTTGGTAAAACTTTTGAACCTCATCATGTTATGTTCATTCGAAAGATCTTAAGCATGGTGAAGATTGTCTTTAGAGTAAATCTTAAGGGTTCGTTCTTATCTTTTTAAATCTCTGTCTTTGTCCCTTTGCTCATTTGCTCAACCTCAGCCTTTACCTGCTCCCCTTTTCCCCATCCCACGTAGCCTTTCGTCAAGGCCTTCGTGGCTTAGACAGCTATGTAGCCGCGAAAACCAATACAAGTCAGCGCGCACGATGGAGTGGCGAAGCCACGAGGGCCTTTTCCAACTTGATTTTGTGGTTTTTGATGTTGAATTATTCATGACGTTTCAAACGGAACAGCCCTGAAACGTTAACCAATCACATTGCGGATGAGGTTAATGAGCACTGACCCCATCGCTTCTGATTGGCTTGGAATTTTGCTACCCTGTTAGGGTAGCAAAAATCGAGAAATAAAGAAAAACATTAGAATTTCCTGACAAGTTGGAAAAGGCCCTCGTGGCTTCGCCACTCGTGTGCGCTGACTTGGTCTTCGCTGCAGGTGCTTCGCGGCTACACAGATGTCTAAGCCACGAAAGCCTTGGCGAAAGGCTACATCCCACCCTATCCCTTCCAACTTCCTTTTGACTTAGTCTTTGTATACAGTATAGGGACATGTTTATTTTGTTGCCTGTTTCCTTTAATTTGCATTGTTAATTGTTATGTATGTGTACTATATTTTCTATTAATTCTTTGTCAAATAAATAATACTAACAATAATGTGCTAATCTTATTCGAAGAAGTCACGGCTCTGAAGAGAAGTGGTTTGGTTCTTACCATCTTTTGAATTTTATTAAAATTGCTTTTGCCAGCAAATTTGGCACGGCGACATAAGTTCATTTCATTTTTTTCTGTGCCAAGAGTTATACATTTATATTATGAGTATATAAGCTTCCAAACTGTTTATTGACAATTCCTTCTTAAGGACAAAACCTGACTGTTTTTATGACATTTTTTAAAACGAAATCCCTCTTAAGTACAATGGCCGTTAAACTAACCTGGTAAAGGAAACAACAAGTCTATGTCAACTTCATAATCTGTGTCTTGAACGCTGACTTTCATTGTAGAAACTCCGCTTGCAGATGATCTGATGATATCAAACAATTCGATTGGTAGCTGATCTACGGACACGTCAGACTGATAATACATGAAACTTGGCAGTATTGAAATCTGGGGATGAATGAAGGAAGGTTAAGCTTTTAGAGGGTTTTCTCTTAGATGATGAGGTTTGAATACTGGTAAAACTGCAGTAAAGGGGAAAGTTGACTTCTTTATCTCAATTTCCCGTCTTGTATCCGCAACATTGTGCCATTTAAAACCTTACATTGTGTGTCTTTCTGTTATCACCTTGAGGTCTATATCTCTTTCATTCCTCTTTCTGGGTCTTACACTACCTCAATCAATTACTGTGCTTCCCACATGCTACCCCTTCTCTCTCTTTTTTACACCTCATTATTATCCATCTCGTTCCGGCTTATTCTTCTTCATGGACTGCCTCTCCTATCTTGTGCTAATCTCCTGCTCATCTTTTAGCCTTCTCTTTTCCACCTTGTATCCCCCTCATCAGTACCACTATTGTGCTGTCTAATCCTCACGCTTATACTACCCTCTTTCCTGATCTCCGTATACCTCGTTCTCCATCATGGACTGCCTCTCCTATCTTGTGCTAACCTCTTCCCCATCTTTTGACCTCTCACCTTTCTTGTACCCCCTCGGTACCCTTATTCTGTTGTCTCATTCCCTATTTTGTTTCACCTCATTCTCCATCTTGTTTAGTCTCGTTCTCCATCATGGACTACCTCTCCTATCATGTGCTTACATCTTCCCAAACTTTTGACCTTCTCTCGCCTTTCTTGTATACCCTCATGTACCCTTATTCTGTTGTCTCATTCCCTATTTTGTTTCACCTTAGTCTCCATCCTTTTCAGTCTCATTCTCAATCATGGACTACCTCTCCTATCTTGTGCTAACCTCTTCCCCATCGTTTAACCTTCTTTCACATTTCTTGAATCCCCTTAGTACCCTTATTCTGTTGTCTCATTTCCTATCTTGTGCATCCCACCCTCTTTCTTCAAGCTGTTTCATTTTATGCAGACTATAAGACATACCTGATAATAAACACCAGGCCACGTAGTCAGAAACTGCTGAGCTATAACTAGAAAGCGCGCTAAGACTACCCATAAGACTTCAGTCGCCTTCTTCTGCCCTTCTTCATCAACGGTTACCCTGACGTTCAGATCAAGACACTCGGCTTGCTGGCTGTCTTCAGGTTGTTTGATATTCACGGCTACCTATAGAATATAAATCAATCATCGTTTCAATTTCATTTTTATTGTGAAAATGTAGTACGTTTTTCTGTAAAACAGGGATTGAGTGCCCCATCCTTCATCAAAAGTTTACGGCAAACTCAATAACTTCAGCAACATTTTCAAAAGGTTAAGTTTTATGAAATAACTCTTTTGAAAACTAAATTCAACTGCCACAAATGCAGTTTACAAAAAAAGCAGTATATCCTTTTATGATATCATTTTTGAAACCTAAAGAACTTGGGCATTGGAATGAATTTATTATATAATATTCCTTGAATGATAATTTATGTTTCTTGTCTGAAGTTTGAAACAGTTTACTCTCCCCAAAACCAAAAACAGCAAAAAAAAAAAGAAGAGTTTTAGTTACCTGACCCATTTTAAGTAGGATTCCATTCTTCCAATGATGTCTGTACATGGCACCTTGAATATTGGATCGACACACAACCAGCAACCTGGATATTAGACCAGAAGGTGTTCCCAGTGGAAATGTGTATCTCCAACAAATCTGCGCATCACCTTTGAAGGGTTTGGGTGTCCAATTTAGTGTCTGTTCATAGGTATTGAAGACAGAAATAAAAGTAGGATTCATAAAAATACAAGCAATTCCCTTTTGGTATCTCCTTCTTTAAGCTGTCGTTCGCATCTCTTGCTGTCTCATTCCCCTAAATTGTGTTATCACATTTCCTATCTTTTGTCATCTCATTCCCTATCTTGTTCTATTTTTTAATGTAAAACAACAAAAACCCATTTCATGTTGTTTCTCACTATTTTCTACCTCATACCCCCTACTTGTTGTTTTGGGGTACCGGGAGGGGGGGGAGCGGTGTTACAGATTTTATGAGCTCTAGTTTTTGTCTTCAATTGTTTCTGTTTAATCATCTTCTTGCATCATCTCATTTCGTATTTTAGTTTCTCAGGCCCTATCTCTAAGTGCCTCACTTCTTTTCTTGTTCCGTCTCATTCCCCATCTTGTACCATCTCATTCCCCATCTTGTGTCATCTCGTTCCCCATCCGTCCCATTCCCCATCTTTTGCCGTCGCATTACCTATCTTGTGTCTTACCAATCACGATCTTATGTATTAATTCTTGATTTTGCTTGAAACACTTTTGTAATGATCTTTAAAAAATTGCTAAAATACTTACCGGTCCAGTAACCGGTGTTAGTCCAAGGAGTGGTAGTCGATACTGTGCCTTAGCTTGTAGACCAGGGTACTGAGGTAATTCCAGAGGTTTCTTTTCAGCATCACCGTGAGCATCAGCAGCCCTGTTCAGTAGACCTAGCTTGGCCATCAGGTCGATCACTAGCCTGGTTTGTTTCTCATTCATGTGAAGATCCTTCAAAGTATGGACGTCATACAATGAAATGTTTAATGTTGTCAGAACCATACTTTATTAATGAACTAAAAACGTTTATTTTTTCAACAACCCAGTACAGGTGTGAGCCCAAACGTTTGCATTCCTGTGCTTTAGAGTTTCAAGCAAATATATTTCAAGGAAGTTTTCCACTTTGACTATCTATATACCAAGTACGTTATGTGTAAATCCGTGAACACTAATAATTTCAATCTTGTCAATGTTGTGCACATGCTTTAAACAGAGTAAAAATTTTTTTTATATAACTATAGATTAAACCCCGTTCAACCAAAACGAAGTTATTTAAAAGTAAAATATAGGACTGGTAAGGCTGTTCTTACTTTGTGTAGTTCAATACTTACATGTATATTTGATGCGGTAGCACCATGTGATAATATCTACCTCGCTATATACAGTAGATTGTTCTTGTTATTGTCCTGTTATTCTACTACCGTGGAGTAGATATATACATTAAAACAAAATTTAAACTGTGAAAGTTTTGGCTCAATCCGTCATCCGAGTCCGGAGAAAAGAGTGAAAAACCATGCACACTTTTCAGCATGTAAACACAATGTCCTTAATTTCGATTGTTACAACCGAAATTAAGATCGGGCCTTCAAATTTTATTTTCTCGACTTTGACAGTATTCCAGACAGAAATATTTCCATGGAAGATTGGTACTGGTATGAACTTCATAGTCAGTAAGATTTCAGACTGATACTAATAACACAAATATTTGATGAATACCAATCCTTTTTGGCACCTTCAATGAAGCCATTTCGTGTTTTCAACATACCTGCCACAACAGAGGCAGCATACACTCCCTGATCATTCCCTCCGTGGCAACCTCCTCCAATACTTGGACGAGCAAAGCTGGATTCGGTTTCTTGGAGTTACCGTCGTCTGTCTTGGGCCAGAATCGTTTGGCTTCAAACCGAAAGGCTTTCTTTGTGTCACTCATATGAACAAGGCAAAATGCTTTAGCTAAGGCAGATGGGTTAGTACATATCAGGGCATCATCATTCGTCCCGCTGGTGTTGGGAAAACATTGTATAACTCCCTGTAAAAAAAAACAAAAAACGAAAACAATGAAAAATAAAAAAATGAATAAATAAATACGTTGTGCCCAGTTCTACTAAAGAAGTAACTGAATCTGAAATTTTGAACAAATTATGTGATTTGAGGTGAAGGGGCAGATCTGGAATTTGTTTTGAGTAGGGCCTATTCATTTTTAAAGAGATCATTTTTTAAAGAGTGAATTAAACTCTTATCGTCTTGTACAGTTTCTAATACATACATCAAATTCGGTGGTGCATCAAGAAGAAAGGGTTTTTGTTTGTCAGGAATTTGTGCACGTGCCTATTTTGATTGCTGCAACAGTGATTTTAGGGTGTCTTCAAGTGCCATTTTCTGGACTTTGACGGGGTTCCAGACAGAAATATTGGTCCGAAGGACACTGGTTATGAAATCGATTATAACTAGAAGATCATTTAATGGTCTTCCATGTTGAAACTAATCACTTTTCCGGATTATATTCAATCCTGCTCTTTGTCTTTGAGTGCAAGAGTTTATGTCTCACACATGGTGTAAATCACTGGTAGACTACCTTACATACCACACAGTGGATTGTTTACAAGGAAAATGCCATGTGGCACGCCCTTTGAATGTCACACTTCCCATTGGCTGGTTCTTGATGAATTATTTTTGACTTGGAACCTCTTTCGTCTTACGAAACTATGCTAATCCGCTCTGTATCGATCTTCCCGCTCTTTTTATCACATTCTTATGAAAATAGCATTTTTCATGATAATTTACCAGTAACTCTTTGAGAACATTGTGTATTACCTCATATGACATCCCTGTATGAATTGGATATGATAAAAGATTATTATTTTTCCAATTCACGTCTTATACACAAGCTTTAGGAATGTTACTGAATGTGTGCGACTCTGAAGTAGTCTAGAAAACACAGTACAAAACCACAGTCTCAAAATTACACTTAAACAATTTTCCTCGAGGTTTATGTATTAATTCTATAGAGGGGGTCGAAGGTCTGAATATGAAGTAATATTAATGTTCCTGGTTCAGTTGCATAGGCGCGATGAAAAATTGTTTGTTTGTTTGTTGGGTTGTTTGTTTGTTTGGTTGGTTGGTTGTTTTTATTTAACTGTAATCAGCCAGCTATGGTGGGTTTTAATAATCAAACGTTCACACAACGGAAATAATGTGATGAGGAATCGATGTACATTAATTGTGGGAATGATTATATTAAAAACATCACAATAAAGAGAAATATGTTTTCATATATGCACATGACAGGTTAGCCTAGAGCAAAAGTATGGCCCCTCTACAAGCTATATAGGCCTACCAGACTGGTTGAATAGTGGTACAAGACGTCAGAGTTTCTTCCTCTTATTTTATTTTTTTTTTATTTTTTTTTATCACGAGTCAGATTTGAGTTCACAAATCATGCCCCTCAGCCGTCAATACAAGTATAATGACTTTATTTTCCCACATCAAAGCAAAACTAAATGGTTGAAGTACAACAAAAGAGCTTAGCCTGATTTTAAAACTACCAATGACTATCTGAGAGAGATAAACTGCTTGCATTATGTCCTTTACACCGAAAGAATCTGTAATTTATTTGATAGCATTGAGTGTGCAATTTTGGGGGTCATTTCTTTGTAAAAAGGATGGATGAAACCACAAACGAAGGCTCGTTTCTATCATCGCGGTGGAGACTACAGGAAACATCGAATAACTGAACAAGAGCCACTGTTTTCCAGGTAATGGTTTTTAGTTTGTTATTGTACCGTAGAGAAACACAATGATAAAATAACAGACACGCATTTCCTCTTTTCGGTTGAAATCATGATTGTGACCGCGATGCACCTCTGTATCGGTCCAGACTTCGTTAAGTATTTATGCTAGCCTTGGTTTTTCGTAGGTCCGAGGGGCCACAAAAATCATGAACTGTCTTCCCTTTTTAGGCGCGTGATGGAGAAGGGTTTGGTTTATAGGTGTACTCAAGTGCCCAACGTGACAGAGCTACATTTTCCAAGCAGACGAATAAGATCACCACAAAACATGTTGGCTGACCAGAAGCCAAAATACCGTCTCATGTGCGTTGTTTACGATTTGTTTTCCATAACCATTTGTCCATAATATCAGCATTTGTTACCGGTATGCAATGTCTGCTTGAGAAGTTCCCGGAAATGTGGCCCTAATCTCTTAAAGATCGTTGATCCGTATTAACGATTCGAAATGTATGTGCTTCAATTTGTCAATGGGCTCTTTCCAAACCTCGACTTAGAAACCGGCTCTGGGCTCCGTTAGATGTTGAAACTGTGCAAAATGTACACTGCTTCGTGATTAAAGGGGTCGGGGCAAGATGTTCCACATGGGTTCAGCTGCCTCTCCCACCCCCTCCCGGGCTACGCCACTGTTCCTGCATCACTTTTTTGTTTATATTACAGTGTTGTTAACTCATACCAAAAATCATATTCAAAACCTTTAATTTCAATGAGGGTGTATATGTAACAATAGTATCATTGTGACCCCACGGTCATGCGCAAACGGTTTTCAAGGCGTTTCCTTGTTTTTTGATGTTACGCGCATGACTATAGCCATCCGTCTGTGCTTCCCTCTAAATAACATAGTTCCATGTAGATACAAAACAAAATCAAATAAATACAGGACTGCCATGTAATTAATGTTCACTTCTACATGCACAGATATTGAAGCGACAGCCTGAGACCAAGACCGCGTGCGAGATCGAAAGTTTGCCTGAGGACCTCCTCGACTGTGTTCGTACATCGAGATTTATGCCTGCTCGGGACTTGGAGAACACCTAACCATTGGTATTCTCTTGCCCATTAGATAATTGTCAGATTACGAACCGAGATTTATATCCGTAACATGGCGAACATATCTGAGTCCAACAATACCACTGAGTGGATGACTGGGGCGTTAAAAAAAGACACCTTTAACATTATTGTGAATTTCATCGTTTTGTTTGTTGGTGTACCTGGTAACTGCCTCATTATCCGTGTATACCGGGCGAAGACTATCAAGAAAAGCACTCACGTTTTGATTATGAGTCTAGCTTGGGCAGACCTGTTTACCTGCATATTGAGCGTTCCGGTCATCGTTACGTACATTCTAAGGTTGGCTGTGATTGAAATCAACAACTGGTTTCACTTCTTTTTGTTGATCCGAAGAATTATCATTACTTCAGCCCTTCTGCTGACTGGAGTGATTGCGGCAGATCGGTACGACTGCGTCTGCCGTCCACAGAAACGTTTTTTCAGCGTCAGACGCGCCAAGATAGCAGCCTGGACTTCGTTTATGCTTGCCACGATGTGGAATTTGCCCGCGATAATCGGTCTGTACTTTAAAACCTCTATGATCCGATATAATATTACACCGATTTTTGGGATGATTTGTTTTCTGTCTTCCCTTTTGACGATCACGCTCAGCTATGGTAAAGTTTACACAGTCATCCAGAAACACGTTCGAGCTAGTCAGAGTCTCAGTGGTGTAAAGTCGGCAAGCACGCCTTCGTGTTCTTTCAAGCGCTGTGAATCGAGTACCAGTACACCAGGCACCGGGAAGGATATTAACTGTGCCGACTCGAGTGATGAAGTCAGTTACTCACATCATCATCACGCAGTTAAATTAAATACACCTAATTCACCATCGCGGGGACCCCAGTCCGAGACATTCCAAGAACGATCTGCAGACAAATCTCCAACTTCACAGGTAAAGGTCGATTCGCGACCTGTTACCACTTCCGAGACGGGTGCTGATACCAAAGGGAGCTACAAACCCAAGCTGGATCCACTTCTGAGTAGAAGTCGTTCCCACCCGGGCCATCACTCAGTAGCTCTCCAGCGTAAGACAACGAAAATGCTCTTCATCACAAGCTTGGTGTTCTTGCTCTTGTGGCTTCCATACATGATCTGGAATGCAATGTATCTTGCTTATAGTGGCAGCTCCAATATCAGCCCTAAAGTCTTGGCGGTAATGGAAAGCATTCGCCCGACTCTCCTTCTCAACAGCGTTGTCAATCCGTTTATTTACGGAATCGCGAACAGACGGTTTAGGAAAGATTGTAGGCTGGAGATCCAAAAGATCAAGCTTTGCTGAAGAAAGTTTCAACAAGTTTAGTTAGGCTATATTAACCCTCACTCAGTTAAGTCCATTTATGGCTGCACATGCACAACTCCAATGGACGGCAAAGCCATTTATGGCCTCAATTTTGTACAGTATCAAATGACGAAAAAAACAAAACAATTCCGTCCATACGCGTGCAGAAATTCCGGAGTCAAAGAATTAACGCATGTTATTGAATTTTAAACCAAACCATAAATAACATCAGTGCCTGGTAAATTTGCCCGGATGAGGAGACCGGGGTGTTGCGTTTTGGAAGTGAAACTCAAGTTTGTAAGAACCAAACCAAAGCGATTGACGAATTGGTTGAAGACGCGAAAGAACGAAAGTTGTAGTTCGACTAACGCCACCCGATAAAAGGCCAATTACTGGATGGGTTAAACTATGTGTAGAGTTCATGAAACAATAACTTGTGTAAGAAAAAGGCTTGTATAGGCTTGTTACATGAAAGAACCTAGTAGGCCTATATACACTTATCGTAAAGAGAAGGGGTCTGCCCCTGTTTTTCTGGCATGATCTGGCAGCAATATGCGCCACCTCACATTGTATCCCTTTCAAGGTGTTATACTATGGTTGCTTCGTCTCATAAAATCATTTTTAAAATCATTCTGAACAAGCTCCACCTGATTTGGTAACTTGGCGCAAGGAGTGTCAAGTTTATGACAGACATGGCGCATTACACTACTATTATTATTATTATGGTCCTCATGGTCCTCATTTTTACCACATAATAACAAAATCAAGTAACGAATTCTCTTCTAGCCTGTTGTTGTTGTAACTTTCAATTAATGTTCATGATTGTCACTATGTGCTCTAAATTTGCTACAGGCCTATGTCTTGAAATAAGTGTAGGTTTAGATTTACCCAACGGACTGTCACTAGAAATAGCCTACAGACATTGTTTACTTTTACTGTCTAACAATTGTAATTTGATAAGATAACTCCTTTTTTCATACAATTAAACGTTGCTTATGCCTCGATGGAGAACAAAATGACAGCAGTATTTCGCTTCACAAGACAAATAGTACCAGGTGGTTTTGTACATCTATAGGAGCTTGCAACTTGCTGTAATTTTACGTAACATTGCCTTTAAATAATTGTAAGTATACAATCAATTGTGAACGAAATTACGAAAAGGAATACTAAGTTACTTGCATTGTATTATAGAAAAGCAAAACTTAACAATTTTAGACTCATGTGCAGAAAAATAATGTACAGTTTAATGAAGTAATCAATCGCTGTAAGTGTTTTAAAGGTAGGGTGTATACCTTGGGTATTTGGAACCGTACGTTTGTTCCAATCCTATATAACTGTAGATATATACCATACAACTAACCACTGAAAAAGAAATTGTCAAAAGTGTTCTTGAGATATCGGCAAAAATCTGGAGCGATTATTTCCGTAAATGCTGAAACTGCATGTTTTTCATTACGTGAAAAGGCTGAAGCCTTTCTCAGATTCAAATATTTTTAGCGAGAAATTACCTCTTCTTCAAAAAATACGTTAATTCAAAGGAAGTCGTTTCCCACAATGTTTTATACTATCAACAGCTCTCCGTTGCTCCTCACCAAGTAGGCTGGTATAGTGTCAGTTATTTCTGTATTTAAGTTTCTTTCTGTAAGAAAATAATTGATTGTGCATTTATTGATCGTCATTCATTATTTTCTGACCAACTTCTTGAATTTTTCCAAACCAAATAAAAGTTAAATAACCGAAACTCAGCTTCAGCAGTCCATACATTGTGTGAGTCGTAGGAAAAAAGTTATTGCAAACGAGCATCTCGACACATTTTAACTTTGATCTTGGATGAACAAAAGACACAGTCTACCTCTCGCCAGAGGATGTCATTGTGTTATATCTGGCCTACATTCTGAGCTTGGATTCCTTGTCGGAGGTACATGACACTCTCAGTCTTACCACACTCGATTTGTTGCACCCCATCTCTCTCGGGAGTTTTGCAAAATCATCGGTATTGGACTCTTCACACACACACACACCCACACACATGGATTTATTTTGGACATTCTTATTTTTCTCAGCAAAATAATGTTTGTAACTCCCTTACGATGAAATCGAAAGCCCTTCCAATTTTACTTTCAAAGAAAACAAAATAAAACAAAACAAAGTAAAACATAAGGATGGATGGACCCATCTTGAAAATGCTGTTTTTGCTTTGAAAGTGCTTCTTTGCAAGTAAGCAATCGTCACAGCATAACTTGTCAAAGACCGAGATTGGGGATATTGTCATCAAACATCTCGGACTCCATTAGTCACAGACAGTCATTTAGAACTGTGTAAGTATCAGTTCTAAGTGAGATTTCAATATGGATAAATCTCACGGGGTTTACACAGGGGTAACTTTTCGGGGTGGGGTGGGGAGGCGGTTACTCTAAGGGGTGACTTTGCATTGGTATCGGTGGGACGTCTTACTGACAGTAGTCATGCAATTTACGAAAAGGGAAAAGTTGTTATTACGTATTGATAATTTCCAGGTTAGCTTTCAAGAAAGTGCACATTATCCTGTTGGTAAGTGATGACGTTTCGGAGCCGGAAGTGCAATGTAAACGAATGGTATACATACATGTACATGAACATTCGTTACACTGCACTTCCGGCTCCAAAACGTCATCACTTACCAACATGATGATTGATGTTGGACTTAAGCAATCGCTAGGTGCTCTCCCTTCCCCACACCTGCCCCTTACACGTATTATACCCCACCCTTTACTCACACCTTACCCCCCAAAATCGCCCGAAACAATCCCATACCCCTAAATTTCTACACGTAAACCACCCTACCACTACCCCATTACCCATTATTCAGGGACGTAACTAGACACTTTCATTCGGAAAGGTGTGGGGGGGGGGCAAGCAGGGCAAAGACTTGGGGGCTTTTAATGCACTGAACGTTTCCTTTGTGCAATTTATTTAATAATTTTTGGGGGAAAGAGGGGGCAGGGTTCTGAGTGGAGGGATCCCGCCCCTGCCAACACCACCCAGCCCGCTGGAATACGCCATTGGTTTGAGTCATCCCAACCGATCAACTTCAATTCATACTCGTGTCCATTGCCTTCACAACAACCTGCCATCTACCCCCAGCCTGCTACCGCCTCTCTTCCCGCCCTGAACAAGTTGCGGTTCAGTACAGCCGGTCATCTAAGGCTTACGGTACTGTGATTTTACGCACTCTATCCGAGACTTGATTCAGGAAAACTTTTCATGATAAAGCCCGCATCTACTTCTAATGTTTTGTGTGCGTGTGTGTGGGTGTTTTTTTTGCAACCTCAACCCCGGGGCCCACAGGACGCGATTTTCCGCCAGTGCGGTAAAGTCTAATTTCCCTTGCATAATTGGTCAATTGATCATTATTTTAGTTCTCCGAATTTGACATAAATATATTATGGATAAAGGAAACGTCATTCAGGGTTACACACCGTGGTACAGAACCACTCATCACACACTGCTTGGTATCCGACTCAACCAATGGGAAGTGCATAATTAATAAATCAGACCGATTGCGCTCTCCAAGTCACGTGACCTACAGTGGGTATATATTAAACATCAACAAGCACGGTGTCCTCCCTAGCAAAGTGCCGTTGTTGTAAAGTACAAGATGGGAGTCATTGCTGCATTTGTTTATTGGATCGAGGCTTTTTTTTCTCGAAATCTGTGAAGAATATTCCAGAGTTTGTACCATAGACCTTACCGGAGTGCCTGAACAAAACCAGTAAGGACAGTTCCACCAAGTTTTGGAAATTCTACAAGGAACGTTATGTTCACGATGTGGTAGTTGGGGCCAGACAACCACGAGCACACACTTTTCAACACAAGAAATTTTAAAGCTGAAATCATCAAAAGAAAAGGCTTTCCAAAACTGTGTGATTCCTTTGTCTATTTGAAATTCCGCAAGACTATAGGTACAAATGTCACTTTTTCAACATTCTTTACTTTTATTACAGTGGTTTACATCACAAACAAAATCACCGGCTGGCTATATCGTCGTCCGAAATAAACAAACCTCCAAACAAACCTCTTTTGTGGTAGAATACTGGTAGTACATGAAACAGTAATGTGGTTGAAATCAATGTCACAATATACAACTTTAATAAACTGTGTGACCATGGAGGTAGAAATCTCTCGGTCACAGCTTGTAGTCTGTGCGCGTCTCTGACATCAGCTGAGATGACGTAGTACCCACTATAAGTCACGTGATAGCATGTAACATTGACCGCGCAATCGGTATATTGATATCTTGGGTGTTGTACAATAGGCCTACGTAGAAAGGTTGCACGTGCAAGATTTTCACTAATTCTGGCTCACAAAAACGAAAACTAAACATTTTTGCGTTTAACTTGGCCTAAATTCAATGTTTTCCTCGTTCAAAGCTATTTTTGAGACACAAATTGAAACTTAAGTGAGAACTTCAGTCTTTGCTCAACAAGCCATATAATATAGGCCTATGAAAATCAAAACATGTAGAGCTTAGATTTTCCTACGAAAATATTAATTGAAAAACTAACATTTAAAAAAGTATAGTTTTCAATCGGCCGCTGATACTCTGATCTTGTCGGGGTGAAGAGGGCGCTGTTTATGATGAAACTAATACCATAGTATAATAATCATGCCCGCAAATCAATTATCTTTTTCACTTCAGACACAGACTATAATCAAACTTCACGTGATGAATTTCAACTGCTACTTACGCCAATAGTCTTAGTGTGAGTCCGTAATTAAACGACGCTCATTGAAATAGAAAACAGCATTACCTTTTTTGTTCTCAAAAACTTACCGAAATTTCAAAGAATGTCAGTTCCTTGTTCTCCATTTCGCTATCCAGATCTGATTCATGTTTTCTAAACAGTTCTCTGACATCTTGGGATGATACGACTACATTTGATTCCTTTCGTAGTGCCATTATATCGTCATAAACCTCGGCTGTGGATTGTCTTATGGGCGTGGTTTGTTCCAGGGACGACGAGCTCCTGTTTGCGTCTAAGATCGCCGAGAGAATGTCCTTCCTTACGTCATCCAGACCCTGGATCAAAATTAATTGCAGTTAATTAGTTTTAACCTAAAACCAAACTACTTATACTGTTTATACAAACAATAGTGGGAAGCCCGCGCTATGCACGGGTCCCGCTAGTTAAATTAATTTTTCAATTTGACGGTTAGTACACCTAAAATGTACTTTTACGACCTTTAGATGTAAAATGAGAGAACTTTCTACGGATATATACGTACATATTATACACACCCACACAAATTACGTGAATTTTGGTAAGATGCCAATCGTCCAGTGACATTTGTCTGTCTGAACGTGAACGTGAACGTGAACGTGAACGTGAACGTGAACGTGAACGTGAACGTGAACGTGAACGTGAACGTGAAGGGGTTTTCGTGAAAATATTATTTTCATGCAATGTATATCATGTGTCTTCTCACGTACACCACGTGTTTTGACGCTTGAACCATTCTTAAAAGCACGATACATGATTGGGAACGATCAGGGTAAAATAATAAACTGAACCGTGATTTATCTAGAACCTATAGCTTTTCACTACTCGATACCAGCGTCAGTAGTACTGATAAATAATTTTGTCTTAAACAGTGGTGGGCAAGATAGTTTTCAAACCGTTCATTCGGTTCTTATTGTTAGACTAAATGAACATGTGAATATGACACTGCCCTATACCTTTGCAGTTTTACTGCTGCTTCCGATGATACTACTAGGAGGCTTGGGGAAACGCCCAAGCATTTCTTTTAGATGCTTCATCCGCTCTACATCTTTTGGTGTTCTGGGCTTTGGTAAGTTCCTAAAAAATATAGTTATAAATGTAGTAAAATATAGTAACAAAATGTAGTACAATGTACTAATACAAATTGAATGTGGTAAACTGTAGTACTTTGTGAAATCCGTTTCTTCTTTTTAACAGGATTGGAAATTATGAAGAGAATTGTTTTTACAACTTGTTGATTATTAAATCCATATCAGTAACAAACTTCAAAAGAACTCTTTCCGTCTGAAAAAACTGTCAAAGTTAAGAAAATGGTGTTTGAAGACCTCACAATTACAGCCGCTTATTTGGATAGCCGTAATCAATATCAGCCTGATGAATGTGCACTAAATCAACCGTTTTTGATGCTTTTTCTAAGACGAGAACGTCGATTTTGATGAAACTTTGGTTGTATGGTGTGTTTATTGAAACTAGACGATGAGAGTTTTTTTCTACTCATCCCAAAATATTTATGTAATTTCCACTTTAACTATTAACAATAGCCATATATGCAAACTCACTTTAAATTGTGAAGATCTTGTTGTAGTTTCTGCGTGCAGTGTGCGTGTCTGTTTCTAATTACTCCGAGGATATCCTTGCTCTTTCCTTCGACGCTTTCTTCTTGCCCCAGTTTGTCAATGTGTGTTCCCACAATGACTAACCTACATCCTGGGTCCTTCAGATCACAACATGGAAGAAAGTCAGGAAGAAAGACATATCACATTCTGAAATTATTTTTTAAAATTGTACTGGACCAGTGGCGTAACAACATTTTATTAAATTTGTTTTTATTTATTTATCTATTTATTATTATTATTTTGGGGTGTTTTTTAATGTATCGAACCAATCACTTTTGAATTTTTTTTTTTATCTCACTAGGGGCGGGGTAGCGAGAAAGGGGTGGGCTAGGTTTTGAGCGGGGAACTCCTTCCCCATCCCCACTTCTTCTGACGATGAGTGGGAGATCTGTAGGTGTTGATAAACAGCCGTACCAGTGTTTGGAATAATTCTGCGTAGATGGGTTTGCCGGGAATGGCAAGAAAAAAACACACACACACAAAATCTACAATTATAGAGGACTGAGTCGAGCCCAATATAATTACTCTTGTTAAATTGATAAGGCCTATGCATTAATTACATCAATGTTTTAGTTTTTAAATTCCCAAGGATAGTCAGTGTCACGGAATATAACACCTCACACAAAACCAAGTTTCAAATGACGTCAGTTTAAGTGTGGGCTTTTTCCAAAACCTATTCCCTCTGCGGCAGTTTACTACCGCGATTGTAGCTCAAATTCCAGTTCTGGTTCCGGTTGTAGCTTCTGACTGCGGTTGCGACTGCGGTTGTTCCAGCGCGAGGTTTTTCAATGCAATGTCAAAACCGTACATATCATTACCCTGCCTGCCCATATAATGTTGAGAGGGGTACTCCAGCACACTCACAACTGAAACACGTCTGATATTGAGAGCATTTAGCGAGCATTTTAAAGAGCTGATTACCTTTGCCCATATGAGGTCCACAATTTGAGACACGTCATCACAGCTGCTTTGATCAACGAAACTGAAGACTATTACTGGAAGCGTACCAGTGGTAAGAAAGAGATGGTGAAATGTTTGCCAAACCTTCAAAGTGATAAAAACAAAGATGACAACAATTCTTTATGATTCAGTTTTGCCTTACATCAAAATGTATGACACGCACTGCATAACACTCGAAGTTTCCCGAGTCCCGAGGAGGAAAATAACCCTTCAATACAAGTATCTCGGATGGGATTCGAACCCACGACCTTCCGTATGCTAGAGCAGATATCTTATGATCTAGTTCGCCTGATGACAAGAGACCGGTTCACATCCGTTAAGCCCCTGTTCAACATTGGGAAAGTGTCTGTATCCCTAAATGATTCAATTCTTTGCACAAATCAAGATGCATGTAATAAAAACCAACCTGTGAAAATTTCAGCTCATTTCGTAATTTCATTTGAGAGAAAACGGTAAAAATGCATTCCGCATTTTTGTACGCATTCTTAGGCAGAGTTTTGATCTCTTATTTGATTTAGTAATCAACAACGATAACACTTCAGGCAGAAATATTTCAAGCATATTTTTCTACCATCGTTATCTTTATACCATATGAGGTATTTGTAATTCTTTGAACATTTATGTTTTTGTTTCTTATCAATTATGTTGAGCTGGGGCTTTAAACCATCGAATAATTAAACTGATGCAATTATTCTTCAAGAATAATTTAGCCTTTGCCTGCGATTTTGATATGAAAAACTGATTTTGTACTTAAAACACGACGCAGCTTTGTTATATCGTATAGTTTGTGAAATTGCCTTATCTAACTTACCCTTCTTCCCGCCAAATCCCACACTTCTAGCACCAAAGACCTCTCGCATCCCGTTAGTTCATCATCAAGCAAATTTTCTGGACAGAAAGGGAAATTTCCCATAGCAATAGTTAGGCTTGGTTATCATCAATCAAGTACAGAACGTATACAAGCTAAACAGTCGCTCGAGTCTAAGATGTAAATGCCAGGGGCGTAAAGTTGAAATATTCCTAATGTTGACGGCCCACGTGCTCATTATCAGTGCAGTTTGAGACCCAAATGTATGACCGGATGTCAAAAAAAGAGCTAAGATTTAATTTTCACAGTTTTAAAACAACACGTGATGTCACAACGAAATCACTATGGTGATAATGAGAACAATCAAAATGAACCTTATAGTTTAAATTGATTTGATACAGGTAGGAGTTTTATGAGACTTGATAATATTTGGTAAAGTAACCAATTCGGATGCGTTTCGATAAGTCTGTGTAATTGACAATTAAGATAACTTCTTCTGACAGGCCCAGAGAAATAAAATTAGTTAATATATAGAATGCAGTGTTACCGGTACTTATAGCCTCCCAAGGCTATATTCAATCATGCCTTCCAGATGGCTTGATGTCTTGGAATTTGTTTTATAAGGTCTGCAGGGTCTATATCTGATGGTTTAGATCATTTGAAAAGTATTGTCTTGACCCAAGGTGAAATAGTACACGCTGTTATAAAACGCACTGTTTAAAACAGCACGTTGGTGTTAGCGTGTGCTTTTATTTTGTGGTTTTTTTTTTTGGTGCACAATCTTGGCTGAGTTCAATATGCCTTTCAGATGGTCTGATGGCTTGGAATTTCTTTTATTTGGTCTAATGGGTCTATAATAGTTTAGACCATTTTGAAAGGGATTTTGTTCAACTAAACAAATTATTACACGCTATAACAAAACGTACTGTGAAAAACAGTACGTTTGTGTAAGCGTGGGATTTTTAGTTGGTGTCACTCGGGGTTGAATAGAAAACATACAGCAAACAGCAAAAAACAAAAGAGCAAACAGACACCGTGAAACAGATTGTAGTCCCGGACCCAAGGCAAACTGATGACAAAACAACAGACCAACAGACTGAGGGCCACAGGAATAAGACAGAACTAAAGACACCAAACAAAACATGCCTGCCCGTTGAAGAAACTTACTGACCATATGTAGTTCCTTGGAATGGACACCATGCTTGAACATCTACGGACTCTGTTGGACCGTCTGAGGTTTGAGAGCTCCCACTAACTAGCGACTTGGCCAGGCTGGTCTTGCCGCTCCCTGCTCGGCCTAAGAGAAGAACACGGCGGCGGAAAGTCAAACTGTTTTCCGGAGAGTTGGACTGTAGGTCGCCGTTGCTGTCATCTGGATCTTTGTTATTAATAATAGCCGGTGGAGATCCGGGAAATTCTTGACACATGATTATGGGTGTGGGTGCGTCTATAGAGAAACGAACGATCACAAAACGGGGGAATTTATTCTTGGCACGCATGATGAAAAACTGATACACGGTTTACTTTGAGGTTGAAACACGTACCCGTGAAATTGTTTTTAGAGTTAAAAAGGCTTGTTCTGTGTAAGCTTTGATGTCAGTTACGCACCATTATGTCCGACGACAATATTGAACCATTCTGTCCAACCCATTGCGTCTGACGAAAAATGTCAGACCTATTGTGTCCGCGAACATAATGGGTCAGACCATGGAGGTAGAAATTAAATAATGGTTCATCAGCTACCATGGGTCGGACATAATGGTTCATCGGCTACCATGGGTCGGACATAATGGTTTGTGGGACACAGTAGGTCAGATCATATGGTTTGTCGGACACTATGATGGGACATTGTTTAAAATTTCTTCGTAGGACGTAACGGTCCATGTAATACATAATGGCGTGTAACGATCGTCTTTATGAAATACAATAGCACACCATACTTTTGTCCACATGCTACCATAAACCCCCTTTTTTTTTATACCTATACTACATATGTTTATGAGAGTGGCTTTTACCATTATTTTGTTATGGATACCGGCGCTATATAAATTGTTTTGACTAACTGGTTGATTGTTTGATTGATATGTATATATTAATAATTTGAAATTCAATTTAGGGTAGGTTCTACTATAATAAAGGTTTGCCGGCCAATTTCTTTTGAAAATGAATGCTCCGTCGTATCAGCATTCAACACTCAAAAGGAATAACTACAGTTCCAAGAGTTTAATTAGCAATCACTGGTCAGAGAAGATCAATCAAATTCATTAGTTCGCAAAGATAATTCGATTTCGTAAAAAAAACAAAAAAAACAAAACAGCAGCAAGGGGCTGGTCAACCATTCAATTTCATTGTGAATAGGAAGGAGATCAACTGAAGACTGGTGAAGATGTAGTCTTGAATGTCTCTAAATGAAATGTAATGACTGAAACGAGCCTGAATGAGAAGAACAAAATCATGTGGGCACGAACAACAAAATTAAACGCACTTAAATAGTGCTACATAGTAGCTAAAAAGAAACCCATGGTTTGATCGAGTTAGGAGAAAATGCGTAAACTTGAATGCGTTTTAATGACATTTGATTAGTTTTAGCTGATGACTGACCGTGAATTCCCGATAAAAATCAATCG
Source organism: Marthasterias glacialis (assembly GCA_911728455.2). Classification (NCBI taxonomy): domain Eukaryota; kingdom Metazoa; phylum Echinodermata; class Asteroidea; order Forcipulatida; family Asteriidae; genus Marthasterias; species Marthasterias glacialis. Next base: position 25,155,714 of record OU452221.1, on the reverse strand, counting down.
GCTTTTTAAATAAATAAAACGTAATAAAATATATAATAAGAGTTCATAGTGAAATGAACAGAGAAAATAAAATTAGCTGTTCAAAGTGCTACCAACCAAAAGAACCTGTCGTATAAATACAAAGATTGTTAAACGCCTCACGCTTCGACCCTAGCAGAGTCTTTCCCTAAGGCTAAAATTGAGAAAGACTATATGCTAAGGTCGAAACGTGAGGCCATTAACAATTTGTTGTAGTGAAATGAACAATGTAACAAATCCAAAGTCCATGAAGAGATATTGATTGCTTGCAAATTGGGTATCTCTCTTACCCACGCACCTGTTTTAGAAGGATAGGCTACATACCACGAACTAATTTATTCCACTCACTCACAATGATTTAAAGGGGACATTGAAGTTGTTTATTTACGTAATAACAGGCATTCAATACATCGTGAATTTAATTGAGGTTTGTTCACAGTTTGATTTAATGGTGCTGCAACAAAACCAGGTCAAAATTTAAAACACTATAAATTTTGAGCTGATGGTGTTTTCCAAATTTGCCATCAGCATCGAGGTGTCACTTCTTTCATTATCCACATCTGAATCACAGGAGGTATGAACTGAATTGCGTTAAATAAAAATATATTATTTCTAAGGTTGTTTACTGGGAATTATCTGTGGAGACTTTGCCCTGGTTCTGCCGGACTCCAAGTTGGTCTCCAAGTTACGGAAGGCAGTTCAGACATGTTAATCTACTTTCTTAGTTGTCATGGTAAATGTATGTTTAGCCACCATAGTAAACGTTCCACTGCTTTCGTAGCCAAAATTACTGAAGAACATATCTAAAATGACAGCCATTTTGAAATCCAAGATTCAAAATTGCCAACATGTTTTTCCTTGCTATCGAGTGTCTACACAACATGTTTAGATAGGTGGTTATTTCTAATCATTCAAAGCCCACGGGATAGCTCCCTGACTACAAAATCGTATTTGATGTTAAATTGCTACTAATTGTTATAAATCTGAGAACTATTTATGTGTGAGAAGAAGTTATCTTTGAAAAAATATGTTCAAATTTCCCGCCCAGGTAGATAAAAGACAAGAACTAAACCATGAAAAAAAACATTTTGTAACCGTTTTACTCCTTTAAATAAGGAAAAGGGGAGGATGTTAGAGAGAGTACTCTCGCAAAACCAACGGTATGTCGTCTTCTTCACTCATGATTTACAATAACTTTAGACCATGCACTCTCTTGTTATATTGAAAATCACTCTTATTAGATTGAAAATCACTCTTTTCGATTGAGGCCAGGGACAAATGTTTTGCAGTTTGTCCCGAATTTCAATCGAACTGAATTTCAATCGAAATTTTTAAGAGAGTACGGTACGCTGATTTAAAACTACAGTATTGAAATTACCAACGATGTACTATCCCTTTTTGGATATGATTCTGTAAAACTGAGGGATTGGACTTGGTGAATGTTCTTTTCCGAAATCACTGATTGCCATCCTTTTGTGATTATGTCACTGACAAATAGAAGACTTTGGATGAATGCCTTCTTCCCCCATGTACATTCTCTTAATGGTAAATATTCTTGAAGAGTAGCGGATTGGAATGAATGGCCTCTTCCCAATTCAACGATACGGTTCTTGAAAACAAACTGATTTGACAGGCTGTTTTAAAGGGTAAAACACAACATTATTGATAGTTTTTATTGTTTAGGTGGGGGAGGGGGTCGTTTCTGTATTACTTGGGCTCTGTTAAAAAACGGTTGTAAATACTGTAGTAGTTCGACTGATACTTATTCTTAGACTTATTTTAATGCACAGTTTATAATAAGTCTTTATAAGGCACAATAAAACAGATTTGGTCGAAATGGACCGCTGCTGTTCTCGTTTCATTGTTGATATTTTGTTTTTTTCATATGTTTTTTTTAGGGGGGTTGGGTGTTTGTCTGTTTGTTATTGTTTTGTGTATAGACTTTGTTTCCTTTGTCCATGCCGTTCTACTCCCAGCCTATATACGGACCTGCATGATGTACCACACTACTCTATAACATGATTTTTGAAAGTTGATGAAATGGAAATTCATGTCGTCTCCTTCATACCATTGTGAACCATAACTTACATGACTTTTTAAGCTTGTCACGTGCAAACAACACCGGTGGCCGGGGAAATGCATTTGGCTCTCCTTGTTATGGTTTAAAGATGGCAAAATTATATCACATCATTCGTTTGAGGATTAACATCAAAACCCTTGATGGTATTTCAACAAAAGAAATGTGTTTATTTACAGCACAAAATCGAGTCACTGTTCAGCCTAACTTGATGTTCTTTGATTGAAGCAAACATGAGGTGGATCATTATAACATCAATACATCTCAACATCCGAATACTCAAAGCCAACTCGAATAGTGTATATTTTTAGCTGCTTTTGCAGATAAACTACATAAAAAAATATGCACTGAAACTATTACCCTTCTGATCCGTTTACGACCATTCTCCTCCAAATGTCCCGAGGTGGATTTCGCAAAACTAGTCCCAATTTAGGACTAGTCCTAACTTAGGACTTGTCCTATAAGTTAGGAATAGTTACTCATCCTAATAAGATGAGTCTAGTCCTGGCGCTTTGTGAAATCCACAGCTGCACCTCTAAGCCTTTATGTTAATAAGTCGGGAGTTACGGCTGTTTCGAAAAATTACTACGCTAAAGTGGAATTCATATGTATTTCAGTAGGCATAGAATTTGTTAAAAGGATTTGTGCGCCAACCTTGGTAAGTGTAGATATTCTCCATAGTTATCAGCTAATTTACTTATACGTTTATGCTAAATACTAAAACATTTATTTGTGGGTTTTTTTCAGCTTTTAAGCGCGGTCATTGCCAAGCTGCGGCAGCTTGGCTACATTGTAATATTACAACAGCCCAGGTCCACACTACGTCTAACGTATACACTAATTGTTTTCCCTCAGTTTATTGTTTTAATGTCAAGTGAAAGCCAGCTGAAACAAGGCAAATATTTGTTGTAGATTTTCAAGGTGAATATAAAAATAGTTTGCACTGCGGTTCCTTTATTAATAACAGATGCATTGTTAATTTATTATTATTATTATTAAGAAGGGGAAACAAAAGCATTTGGGATAAACATCTATGGTGGTATATGTTTGTGTTACAAATAGCATGGAATTTCAATCTTAGCAGGATAAATTTAAATGTTATTTTTGAAGAGTAAGTTCAGTCCCATCCTGTAGTTTTCAATAAACACATCATACGACAACTCTGTGTCATGCTGAAGTGAAAACAACGATCGATACTTTATATTTTTTAGGGATTTTGTCCAACATGGACTATGACCGCAATGGACCATGGACCATGATGTCCTACGAATCATTATGTTCTACCTAGTAAACAAAAACATTACGTGTGACCCAACCAAATTATCCAACAAACCTAGTCAGACACAATGGTCCATGTCGGACGTAATGGTCCATGTCGGACATATAGTGATCCATGTCGGACATAATGGTCCATGTCGGACATAGTGGTCCTTGTCGGACGTAATGTCGGACATATAGTGATCCATGTCGGACATAGTGGTCCTTGTCGGACATAGTGGTCCTTATCGGACGTAACGGTCCATGTCGGACGTCCATGTCTTCAAAATGGTCCATGTCAGAAATTATGGTCCATGTTGGACATAATGGTCCATGTGGTGGTCCATGTCGACATAATGGTCCATGTCGGACATAATGGTCCATGTTGGACATAATGGTCCATGTCGGACATAGTGGTACATGTCGGACATAATGGTCCATGTCGGATATAAAGGTCCATGTCGGACGTCCATGTCTACAAAATGGTCCATGCATTATGGTTCATGTCGGACATAATGGTCCATGTGGTGGTCCATGTTGAACATAAAGGTCCATGTCGGACACAATGAACCATGTCGACAAAATGGTCCATGTTGGACATAGAGCTGCTTAACACATGTTCATAAACGTGCTTATATAGACTGCTGCAATCGAAACAAGCTCGGGTGGTTTGGGTCCTGAAGTTCCGTTTCCCTCAACTTTGACAGTATTTCAGAGGGAAATATTTCTCTGGAGGATTGGTACTTGTACTAACTTTAGAATCAGTGAGCTTTCAGATGGAAATATTTCTCTGGAGGATTGATACTGGTATGAACTTTAGAATCAGTGAGCTTTCAGATGGAAATGTTTCTCTGGAGGATTGGTACTGGTATGAACTTTAGAATCAGTGAGCTTTCAGATGGAAATATTTCTCTGGAGGATTGGTACTGGTATGAACTTTAGAATCAGTGAGCTTTCAGGTGGAAATATTTCACTGGAGGATTGATACTGGTATGAACTTTAGAATCAGTGAGCTTTCAGATGGAAATATTTCTCTGGAGGATTGGTACTGGTATGAACTTTAGAATCAGTGAGCTTTCAGATGGAAATATTTCTCTGAAGGATTGCTACTGGTATGAACTTTAGAATCAGTGAGCTTTCAGAGGAAAATATTTCTCTGGAGGATTGCTACTGGTATGAACTTTAGAATCAGTGAGCTTTCAGAGGAAAATATTTCTCTGGAGGATTGCTACTGGTATGAACTTTAGAATCAGTGAGCTTTCAGATGGAAATATTTCTCTGGAGGATTGGTACCGGTATGAACTTTAGAATCAGTGAGCTTTCAGATGGAAATATTTCACTGGAGGATTGATACTGGTATGAACTTTAGAATCAGTGAGCTTTCAGATGGAAATATTTCTCTGGATAGATTGGTACAAGTATGAACTTAAGAATCAGTGAGCTTTCAGAGGGAAATATTTCTCTAGATAGATTGGTACAAGTATGAACTTTAGAATCAGTGAGCTTTCAGAGGGAAATATTTCTCTAGATAGATTGGTACAAGTATGAACTTAAGAATCAGTGAGCTTTCAGAGGGAAATATTTCTCTAGATAGATTGGTACAAGTATGAACTTAAGAATCAGTGAGCTTTCAGAGGGAAATATTTCTCTAGATAGATTGGTACAAGTATGAACTTTAGAATCAGTGAGCTTTCAGAGGGAAATATTTCTCTAGATAGATTGGTACAAGTATGAACTTAAGAATCAGTGAGCTTTCAGAGGGAAATATTTCTCTAGATAGATTGGTACAAGTATAAACTTAAGAATCAGTGAGCTTTCAGAGGGAAATATTTCTCTAGATAGATTGGTACAAGTATGAACTTAAGAATCAGTGAGCTTTCAGATGGAAATATTTCTCTAGATAGATTGGTACAAGTATGAACTTAAGAATCAGTGAGCTTTCAGATGGAAATATATCTCTGGAGGATTGATACTGGTATGAACTTTAGAATCAGTGAGCTTTCAGATGGAAATATTTCTCTGGAGGATTGGTACTGGTATAAACTTTAGAATCAGTGATGAGCTTTCCGGTGTGAATATTTCTCTGGAGGATGGGTACTGGTATGCTATGAACTTTAGAATCAGTGAGCTTTCAGACTGAAACTAATCAAGAATTTCGCCTGATATAATTACCAATCCTATACTTTTTAAACTAATAATCCAATGAAATGAAAAGAAGGAAAAAAAACGCACAGAGCTCCTATGCACATCTCCCATGGGCTGGCTGACATTGTAGTGTCGCGCAGCAATTCCACTCTGTCACTCGCTCAATGTTTGCATTATGCGCGCGAATCAATACTGTGGGTACAAGCAGGTGGTTTTTCCCGGTACCATGACGACCGAGTAAAAAAATAAAAATAAATAAATATATAACTCTGGCACTTGGATTTCACTAAAAAAATTTAATACCTCTTGAGAGAGCTTGGTATAATACTTAGCCACGGTTCAAACGAATTGTATTTTTAACCTAATGTTAAGAACATGGAGAGAAAAATAGGATAACAGGATGCCCCATGTTTTAAATTGCTATAAACATGTGTAGATATCAATTGATATAAAAGAAAACAATTCTTTAAAAAAAAAAGGAAATAACAGAAATTCAAAGATCAATTGAACATGTCGTGAAATATTCAAAATAATTGATCCCGTATTGATCAACACCAAATTCAAGTCTGATAATTAGCTCCACGAAATGGAAATGTTGGATGTATACAAAACAATACAAATATTATTTTCACAGATATTTATCCACGCCGACAATAAAACATGTTCAGTAAATTTTAACAAAACAGTTTACTGCTTTTAATTTGATTTTTAATTTCCCTTTCACACAGTGAATATAAAGAGTTGTCGTCAGGAAACATCGAGGCGGACCTAATCCCCCAGTATCTACTAATGATGTCTATTCAGACGCTCATCACGGTATTTAAAGTCGTTATATTTGACAACTGGTAGCTATTTTAAACAACGGTCTGTGGAGATTTATCAAATTCAGCCAGCAGTCGAATCGTTTCCTCGTACATGCGTTGCCTCAATTTCAAACAATGTATACTGGATTTTGGGCATTTTGATATCGTCAGGTGTACATCTATATTTTGAAAAGAAACACTTCAAAATTTGGGCCTTTTACCTGTATTAAATTGCGAGAATATTTGACAAACGGATATTTATTTATTTGTTATTTCAAGTGGGTGGCCAATTCAGTTGCAACCACTGGTCTCCCATGGGTCCCAGCATGGACAAAGAAGAAACGACGCAAACTGTTTACAGGGTTTAAAAAAAATGCTAAGTAAAAAACATAGCCATTAAAACAAACCAATAAAAAGGCACAAAAAGAAAACAGTGAAAAGAAAGCAGGAAACAGAATCTCATCTGGGAAATGCAAATCTTGACAGCAGTTTTTTTGGTTATTCCTTCAAGTTCAGTTTACATTATTTACTGAGCAGATTTGTGCAGGTATATTAGCTTACACTTGAACCTATGAGATTGTCTCCATGAATAGTATTCTCAAAAATGAATGCATTTAAACTTACTTTAATGTATTCAGTCTTACAAGTTGTCTAAAACCAAATTTGTGTGAAATAACTAGGTAAAGATAGCAAACACCCATGTTAATACCTTCTTATGTTTGTAATTGACCCCGACAGGGTACAATGGTTTAACAAATCAACACTTAAATCTGGAATAGTAATAATAATTTCCTAAAATGGACAATTTGATATCGCGCCGGTGTCCTCAAATGTTGACGCTCAACATGCACGAACATTAATTACTCCGGTTTCTGCGCTACTTGATTCATTCCTTAAAACCATCTCAGCTCTCTGGAGAGTATACAGTCTGCGCTGTCAAGAATGTAGCACACCAAGCTGAATCAATCACATGAACCGCGTGTCATGACCGGTATAGGCTCTAGACCTTTTTGTCAAATTCGACTGAAATCTAAATTCCTCGGTGATGCTCCTTGCGGAACAGTTTCATTTAGCCAGATTTTGCAAATATAATAATAATAATAACGATATCGAGTTTTTAGTACTATATTGTGTTCGTGCTACTTTTTTGGGGGTGGTTATGTAATAAAATAAAACAGAGACAGAGGAGGTGTTTATTTGAAGGAAACGCCCCCTGTTTAGGGGATTGTTAAATTTAAGTATTTTAACAAAGATGCGTTTTGCAACCTCAAGTAAGAAAACAAAATGGAAGTTAAGCCTTATGATCTCCGTCGTAAACCTTCACACATAGAGTAGATTTAATCACTCTGGCTGTTCAATGACTTGATATTGAAACAAGCTAACAAACAAACAAACAAACAAACAAACAAACAAACAAACAAACAAACAAACAAACAAACAAACAAACAAAAACCACCCCAACGAACACGATTTCGTGACAAATGTAAGGGCAGTTTCCCTCTCCGTTGGGTCCCTTATCACGAGCGTAGCATCGGTGTTTATTGGCAACCTTTATTGCTCCCTATGGACACCATTGACCAGCAGAACAGACAGCTGTTTCGTCCAACATTAACAACCGAACACAATTCAAATCACAACATAATAGCACCTTACCTTAAAGATCTCAATTAGTAAACCGCGGTGAGATTTCAGTATTCCGTACTCTACATAATGCGATTTGTAAGCAGATCATCCACTGGTCCTTACTCTACATGGATCATCACAGTAATTAAATCCTCTTCCCAAATAATCATTCCACGCAACTGCACTATACGTCACGCAGTTATCCTATACTCACCAGCAATGTATGCTATCATGGTGAATGCACCACTCAGCCACACGTGTCGTAATACTTCCTCTAAACTATACACCGTAGTTGTTATTAGTGCCGTAATTACCACGTAGCGCACGGTAGAAAGCAAACCAATCGCAGCGGGTAGTCCTCGTTAAAAGATAGTATAATGTTCAAAGTAGAACAAAATAATTCCAAAGTGTGAATTTGACAGTCACAGTTTATGATCGTCTATATAGGAAAGGTTCATTTTACAGATTGAAATTATTAGGGCGTGCCCGATGCTTTTCAATATTTCACCGGAGCGGTTTTCACCTTGTTGACAGAAATGAAGTGATGAGGACTTCCGTTGGAGGACTTGGTAACCGTGGCAATAGTAAACATCGGTTGCTGTGTTACACATAATGTCGGTTGTGGGCTTGATTCGCGTGCCGTTATTAATTTCTAAGTGCCCTCACAAAATATTGATTATTAAAAAAAAATGATGCTGGTGTCTGGTACATTTCTCAGAATTAAAGTTAAAGTCTTTCAAAATATTGACGAAATTAATATAAAAAAAACGTATTGTTCTTAAATTTGATAGAGTTTTTGTGGCCACAGAAAAATTGACGTTGACGGTTTTAATAATGTGTATAAAAATGCTGTCTGGATACTCTTCCCCTGAGAACTACGTGTCTTCTTGTCTTATGTGCCACCCCTCAGATTGAAAGATTAGTCAAGAAGGTTTACTGGCTCGGTTTTTTGAGTGAATGCAAATGCTGATTTTCATCGCCAGGCCTTAGTTCTCACGGTGACTGATCGCATTTCAAATCAACGAAGTTCTAGTTTTTAGGCTCTGCTGCGGAAGCACTCACCACGTACTGTCGCTATCAGTCGTGCAGTGAATAAGTAAGAGGGAAAAGAAGGTTGACAATATACGTTGAGCCTAAGAGAATTGGAGCCGTTCTTTAAATGTAAATTTATATAGGATAGGTAAAGCTGATAGTGCAGCGCGCTTAATTTGTGTGATTCAATATATACATGGAAAAAAACTGTGAAAATTTGGGCTCTGTCCGTCGTCCGAGTCGGCAAAACACATTGTCCTTAGTTTCGATTGTTACAGTCGAAATTAAAATCGGGGTCTTCAAATTCTATTTTCTCGACTTTGACAGTATTTAAGACATACATAATTCTGTGGAAGATTGGTACTGATATGGATTTCATAATCAGTCAGCTTTCAGACTGATACTAAAACCATTTTTTTTTTTATAAATGCCAGTCCTGTTTTCTACCTTTAATTTCCAATGCGTGGGTCATACCTTGATAAAGCAATTTACATTGTGTTCAAACTTAAATCAAATCTGACAGTACCAATCCCCCCATAGAGAAACATTACCGCCTCAAAAACTGTCAAAGCTGAGAGAGAGAAATGGTATTTGAAGACCCCTTTGCTTATTGTGATGGACGCAATTGAAATAAGCCGAATATAAACGTGTACAAAATATATGCCAAACTAATTCGTTTTTCGTTGTTTTCTGTAAAATGTAACAACATGATTTGATGACATTTCACAGGTTGGTCGTAGGGTGTGTTTATTTCAAACTTAAGGCTGGAAATTAATTTACTCTTTCATTTTAATTTTTTGTTATGTACTTTCTCTTTAGGCAATCAAGGAGACTCAGTAAAGCCCAATTCCCCACAGAGAAACAATTTCCATCTGGAAAATAACATTTTAATATAACATTATTTTGAAACTCACTTTTGCTTATTTCAATTACCGTAATCCAAATAAGCCCAATAAGAACGTGCACCATCCCCACCCACCACAAAACATAAACAGTTGTTTTAACTAAAAATGCTTTTTCACCTGAATTTGATGACGTTTTCACAGACCGGTTGTGTGGTGCGTTTGATAAAAACAGGAGGATTGCGAATTAATTTACTCTTAAAACAAAACAAAAATAATAAATTTCCCCTTTGAATAATTCCAGGAGACTGATGAAGTCCACAGTATGTGTTGCAAGATCTTCTCAGTCATTGGCTTCAAGATCAGAATCTTCCCACCCTCTTTTTAAAGGCATATCTTCGTCCCTAGGTATAGGTCTGTTGACGCTCGGCGTATACGGGAGTGAGAAGGTAAAATTAATATTGCGTGACCGTGCAAGGTAATAAGCCATGTAGACCTTCAGAAATTAATTAGCTTTTTGTTTCCTAGCGACAACGGCGACATAAAGGAATCAATCTATTCCAATAAACTATAAAATATGAAACAAAAATTCGCTTTGTAGGTCAGAGATAAATCGCATGCTCAAGTAAAGTAATGCTCCAGTTTTGTTGACATTGCAAGATCTACTTAAATTAAATTGTATGCGTGGAGTGGCAGGGACGACAGTTAGTTTTCTAAAATTACCTGTCCGTAGCTTAACTCAACAGGCCCCTCTCCTCAAGTACTTTGACTAATTCATTTTTATTTATTTATTTGAGTGCAGGTTAGTTTAGGGTCGTTAGGCCTAACCGCGATATAAATGCAATGACAAACCTTTGTAACCGGTGATGACGTATATGGAGTCTGTTTAAAAGATGTATGATCCGTGCTCAAGCCGATTTTACTTTGAAAAAATAAAATGTTTAGTTTTTATTTTTGTAGGATGACCATTAAGTTATTAACTTTCAAGTAAGGATATCGAACGAAAAAAAATCCATCAACGAATAATAACAGAGTAATTAATTTAAACAAATGATTTCTTTGTGTGTGAAGTACAGTAAATAAACTGCACGCGCTGCCTCCTGCTCAATTTCAGCCGGGTACAACTTGCAGGCGAAATGACATATAGTATAGCTGACTTCTGGGTACCAGTAGCGGGCAATGTCGGTTGGGGGGAAGTGGGGGATAGAGTCGCTAACGGGCATGACCGTCGTACACACATCGTTCCAAAATAACAAGGTCTTTTTTAAATTATACCTTCGCTGGAATAATTAATATTCGAGCACAAATCACAGGAGCGCGGGTTATACATCTTGAACATTCTCTTTTGATACTTTTTCAGCGCTTTTGGAGTGTGTTATACCATGTACATGTACCATATCTAACATGTCTGAAAACTCGAGAACGCAACTTTAAAGGCGACCGCTGGTCTTTACTTAGCATTAGTATAACGTCTGTGAGGTTAACTTAGCATTGGGTGTCTGTGAGGGTAGTTCATTTGGTAAAACGCCGTTCGTAGATATCGCCGTTCAAACTATTATTTTTATATCATTTACACGCAAACAGTTGTATTTTGTTTTACCTCACGTCAGAAGAGCGCTGAAGAGGACTTGTTTAGGAAAAATACAAACGGAAACTAGGCCCCTACACTTTTAATTGCCCCAAAGTGCCCCCCCCCCCCCCCATTGGCAAAATGGTGCCCCCCTTGTTCCCCCTTAATTAGGGGTAACACATTTTCTTAACAAATGTCTGGTTCTACGGGCATTATGCACAGCATATGGGACCTAGGCCTATACGGTTTTACGTCCCATCCGAAGGTCGAAACTCTTACGGGGTCTTGCTCAAACCTGATGCCCTGCATACCGGGACGGAAGCAACCGAGGATGTCATTCCTAGGTGAGCTGTAATAAACATCTCATGAACATCTCTATAGTAACAGAATTGAATGTTTTTTTGTTATGACTCCAAATGCGGAATCGCACAATAGGAGTGCACTGCTATGGTTTGGGTGGTTACAGACAAATTTACCCAAACCTATATGTCACAGTATTGTGTCCACCATATCTCAAAATGGCTTATGGAATAAAAAAACCCAAGGCTAATGGGGAAACTCGGATGATAGGAATGAAAATACATCTAACTAAAATGAAAGGAGCAGTAATTTGGGCGAAAACCACCTAATCATAAAAATACAAATACTCAACAACAACAAAGTAAAAAAAAAAAAAAAAAAAAAATGAAAACAAGTGATTACTCCTTGTGGAAGTTACTTGGGGCATACGTGTATCACTTGGGAGTGATGTATTTTGGGGGTAGTGGAGGTATACAATCTTCCATCAGTACTGATCACCCAATCCTTGACCAAGTGGTTCTCCTTTGAATCCGATCTGTTACGAGTCATATTATGATGCTTTCAGATCAGGTCATGTATAACACATACCTTCACCGCACTGTTCATGTGCGTTACTGGGGCACAGGGGCTAGCAACCCTTGTGTCCATCTCCTTCTTGCTATATAGTTTTTTCTCTTTCTTTATTTTATAAATGTTTTTTTTCTCCAGTCGTCCTCCCCCCCCTTTTTTTTTACTCTGAACTGCAGTGAACCATTTGATTGGCCTATCAGAATGACATATTTAGTCAAATACTGATGTGGCTATTGTTCACAGTTGCTTTTATAAAAAACACAAAAACCCACCCAATATTAACACCAAGGAAAAGATGTTATAAAATGTAAACTGACCACAAACACCATCAGTCTTTTATTGATAAAATCTCACGGAAATTTCACATAAAAACATAAATTTTTGTCAGCGAATATAATATAAGTGGGATGTACTCTTGAAATAGATATCCAACCTTCCGGGTTAATAATAAACCTCAAATTATCACATGTTGCAGACATCTTGTTTTTGCACACACTATAATCATTAACATCAAACCGAGGCCGGGAGGGAGTAAAAACTTGGCTAGCCTCAGTTTCAACCTCAACAAAGACGGACTTGCTTTCACGGCATCCAAATGAATAGTTGCGTTTCAAATCATATACTGGCAATTTTCTTTGCTCATTCAAAATTTGAGTCACGGTACATCACTTTTCTAATAATTTTAATTGAAAAAAAGTAAAAATGACAAAATGATTGCAAGTTTTGGAAGCAGATCAACTCGTATTTCAACCAACTCGTACTCCAACCAACTCTTTACCAACAGGGTAGAAGTACCCGATTTACAAAGCCCATAATTCTGTGGCAAGCAGCGGCCTGAAATGAGGCTCTGAACTGTTCATACAAGCTAATGGTAACACTGCTTATAAAATCAGGGCAAAACCATTACACGATGTTCATTATCCCCACGCAAGAATGCCGTATGTGGAAACCTAAAGAAATATCTCATTTTTTCTGTACAATCCTGTTATCATCCAAACCAGGAACCTCATTGTGATTAATTAATTCCATTTTAAAATCAATTTTTTGTGTGCAATCCTTTAACACCTGGCAGAAACAATTCTACCCTTAGGTTAGAAAAACAACAACACCACCACTTCCATCCTTTATTTAATTCCTACTCTCTTTTATGACAGGACATTTATCAAAGTTAAAGAGAAAGGGCTTGCCCCAGTGTTTCTTGATCGGCTGCATAATCTCTGGGCATGCTTGAACAGTATACGCTTTTACAGTGTACAGTGTTTATCACACATTGGTGTAAGGGCAAAACCAAAAATAATATTCTTTATCCTCGATGCATTTATTACATCTATTAATTTACTGTGGTACCCGGTGCTAATTACTACGTTTATGGCAGGCAACCCTCAAGTGTGGTTGGCAAAAAGGGTCTTGACATATGAACATATATATTGTAACACTAATGGCTGAATAAGATTTACAAGTAAGAACTGAAAAGGCTTATATGTGATTTCAGTCTCTTTCGGGAGAACCAACACTTCTCCCGAAAGGGATTTAACTCCCATAGCTTGAAATACAGGTTGAGGGCGTTTGCCCACATGGTTGCCCAGGGAAAGTCCTGGATGGACAACATCCCAGTCGATCTCAAGTGCATCAACTCGAACATCATCAAAGACCAGGAGATGTGGAGAAATGTGATCCAAACATGGGGTCCAAACCTCGACTTCCAAGAACAAGCGATGTTAGAACGTGTAGTAGTAGTAGTAGTAGCAGTTACAAATAAACCTACTCAATTGTAAATTCTTACATCATGCAAAGCTTTAGGTGTATCAATCTTATTAAGCACATTGGGTGTTGAGTCACCACAGACTGACGGTGAACTGAGACTGATCAGGTGCAGCTCCTGGCTGTTAATTCCAAGGGAGTTAGGGCTAGGTGTCAGTGTTGATAAATCTACTGTCAATACATAACAGGTGTTTCCATTATTTTAGAACAGATGAGTGCCGTCCATGCAGCTACGAAACTGTCTCCAGGCTTTTCTTGGTTAGAATACTCTGGGGGAAGCAAAAAAAAAAAAAAAAAAAAAAATGTTTTTTTTTTCCAATGTGAGGGATGGTACAGGATTAAGTTTTAAGTCATCTACATTCATTTTGAAGATCAATATTTTAAAACCATGTATCAACATCATAACACTAACTTGTGAAAATATACAAACTAAAATTGAATTCCAGACAATTTTCTTAACTATGGTGGCATTTTATAAAGTATATTTCTGAGCATAAACACAATTTCACTCATGTAAGATTTTTAGCTTGAAGTTACAAATCTATTTCTCCTACATGCTGCAGCCAATTTCACAAAGCCCTAGAATGTGTCTTAGCTTACGAATCGATCTTAATCACTAACCAAAATGTGATGTCACAATATAAATCACAATGGTGTGATAAAAAGAAGACCCCCAGCAGTTCAGTTAAGATGAGTTTCGTGAAATTGACTGCTGGTCCCAAAATATCACTTTCAAAAAAATAATATTGGATTCAATCCTACTTCTGGTAACATTTTCCGGCAAGTGGATCAACCATTCAACCGCACAGGTTGTGTATGGTGGAACAACTGTGCACAGAACTTGCTGTGCACTGTGTAGATGCATTCAACACACGATATCATATCGCAGGCCGGCATAGTTTATCTATCATTCAAAACCACCGTGGGTAATATTGAATGGCCAGACAGTAGGAGGGTTGACTGTGTACTGTGTGGATGCATACACCACATAACTTCATATTGCACGTTGGCACAGTGTATCATTCAAAACCACAGTGGATGTTATTGAATGGTAAGACAGGAGCAGGGATAGATGTTGTGCATATAAATCAAAATAACCCCAAGTGTATCCAAAAATAATGGTCTTGAAATGAATGTTTTACTTACTGTTCGACTGTGTTCTACGCATGTATTAAATGCTTTGACTTCCTGTGAGCAGTTGAGGGCTTTGCCAGGGTTGGCTGCATAACATTTTAAGACTTCATCTTGATGCTTCTGGCATATTGGAACAAACTGGTGCTTTCTAGAATATAGCAAAATAACCAAATGTTCCAGTAAAGTTTTCAAAGTTTAAGATACAATCTTTGGTGTATACTTTTCATGACTTTGGATCTCTACATGTTAACACTTAAAAGCAAAGGGTGGTTGTTTGCAATTGTCCCTCATAAAGCGATGCAAGAAATAAAAAACAAATAACAAAATAGAGTTAACAGTTTAGCACCAGGATTTCCAAAGCTCTGAGAATATACAATAACCCATCGGGAAAAAAGGAGATTTCCAACATGAATTCCATTACCCTTTGTCCCTCTTTGTATGAGGTTAACGAAGCATTGCAAAGTGAGTGCATGCACTGTACCCACTACACAATGGAATGTCCAGGCTTGTTAATGTTCCAGTATTCCAAGTGTGTACAAAAGTGGGTTTACCAAACTTCCTGTCCTGCATACAAACACAAGTTGTGTGTGCATAGGCATCATCCGGTCATAACTGGTTAGTATGTTCAGTTTTTAG
The DNA here is from genome assembly GCA_911728455.2 of Marthasterias glacialis. Classification (NCBI taxonomy): domain Eukaryota; kingdom Metazoa; phylum Echinodermata; class Asteroidea; order Forcipulatida; family Asteriidae; genus Marthasterias; species Marthasterias glacialis. Next base: position 25,139,946 of record OU452221.1, on the reverse strand, counting down.
ATGGGGGGATGGGGCGGAACTCAAATGGGGAAACCCGTGCACTCAGGTACAGACTGAAAACCCATTCCACATGCCAGACTTCTGTAAGAGGCGAGATTCGAACTGGGGTTCACAGAGGTGAAAGGCAGGTAAAAAAAAACCCACTATAAAGCCAACCTGAATGACCAATTGACTGAACAAGACTTCAATTTTAGAAATTACACTGATAAATCCATCGAAGCATAATATTAAACAAATACAAACAAGGAAAAAAGGCTTTTAAATTTAAAGAAATTTTCCGGTGAACTTACGCAAATTTAGCTTCAACCTCCTCTGCTGCTTGTTTAAACTGTTCATTTGTCAGTTGGAGAAGCGAGGAATTCTGTTAAATCAATCAAGAAACTGTTATTCATGAGTCGGCCATTTTGTGTCTTATTCCCTCACTAAATGAGACAATAAATGATTTAGTTATGATAATATACATCTGACTATTTCCTCTGTTGGCAGGGACACCAAAGCATTCAAATGTATTATAAGCATTGTATACCGGAATTGAAGCCCCGACCATCGCATTCTAAAGCATATATCTTAACCACGAGACCACTGAGCATGCTCGGTGACACAGGGGTCAGGAAGCACTCATCAAACAATGAGGTAGTGTAAACTAAAATGATATTCTCTATCCCCGACGCAATTATTACACCTTTCGTCTTCAAACATAATTGTTGTGTGTGTGTGGTAAACTAATGAAAATGGTTGCATTCCTTACACATTCCGAATACCAGTACTGAAGTTTTTGTTGCAACAGTCAGAATTTTGTTTCATGCACTAAATCTGCAACAGAAAAAAATGCTTATCCAACATTGGCTTATGTCTGGAATGTGTACCTTTTCCTCGGCCTGATCAAGCTTCAATTGCCACTGCTGTTCTATCTGATAAAGTCTCTCCTGCCAATCTTCATTCAAACGCTTCAACTGTACAGAAACAAATTAAAACATTAAAACAAGGGGGAAGTTAGGCATTGCAAACTGCTTACCAAACAAAATGTTATCGGCCTCACAAATTTTTGGAAATGCACCTCTGTGTTCTAATCAATCTTATTTTCGATTTTCATTTTGCAATTTTCAAGGGTATTTTTGGTACCTTTTTGGTGTTTATGCCAACTCCAAAGTTGACAGAATTCAGGATATTTAGCTGTCGTAAACTTTTTTGTCTTCAGTGATTTATGCTTTCAAAAAGCAAACTTTGGGGTTCACAACTGCACAGATTTCAACAGAAACCACAGTGCTTCCCTGAAATGACATCACAGCAACAGCGCCCTCAGATTTCCAGAAAAGCATGGAAAACTTTAAATGTTAAAAGAAGTGCACTTGTCAATAAAAGTAACTAAGAAGGAGTGTCAATTAGTTTTCATGCACTTAAGGGGATTTAAACGTAGCACAAAACAGGTTCCCGAGAAATATTCACTTTAGGGGTCCTTTAACAAAATATAATCTTGTATCTTACGTCATAACTGCTTGTTTCTGTTGGCTGATGCCTTGCTTCTCTTTCTGAATAAATAAACAGGTTCAAAAGAAGTAACTACATGCGTGCATATAATCATTTTAAATTGAAAGGCAACTGATATCATACATTCAATTCAAACAGGATGGACCAAAATACGGCAAAATCGTACCATCTAGCAGGTTTGGTTCGGAACTCCATTTAGGACCTGCTCTTAAAATTGGGCTAGCTGTACAAATAAAATGCAGGAACAACATTTGGGTTTTTGGTTCTCAAATCAGGCATGATATTTGGTCCATGGAAAAAGTAGGAACATTTTATTGAGCACAAGGGCTGACCGACATGTACATCAGGTGTAGGCTTTAATAGACTTTTCAGGCTATTTACTGACAATTTTTCTGATTTTTCCAGGGGCACAAAAAACGAAAAACAGACTAAAGTAGGAAGAAAATAGCTTGTCAAATACACAGTGCATATGAACACTCAAGATAGGCATGTCCTGTGTAGTGAACAGAAATGTCTGAGTATTGCTGGGAACGGGGAAGAGCACTGGGGGTTGGAGAGGGGGGACTGGAATGGGTGAGGGACACTGGGGTGAGGGACACTGGGGTGGGGGATTGGGCACTGGGATAGGGGGATTGGGCACTGGGGTGGGAGGGGGAATTTAGATAGAGGAGGGTACTAGTGTGGGGGAGGGGGAAATGGGAGGGGGAACTGAGGTGGGAGAGGGGGCACTGGGGTTTGGGAGGGGAATTTGGATGGGGGAGGGAATACTGGGGAGGAGCCTGGCATCATTACCTGGCTGTTTATCTGATATTGCTTGGTCTGTGCTGTCCTCAGCTCCAAGCATTCGTTTTAACAAATCCTCCGAGACCTGAAATCAATAATAAACAAATTTGCAATTATAATCTTTGAAAAAAGAAAGTTCAAATAGAATAGAACAAAATGCATTCCTTTTAAAGATTTGAAATACAAAAATTGTGAATTCAAGAGAATTGAGTTTGAAGGGTGAACAAATAAACATTTACACAGAATAAACATTGTTTATAAAAACAAGAAATTGTAGGATGGGTTGCCTTCTAATAATAATAATAATAATAATGGACAATTATATAATGCCGCAATCTGCCAATGTTGACAATCAAGGCCCATGACACTATTACACCTGTCACTGGGCCATTTGTTTCATTCCTTAAACCATCAGAAGGCACTTTTGGGAGACCTCTCTGTTCTCCGGTAACAGAATCTACCTAGTGCCCTCTTTATGGAATATGCTACTACTGGCATGAGTGCACTTGAGAATGTCCAAAGCGCTACACAGAGGTTAGTATTTAGTACCTTCCTAAACAATCTCAGCGCCCTGGGGAATAAATATACAGTCTTTGCTGCCAAGTACATTATGTAGGGCATCAAGCTAAATCAATCACAAGATCTATCTCTGCCCTCACAGGTACCCATTTACCCCTGGGTGAAGAGAAGCAATTGTAATTAAAGGTCTTGCTAAAGGACACAAGTGTCATGACCGGGATTCGAACCAACACCCTGATGACTTAGCCACCGGAACTTGAGCCCACCCGGCCATGAGATGCCCCTGGTATTGTCAGGTTTCTCAAGCACTATAAAACCTGTACACCTTTGTGAATTGTTCTGTCATTAATAAAAAATTACTCTTCATTTTGGCATAAAACAAATTCCACTGATGATTTGATTAAGTTATTATCAGCGATGTTGCAAAAAAAGTTTATGACCGCAAATGTGAATGTTAATGTTGGTAAAAGTTGGAGGGGTGGATTTAGCCGGAGGTCGGCGGATAATTGGTTGACATGATAATTAATGTACAGATAAATCCAGGAAGGCACTAAATACATGTACTAACTCCTGCAGCCATTCCGACACTCTGAAGTGCTCTCGGCTACTAGCTACTGACAACTGTAGTAAATAATAAAGCGGGCGCTACCATACCACTAGATGGATCATAGAGAAAGGTCCTTTCTCTATGGATGGATCATGTTAACTTAGTTATACAGGATCGAAGGTACCCCAAAGGTTCTGATACGCAAACTTCTGGCTATCTCCTTGAATCTGACATTGTTTTTTTAAACCAATTTCCCGATGATTTTGAGGCTGTACATGCACGAAAGTTGGGGGGAAAAAAACAACTGTTTTGATTTGATTTTATTTGAAAAATTGAATTGTTCTAATTTTTTCTTCTTCTTAATCTTATCAATCAGAAATAAATTGGTTTAAGTTAAGTGAGATTAGTACAATTAAAACCTAATAGTAATACAACGAGGAAAGGTTTGATTAACTACCCCCCACCCATCTCACAAATCCGAATCCACCCCTCTGCTCCCCCTGGAATCATGCCAGCCCACCTTTGATAAGGGTCGCCGGAATTAAGCGAGTAACTAAATAATAACACATCACTCCTGCTCACACTATCTGTCGTCTTACGGCTGGCATATTTACCTTTACAACTCCCGTTTCTGCATCCTGCTCAACAGTTATAGTACGTGTACTGGAACTGCTTCCCATTTTCAGACGTTCTTTCTACAACCTTAAAATTCAAGAAAGTTTCTGGCTCATTCTGTCATTCGACACACACGAAAAGGACCAGATTCGATCTTGAAATGGTACCTGTATCTAAACATTGTATTGCATGCATTATTTCCCACAATTAGATTGGAACCAGTCTATTCAACTTTAGCCCTTTCTTTGCGTTAAGTCAAGTGAGGGCGCTGTGCATTCAGAAAACTACCAAACTTGAGTCGATTCCTTGGAAACGTAAACATGGCCGATACCGAAGCAGACACTTTCCGCCCTGATTCGGGTCCAGTAAATGACGATCTTGGGGCAGAGTCTCCATACTTTGTAGAATCAACGGTTTCTCCAAAGGTTATGCTTCCAAATGATGACATTGGTTCAGAAATGAACGATCGTGGAGAGGGGTCATCTGCATCTGAAGATGAAGAGGTGAGATTACCGAAACAGCAGTAACAACAACTGTTAGTTAATGAAGATTATAAATGCATGGCATGGTCATCAAGAAGGAGGGAAAAATGTGTTAATGTCAGTTGTCACAATGTTGGATTGTTCGGTTTGGCCCCTGTAAGATAAGCAGTAACGTAAATATGCCTTTTCGTTTAGGACAAGGGGAGGGGACAAGTAATTTATTTATTATTATTATTTTTTTTAGGGGGGGGGCTTTTGCGGTGTATCATATCGAACCATTCATTGTGCATGTTTTTGAACTCATTGACAGAGGGGAGGGGCACGGTTTCTGTCTTTGTGGGGGAGGGGGAGGTGGGATCCTGCCCCTGCCCCTGGTGGTTATACAACTGGAAACAAGGGGCAATGAATGTTAAATGTATTTCTTAGGACAGAACATTCTTCTACCTTTTCTTATAGGCAAAATGCATTGATATAGGTCATGCTGCCGACTGTCTTTGACATGTTCCCTGATCCCTGCAGGTTTAACTAAAAACACATTTAATGATTTATTTACCTTCCTCGGTTTTATTTATACTGTTCGAGTAGAGAAAACAAGGAATATTGCACCATGAAACTTTAGAAAGGGTCTTTACCAATATTATATCAGTACGGCTCTTTTTTGTCGTGTTATCAAACATTTACAGTTGCCATGAGACTCGCCAAAAATAAGCAATAGATGTGGTGTACATTGCTGTGGTGTACATTGCTGTACATTGCTGTACATTGCTGTACCATCTAGATGATGGAAATAGACAGAAGATGTGTAAACCGCCTTAGAATTTTTCCAAGGTTTTTGATAATAAAGTTGCTACATAGATGTATTGTAAGTAACGCCTAATTTTAAGATAGGGTCAGGGTCAAATTTTGAATTTTATTTGAATTTTATTAAAATGGCACACTCGTGACCCTAAGGTCAAATTACAAGGCCAGTACAATAATAAAAATAGAGAAAATTTATAAGAAATACCCTATAAGCAGAAAACAAAGTAAAAATTAACCACAAAAGTAGATTACACTCACATGAAAAAACAACAAATTACTAAAGTAAAAATAAATCATTAGAGAAAACTAAAATAAAAATTGCACCAAGACGAATAAAGCCCAGATTTAAAAAATGAATGAAAGGATGAGTCTATTCCCACCCTCCAAAGAATCAAAAAAATAAAAAGGGACTTATTTCGAATTTAATAACCTAATGAAATATGGAATGGGGCTATTCTTGAAACGACTGGTTCTGTTCGGGATGGTGGAAATATTATGACAATTACGGAGGTTTCGACCATGACTCTCAAGCCTGGTAGGGGGGAGGAGGTCTTTGGTACGGGGGTTGTCAACAAGACCATTTGCAAAGCGACGGCAGTGTGCCTCCCTCCTACCAACCAGAGAGTCAAGGCCAAGAGATAAAAGAGCAGATTCATACGAATTATAACTGTTACCCAACATAATTTTACAGGCACGTTTTTGTATGGATTCAATGGTATGTATATGTTTAGATGTAATGCTCGAATGCCAGATAACATCACCATATTCTAAAACTGGTCGGACATATCCATTAAAAACAATTTTTAGTTCATCTGGGCTGAACCCAAAACGTTTAAGTGAACGCAACATAAATAGTTTCCTGTTAGCTTTAGTTAACATATGGCTAATCTGTTTGTCCCACCTGAGATTATTTTGAATCCAGACGCCCAGAACTTTGGCTTCATTAACAAAAGAAACTGGTTCATCGCCAATTGTAAAAATACCGCGCTGCTGTTGGGATTTATTGAAACACACCTGGAGGGCCTGGCATTTGGAGGGATTTAACTGCAAATGATTGGAATCGGCCCACACCTTGAAATCATCAAGATCGTCTTGCATGTGGCCACAACTCCCAATTTTAGAATTCTCTGCAAAAGTCAGGTCATCAACATATTTCCAATATTCAGAATGTGAGTTTTGAGCAGCATCGTTAATAAGAATTTGAAAACCAATCGGGCCGAACTTAGTACCTTGTGGAATTCCCCCATGAATACAAACATAATTCGAGAGAACATTGTTATAGCGAACACACTGACGTCTGTTACGAAGGAAGTCACAAATCCAGGGAACGATGGACCCACGGACCCCAATGGAGATGATCTTATTAATCAGTAAAGTGTGGTCCACCAGATCAAATGCCTTAGAAAAGTCCGTAAGTACCACCGTTCCCACATTGCGACCTCCTTCTGCGCCATGAAAGAGATAATGCATTAAATTAATAAGATAATGGTTGGTTGAAACCCCCTTAACATTACCAAACTGCTGCAAGTCAATTTTAGAATGAATATCATCAAGAATCCAATCGGTAATAAAACCTTCTGCAACCTTAGCAAAGACAGAAGTAAGTGACACAGGTCTAAGTTTATCAAGACTAGGGGGAAACTGTTTGGGAATTGGGACAACAATAGCGTCTTTCCATTGCACAGGAACTACACCCTCATTAAAAGAACTGTTTAAAATATCAGTGAGAGGCACACTAAGTTCATATGCAAATTCTTTAACGAGTTTCGGTGGAAATTCATCAGGTCCTGATGACTTACTGGATTTAATTTTTTTTAGCCTGGCATAGACAACCCAAGGGTAAAGGTGGGGGGTAGGGTCTACCGCTGGCAAGAACGCAGGCAATTTTGACGTATCTAAATGATCCATATGAGCAGAAACATCAACAAGCTTGTCATTAATCGCATCAGCTTTGCCTTTAAGATCACTTCCATCGATACCAGGGATGTCTATGTCAAGACCTGTTTTATTACTATTAGTGACCTTTTTAACCTGTTGGTGCCATTGACGAGGATCTGTGTTCTGCAGGTTTCGAATGCGATTAGCATAATACGAAATTTTAGCCAACTCAATCTCTCTTTTAATCAGATTTCTATATTTGCGCCAAAGAACCTTGTTAATAGTGTTAAAAGCTACTTGACGATCAAAAACCAACTTCTTTATGTGAGGAGTCATCCAAGGCTTATCATTAACATGGTTCCTGTAAGTTTTAAAAGGAAAATACAAATCCATGGCAGAATTAAGCAATTTGTAAAAAAAGTCCACCTTCCCCTGAGTCTCTGTACAATTCAAAATATCATTCCAGTTTTGGCTTTGAATCCAACGTCCAAAAGCACGAATACCAGTGTTAAGTAATGGACGAAATCTTTTAACCTGAAAGGAGTTCTGTCTTTTTTGGTGAACCTTAGGATTCCATAAAATACAAACATGATCACTACTCCCAATAGGAGACAAAGGGACTGGTTTTTCAAACAGAGACTTCAAATTGTGACTAGTGAGAATAAAATCAAGCACAGCATCTGCTCTAGTATGAAAATCAACAATCTGAGTAAGGTCATTGCCAGCAATGATTGAATTAATATTCATACGGTTAAAATCACCCAAAATAACTACACCAATATCAGGGTATTTTGTACGTAACAAATCAAGACTAGTCATCAGATGATTTTCAAGTGTCCGTTGGTGAGGAGAGTCTGTAGTTATGTAAACTGCACACACTGCAATAGCTGAAACTGTTCTTGGTAATCTCGGTGGACGGAGTCTCACCCAAATACATTCAAGTTCATCAGGGACGACGATATCGTTGATTTTAATAGCAGGAATATGATTTTTGGAGTAAACTGCAACTCCTCCACCCCGTCTCAGATCACGGCATCTTGAAAAAACGTTATACCCGTTGATGTTTAACATGTTGTCAGGAATGTCAGGGGTGAACCAGGATTCTGTGATCACTCCAATATCTACATTGTTAAGCTCAAAAATCAATCCAGCTTCATCAAACTTGTTGACCAGTGATCTAGCATTAGTAAGAAATATCGATGGCAAGCAATACATTTAATTGTAAAGCAATTCATTTAATTGGCAAGCAATACATTTAATTGAACAAGTAGATTTATGATTTTAAAAAAGAAAAACCATTATATTGATATATTTGTCTTTACCAGCTTTCACCAGATGGTGTCTTGGATGAGAAAACCATCGCCAAGGGTTTATCGAACCTTGGTAGATCAGCAGGGGGAAACGACTTGGTGTTTTTACACTTGACATTGCCAGTAAGTCTGCTACAGTAACAATAAGTCAATCAGCAACGCAACAAAATTGACCGATTGCACCATCCATATTTTGGCCTACAAGAACAATTTGAAATATTGGTCATAAAAAAAACCATAAGAAAACATCTACTACAAAACAAGGACAGAAGCTAATTATTAGCATTTTACAATTTGATATTCATATTTTTACAGTAATTTTTGTTCATTGTTTATTTGTTGATAAGCAATTTTAATTGGTTACAAAATCATTCATCTCTAAGTTTTATTATGAAGCTGATTTTCTGATAGCTTTCAATGGTTGCTTAAAAATGCACCATGATAATAATAATAATAATAATAATAATAATAATAATAATAATAATAATAATAATAATAATAATAATACGCAGTTTTTATATAGCGCTTTATCACACCCTATGGGCGTCTCAGAGCGCTCAGTATTTTTCTCCTGCGAGGTATGATGAGTTATGTTTTTGAAGTATGAGACCTGTTCCTTTACATAGCACCATGTAATGGTTCACAAGATGCTGTGGCGCAATCTGCAGCCGATCAAACCAGGAACACCAGGGCGAACCCCTTCTCTTTGCGATAAGTGTCACTGGGTTCTTTTACGTGCATTACACAACACACGGGACCAACGGCTTTACGTCCCATCCGAAGGACGAAAAATCTTGCGTTGATCCAAACACGGCTGCATTATGACTATATAAACAAATACAAAACAACCACAACACACTTTAATAATAATAATCCTCATTCAAAATCAGCTTTAACAAATTATTTAAGACTTGGAAATTATTTGAACAATCAGCAGATATGCAAAATTCAGATCACTGTGACTATTAAGACATTTTATCTGTTATTTTATTTTTAGGGATATAATCTTCAGGATATTACATTGCTCAAAGATTACCTTAATCTGCAGAAACTGGAAATCCCATACAACAAGCTTTCTGGTATGTACAATTAGGCTCCAGCTTGGATCCCCAAAATGGTTTGTCCAGACACTTTCACTGTGGTTAGTTGGAATGAGGCAGTTGGGGCAGGGGGCAGGTCCATATTTGGCATAATCTTCAAGTTGGACAAACAACAGGCAGTGTGTATTTTCTAACTCCCAGAGCCTTTTTCCAAATGTTGGGCCCATATTTCTGCTCATTCTGCAGCCCCCTTTCTTTCTTGATACATATGTTGGATTATTTCACGACACATTGGACTTACGTACCATCTCAGGGCCAAAAGCCTGATGAATTGAAAGGGCCCTATTATGCCCCAGAATGATTCCATCAGAGGAAATGGTATCCTGTCTAAGTAGAGACAATTGGGGAGAGGGTGAGGGTGGGAGGTTCAGGCTTCACTTTGACAATTGTACCTTTGGCTCTTTTTATTTTTTGATATTTATTTCCAAGATTTCAATTTAATGATGACTTGTTCAATATGATATTAAAGATTTATTTATGGATTAGAATATAATTACATATTTGTAACTTTGTTCATTGAAACAAGAAGCCTACTCCTCAATAAAAAAAAGATATGACCTTGATTGCACTTTGTACAAACTATAGTAGATGAACGTTCAAAACTCATTAGGACCTGGTTGCTCTGACATTATCAGATTTAGTGTTAATGGGCTATAAAAACAAATTGTTTATGTTTAGATTTGAGTGTATTGAGTAACATGCCATATCTGGTTGAGTTGGATGCATCCCACAATGAGATCTGCGATTTGAACTCATTTCAATCTCCTCATAATCTAAAGGTAAGTATTTTTGTATTTCCATTGTAAGGAATCATTTGTTTAAAAAGTTCTCGTAATGTTCCAGTAATGCTAGAAAAAGAAGTACAGACCTTATGCCATAGGCCTGTGATGGCTACACAGGCTTACCTTATAGAGAGGTTTCATGTGACGTCACCCGAGACCTTTTTCTAATGCTGCGTGCACAAACAGCTGGAAATCATTCAGCAGACGATGTGCCAGCCATTGAGTTTGTACATGGCTGGACCCAACATGGCTGCGAAATGAACTTCTCCGGGGGGTCACGCAACCTCTCTTGTCAGTGGAGTAGGGCGCCCTCTTATGGTCAGGAGAAGGTTGCTTATTGGCCCATTCAGCGGCGGCAGCTGATTAGAGATGCACCTTTTTTGTAATCAAAATGGTTTGAATGAATGCACATTTCTACTTTGTTCCAGAAACCAAAGTTGCACCATTTCTTGGATTGGAATAAATAATTGATATATTTAATTGTGTTTTATCATGAAATCATAATCCATGAAGGGAAGCAGATTCCAAATTACTTTAAGAATTTATATTTTGTTTTTTTTGTTCACAGGAAGTGGATTTGTCTTTCAACAACATAGAGGACTTGAATGACTTTACCAACTACAGTACAATAACCAAGCTGGTCATAGATAGTATCCTTTAATATTGAATCAATCCATCTTTTGTTTGATTATACAGTTTTTTGTATTTAAGCTACTGGTCTACTGCACTGGACTCAAGTTCTGGTGTTGCATTTATACATCAGGCATTTTAGTTGATGCAGTTTGCAACAGCCATGCCTTTTTTCTATAAACTCAAGGATTTCCACTTAACATTACATGCCTTTACACTTTGCAGTAATTTATTTCACTGTGAGTTAAATAGACACCTTAACCCAGTCATTTCAACAGATAACAAAATCTCCAGCCTGGATGGGCTTGAAGCCTGTAAGTCTCTCTCATATCTCAGCATCGCTCACAATCGAATTGAGAAGATTCAGAACCTACAGGGACTTCCAATCAAATATCTGAATCTTGTAAGTGTCCGTGTATATAGACCGTTATCACACCACAGCCGTTTTTTTTCCTCTGATTCCCTGTATTAACAATGACAATGATAGTTTTAATTCGCAATATATAAAAAGGCGCCAGACTATTTTCCCTCCCAGCCTCAGTTTGGTTCTGCACCATTATAAAAAACTGCAGTGAGAGATGTAGGCCGTGTCCGAATCAAGCGACTTCGGCTACGGCTATGGCTGCTGGCTGCAATGACAACGTTGAAGAATAGGAATTCTCGGCGTTCCGGCCGTGCCACTGCCGCCGAAGACATTCGTTCGGACACTGCCGTATGTCAGTCATAGACAGATCCAGTGTCGGGCGGGCTGAGGGTCTGAAATAACCTTTTATTTCAAACAAAAAAATCAGGAGAAACACAAATTGGGAGACAAGGAGAAAACAGAAATCTATTTATTGATAAACTGTACTTTTGTCAACTAAATATAGATTCCAAAAAACATGGGCAGGTGCATTGTGAGAATATATGACAAATTGATAAACTATTTATGTCATAATCAACCGTAAGTAACTAGATCCCACCTGGCTAAACAGGTGTTCTCAAATAATAAATCAGGAAGTGTTCTGTTGAAGTCAGGAAAACTGCCTTTGAGGAGAAGTGTTGTTCTGTAGAGAAATTAGAAATGTATGTTTTAATAAACGTCTTGAAAGTTAGACCATGTGTTCTTTTACCCACACACCGATGTGTGTTAAGCGCTGTATTTTACTTAGTACTTTCCCGAGTCCTGTGAAAAAAAATCTACAGGCATATTCCTAGAGTGGGATTCGGCCCAACAACCCCCCCGAGGAAATTATGCTTGTGGATTTTTTTCACAGGACTCGGGAATGTACAGAGTATGCAGTGGTCAACACACATCAGCGTATGGGTAAAAAACACACAAACAATATTCTTTATCTCAGATGCAAAAATTAACATCTATTATAAATCTGAATTTATAACATGCATTACAAAGACGCAGTACAAACCAATGTTCTTGTTCTAGTCCTTCCTTTACTGGATAAGTTTATTTGAAGACAGTCCATAAATGTTTTCTTGTTACTTTTTTTCTGTCTGTTGTATACAGAGAGGAAATCGTTTGAAGGAGATTGAAAATGTTGAGTCACTTCGCTATCTGCAGCAAATTGACGTGTCCGGAAACTTCATCGGAAGCCTGAAGGGGTTAGAAAGCAACAGGCTGCTGGAAACCATTGATCTGGAGAATAATCACGTAAATATCTGTGTCCGACGTTTCATTTGTGTGTAGGTCACTTTTATTTGGCTCGTTGAAATTTCAAGAAAATTAGAAATTACATCATCAAGCAAAATTGATACCAGTGTTGTATGACTTGTGACTCGGTCTCGAATTCAAGTCCGACCTAAGTTATATTTTTGATGACTTGGACTTGGACTCAAGGCATGATGGTCAGTGACTCATACTCAAACCATCTGGACTGGGACATGAAGCTCAAACTTGATGTTTGTAACTCAGGATTCTGCAGCAAAATGTTCATTATCTAAAGATATTAACTCCTGCAAAAAATTGTTTATGCACTCCTTGCATTGATCTGATAGAGCTTTCTTTTGACTCAATTTCCTCAGACCATGTTTAATCACTTCTTTAATCACTTCTACCGCCCATTTAAAGATGGTCACATGATCTCCTCTCGACCAATCAGGATACAGGTATTTATGGCCCTTGCGTGCATCAGTGAATATTAATGGACCTTACATGGATCAGTGAATATTAAATCTACCTTATTGTGTTTCAGGTTGAAAGCATCGACGATGTGAAGCCAGTACAGAATATCACCTTACTACGGAATCTGAACCTCTTACGTAATCCAATCCAAGGGATCAGTAACTATCGCCTCTCATTATTATTCTATATCCCACAACTGAATGAGCTGGATAGGCACAGGGTGGAGGCGGAGGAGAAGGTACGACATAAACAAAGCGTGTTACGCCCGGTTCACACTTCATGCGAATGCAAAGAGAACTTGACCTCACAACTTCTCCTTATTCACAGCAAATGTCTGGCAAGAGTTGAGCACATGTTAACTTGAGATCATGCACGAATTGCACGGATTATAACCAGCAGTTGTTCAGAATACTGAGTTAAGAAAAGACATTAACAAGTTAACTGTTTTAACAGTTTTAACATAACTGATTTGGGGGGGGGGGACTGTTTTTGGACAAATTTTCTTTCATAAGATGCCAATAAAAATTTCATAATTTTTCATAAAAATTCTTGCTTCACCAGGTATCGGCTAGTAACATGTTTGATGCACCGATGGATGTTATAGCTGCCGAGGACCACAGGAAATGCATTGTGTATGCCAGTTTAAGATCAGCAAGAATTTATGAAAGGTAGGATTAACCAGTTAATGCCGGATGACGTGAATACATTATTTTTCGTGCCAGAAAACGTGTCGCGTTGAGTTTATGTACTTTTTTGTGAAATTCAAAACCCGAAACAAGTGGCCCGGACGTTCCAATACTGAGCGTGCACAGAGAGCATGTACTCACTGTTTTACCTACATTTCACCCACACAAAGAGGACAAGTGATACTGGAAATTATGCTGAAATTCTCCCATTATGCGGGATCGATTCCAGACCTTTGTCCTTTTGTTCTTTTGGTCCAAGAAAAAAAAAGTGTAGACAACTGAAACATCAGCCATGATAGCAATGTGATGTGATGTCTTAAACATTCTGTGTGTTGAGAAATACTTACGTTATAGGTCCTAATTACATGTACATAAAGGTGTTATTTGGAAGCTTGTATTCTCATCAATTTGATGAGCCAATAAACCCAGTTTCGGCAGGAGGTGCCTGGTTTGGGCATGGAGCATTACACTTGTTGTGGCTCCCAATAGACACCCTGTTCTCAAAAAGTTAAGGTGTAATTTAATGTTAATAGAGCATTGTCTGTTTGTTCTGCATCATATTTGCAATAAATCGGTTGCGTTTTTTTTCCCCGTAGCACTTTACCAAGCGTAGAGACGCCTTATCCAATGTTGTTGCTTGTTGGACCTCCTGGCTCAGGCAAAAATGAAATAGCTCAAAAGCTTACTGCTGAGTTTCCGACATATTTTGGCTGTGGGTAAGTTGACATTTAAAAATAATGAACAATCATCCAGATTTTTTTAATGAATTCAGCTTTAGTGTAGTATCAAATTTGAGGTTCAACTTCAATGGACATAGTTTAAACTGTTAATGACTTGCTACTGCAAAGAACTGGTCTATTTCCCCTCTCACATCGCTGACCAGCGTTGCACAAACATGACCTGCATCTACAACTAAAATCATTATCATTGGTCATTGTTGTCCATGGTCACTTTCTTAAATTATACGCCACACCAGAACCAGTGTTACTGATTTCCAGCTTCCAACCCATGTTTCCAGCTCTGCTTTCAGCCATTCACCACATCAGCTGACAGTCAACCATGTCACATCACACATTAAAACAACTGTAACAATCCCTGACCATTCCTAGACGATAATCTCTGAGTACATCTTCACTCAATCAACAATTTGTTGACAATCTTGTGGCTAATATCCAGTACACCAGCTGACAGTCCACTTCTTGCCACATCACACATTAAAACAACTGTAACAATCCCTGACCGTCCACCACATCAGCCATCCACTACATCAGCTGACAGTCAACCATGTCACATCACACATTAAAACGACTGTAACAATCCCTGACCGTCCCTGAATGATGTTCTCTAAGTACATCTTCACTCAATCAACAATTTGTTGTCAGTTGACCACCTTGTGGCTTATTATCCACCACACCAGCTGACAGTCCACTTTGGTCACATCAAAGCAGTTGTGATTGCTCTTAGAACCCAAATGACTTTTCTGAATCTCTTTTTCTATTCAAATTTTCATTTCTATTCTTCTATCGTTTTATTGATGGTCAGCATTTCACATACAACCAGAGGGCCCTACACTGGAGAACATGACAAGAAAGATTACTACTTCGTGGCCGACAGCACTTTTGACTCCAAGATCAAACAGGTAAATGACAAACTATCTTGCATGATATAGTCTCTGGGACCCCCCCCCAAAAAAAAAAAAAAAAAAAGAAAGAAATGTCTATAAACTCCTTTATTTTCTAATTACACTCCACTAATCCCCCACACCTATCTTTCACAAACACAAGGTTTAGGATGGAACAACCAAGATACATGTATGAAATTACCTACTTGGGAAAACAGAGATTATTTAACCTACAAGGTGGCTTCGATTCACAGTATTTCTGACGGTGTGAGGGCGTGCGTGAAACAAATTTACAGCGTGCAAAATGAATAAAACACACTTTTTTTCGCTGTTTTTTTTTTAATCATTTTGTTTGGTCTTTGAAACAAGAACACAACATATAGGCAGTCGAAATAAGATAAAACTGTAATTGTGACCTTATGCGGTCAAATATACGGTCAGTTGGCTACATCTGAGAATTTAGTTATTTTTCATCTTGCATATGGTGATAATTTACAAGCTTTGAATGTAAAACGAAAGAAACAAGAACTCAGTTGGGTCGGACAGATTTGTTCAATAGATAGGCAGGGATGTTAACCAGTTCATATTTTGTTAGCCCCCTAGATAAAGCGTGTAACAATTTTTTTGTCTTTGGTCTGAAAGGGTGCATTCTTACTGACGTATCGTTCTGAAGGCCATCGATATGGAGTAAGCCAAGAGGCAATTGAAGATGTAGCAAAGGAAGGACTTGCATGTATACTGACGATGGAGATGGAGGTAGGGAAACAATGCCTGCTTACATGGTTTAGGACTGTGCCAGCTTAATAAGAATAATTCCTAGGATTGGTATGTTAAAAAAGAGTATCGTTGATACCATCCAGTTTTCAAGAAGTTCAACGGAGAATAACTTGGAGAAACTTGACTGAACTTGGGGGGTCAGGTTTTCCAGAAAAAAAGGATGACATCAATTAAATAATCACTGATCCTCTAGCATTGGTTATAATATGTTTTGTAATTTTTTCCCAAAAGTAATTTTTCCTTGTTGTGAATGGCAAGGAAAAATGAATTCCAACACGCCAATATATTAAGTGAATATACTAATTATTACTATTAAAGCTAGTAAGCTTTTAGATTAAAATTCTACATTTTACATACTAACATCTTCTGTTGTATTTCTATAATATGTTCATAAATATCACAAAAGATTGGCACTTTGTGTTTGCAATCCTTCTTACATGAAATCTTTTGCTCAAATCTCTTTGTCTCCAGGGCGTCTTATCACTCAAGCTGTCTTACTATGAGCCTAGATACATTCTTCTTGTTCCGGTGGATCCGCTAGCTCATGAGGCAAGGCTTCGATCAATCGGCAGTTTAAGCCAAGCCAGTATTGACAAGGCCATCTCAGAGACTGGACGGTATCGAGACATCAATCAGGATAAACCAGGATTCTTTGATATGACTGTGGACTCAAGTAAGTGCTCAATTTACTGACTTCCCGACAGTCTTTGATGGAATATCATTATGGATCCTTGAAAAAAACATGTCATCAACTGCTGCTGCACCACTTTGGGGTTCAAAGTTGTTAACAACCCGTGTGTCCATTTGGTGTCGGTGCTGAACTCTCCCGAGGAGATGGTTTCAGGAATGCTTTGGGCCTTTGAGGGCCCTACTTGGCTGGAAAAAGCGCATAATGAATACGCATTATTAATGTGAGCACTTATTGTAAAGCTGCTGTAGCAAACACGCTTTTTGGATCAGAGAATCAGACAAGGTTTAAACTGTGTCTCAAGTTTACAAGGGGATCGTCTGTACATGATGCAAAAGGATTTTTCTTCCTTGGGTTTTAAAGTGGTCATTAATATCAGCAATATGGTTTTCGGTTTTAAAAAAACAAATTTAAAACCAGTTATTTCATGAATATTATTACTTGTTATTATTAATTTCCAACATTTTACCTAGGTGATCTAAATGAAGCATTTGAACGATGTCGAGAACTCGTTGTTGGCTATTTGGGTCTGGGACACGGTGATGCTCAAAACTTATCCACACTAAACTGGGTCCCATCCAGTGATTCACCGAGTCCTGAAGCGAGGTCTGATTCCCAGACTCCTATAGGGGACAGATCAGTTACGCCACTGAGGTCAACATCTGGAATGAAGACGTGGTCGGATCGAGTGAAGAGTGGAGACACTAATTCCCAGATGTCCAGAAAGTTAATGAGCCCAGGAATGAAGGCAATGCTACAACCGCAACGATCTAGTGTAGTATGTCCACTTTTTTTCATTTAAAAAAATAAAATTACTAAAAAGCACAGCTCAACAGGGAAAAACGAATCTGACACTTGCAAAACTGCATTGGTGTGCAGTCTACAAATAATTGAAGTGTGGGTAAAAGCCCATCAAAGTGGTTGACTGTGACCAAAGAATGTCCACATTATTGGCAAACCTGCTAACTTCATTATTGATGTCTAGATCCCATTATATTTTGTTTGCAGTTTGCCTCCATATAAAGATGCTAAGCAGAAAGTGGTGCTTCAATCTCATTTGTTTATCAAGATTGAGCAGGGAACCAGTACCACACGCCATCTACCTTACATTATATATTGTCTGGTAACCCAGCTTCTCTTAAGCAAAACCTGTCTGTCTAAGCACAGTAAATTTCTATGTTTGTTACCAGCTGTATGGAATGTATCTTGACCCTACCAGTGTCCTGAGCTGATTAAATCTGTCCAATTTTTAGACTGTGTATTGGCAGGGCCAATTAAATCCACCATATTTATAACATGTTTGTCTTAGTAATCACAACACACCCTGTGACCTTAACATGACCTTTGGCGTCAAGTTCAAGTTGTGAACAAATAGTTTGGGTCAGCTTTGCTCTTGTGTAATGCCTTGAAAGCGGTCATTATTTCTAGAATTTTTATTTGCAATTAAAACAAATAAAAACAAAAAATAGTAGTCACTTACAGCTTCAAATGAATGGCATTAAACGCATTTAATACAGGGCACTGCTGGGTCTGTCTCCTATTAATGGGAGACTTTTGAGACGCTGGGGGCAGCAGACACAACGGTCCTTTTTGACAGTTCTGAGCATGGGCGTACATGCTCAGTACTGTGTGTGTAGTTCTGAGCATGCGTACTACTGTTAAGAACCATAGAAAAGGACTGTTCAAAAATCTCCCATTGGTTAAGAATGAAACTCAGCATTATTGATTACTTTTGTTACAGGAGCAAGCGTCGTATGATAGGCGTAAGAGTGCAGCAAGAGCTGCAGCTGCCGGTATTGAACCTAAACCTCTAGATCAACTGGTGTCAAGGTAAGGACTTACTTGGTAACAGAGTACAGCATTGACATTTAGAAGGAGTACATTCATTACAATCTTCTGTTTTTAATAATAGTACCTGACATTTATACAGCACATAGTGGAGAAGCCTCTATGCGCAATCAACACAGAATATAAAATTATTAAATACATAAAGTAAATGTAGATTCAAGCAAGTGAGTCTTTAAAAGTTCTTTGAAAATCAGAACTGAGTCGGCTTGATGAATGTGAAGTGGTGAGTCATTCCACAATGAAGGTGCAATGAAGGTGAAAGCTTTTTGACCATTGAATTTTGAAGAAACAGTAGTTTGCGTCATTAGGCATGGTAAGGATTGGCCAGCAGAAGGCATGACCTACAGGAATATAGTGATGCAGAAGTTCACATAATAATCATAGCACAAACCCTAACAACTCCGTTTAGAAAAGATTATGTTTTGGTGTGTTTTTGTCCACTAAGCAATTCATTACTAGAGTGACGTGAAAAGTGAAGTGATTTTCATTGTCAAAATGAGGAATTGTCAAAAATGACAATACATTCGCTTATGTATGAGAAATGAACCAGCCGTCATACCTTCCTGGTAGGCGTTTCATTTTGCCCTTGAATGAATACTCTGTGGAATCATTTTTTAATTTGCTATCCTGTTCCCTGTGTGATGTAAATCCAATGTTAGCCACACTCACTTCAAACAAACTGACTCCAACGATTGCCAGAAGCCCATGATGAAATGTATTTAGCTAGTTTTTCTTTTTAGGATTTATGTATAAAAGAAATAGTTTTTTGGACTTGCCTCAGATACATGCTTTGCGAAGTCTCAAAAGGTCCTCTCAGAATTATCAGTTTCTGTCATAAAAAATGCTATTGAATTGAGGTGAAATTACACACAAACGAATTCCAGCGCTTTGGAGCCAGAATTAGCCAGTACCATGTGCATACAGCAGATTCTGACTCCTGCGATGGAATCACTTGCCAATTGGAGGTGAATTCCCTTGGCCCACTCTCCTGGTGCCTGGACACTCTGAGGGCCATTTCACACGAGGCACTTTACAGGCAACCAGTTCCAGGCAATCTCCAAGAAGAAAAAGGCATTCACAGTTGAATGTTCACTGAATTTTCTTGAGGATTGAAAGACACTGTCAGAAAAATAACCCCTGTGTTGCCAAAGTGTTCCTCTTGCATGTGGTGCAGTTGGTTGCCTCCAAGTTGCCGGTAAAAATTGCCCTGTGTGACAAGGCCCTAAGATTGATAAGGCATCATGCAGTAATACAATCCTTGGTCTTTGTTTTCTTTCTCTAGACCACCAGGTACAGCACCAGAACCTCAACCAGTTAAAGGACTAGACGGCAGTATGAATCGTCCCAAGACTGGTCCAGCAGGATACTTCGAGGCACCCAGCCCGGATTCTAGCGCTGCCTCACGCAGCGGATCAGAGCTGTCCGGTCTGTCCGAGGCACGAGGGATGTCTGGCAACGTGTCCCCAGACTCTACCTCATCGCATCAACTACCAGGCAGCCTGAATGATATGGCATTGCCTGGGTATGGGACCGATGACGGAGCTGCCGGTGTACCATCTGAGGGTTCCTTTGTTATGTCCACTGACAGATGATCAGAAACACAGATTTAAACATCTAGTATAGACCTTTATCACGGTGCTACCGTGTTGCCTTTCCCCCATTCAAATAAATGCTTCCAAACTGAGACTAAGGAAAAATAGTCTGACTCCATTGTTGAGAATCAGTATTGAAAGGTGTTATTGTATACAGGAACAAGATAAATCTGCTGGCAGCATGATAAAGGTGTATGAGGCCGCGATAACGGCTTCAAGTAAGGGTCCTAAAGCACATGTACAACATTGCCAAAGACCAGTATCTGCACTCTATGTGACCCAACATCTACATGAAAGAACAATTAAACCTCTGAAAATGTTTGCTCAAACAGTTATTTCAATAGCAAGAAAATGGTTTAAAAAAAAAAAAACCTCATGTTTTCACTGTTTGAGAACATCAAGTTTTGGCCTCACGACATTAAAACTAATTGTTTTACTCATTTCTCAAAATCTATAGCATTTCAGGCAAAAATATTTTAAGGGAAGTTTTCCCTCACGGTCATCTGTATACCATGTAAGTTTTGTGCACATCTGTATACATTTATTTTTGCAACCTTACCAATGTTGTACACACCCTTTATTCATAGAGAAAGGACCAGGGAAGGAGTTTAAACTTCCCGGGCAGTAACAGTAGAGATCAGTGGGCCGCATGAACCCGCTTTGTAGCTTGTGCAATGCCGCATTTTATGCTTGTAAGCCGCAGCTCATTTGCACCCTGTGATGAAGAATGCTGTGGCATATTTTCTGATGTCATTTCGCTGCGAGATTTTCCTCAATAATGGAGTAAATATTTCGCATCGAATACGACTTCTTTGCTTGTGCAGTCGAGTATAGTGCACCCTGGTTCAAAGTAGTTGCAACTTCTTCCATGGTCCTTTGTCTATGCATTAATACTGTGACTTCACACTTAATGGATTTAAAGTTAGACAACGAAAGTGTTACAAAGATTATTACCACTAGAGTAAACTGTTTTGATTCTTATTACTCGTCTGCCTTAACACACTGAGAACAAAACCACATTACAAAAAAATGACTTCGGCCTTGAGTTAATCTGTGGATTACTTTATTTCCTCATATTATCAATAATGGAAGACAGTATCTGGGAGCTGTTGATGGGAAACATACAATACTCATTTTAACCTTGTCTTGTTGGTTACAGTTCCCTGCTTGATAAAGTTCAGTGTATTAATGTAGTGCAAGTAATACTATTAGTTAATTTAATTAGTGGTGAGATGCTTTTCAACAATCTGAGGCTACGTCCGAATAGCCCATGTGCATGTTCCAGTGAGCAGACCAGAAATGCAAAGGATTCTGGGTGAAATTCTAGTCCAAACAACATTGGCAACCATCATGGCGTGCTGATTTTGGAAGCAATGCGGTATGCACAAGACCTAAAACCTGGCATAGTTACTTGTTAACTACAGCACTGCATCCATCTTGTCAACTTGATGTCTTTTTTAGCCAGTGTACTGGGTTTCCCAAGATGCACTGCGGTATATACTTAAGATGGCACTTGTGCTTATGGGCTATAGACCGTTCCGGCTTCGGCAACAAGCCCCGCCCACACACCTTAGTTTATGTGCGTTTACGCTGCACGTGTGACCGAGTTTGACCGAGGTCACATGTCAAAAGGCGTGATCCAATTGGTCAATGTGCACAGTTTGATTGACAGGCCGGAACGGTCTGTTGGGGGCAGGCTGTGGCTATTTCTAAGGATGTTGCTAAGGGCAGCCTATGCTTCATGTAGTGAACTAGCCGTAGCCATAGCCGTCGATTTGGACACAGCCTTTCCTTTGGCTCTGGCTTGAGTCTTAGTCACACAAGGTTTTCATATTTACCTCTTGTACATATATGTTTATAGTAATTTACAGGGAAGTGGAATACATAATTCATTAAAAGTTGGAAGCCCCAAATTGGCCTTTAAAATGTTATTTTGTTAGTTGGGAAGGTGAACTGTCCAAAGACATCCTAATAATGCTTTCCCTCAATGTGCTATCCCACCTCACTTTCCCTTAACAATATAATGCTATACTTCCTTTTGACCCACTGCAGAACCAACTGCGTAGACCTTTCCTTTGCCGAATTGGCCACTTTTTTATAAGCTGCCATGAGTAGATAAAAACATCAAATTCTGACATCATAATATGACCAAAACGAAATGATACCAACTGTACAATTATTACTGGTAAATATTCCATCATGTCTTCCATGTAGACTAATCCAAGCAGCATGTTCATGGTCGTTTAAACCACCGCAGCTACGGTCGCTGCACGCACGCGACGCACACATAGATGCAGCAGTGTCAACCACCCTGCGAGCTGCCCGGATTAGTCTATATAGAAGACATGGAGTATTTCCCATTAATAATTGTACAATTGGTATCATTTCATAAAAGTGTTTTCCATCAGTATGTCACCCAAAAATTGCTTTTTATTTGCATTGATGGCTCATATTTTAATAGATGTTAAACTTACATCGCGGATATTGTTTTTTTTTACCCATACACTGATGTATATTAAGCACTGCATACTCAGTACTTGATGGCACATCAAAAATTGCTTTTTATTTGCATTGATGGCTCATATTTTAATAGATGTTAAACTTACATCGCGGATATTGTTTTGTTTTACCCATACACTGATGTATATTAAGCACTGCATACTCAGTACTTGATGGCACATCAAAGTTTGCACATTGCCAGTTGGGAAGAAAATGGGGTTGTGATGTTGATAAGAGAAAGGTAAATAAAGAATGGTCTGCAAAAAATAACATGCCACCAATTCAGTCCGCTGTCAACTTTTGCTTCTATAGACCCAATTCACCCGACGTCATCATCACAGTAATCTTAGTTGCGCCCTTTTGGAAGTCAATGCCTGTGGGTGTTATGCAGTGTAGTGCGCATTTTAGGCAATGCAGCCTTTGTACATATACCTATTGACTTGCAAAATGGCGAGTGTGACAGAGTGGTCGTGTGAGAAGTGTGTGCAAGGGGTCATTAAGCGAATCATAAGTAGAAATTACATGCACACATATTCAATGATCAGTAATACATGCCATACGATGAGACCAACTGCTGATTACCTCCATATACCCACCACACATCAAGATTGTAGTGTTTTGAACGAGTTTGAAATCAATTCTGAATTCATTGTACAGCTTGTGTATGGGTAGACTTATACTTCCATAGATGTTTACCAAGCCCAATACGTAGCAGAGGGAGGCCCCTTCCCCCTCCCAAATGTTCTCATACTCTAACACACGCTTCCCCTCTTGTACAGACTGAAGTACCCCCCTTAAAATCCTTAAAAGAATTCCTGAGATGACCAGAACACAATGAAGACACAGTAGGGGGGGGGGGATACACCCTACCACGTATCAAGCCCCAAATGCATTGATGACATGATATAAATTACCCATGCAGGGATTTGTTCAACTTGTAAGATTTGTCACACAGATTGCAATTCTGCTTGTTGTTCTACATTGTTCCTCCAAATATTGATCATATTTGAAAGTTTCACACCAACGTGTTCATCATGCGTACCATTTTCTTTTCCCTCGTTCTAAGCAACCTATCCTGTTGGTTAAGTGATGACGTTTTGGAGCCAGACGTGCAGTGTGACGAAAGTTTATCTACATACTATTCGTTTACATTGCACTTCCGGCTTCAAAACGTCATCACTTACCTCAGGATAGGGCCTACATGCAATCGCAAAGAGCTCACATTATTACAAGGGTTGCGTTGAGATCACTTTTAACTTCTGCACACTTGTATTGTTGCTTCAACCATCCGTAAAGAACCTACAAAACCTTTCTCTTTGCTTCAACAGAATTAACTTATGGGCATAAAATATGCTGTATTATATATTATACCGTAAAGGTTTGTCAAGAACGTAAACAACTTGACAGGAAAAGCACCTTCAAAGCTTTCTCATAATATAACATTACTTCAATTAAACACAAAGGTAAATTTTAAAAGTCTACTTAGTATCAGGTTGTGCTGATAACATGGTTGGCTGACAAATTTAATGGACTTACACTTTACTGGCTTCACAATTGATTCTGCCGTAAATATTGTTTGCTTAATTACTTAATTATTAAAAAAAATAAAACATTTGAATAAATATGAAACAAAGCCCTGCATTTGTCTTAACCTAACGGTCTGGTTCCTGAATTTTAGTTAAATTAGAGTAAGCATGGAGATTGCTTTAATAGAAATACTGTTTCATATAGACAGTCTTTTTGGACAACTTGGGTTTTAACTTTGAGCCGTGTCAAGATTTCTACACAGCCAAGTGGTTTCAAATACCTATCATGCAAGGAATTTGATAAAACTCCTGCATGCTGCAAGCGGTATTTAAGTGTCACGCACACTTGCGCGTTCAAAAATATGATTGATTTGTCCATAAAGAGGGCCAACTTTACGCTGTGTGACTAGGCAGTATGATGGCAGTCATCTCTGCTGAAAGAGGAGCTCTAAGGTTAAATTCAGTTTAGCGATGCACTCATTTTCCAATACAGTCCTCCTGAAAGTGGGAAAATAATTCTAAGCCTCTAATCTCACTTTAAAAAGATGTAAAGTGCCATTGTATTTGATACCTTTCCGGTGCGAAATTTGTTCACATCCAAAAAACGTCCAATGACTGCTTAACTTCTTTCAAGATAATTTAAAGGCTCTGGGATATTTTGAGAAAAATCCTGAGAAATCACATGCCTGGATAATAGTGATGTTATTACCAAATTTGGGTTTACCTCGATGATCTTACAAAATATACAAAGATTATCATAAAAACATGTAAATCATCAAAATAAATGTCTATGTGGAAGGTCTTGATTGTATTACTGAAGGGAAGGGACGAGGTGTCATAAACCAACAAGTTGATCAATCTGTTCCAAGTACACACTGTCTAACGGCAATCTAAACTTGCTTTCACTTGGTATATACGAACACTGCAGAAAAGAAAAGAAAAGCAAGAATAAGTAACATTAGTATAGGCACAAATTCATATTGGTGAATTGCATACCAGTGTCCACTTGGAAAATACTTGCTGTGTAAACTGATGAGTGACCAGTGTTATATAATTGGTCAGCGCCATTGTCTCAATGGGCAAAAATGCTTCTTGTCGGGCCATGTTGCATGGTTTTGTATGCCCTCTAATTCTTACATAAATACATATCATTTACACTGCGCTTATTTACAAATGGGTCTGAGTGCCATAACAGACTACTGCCAAAGGACAGGAGGAGAAAAACCCCAAAATAACTATCAAACAAGAAGAAAAAATTGAAACATCATGCGAAAACAGATGTTTTTAGCAGTTTCTTGACAACATTAAGAGAACCAGCTTCTCCAATGGAGAGTGGGAGTCATGTTCCACAGCTGAGATCCTATGACTGAAAAGGCTTTTTCACCGATGGAATGATATGTTTTGGAAATATAAAGCCTTGTATGATCAGCTGATGAATGAAGACAGTGATGAGAACTGTTATGGGTGTTGTGTAAAACAATATCAGAGGAAACGTATTCTGGTGAAGAGCCATTTATACAAAAAAAAAGCAATTTAAAGTTAACATGCTTGCGGACAGGTAGCAAATGAAGACTAGTTCTTTTATATTACCCTATGGAAATATTGAGCGAGGCATGCTGGGATAAAATGGCAGGGAGATCAATGTATGGTAACAAGGCTGGGCCCAGCTAGTCTTTTTTTTCTTCTTATGCAATTCACCCATCACAAGGCCAAAAGGCCACTCGTGGTGTGGGCTACTTTTTGAAGGGATAGAAACCTGCCCCAATGCGCAGAAACAAGACATGGAGAGATATAAACGCGAGTCTCTTTACAGCACAGCTAAGAACTGGGAGGGGTAAATGAATCCGTTGCGAGACAAACATAACTGTCTCTTCCCCTATTTGAAGCAATTATAGTTAAGTGTCTTGCTCAAGGACACAAGTGTCGTGACCGGGATTCGAACCCACATCCTGATGACTTAGCCACCAGAACTTGAGTCCGATGCACTAAACCGCTCGGCCTTGACACACTACATAGTTTATCCTTTATCCTTACCTCTGTTAATGTTCTGTTATAAGGAAGTTCTTCACAATTTTCTATCCTAGGTTTCATTGGTCGTCTGTAAGAATCTTTGGTTAACCTTAGATTGGAGCGATACTTTCTTGAGATTGGTAATAGATGTCCCTCGGTGCTAAAGATATACTTGGATGCAGCTCGATTCACGTGATTGTCGCTGTCAAATAACTACAAAATACACAAACAAAATATATTTAAATCTAGAAATTATCAACAAAATTGTGTTTCTTTTTACAGACTACTGATTAGCTTTTGAAACCATCTGTACTTGAGGACAAACACAGCTGTAATCATGGCTAAAGTTGCATGGCTCCATTTTGAATTAACTACCACTTATCATTGGTGGATTTTTCTTTCATACAATACCTTAAGTTAAATGAAAGCCTATAACTTCTTGAGTCTATAAAAATAGCTATTGAGAATTTAAATCAACATTTTTGGTCAAATCGGCCAAAAATCGGACCTAGCAGCTTCAATTGTTCAAACTCAAAGACACCATTATGAACGATATCTGTGAAGCAGATTTAGTATTGGACAAACAATTTTTGTAGGCAGACAAATAAATAATTTAACGATGATTAACTTTATTATAATTGGTTATCAATATCTTCAAAAGGAGCCAAGATTGTTTGTTTTGGTTTGTTACTTAACTTTCTTACCAGAAACAAATATTTACACGTCTCACTAAGGAAGAAACTCTCCATTCGATCTTCCTTGGTTTTAGTGAAGACATTGTGAAGGGTTGCATAACCACAGCTACAACAAATCAAAATCATGGAATCATCAAATCTGAAGTAGTCCCACTATATTAAATGGAATGTACAAGTAAAATACTAGACTTTAGATTTGATTTGATTTGATTTGATTTGATTTGATTTGGATAAAAAAAACAGCAAGATACATGGCAGAGAACGATACAAAAAAAGGTTGACGAAATAAAACAGAGAAATACTACATAGAGAAATAAGAAAGTACAAAAGGAGGCAGAAAAATTGCACAAAACTATCCAAAGAAAGCCTCAAAAAGCCAATAACTCGGGCTTCTTTCCACTGGGGTCCTCACAGAAAGACAGACAAAACAATCAACTGAATTTAATATTCAATGAACAAAAGAAAACCTGGCAAAGAGAGGGCTGGGACCCAAAATAAAAATATATTTATAAAATACAGCCCTGGATTGCCGTGGCACTCCGAAGGCTTTTTAAAAATTAGTAGATTAGTAAGTTAATGTCTTTTATAAAAAATTTGAAAAAGAACAGGAACATACGTGTGTTTCAAAGAAACGAAGGGAATTAAATTCAGACCCTTGACCTGACCTTTGTAAACTATCAATTTATTTATACACAGCTAAAACTGACCTTGATTTTGTGTAAGTTTCCAAACTCTCTAAGATGTCACTTCCAACATGAAGATAGAATGGATTCTGTGTCGCCTACAACAAAAGATAAACAAGTCGCTTATTTATTTATTTATTTATTTATTTATTTATTTATTATATGTCGTCTTATTTCGCCAGGGTAGCCCCATCATTTATTCAAGAACTGTTCTCCCTGGGGATCCTGGGATCACGTGTAAAAAAAAACACAATTACAAAGTACAATTAAACAATTATAGGCCTATATTAAAATATAAACCAGGCTACAACATTAGTTTCAAATTATTATTGTGATGTACACAACTGATAAAATAAAACCTCTGGTTTCACTACATGACTGTATAAAGGGTGGTAATAGTAATAAACTGAGCTGTTACCAATGACTTGTCACAAGCAACATCCAGTGACCCGATTTCTAAAACCAAGCATGGTGTTAACCAGAGGGGAGTTGAGGGGAATCTGGGTGTCTTTTGGTCACACTGTTTTGAATATGGGCACCATACTTTACATGATCATCCACATTCTGGGTGAAACCCTTCAACTGATTATGTTGGTAGTTACATGAACATGTCACCCAAATGTCAATATCTCATTTTTAGTTGTCGTCACAAATATGTGGACTCAACGACTTCAGGTCTGAGTGGATAGGATATTACACCAGTGTTGATAGAAACTGATCTGACATAACAAATGGACTCAACAATCTCAGTCTGAGTGGATAGGATATTACACCAATATTCAATGATATTGATAGAAAATGAACCGATATAACAAAATAATATGTGGACTCAACAAATTACAGTCTGTGTGGATAGGATATTACACCAGTGTTGATAGAAACTGACCTAATATAACAAATGGAATCAACAATCTCGGTCTGAGTGGATAGGATATCACACCAGTATTCAGTGATATTGATAGAAAATGAACTGATATGACAAAATAATATGTGGACTCAACAAATTACAGTCTGTGTGGATAGGATATTACACCAGTGTTGATAGAAACTGACCTAATATAACAAATGGAATCAACAATCTCGGTCTGAGTGGATAGGATATCACACCAGTATTCAGTGATATTGATAGAAAATGAACTGATATGACAAAATAATATGTGGACTCAACAAATTACAGTCTGTGTGGATAGGATATTACACCAGTGTTGATAGAAACTGACCTA
This sequence comes from Marthasterias glacialis, assembly GCA_911728455.2. NCBI lineage: Eukaryota > Metazoa > Echinodermata > Asteroidea > Forcipulatida > Asteriidae > Marthasterias > Marthasterias glacialis. Next base: position 25,111,044 of record OU452221.1, on the reverse strand, counting down.
ATATAACAAATGGAATCAACAATCTCGGTCTGAGTGGATAGGATATCACACCAGTATTCAGTGATATTGATAGAAAATGAACTGATATGACAAAATAATATGTGGACTCAACAAATTACAGTCTGTGTGGATAGGATATTACACCAGTGTTGATAGAAACTGACCTAATATAACAAATGGAATCAACAATCTCGGTCTGAGTGGATAGGATATCACACCAGTATTCAGTGATATTGATAGAAAATGAACTGATATGACAAAATAATATGTGGACTCAACAAATTACAGTCTGTGTGGATAGGATATTACACCAGTGTTGATAGAAACTGACCTAATATAACAAATGGAATCAACAATCTCGGTCTGAGTGGATAGGATATCACACCAGTATTCAGTGATATTGATAGAAAATGAACTGATATGACAAAATAATATGTGGACTCAACAAATTACAGTCTGTGTGGATAGGATATTACACCAGTGTTGATAGAAACTGACCTAATATAACAAATGGAATCAACAATCTCGGTCTGAGTGGATAGGATATCACACCAGTATTCAGTGATATTGATAGAAAATGAACTGATATGACAAAATAATATGGAGACTCAACAAATTACAGTCTGTGTGGATAGGATATTACACCAGTGTTGGTAGAAACTGACCTGATACAAAAAATATGTGGATTCAACAAACTCAGTTCTCAGTGGATAGAATATTACACCTAATGTTGACAGAAACTGACCTGATATAACAAATATGTGGACTCAACAAGTTCAGGTCGCAGTGGATAGAACAAGACATCCGGCTGCTTCGTCTGCCAGTTAAAGCGTTCTGGAATGGCGCCATACTTCCTCCATATGGCATAAAAAATGGCATGTGAGCAAATGGCTTCCTCTATGTCACCAGCAAGCACCTGAACAAATTCAGCACATGGCAAATGAAAATAATGATAGGAAATGCACAACACATATGTCTCGTTTTTTATATCAATTCAAGTTTTTACAAAGACACGACAGCTTATTCAGTAGACTGACTGCAAATTTGTTTTAAGATGTTTCTTCAAAAAAACAAACTTTGTTAAGAAGTTCTTTACAGATGTCTGAGACATGGTGAATACCTCCCACGAAAAGAACAATTTCAAGATGCATTTCTTCACCCTTTCTTCATCAGCATCATCCCTACTCTGGGTTCTCCCCATGCACAAGCTAGCCAGAAACACCGGGGCAAACCACTTCTCTTAGCAATAAGTGTAACTGGGTTCTTTTACGTGCATTACACAACACACAGGACCAACAGTTTTACGTACCATCCGAAGGACTAAGCAATAGTGGTGAAGTGTCATGCTTAATGACACACGTGTCAAGACCAACCTAGGGGCACAATCTATCTCTGCCAAATAATCAAACTAACTCGATCCAACTGAGACTGACATTTCACTACTCTGAAACTTCTCTGTAAAGTACGTTATAAACATGATCTGACTTTGTTATTTTGAGAGGTAGTGAAAGTTTTACCTGAACTCCTGCAAAGGCTGCTTGTAGTGCATCAATCCAAGAGTTTAATGTCCGACCATCGTTCATGTTAACGTTTACATACAGAGGGACTTTACCATCGCCGCTGGTACACGAGGCTCTCCTTTAAATACCAAAAAGTAAATCAGAACTTTAATTTATTTAAGTGGTTAATAAGAAAGAATGAGAATAAAAAATACTGGTTTGAAAGAATCAAAGTCTTGCAGGGTACAAACATGAGAATGTTTTTTTTTTAAATAAAACTCAAGGTCTTACCCCTTCCTCATATGTTTTTTGATGTTGTCATAGATCTCATTAAATGTTCTCAAGTCTTGTTCCTCACCAAACATAATGAATGACTGTAAAAAAAATAAAAAATAAATATATAGAAACGTTCATAACATAAAATTCAGACTTTATAATCCAGAATGATAAACAGTGAGCTATGTGCAACGGAAAACAATTTAACATTACCAATCACAAAACACAAACAAAATAAATAAATAAATACAAACAATCTTGAAAAATGTGTAGCTGGCTGCGATTTCAGCACTCATGTACAAGGTGGAAAATGCTGAACCTCTCAGATGTTACACCCGGAAAGATTTACAATGTCTTTGCAATAAATTAACAAAAGGATTTGGTTTGGCTTCTTTTACTTTGGTTACACGATTTCCCTCAGCAACCCTCTGCATCAGTAAGATTCTACCACCCCACCCACACACACACACACTATAGTGCCACCCCCATTTCAGAAGCATCCTCTAAGCTTGAAACCCAAACCAATGTATGTTCACCTTCAACAGATACTCATAGAAAGAATCAGCACCAGCTCCAAGACCACTCTGGATTCCAATCCATTCACCAGTCTGAATATTAATCACATTTCCTACACAACAAACATAATGATAATAATAATAAAGCAAAATTTTATATAGCGCCCAATCCATCGAAAAAACAATGCTCCAGGGTGCTTACAATTGTATAAAAGAAACTGTCATACTGTCAGTACTAATATATCTTTCTGGTATTGAAACCATGGAACCCTAAAAAAGTGAGTCGAAATTTCAGTTCAAGATGTGGGAGGAAAACACCAACTTGGGAAAACGCGAGCAATCAAGTAGGGACTGAAAACCCACTACACATGCAAGTCTCTGGTCCAAAGTGGGATTCAAACCAGGGTTCACAGAGGAAAAAGGCAGCTCAGAAACCAAGAAGCTGACCTGAATACCCAAAATGCATTCATATTCACAGTGCTTTTGAGAGTTATGATGGTTCTGAAATGATCTAACAGTGTGTCAGCTCAATGTCCGAGTCACTTTAATCTGATACTCTGATTGCTTTCAAGAAAACATCGGATCATCCTGAAGACAATCAGAGCCCAGTATCATAAAGCTGCTTCAGCACAAAAACAATTTTACTTACTAGAATAAGGCATGTAAGGTTACCAGCCAAAATACCATGCAACATGTACCATTTGTGACTGGTTTCCTGCCTTAATTTGCTTAGCAGAAATTTGTTAAGCATTTTCTGCTTAACAGCTCTATGAAATAGGGCCCAGAGCATACTAACCAAATAGCTGTTACAACACTAACTTGTTTTCCTTCGGGGCCACTACTAATCTCGAAAGACTTTTCCGTCTTCACCTCCAACCTCTCCCTTGATTGAATAAACACCACATATCATTTGAGATTCTACTCGGCAAGAAAATGACGGGACAAACCTAGTAAACCTGTCTTGTTGGATCGTCTGAGAAACAGTGCATCAATGGCTCTCCTAGCCACATCCTCAAAGATTGGATCTTGGACTAGTTGACTCAAGAGTCCAAATTCAAGAATAAGGGATCCCGCTCCTGCTGTGCATGCCTCTTGTACACCCTCAGAAGGAACACCACCATAGAGGCAAACCTAATTAAGATGAAGGGGTGAAACATTAAAGATATTCCGTAGAACAGTGGACATGTAAATGCGCATTGATTTCTTAATCCTCCAATATCCTCTTCTCCTATGTCACTCCACACCAAACTGTTTGGACTCAGATAAGATTGGAATGCCTGAACCTGTGATAAGCAACTGTTACTTGGGCCCCAATCCTTCTGAATCCTTCACTTTGGCAATTAAATATAGAAGGAATTGGGACTGTAGATGGCAAGATAACCAAATAAAACGAAATATAAATAATACAAAAATAAATGTAGAAAATGACACCCACTCCCCACACAAACTTAACATTTTCATCTATTTGTTATTTTCCTATGGCAACATTAAATGAGCAGAACATGAGCTATGACTAAGGCTAGCGATTTCTCAAACATCAAAATGGGCAGTTTGGAAGTTTTGTGACAACTAGTCTCTGTAAACTTAGGACCAAACCAGGAGAGGACTTTTTTGGGAAGATTTATGTGAGGGTGTTACGTTAGGATCAATGGAAACCTACCCTGGGGTGAGGGATTCCGGTTGATGTATTTTGAAATGCAGGTAACAACCTGGTGGCAAGATCATGCGCCATGTGAAGTAACTCTCCATCATAGTTTTCAGGGTGCAGGTCACCATGAGGTCGGTACGGGTCAGTGATGAGCAAATGAGCTGAGAGAAGCCCTCCCATTACTCTGTAGAATCAAAAGCCAGTCATTTATCACTTAGAATCCAAATATATGCAATACCTCCTGAAATGTGTTTTATAACAAATTGGTGTGAGTATTTTTAGTTTCAAGAAAATTGTACAGCTAACATTTTAAAAGATTTGATTTTTGTATAAAATCTCAAAAAAATGTCTTCTTTCAACTTGTTCTCTTGTTTTCGATATGCGCGAGACTTGCACAGTCTACTCTAAAATAATCGTCGAAGGGATAATCATTTTCCAGCACACCCTTAGCTTTTAGTTAGTACCAAAGATTATAGAGCGCCGTAGGCGCAAGATGGGGAACTGGGCCTTTATCTACTGTTGGAAAGTGAAATACGCATGGGCGCCATTTCGGCAAGTGAATGCCTGTGTTTCCCATTGATAGCAATTGTCCTTGTCTACACTGATCCGCACGTATCAGTGTTGTATCAATAGAGTCACTTGCCGAAATGGCGTCCAGTGAGATTTCACATTTCAGCCAGAGTTCCCCATCTTGCGCCTACGGCGCTCTATAATCTTTGGTAAATACCCTCTCCTGTAAGACTTCATCCAAGTTTATATCTACTCTTAGAATCCTAGTGTGATATGGTCTGTCTGGAGAACTGTTCAAATTGTGTTTCAAAGGCATGGGCATATGTGCACATGTGTGTTTTTTTCTGTTACTAACAAGAAAACCAATAATAATAATAATTCCGGAGTCATATATAGTGCACATACCTACCAACAATTAGGAACTCAAGACGCTTATAAGTTATTATATAATTTTTAAGGGAGGTTTTTGAAGGTTTTGAATTATGATACCCATTTATGTACATTGTACATGTACAGTAGCATTATATAGGGTCTAAGGGTTTACAAGGTGCTGCGGCGCATCCAGCAGCCACTGCCAGAAACACCAGGGCAAACCTCTTCTCTTAGCGGTAAGTGTAAGTGGGTTCTTTTATGTGCATTACACATTGCACGGGACCTACAGCTTTACGCCCTGTCCCATCCGAAGGACGAAGCAATAATGGTTAAGTGTCTTGCTTAAGGACACAAGTGTCAAGATCAAGTGTCGAACACTTATTCTGCTGATCAGAACACCAGAACTACTAGAGTCCAGTGCGCTTGATCGCTCGGTAACGACGCGCCAACAAGAAAATCAACAGGCCCTTCGTGGCACAAGAACCCACCCCACTACTTTCCCTTACCCTATGCAAAGAAGTATGTAATCATTAACCATAAATGGATGAATTGACAAATTGTGATCAGAATATTGAATAAGTTGGAATTGTACTCACCTTATTGTTGACTCAAACACTTGCACTGTGTTATTCTGATTAAAAGATACATGATCTATCACAAGGTTTACGGCTCTCTTGAATTCTGTATCGTTACCAAAAATCTGTTGGTTCAATTATTAATATGAATTTACCCACAGGATGCAGAAAAACTGATTATACAATATTCCATTCGGATTAACCTACTTATTTAGCCATGATCCAAGGTAATTGTTATTATTATTATGATCATTACGATGTTATCTTTCTGGTAATGAAACCAAGGGACCCTCAAAAGCGACTAGCACTGTGACCCATAGGCCTGAAGATACCTGTGTAGAGAAGATGATGAAGAAATGTCAGTTTTAGATGTGGGAGGAAAACCCCCAAACATGCCAAATAGGGAAAACCCACGCAATCAGGTAGGGACTGAAAACCCAATCCACATGCAAGACTCAGGTCCGCGATTCAAACAGAGGTAACAGAGGCAAAAGGCAGTATGGTTAATCATTGTATTTTGGGATGCGTCCATCATCTTGTTCATCCGGTTTTATACAAGCCTAAACACACACACAAAATTGTCAAACTTTCAGATTTAAATATTTGCTGTACATTGAATCGCTTTTAACATTTGGGTCACTTGATTCAATTTAATTGAATGAATAAATAAACCAGAAATTTCATCTTTTTAAGAAAAACACAGAATCATAACAGCTTAAGTTAGCCTAGGAATTTGTGAAAGTTCATACAGTAGGCTTAGTTCAATTTTACAAACTGAATACAAACAAAGTGTTCAGGGATGACTTTCTCCCTGACGAAAGGACAGGGCATACTGTTCGAAACATTGAGAAAACCAACGGCTCTTCTCAGAGCCACCACCTCTCCAAAAAGAGTTGTTACATGGTGTCACCTGCAAACTCCTCCTTATTATTATCAGGGATCACTTTCTTTGCTCCTGGATGTATTTCAGTTTGGTATTGGTATGAAGTGTTTAATTCTCGTATCCAAGTTTGTAATGAGTGTTAAAATCATCAATCATTACAAATTATGTAGTAGGGTCTGCTGTATGTCTTTAAACAACGATACAAAAGATGAACTTGTTACTTACAGCGAGTGTGTCTAAAACATCTACTAGTGTAAGTGAATAGCCTCCTAGAACATCATTGATGTTTAGGTTTGACCTGCAGATGGAAAAAAAACATACTTTAGATTAAGAAGAAACTACTGGTACATGTAAATCATGTGTAAATCTCTTTTTGGGCAGAGTGTTGGCTCTGATTTGTACTCAACGTTTTGAACAGTGTACACTGATCGTCTTCATAAATTTCGATAAACAGTCCATAGTTCTATATAATCATCCCAGAATATAAACTGATTACATGTCAGCCACAAACTTCAAATCACAGTTTGCATATTATTCTCATTTGCAAAGTAATTCATCCATTATGTTGATCAAAAAAATTCATTTGAAACAAAAACAATCTTCCGAATTAGTCATGTTAGTGAAGTACATTTTTTTTATTGTGTTGACGTACCCTCGCCTGACTGTCTCTCTCTGTGTCTCCGATGGCTTTTCTAACAACTTTGACATTGCATTTTGAAAGTAAGTGAACCGACTGAGTAGACATTAACAAATTTTAGACCACATAGTAGCCCGGGAGGCCATTGCCCTCATTGTCATTGTGATAGTTGGAGGAGGCTTTAAAGAGACTTTTTACATATTTTAATTTTAGTGAACTTTCTTAGAACGGAGGTTTTGTTTCTTAAGAAAAGAAACTTAAGGCACAGATACACTATCCTATTGTTAGGTGATGACGTATTGGAGCCGGAAGTGCAGTGTAACGAATGTTCACGTACACATGTATACCATTTGTTTACATTGCACTTCAGGCTTCAAAACTTCATCACTTAGCAACAGGATAAATTAGAGTTTCCAATGATGAGTTTCTGTACAAGACAGCTCAGATATTTTTAAAACAGATATTTAGTAACCAATGTATGAACGCCTTTGACTATTAGAGACAGAGGTAGTCTGCCTTCGCCCATTTCCATTGGCAGAAAATATTGCTGAATTAATAACATTATTTGTGAAGTGACAATAGGCAGGGAACCAGTCTAGAGGAGCTGTGTTAATTACATGTTATTTTTGCCTTGTAACCCATTTTTGCTTAGCAAGATTTTTCTACGTGTGAAATTGGACCCTGACTTCATCCTACACATGTATGTGTTCCAGGCCTTGATCTTAACCGAGGCCACCGAGGCCATTGGCAAGTTGGCCAGCATGCCCTTCGGAAAAATTTCACTGTCACTACCAACTTGGCCAGCATGCCCTTGTACAATTTCTCTGATTTGGCCAGCAACGGCCTGCCCACGTTTTTCTCAAGATCGAGGCTTGGTGTTCCTCCTTAACAAAACCTCACATCAATGGTCACCTGACTGACCATCCCAGTGGGTACGATCAGAAATACAAGGTTCCATCTTATACTTTTTTTTATAGACATACATACTAGGTTTGTCGTCATGAGAGAGTCTGTTCTAGTATTCATACTTACGGGTTATCATGATCAGGTCCACGACCCTTACAGTGAATTGGATCCAGCTCATCCAGTGGAAAAGCATGCTTCATGTAATTATCGTATCCAAAATAAAACATCTTCTTCACATCTTCCAGTTTTTGCTGTCGTTCTTTCTCGGTGAATACTCCATATTTTTTGTCATACTGTCCGGTCTTTGTGGAGAACCAGTTTAACTGCTTGCCATTGGATAGGAGGAAGACGGAGACATTGAAGAGAATGACAAAGATTGTGAAGCAGGCACTGCACGTCATTGTGGTGAATTCTGATTCACGGAGCAACGTCAGCATTGTGAATCAACTCGGAGATTCCATGCTTTAAATATAATCATATCTCAGCATCAGTTTCAATGTCTAGTACTTAGTAGAAAATGATTCCGACTCATTCAGAGGCACTACAGATATGTAAACAAAACAACGGAATCCATTACATTTACAAATCAATCTGCAAACTAAAATGTTAAAAAATATATATAAATTCTTACCATCTTCCAGAAACCTATCAGCATCGCCTTTTCGAAAACAACGGCCACCCAATGTATAACACATTTAACCCTCCATGACCATGGATTGGTAGTTTGGTACAATTTACAAACTACAATCAATACATCATGTTATGTATGTGTCCGGAATCTGGACAAACAATGTGGGCACGTCGTATTTATTAAAAATAAAATAGGCCTATGAAGTGTAAATTGTAACTAAGATTAAGAAATTAAACAACATCGTTTTAACAACAGACTAAACAGATATTAATGGAAAAACAGAAGGTTCCATTATTAATATACATACCACACCATCCATACGAACAACGTTGCTTATAATATTATTCAATCATTGAGTGACAGTTCCGGGTTATTACTCGTAAAAAGCTAAATACATTAATGCATAGTTTACAGTACATCAATGCAGCTAGCTGTCAGAGAGGGCGTTGTATCTCGCTCATAGTTGTTGAGCGCAAAATTGAAACTTGCGCAAGTTTTAATGACTTACCAGCATTGATCTCCATTTAGTATTTTAATGGAGATCAATGCTTACACGGGCAAATTCTAACCTTGCGCGGCCAAGTTTCCAGATTGCGCGGATTAACTGTCTAGCTAGTCTTTACTCAAGGCACTTGCAGCAAGCCAGGAAGTAAAGTACCATCTCCCCCAGGCCGTTGGTTACATCCAGAGAGCTTTTAACGGCTTAGCCTTTCGTCAAGGCCTTCGTGGCTTGTGTAGCCGTGAAGCCACAGCAGGGAAGACCAAGTCAGCGCGCACGACAAGTGGCTTCTGACATTGTTCTTTGCGGCTACATAGCTGTCTAAGCCACGAAGGCCTTGGCGAAAGGCTAATAACGGCTCTGTTTACGTCGTGCTTAATATACATGAACCATCCGGGTTACTGCGAACTCCTTGTCTAAAGGCTACTCTCAAGCCAGCCAAGTGTTCGGGTCGTAAAATTACTACAAAATACGGTGTCCAAACGAGGTCAATATATATATATATATAATTAAAGCTCATTATAGGCAAGTTCTACTAAAATGTAAACATTCAGATTCAGAAAAGAGTGGTTCGTTTTTCATGATGTGCCACTGTCTAGGAGGCATCATAGTACTATAAACAAAAAAATAATTCTAAATTTTTGTTAAAGGATATTGAAAATCAAATTTGAACGTGCGAGCTTCGACAGCTCAAGTCAAAGCGTGCAGGGGCCTGCTAAAGGCCAGGGCCCCAGTAAAGTTCTGTGCTATTTCAGATTGCAACATTATTATTATTTTTAATCAATCTTGTTCTCCTCAGAGGCTTCTCACGTCAAAAAAAACCTCCCCTACAAAAAGGGGAATAATTTGTGGTTATATACCAATTATACCAAATAATTGCATGTCCCCGTTTTCACCGAAATAATTTCTTTTGATAGAAATTTTTCTCTGAATTTTCACAGATGAAGCTGTTTCAAAACGAAAAACACTACACACAGTTTCGCTCATGCCACTTAGAATGCAACAAACATAATCATGTAACATGCAAAATTATTTTTATTTATTTTTTATTTTATTTTATTTTTTATAAACGTGAGATCATGTCGGAATCCCGAAAATAATTCATTTTAATTTTTAATTAGCTACTTATCATTCGAGGATGTTTTCGTGCAAAACCCTGAATAAAATCTTACAACCTTTTCGAATCTATAAAAAATAGCTATTTAAAATCTAAATCTAAATTTTGGGGTAAAATCAGACTTAGCTCACAGAGTGCGGACCCGTGGCACACGGATCGGAGCGCCTGGATTGACTTGGGTTCCTGCAAGGAAAACTTAACAATTCAAAGTAATTAAATAAACAATTTCGCCAAAATCAGGCTTTATTTGTGATCGAAACAATACAAGTTTTTAACGTGGACCACAGTAAAAAAAAAAAAGTAAATAATTATTAGGTAAGCCTATATCAGCGGTGTGCTTCGGGTAATTCAAAAATCTTTTTGTATCAACTCATGATTTATCTATTATATTATAATAGATAGGTGTTAATTTTTGCATCGGGGATACAGATGTGTGTTAAGCACTGTATACTCGGTACTTTCCCATAGTCCTGTGAACAAATCCACAGGCATATTCCTTGCCGTGGGATTGGACTCCACGACCCCGCCATTGTAGACCAGATGTCTTACCAAGTAGACATACCGCGATTGCCAGCGGGTACCGCAACTATTCTAGCAGATGTTAATTTTTGCACCGGGGATCAAGAATAGTATTTGGTGTTGTTTTAATTGTAATTCCTAATATCCGTCCAAAGAGCAATATAAAACCGAGGTTAAACATCAACTCAAGGTAAGTCTCGTTCAACTCCTCATTTTTTACGGCGCCGAGTGCGTTTCCGCCTCTTTCATACTAACTTAATCTTTGTAAAATCTTTTCTAATATCTGAACTAGTTTTTTTTGACAGCCACCTGCACTTACAGCTATCCTTTAGAACTTAAAAGTATATTTGCAGTGACTGCTCACGCTATAGCGTTTAGGTTAAGACAGGTGTGTCGAAACATCCCACGGAAAATAATACTGTGTCGTGTCGTGGCCGAGTCATCTGAGTGTGGGTTCGAGTCCCGGTCATGACACTGTGTCCTTGAGCAAGGCACCTAACAATAAATGCTCCGTAAAAGCTGGGGAGGTACAGCCTTCTGCTCTACCAGCCAGGCTCCTGATGGATGATACCCAAGCCTACATCCTTACGGACTGTAAAGGGGGTTACCCCGTTTCAGCCCCAGGAGTAGGTGGCAAGGGCAACTGGAAAAGACAGTTAATTTGTAGGCCACACCTCGAGTGGCTTACTGGCCTTGTGTGTCTGGCGACTTCCATTAAAAAAAAAATAATAATACAATTTATGATATACAATAATACTGTTTAAACTTGACAAACTCCTAGTCACAAAATGGAAGTGAATCAATGTATACCGATATGGTTGTTTTATTTCCATCACTTTGCGTGTTTATTACAAAACAAGATTGCAGATGTTCATTAGTAAAACTTTCAAACTTAAAGACATTCGCAGGCAGAGAGGTAAAGAGTAGTTCAGAAACCGAACATTAGATAACAAACGGGCGTTTGCCAACATTCATGGCCCATAAGAATTATGCTTAACCGAAATTATTTAATTCGTTATTATGAGATAAGGGATATCAGTACAAAATGAACTTGTCCAGAATAAGGTTATGAGTTTGGCTTTGATTCATGTTCATCAATTCAACATTGGTAAAATAAATTTGGTTGAAATTGCCGAGGAGCCATATTTTTCTCCTCATTGGTATTCAGACTGTTGCTAAATGATCACTTCCATTATAAATATACTACATACATTATTATTATGTTTGTATGCCTGCAATGAAATCTGTTTTTATACTTACTGTAGAACGAAGTTTTTTTGAACATGAAACAAAATAATGTTGCAGGGGGATAAATGCAACTTTTCACAAACCAATCACATTCCAACATAGTGATGGCGTTTTAATAATTTGACTTGGGAATAGTGTAACAAGCATACAGTGTACATTACTGTTTCATGACTTGGTGTTCCTTTTTGCTAGAAGCCATAAGTTTTTTTTACTTGAAGAAGTATTTAATAATTATTTCCAGTCTTTCTTGTGCTCATTACAAAAAAAATTCAAAAATAGAAGACATTTCACTTCACTCCCTCCATGTAATAGTCAAGCCCTGGGCCCAATTTCATAGAGTTGCTTAAGCACAAAAAGTAGCTAAGCACAACGAAATTGTGGTTAACAGAATATATAACAACCAAAACACATGTCACATGTACAATCTGTGACTGGTATTCTGCTTTTTAATTTTTTTTTGCTCAGCAGAAAGTTGTTAAGACTTCTCGCTTCAGCAGCTTCATGAAGCCAAGTCCAGGGCCCAATTTCATAGAGCTGCTTGAGCAGAAAAAGTAGCTCAGCACAACAGAAGTATGCTTACCAGAATAAGGTTACCAGCCAAAATACCATGTTGCTAGTAGCATCTGTGACTGGTATCTTGCTTATTTTTGCTTAGCATAAAAAAATTAAGCAACATTTCCTACTAAAGCAGCTCTACGAAATTAAGCCCTGGTGGTCACAGCACTGGATTATATCTTGGTGGAAAACAAAGATACCTCTATTGTGACATACTGTCTGTCTCAATAAGTTGATTTTGACATACTTATGTTTCCATTCTGTAGCAATGGAATGATCAATATCAAGATCGATATCAGATAATAATATTAACAACCAAAATATTTCTTTAAAAACTGAACAAAAACGGTTCATTCGTGTTACATGTATTTGCAAAATGTGCCATAGCGGAAAAGTCTGATTAATGTTCCCAAGATATTTAAACAAACTACAAAAAAAAAACATTTCAAAATAAAAGAAATGTATAATAAAAAAATAACAATAAAAATGGGGGGAAAACACTACATGAATTATGTGATCACTAAAGAATTCAATTAGCCAAAACACTTTAGGAATAATAATAATATCTAAACACTTGCATTAAACAAAGACATAAGTTCCAGCTAAAAGCTTAAACTCGCTAAATATTACTTCTTAGATTGATAATAAAAGGTTACAAGTAAAGAGGTTTTAATTCTTTATTTTTTTTCCTAAAGGAAAGTTGGTTGGTTGATTTACAACATCCAGGTTAACACTTTCGCTAAATCAAGAAACTGACCGATAAACCTACTTTACCATTTGAACAAAGTAAAGGATTTTGTTTGAACACAAATTTGTATCAGTTATCGAGCTTGTTATATAGTTGACAAATGATTCATATCTATTTACAAACTAGTAGTATCAATAAACATCTTGTTGCGGAGAGTGGTGTATGGGACATGCAATGGTATCAAAAGCAGCAATAAATATAGCTTTCTATATGGCCAATGAATTTCCTGATTCCCAACAGATTTTTTTCTTGTTTCAAAAGTCCCGACTTCTGTTTCCAGATTTTTTTTTCATACACTTTTGACAGCGAGTCATAAATCAAAATGTGTAACATTCATTCTCTTCTGGGTTGTTCTGCCAGTCTCGTTCCCAAACAGCTGATGACACTTCTTCAATGAAAATCCAAAATGTAACATCTCTTGATCAGCATTTCTCTGAATCTTTACGATGGTGTGGATTTTTTTTCTTCCAATTGTGACGGGTGAATTTTGTTCATTTTCCAATTTGTGGGGAATTATTGGCCATTTATGTGTGAGGAAGCTGTCTTGTATGCAAAAGTGGCAATGTGTATAGTTCACCTCCGACTCTGGAAATAATAAACCCACGCCCAAATTCTGAAAGACCTCCTTGTTTTACAAAAATCAAAAACATCACATTACAGGAAAATCTTCCACCTGAATCAATACAAGACAGTGTGGTCCCATTAAAACATTTCTTATCCTTGCAAAAAGTCTCCAAGCGGAAGGAAAATGAATTCTAAAGCATCGTTTTCTGATGAGAAACTGATCTGTTTTAAAGAAGAAAAGTGTGTTTTGTACGCATTTACGCTTTTCTTACAATTGTTATGATCCTTTCCTGTTTCTGTTGACATTCATGTTCAAGAATTCTATATTACAGAATGATAAATACAGTGTAAGTTTCATGAATGTATCAATAGACCGATCCATTAAGCCCCACCCCCTAAACATATTGACCAAACATGTGGGCAACACAATGCTGTCTCTTCACTGCCACACTGCTCGAGATGAACGCGCGCTATAAGTACGCGCACGCGTGTTTACATTTTCCAATAGGTTTTTATCGTGTCTGACTTTTGTCAGACTTTCGGTGGCGTAGCCAAGGCTTTGATTGGTCAACACGTTAGGGGCGGGGCTTAATGGATCTGTCTATTATACAAACTTACCGGTCAGGTTCCTTATACCTGTTGCCAGGAGTACTTTACATGCTTCAATACCTCCGAACTCTTTCATGCGAAAAAAAAACAAAATACGTCACAAAACATACCTGGCAATGACGATTTCTTGGCACACTTTTTATCAGTAAAAAAAAAAGCCTTGTTTAGAAAAGTCAAGAACAAATATTTCAAAGTGGCGGGAGGTGACTGAAGATCCAGGACTATCATGTCTAGTTCTAACCGTTTAAATTTAATCAAATTGTCTTTTGAAGCTCACATTTATTTATAGCAAAAAAAGTCAGAGTAAATTAGATCATAGTATATATAAGTATTCCTCATTGCTCAGTTGAGATAATGGCATTATTTTCTTTTTGGTGTGGACAGAGGAGAGGCGTTTTCTACTCCGCCTCAGCTCCTTTCAGCTCCTGTCCTAATTTGTAATCGCTGATTTTGTTCCAATCTATCTTGGAACGTGTAACTGGAAGTTGGCGTCGGAGAGCTTTGAAGGTGGTTTCTGACATGACCCTGTAGTCGTCTCCCATGGCTGCCTGGTAATCATTCTCACTCTTTGCAATAAACTTGATGATGGCTTTTGCCGTTGATTCCTCATCCTAGGTTCAGAGAAAGTAATAACTATTTTAGACAAAATGTCACACTTTTAATTTGTTGTCAAAGCTTAGAATTTGTTGTTTTCTTTCTTCTGAAACGACAGCCAGTCTCGTTCCCAAACAGCTGATGACACTTCTTCAATGAAAATCCAAAATGTAACATCTCTTGATCAGCATTTCTCTGAATCTTTACGATGGTGTGGATTTTTTTTTTCCAATTGTGACGGGTAAATTTTGTTCATTTTCCAATTTGCGGGAATCATTGGTTATTTATGTGTGAGGAAGCTGTCAAAAGTGGCAATGTGTATAGTTCACCTCCGACTCTGGAAACAATAAACCCACGCCCAAATTCTGAAAGACCTCCTTGTTTTACAAAAATCAAAAACATCACATTACAGGAAAATCTTCCACCTGAATCAATACAAGACAGTGTGGTCCCATTAAAACATTTCTTATCCTTGCAAAAAGTCTTCAAGCGGAAGGAGCATGAATTCTAAAGCATCGTTTTCTGATGAGAAACTGATCTGTTTTAAAGAAGAAAAGTGTGTTTTGTACACATTTACGCTTTTCTTACAATTGTTATGATCCTTTTCTGTTTCTGTCTTGGTTCCAAATCACTCAGTTTGAGTAGTTGAAACTGAGTAGTTGAAACTGTTGATTGCACCTACTAGTCATGAACACCTCAGTGTCACTAGTCAACTAGTCTTGCCGCTGCAACTACCTTTAACTACATGTGCTGTTCATAGCACTGTACATGTACATGTAATATTTATGCTGCAAACACAAGTTGGCGAACACTCAAATCTCTGCTGACTAGTCTTGGTTCCAAATCACTTAGTTTTACTAGTTGCAAAAAAATCTCATCACCGGTATAAGAGAGACAGCCTAGCACCCTCTAGCGGTGACAAACTGGAGCCTCTTGGAACCAAGACTTACAACTGAGCTGAATGCAAGTGCATTTGTTCAGCTACTTTTGCGCAGGATCATCCATGCATTAGTAACCTTTAAGTGGCTTGTGATTGGTCCAGAATGGTCGTTGTAAAGCTATGAGGGCGGGACATAGTTGCATAACGAAGGAGTGAAGCGCACTACTCCAGGTGTAGAACTCTGAGTCTTCATGTGATTGACAGACATAAAGTTTGGCGATGTAATACATCATAGCATGCATAGTGAATCACGCAATCATTCAATCCATACTGTGTCATGGATGTGTTATGCTGTGTTGTCCATGTACACACCTATTCTTTTTAACACCTAGTTGTGGGGACTCCCTATTGTTGTTCTATTATTCCCTTTTCTATTGAATTACCTTGTGGGGACAGGGTTTGACAAAGAAAAACGTTATGGGGACCTTTGTTCCGCTGTATAAATGTCCCCATAACGGTGTGTGTGCCTACCCACATGTACAACTCACTGTGGCCATGTGCTGAGTGCTAGTTGCAGAGCGTTGTGTCATTAACACACAAATTCATAACTATTTTGCGAATACTTTAAAGGTAGTTGCAGCGGCAAGACTAGTTGACTAGTGATACTGAGGTGTTCACGACTAGTAGGTGCAATCAATAGTTTCAACTACTCGTCTAGTCGCCCAGGCTTAGTATCAACTTACTGAGGGTGTCCCCACGATCGCAGTCTAACACAAGTGGCCATCAGAATTTGAATTTATTATGTCAACTTACCGATATCGAGATCTGCTCCTTGACCTCCTTGTGACTTACTAACTGAACGTTTCCATCTTCGTAGTAATGGACTTGGGCCTTCATGATACCTCGGGCTTCTACCTTACTCCCTGGCCCCGAAAAAGTGATAGAGAACTGTGACCGCCAACGCCCATTCCTGTGTGAAGAGGAGAAAGTCAAGTTCATGTTAAAAATTTAAAACCATCATTTAGAGTTAGCCCATCCACATCCTTAAGTCCATTGTTAAATGTTCTTCTTATAATAAAATGGGCCACGTTAAAATTTCAAAATAAGCAATTCACAAAACCAAATTAAATTACAAAAAATCTTTCTCAACAAGTGCCCTGAAGGCACTATACAGGATTAGTAAAGCTGATAGTGCAGTGTTCTTACTCTGTCTGATTCAATATATACATGAAAAAAACAAGCCTTTGAAAATTTGGGCTCAATCCGTCATCCGAGTCAGAAGAAAATAGTGAAAAGCCATGTACACTTTTCAGCATTGTAAACACATTGTCCTTAATTTCGGTTGTTATAACCGAAATCAGCTGTTGCGTTTCTTAAGGTTTTCAGATGCAGTTTACTTAATTACGACAGCATTTTAGAAGGAAATAGTTCACAGAAAAATTGTTCTACTATGAACTTCATAAACAGCAAGCTTTCAGACTGAAACTAAACAATAATGTTTTTTATCCTTACCAATCATGTATGTACAGTGCCTTTAAAACAATTCTGACTTTAACCCCCCCCCCCCCCCCCGCAACAGCTGGCAAAACAGAAATATATTACGTCTACTCTAATAGTAAAGCAACGTTGAAGAATGAATTTTCCAGCAATTCGGCCATGGCCACCGTTGTAGCCATCTTATTCGCAGATGGCATAACATTACAAACGCATTTGTTATTGTTTTTAAAAATAGATAAGTATGAGATTGTTATCATTGCTATTGTTATAATTTTATGACCAAGACCGTCTTAATTCAAATGGAAAATTAGACAGTCAACACTACTGAAAGCCGAAGTGGTGCTTTTAATTTTGATTCAAGCTGAAAACATAATTCTGAAAATACTCACCAGAAATTACGTGGACTAAATTTGTGGTCTTCGATACAAACAATCAATGTGATGGAGTCTCCATGACTTCTGCCATATACCTGATGGCAAGCAAAAATAAACAAACAAACAAATAAAAACAGTGAGGGTGCAGGTCAGATCATATTGTTACCAGGGAAATGTATTTTAATTGCATTTAAAATGGAATGTAAAATTTGTAAAATTTGAAACTTTGGATTCAAAACTTTGCATGGTGGAGATACAATCTAGTAAGGTTTTTGAGGTGACACCATGTCCATGAAATCTCTCTTGGAGTTGTGGTGGTTCTAAAAAGAACCGGTTGGGCAACCACTTGAGGGTTCGATCAGTATGCTCTTATCGTCTTCACGAGAAAGCTGGACTTTGATGGTAAGAACTGTGAACTGTTCTATGGTGCGTAAAGGCAGAAGAATCTGGAAGATGGTTCTGGTGCTGAGGATTAGCTTGATGATGCGAGAAGGCAGGAAGCTGGGAATGGATCCTAGTGATGGTGGGTGGGGAATATGTGCTCACTGAAGTGTGTCAGCTGGAAACAAAGCACATGGGCTTTGCGGGGCGCTGTAAGCGCAGAATTTCCCGATAACCAGAGCCATGAAATTGGACCCTGTTCTAATTGTGGGGGACGTGTGTTCGAATCCCACCCAAGTAGTTTGCCTGTGGGTTTTGTTTTCCCACAGGACATGGGGAAGCACAGACAGTGCATATCAATCATCGGTGTAGGGTGAAGCAAAAATAACAAAGTTGACATTTGTTTTTGATATGATGAAGTTTTAAAAAACAGTAAAACATCTGTGCTTAATAGTGTTTGTGTTTATTTCCCATGTTAATTTTGAAAATTAACATCTATTATAACCCCTGTGGTTAATGTAATGTGAGTTACCAGTGAGCTCATGGGCTGGAGATTGGTTTGTTATTCAAGCAAACTACCTGGCCAAAACACCTCAGAAATTTCTTTAGGGGTTTATTTTAACTGGTAACCTGCTTCACAGATTTGAGGCCTGACAAATGCGTTTACAACAATGAAGGAACCCTGTCTACAGGGTCCACTCTCAGGGTGCCGCTTACCACAGAATTCTGCGCTTATGAACCCATACGGCCCATAGAATCTTGGTTTTTTTTCGGAGCAGCGTAAGCGTAGCATTCAGCGGTAAGAAGCACCAATGAAAGGGGGCCCAGGGCTCAATTTCATTGAGCTGCTTTAGCACAAAAAGTAGCTAAGCACAAACAAAATCATGCTTACCAGAATAAGGTTACCAGCCAAAATAGCATGTCCCATGTACAGTCTGGGACTGGTACCCTGCTTATTGTTGCTAAGCAGACAATTTTTAAGCACTATTTTCTGCTTAAGCAGCTCTATGAAATTGGGCCCAGGTGGTACACTTACTGTGTTGAATCCATCTGCAAAATGTTCTTTAACATGAGCAGCCACAGCCTTGTCTAGTGCTACACGCCATGGTTCGGAAGCTTCATCTATAGCACAGGTGTCAATATCCATGGCCTCTTTCCTCAAATGGTCATATTTGAAAGACTTTTTGAGATTGGGTGCAAGGTAACGATTACCCCCAAGATGACCAAATTCTGTGATGAGAACCTGGAAATAAAAAATTAAATACATTTGATCATCATAAAAATCAAATGAAATTAGTAGTTTCTATCTGAAAGCTCACTAATTTTAAGGTCCATATCAAGACTTGTATCTCCACTTAATTTGTATTTTGAAAACCCAACAAATCACCACCATAAAACTCACACCCTCTACGATAAATAATCAATTAACACTAACTCAAACCCTAACCCTATACCCCACAAATCACCACCATAAGACTTACACTGTCGATTACAAATGATCAAATAACAATAACCGAAACACAAACCCTAACCCTAACCCTAACCTCACAAATCACCACCATAAGACCTACACTGCCGATTACAAATGATCAATTATTACTAACACAAACATGAACTCTAACCCTAACCCTTCCCCAACAAATCACCGCATTGACACTTGCAACCAATTATGATCTATCAACTATTAATATAAAAATCACTTCAAAATCATTCATCAATTTCAGCTCTCTGTATCCAAAGAATACAAGTTCTGAAGATCATGAAAAACAAGAATTGCAGAGAATTCTTAAACCTTCTTCTGCTGGTCATAATGGTGGCTGTTTGCCTGAAATAAAATTAGTTAATTATACATATGACAGGACTTGAATAAATACATTGCTCATAATAAACCATTGAAAACAATCCTTCAGGACTACATATCTATTTTAATATACTGGAATCTGGTTTTAAACTCTTCTTGTTTCACTGAAACAGCACTGCTTCCTTTCAGGAGAAACTGCTGCATCTGTATTGTTGAACTGTTTGTCTTTTGGTGTCAATTTGCTACGACATCATTTACTGTAAAACTCTTTTCTCTTCAACCCCACCGTTCCAAACTCCCTTTGGTACATTTACCAGGATCTGGCAACTCAACATCCAAACAGTTGAACTCTGATTATATTGGTATGTATGCCTGATCCCATGTACAGTATGATCAGTTTGCTAGTGGGTCCCTCGGTTAAACAGAATCAAACAAATCTTGCAGTTGGATTTTGAAAGGATTGGGGGTGGTTAGGGTTAATAGATTGTACTTACCGTGTCATTTTCAACTTTGCAGGGGGTGAGTTGATCATTGTTATATTGAGCAAATGCACTGTTATGCAAAGGAAAAGATACAATTTTATTTTTGGTCAAACTAAAAAGAATTCTGTAGAACATTCAAACAATTGATAACAATACCAATAGTACATGTACGAGCCCCCACCTACAACTAATCCGAGCCCCCCCAAAAAAATAAATAAATAAATAAATAAATAAAAACAAATAATTAAATAAATAAATAAAACAAAATACAATATAATAAATAAGTAAATAAATATTAATACTAATGACTAATAAACAATTATTTGATTTTAAAAATAAATTGCTTGGGATGTTAATGTTGCGAGATTTTTCGCCAAAAGAATTTGTTTAAAGAATTTTTCCTCAGAACAAATTTTAAAAGATGATGCTGTTTTAAAACTAAAAATATACAAAAACTTTTGCATACATGTGTATGCCACGGGCAAGGAACACCATACATGTAACATGCAAAATTTTGTGTACATGGTTGACGGACGTAAGATGATGTCAGAATCCCAACAATAATTCATTTTGAGTTTCTAATTAGCTACCACTTAATTGGCGGATTTTTTGGTGTAACACCTAACATAAAAGCTTATAACTTTCTTGAATCTTTAAAAATAGCTATTTAAAATTTAAATATCAATTTTCATGTCAAATCGACCAAAAATCGGACTTAGCATCTTTACACTGTTCAGATTTACTATTATAAATAAAAAGCAAACCTACATGTACCCGTAAAGTAGTAGTTTAGCTGGAGATATATACAGTAGGATACAGCAAAGTGGACATCCTAAGATGGATGTCCAATTTACTGTTTAGAAATAGAGATTCATATTTGCAAATTTAAACATTTTTAACAGGGGAAGATGACAAACTGTCAAATTTTAAAAACAGGGTGCTGGACCAAAAAACACCAAGATGCTCATCTGACAACTATCCTGATTAAATGTGAAATGAGTGTTCCACTCTACTATCATATCAAAGATGAAACTTCAAGAATGAAATTAGAATCCCAATGATTTAAGACAGTTTTAAGTTTAGAATTTTCTTTCGGTGTTGAAAAATTTAACAAAGTTACACTTACTCTGCAACCTTTTCCTTTAACAAATTGTCGTCTTTCAACAAAATACGAACAGCTAGAAAAGAAAAGGGCAAACAGTTGTTATGTATGTTTGTGCCGTTAAAAATGTAAGTTATCTGAATCGTATTCAAATTGCTCTAACAATGTGAATTAATCTAATGTTTGATGTTCCAGAATAAAGCAGACTTACAGTGAAACACTTCATTGAACTCTCCTGGCGGTACATGCCTGAAGAAAGACGACGCAATGCGTACCTGGAGGAAAACAAATTTAAATTTGAAAATTTGTCGATGTTTGTTTGAACCACTGCATTGGCTCCGAAGATTGTCTGCATCCTTTTCTCTTAATATGTGTAAAACAAGTAAATAGTGTTATGGACAATTAAATGGCAGAAAGGTCTTGCGTAGCCCAGTGGGTTGAAACAAGGGTGGTGAATGAGGCGCGGCTCAAAAATTTACACAATTAAGATAATTATTAAGCCAATACTATTTGTTTTTAAATCAGCGGTAAGCCAGGATTTTTTTCACCGGGGGGCGGGGGGGGGGGGGGGAGGAGGGGGGAGGGCATTGCTTTTCAGTAGGGAGGCCTAGGGGCCATGTTTTTTAAATGAATAACATGTACCAGGACTATTTTTTCATGGGGGCACCTGGGATGGGGGGGGGGGTACTCCTAGAACTATGAGGTTCGTTCCGCTATCGTCTCCACGAGCCTCATAGAGTGATATGTACAAAATCCTATTCGAAACTTTCTGCCCTTCACGTTTACATGGCTACAGTTCTTTTTTGAAATCAGATCTCGCCAAAACTAGGCTCTATGTGTTCTTTCAACTCTGATCGAGCGTTGCACTGGTCCAGAAAATCCACTCCGCAAACTAAAAGTTGTTAAAAAGTGATAAATTCTCACCGTAATTTAGATCCCATTCAAACAGTATTGCAACAAATATGGCGACCGGAGTTGCAAAATTAACTGGTATGCTGCTATGCCGTGCGCTGGTCCTATGGGCTGGTTCCGCGTACCAGTTAATTTAAAAATTTTTAAATTAACTGGTACGCGGAACCAGCCCATAGGACCAGCGCACCGCATAGCAGCATACCAGTTAATTTTGCAACTCCGGTCGCCATATTTGTTGCAATACTGTTTGAATGGGATCTAAATTACGGTGAGAATTTATCACTTTTTAACAACTTTTAGTTTGCGGAGTGGATTTTCTGGACCAGTGCAACGCTCGATCAGAGTTGAAAGAACACATAGAGCCTAGTTTTGGCGAGATCTGATTTCAAAAAAGAACTGTAGCCATGTAAACGTGAAGGGCAGAAAGTTTCGAATAGGATTTTGTACATATCACTCTATGAGGCTCGTGGAGACGATAGCGGAACGAACCTCATAGTTCTAGGAGTAGGGGGGGGGGGGCACTGGAAATTTGTGAGGGCCACAGGAGCTGTTCAATTGTTTAATCAAAATCAAGATCAAGATATCAAGGCTACCCAGCCTGGGTCCACTCACACCCACTGCCACTGACTGGCCTGCCAAAAGCCCCTTCTAAGTTCTTGGCCTTGGACCTTATTTATGCACTTGTTTTTTTCTATTCTACTAGAGAGTAGGGTACCCAATGTAAACTTCCGATATAAATTTTATTTATTCTCATGGCAATGTCCTTTACTCAAATAGTGTGTCCCTTCAATCATAGAAAAAGGCCCAATTTATTTAGATTATTCAGATTAAATATTCACAATTTTTTTTGAAAAGTTTTAGAATTAGATTTAAAAATCGATTTTAACAATCAAATCGAGAAGACTGCAGTTTACGTTGAGCCTCGAGTTTCTGAGGCCCTCATCAGATCTCCATTCATCGCCAAGCATGAAAAATATGCAGGCAAATAAGCCTCTGCTTACGTGAAGAAAATAATGGGAAGTGTCCGGAAACTGGGCATTCTGTGGGTATAGTATACAGCTCACATAATGAGTGGTCAGCGATAGTGTCAGAAAGGCCGACAGAAAGCAGGAAGTAAATATGGTTCCTAAATTTAACAACTATCTAACCCATCAAACTCAAAATTTCAGCTATAATTGACAGGTTTACCTGCATAAAGTCATCTTTAAACATACTGAGTGCAGGCAAGATTTTTTTAACACGATCTTCATACCTTTTCCAGTTCTGAAATCTCTTCGTTGTCCGCCATTTCAGTTCACTTGACGCCTACTTTTCAGAAAAATGGTCCACCGGCCGTACGTACTTCACTTGCTGTGTGTACCATACATGCAATGGTGTCTTGTACATGTACATGTACTGTGGTAACGTGACATTAACCCATGTACAGTTAGACCACACGCCTAGCCCATGTTCTGTTCGGATACTTTTTGATATAACAGCATTGAAGTATTTAAAATTGAAATGCAGCGTCACTCGCTATTATACGGTGGCCCACAACTGTCACGGGACCTGAACTTGTGTGAACATTATGCAGGTCAAGGAAGGATCAACTGCACACCGTACGTGTTGAATATTTACTACATAGTTATATCACATGGTTCGCCGTAACAAAATTCGACTTTTAACCCATATCTTACATCGCTTTTTGCTTTTGCCGTGGCCCTTTTGCTTTTGCCGTGACAGTTGTGGACCACCGTACTATTACTCATGCATGATGCTCATACTGAACCCATGGGTGTATGGGGAGGGGCAGGAGGATGGGGTTTATATCCCGTAAAATCACATAATAATTCCTGCATGTAATGGTGAACGGTAATAATTATACACTTGGGTTGAAGGCCCCTTGTGTGAACGAGACCGTGGGCCAGAAGAACTCAAGTTCTTGTATTGTGTGTTGATAAGGATAAGTGGCCGTTTGGTTCGGCGCCAAAGAGAGACCCCGTGAACCCTCATCATGACACCACCATTGGTATCCTCGCTGCCAAGGTGCAGAGTTTTCTTGAGGTGTATGCCACTGGCACTGGCGTTTTCATGCTGAAGAAGGGGGTGGGGGGTGGAATTTGCGTAGAGAAATAAATGCATGTAATTACGTATGCTGTAGGCGTATATGCCTGACTGGGTATAATGGGCCGCCGAAACGACATGAGGGCTTGGACTCACTACAGGTCAAGGGCCTTACGAGGTGGGTCATCCCCGGCCGGTCTATAAACAGTCAGCGTGAACTTGTATATCCCCGTCATATAGTTTGCCCTCCAAAATACTTGACCGTTGTGATATTCTCATTCATTGGTTACAGATCATTACAGCCGTGAGATTCCTCACTTTCGCATTTAACTATTTTATAATTTATAATTCAAAACGTCATGTTATTCGCATTGACATGCTGAAAATGAAACAAGATCAGGGTTCTCTTAGCCCGTCTCGGTGTACATGTCACAATATATGGTTACGTATATGATGAGAGAAGAAATGTGTAATTCACCATTATAATCCATCATTTAATAAAAATGTAAAGTTCATTTAAAAAAAATGAGATTTAAATTATTCCCGTGACAAAAACTGTATAAACACAGCCACGTACGTAGACCGCATCATATTTATTTTTTAATTATCTCATTTTCTCACCCACAGAGAATCTGCATGCAAACACTCATATAAACTGTTCTGTTTGAATATAAATGATGACTATATCATAACAAACTAAGCGACAAAGTTATTACAGTACTTTTAAAATAATGAGTTCTCGACCTCGTTCACCAGAGTCAACCGGGTACCAGTTGGCAAAAGACACGCGCATGGCTTGAAGCGCTTTGGCGGCGATGCAATCAAACTCAGTGAGTTAAATACTTTAAACTTGAGTTTGTCAGCAGAAGACCAATCCGAACTTTTTACCTTTGCGCGAACGTATCGGGTCACTAATTTCACTCAAACAGTAGGCCTTTACCAACGAACAGTGTGGTTACTCCTCAGTCTTACTCTCGGAAATTGTCATATTTTTCTTCTAAGCAACAACGTTTATAAACCATGGATGCCTTTAAAATATGTATTAAATTATAAAAACCAAGCCCTGTCCGTTAATTTAAAAAACGCCCTCTCTCAGTTTCAGTCATTATAGTCTCAGCGGCCCTTCTGTAGCTGACAGGGTCGGGGGGTATGGCGCAAGAGTGTGCGGGTGCAGGGTGGGGACCGGGAAATGCATCAAAAGCAGATGCAGAGTTTCCACGCTCATCTAAAAATTGATAAAGAAACAAAATCAATTCAGATCATTGTCTTACACATTTCGTTACAAAGGGTGAAATGACACCGGATGGCACCCTGCCCATTTATTAGAAGTAACTTCCTATTTTTAGAAAATATACAACTTTTATTTTCATGCTTCTTTTTAATATCCATTTCCTTGTGTGGGAAAGAAAAACATATCTGGTGGGGAATATTCCTGGCGCATAGTGCAATTCGTACGTTCTTTCTCCATTGTACACGGAAGAAACTTCACAGAGACTTTACAACAAAGTAACCCTGTAATCTAGGGTATATCCTGGCAGGCAAGATACCACAAAATTTATATTTTGTCACTATAACCATGGAGGAAGGAAGACATTCCTTCCTCCATGCTATAACTTACACTAAAATCAAGAGCTTGTATAACATGACTAAAATTTTTACTCTGCAGTCTATCATAAAATTTAACTTTTTGTTGTTTTGTTCCTTTGAGCTGTGTACAATTGTGACTGCAGGAAGTCCAGGGACGGCTCTGTGGAAGTAATTACTAATATTGTTCATAATTACAGGCAATATGGTGATGCCTATGCTATATCTGTAGAGCTCGAGACCGGCTCCCTCGGACCACACTAGGACTCGTGCTCAGATAACCTGTGTACATGTCCGAGTTACCTGTATGTACCCAACAACGCATGTTTTAAAACTTGGTACGTGGGGCGTGGCTCCATGGTACGTGTGTACAAATTTCAAATTCCCAAACGGAGAGTGACAAAAAACTGCTCCAAAATCCATCAAAAACGTCTACTATCAACTTGAAACTCACCTGAGGTACGCATGAGATATTGCCGGTTAATATGATGGTATGATTATGTCTGATGCGTTTCTTCCAAAAAGATAAATTTTCAGCTAAAATCTGAGTCGATGGAGTTTTTTTTAAAGCGTATTTTCGGATTTGCGCAATCGTCAAATCGCGCACATTGTTCAGCAAAAGACAGCGCCAGGCCGTGTCCGAATGAATGGCTTCGGCAGTGGCTACGGCTGTAACGCCGATGATTCCTATTCTTCAACGTTGTCATTGCAGCCAGCGGCCATAGCCGTAGCCGAAGTCGCTCGATTCGACACGGCCCCAAATGGTACGCAATAAAAAATTGCGCATATTCTAAAAATGCGCTCCACGAATATCGTTTCACAATTTGTGGTCCATTTTTGGCACGAACGCACATTTTAGCCGAAAATTTCTCTTTTTTTGAGAAATGCATCTGACACAGTCGTACCACCATATTACCGGCAATATATCCTACATGCCTCAGTTGACTTTCAGGTTGATAGTAGATGTGTTTGATGGATTTTGGAGCAATTTTGTGTCACCCTCTGTTCTTTTAGAACCTTGAAATTTGTACACAGGTACCAAGTTTTGATGGGACTTCACTCAGACCCCCTACATACACCAGATCATGTAAAAATGTTTAACAAGAAGGCGTTGTTGGGTCCAGTAACTCGGACTACCTGTATATAAAGTTTGGTATTGCCATAAATGGAATACATGTTTACTGTAGGCCTTGAATAATTACAGGTAACAAGATCTCGTTCGGGATTAGCCAAAAAGAGGCGGGGAGCTACTATAAGAACATTTTCTGGTGGATAAGGTTTGACAGGATGGTATGGTGGGTGACCTTTTTTCGCCGAACATAACTGCCAAACGATCATCGACTTTAACCCCCCCCCCCCCCCCCCCCCCTCCCCCGGCCCCGGGCGGAACCCAGACCAGTGAGTGGGGTCGATCAAGCCTTTTTGTCTTCACAATACAAAAAAACAAACAGCCAACAGCTGGTGCAGGGGTGGGTACGAAATCGATTGTGGTCGAGATAGTGCACTGACCAGTGAATGGTGTTTTGTGTGTCAGAAAATAGACGAGTTCGTATTGAACGAGTTGAAAAGTGGGACGAGTTGGTTACATCAAAGGTACTACTAGCTACATTTAGCATTGCTCTGTGCATTTAGCATGCGCGTAAAGCGTTTGGCATTTGTGATTGTTTTTCCGGTCTGTGCTGCTCCCTGCTCTGCCTGCTGAACTAACGATGGACTAGGCGGCCCTGATTGTCTTGTTTTTACACAATTACTCGAATGAAATGGAATGGATATGACTGCAACATATAGCTTTAGTCTGCCAGGACGGCAGATCGACGGGAGGAGATTCCTGGAGGTTGCCAATGATCTCCTTGTCTTCCGAAAGTTTGATGATGTTCTGAGAATGTGCAGCGTGAATGAGCACAATTCAACGGACATTGTGTTCCCGGTGGTGAAACAACAACTGAAAGGCATCAATGGTAATGTGCTTGGTGTTGATGGTGCCGAGGCTAGGGCTTTGACCAGAGATGAAGAAATCGCCAACAGATCACTCCAAGAACTTAATGCAAAAAGGTACACTAATTATAATTATATTTCCTTTCAAAAGTCAAGATTATCTCAACTAATTTATCACCAAGAATCAAGATTTGACATCCACATTTTTGTAATAAATGACACACAGACCTTGTATTTTCAGTAGTTGTATTTTTTACTTCAGTTCAGTCATCAGTGCACTGTAGCTATTTTTTATGATGATACAATATGATGATATTTATTATTTGTTTGCCATGAATCTGAAGAAATTATGTTTACTGTTGT
The DNA here is from genome assembly GCA_911728455.2 of Marthasterias glacialis. Taxonomy (NCBI): domain Eukaryota; kingdom Metazoa; phylum Echinodermata; class Asteroidea; order Forcipulatida; family Asteriidae; genus Marthasterias; species Marthasterias glacialis. The sequence goes on along the minus strand of OU452221.1, from coordinate 25,082,785 downwards.
ATATTTTTTATGATGATGGAATGTTATGTGACTGTTACAATAATTTTTGTTTACATTTTTAATGCTAAAACTAGTTGTGATGATCGTAACCCTCCATCCTACTAGTAAAACAAATTATTAATAAAATAAATTATCTCATAAGCTTTTGTTAATTGGGTATTGGTACGTTGTCCTCCATGGTACATGTACGTGTACATTAAATGAGAACTGATTCTGCGAAATTTTCAGCCAAAATGTTTTTGTAAACATTTCTTTTATTCAGAATAAAAAAATAAGATAATATGCCAGAGAAAACCACAATGATACAATTATTTTTAAACAATTAATGCAAAACAAATGATACTTCAGCTGTCAATCTGAACCCATAAGTTAATCAATTTTTTTTCTTTGAATGTTCATAAATTTGTAGGTGTTTATTAATTCCCAACTATTTCATTTGACAGGAGTTTCCAGGAATCCTTATGCATCCTAGCCATACAGGCTTATGCAGAGACGGACCAGTGGGACAGGGTGAACCCATTTCTGAATCAGTACTATGAGTCCGTGGCCAGATACCCTGTCATTATCATTAAATTATGGTAAGAAATAAATCCCTAAGAATATGTGGAAAGGGAAGGAGAATTTTGTGCCAAGTCAAAGACTTGTCCTTCATAAATTTGTCATCAGAACTTTCTTTCATCATCTGGAGAAGTGGTAAAACCAGAATCATTTCATCCCCAATACAATCATTACATCTAATTAAATTGTTTGTGGTACCCACTGCTAAGTAATAGCAGTATTCAAACTGGCCTCTTGTCACTGGGCACACTCGATGATCTAGTGTTTAAGACATTGGCTCTAGAATGTGGGAGCTATGAGTCCGAATCCCACCCAAATAGCCTGTGAATTTGTTTCTGCTGGACACAGAAAGCACTAAGTATACAGTGTAAGTATACAGTACTATTCAGTTATCACACATCAAGTTGTGTGGGGGTAAAACCAAAATATTATCTAGAACAAGGTTTTTTGTTTAGTTTTTAATTGGTTTTTGGTTTTCCTTCCCATTATCTCATTTGGGCTTAGATCTGAATTAGGGAGGTACATGTAGATTATGTCTGTATCCATCTGGCATGTCTGGTCATGATATTCAATGCAAACCATAACGCAAGTGGAGCCTTTATGTTTGTACAAAAGAAGCATGTATGTTTAAATAGGCCTAGATGTATTTCAGGAGATGAGAAGTGAGCAGTGCCACATGAGTTCTTTGGCAATTGGCTGGAATCACCACCAGTTCATTTTTATTAAAAAACAAGAAGTTAGGGGCAGGCTGATTTGTTTATGTACTTCGCATCAAAAGTTTAACAAAGACACAAATTGTATATTTTCTTCTGACATGCAGAGCAGTGTACACTTTGTGCCTACCAACCTTTAACAGTTGACCCATTTGGCTGTTGTAAACAAGCAATGGAATAAGTCGCATTATTCCGACATTCATACAAATCATACTGTGCTAGTATAGAAGAAAGCAAGATCATTTACGAAAGGCTGATTTGACAGCAACTTTTTTGGCCTGTTATGGGGAAAGATAAATAACAATGTTTTTTTTTATATTTTATATTCTTTTAGTATACTCCTTCATGTCAAGGTCAACAACTTATCAGCCGCAGAGACTCTTGCCCTGGAATGGCTCTCAGACAACCTCAACCAAACTTTACCACAGTACTCGTCTATTCTCGAACTTCTCCTTACTCATGTGCTGCTCCCACAAACTAAGATGGAGCAAGCTAAAGCACTGCTGGAACTTAACCCTCAACTTAGCCCAGAGAAGAAGATGAGTTTCTTGAAATACTTGGAGAAAGTTGAAGAGGAACTGAGAGTGAAGAAAGCAGTCACAGATAACCAATCAACAAATGGTTAGTTTTCTGTACTTAAGATTCCTGTACTTAAGGCCCCAGCTCAACATTGGTAATATGACTGTAAATGCTTCCGTTCTTTGCACAAATCAAGATATTTGTAATAAAACCAAACTGTGAAAATGTCAGCTCATTTGGTTAATTTGTTTGCGAGAAAACAGTAAAATTACATTCAGCATTTTTGTACGTATTCCTACAGGCAGAGTTTTCGTCTTGCCGAGAAGGAAACTAATTTTGGATCTTATTTCATTTATTATTTAAAAACGATAACATTTCAGGCAGAAATAATTCAAGGAAAGTTTTCTACCACCTTAAATCTTAAGGTACATAGGCCTATGTAAATTTGTGAACATGTATGTTTTTCTTCAAATACCAATGTTTAGCTTTAAGGCTGTAGGGCCAACCCTTTTCAAAGACAGTATTTCTAGGAACTGTCCTAAATAAGCCAAACTAAAGTAACCTTTCACTCACTGTCCCATGGAAGGTGTGTGGTTGAAGTAAATACAGTAATTGAAAGAAAAACAGAATGGACATCTAAAAATACAATAAGCCTATGCAAGCTAAACTAGCCCAGAATTGCATTTTGTTTTGCTTTCAGATCCATTTTAATTTAATAAGCAGGCTTGAGAACCAGTGCAGTAACCTAACTGCATCCACAGACTTCTGGAAATTATTCAAGATTTCCAGCAACATTTTGTTTGTGAATTTGGTGAAAAAAATGTCATAGTTGTAGTGTTTAAAGTTACCTGTAGCTTGCTGCTCGTGCTGGATGAGTCTTTGCATTTAACCCCAACCCCCCTTCTGAGAACATCTTGCTGCTGGTTCAAAACTTAGCCAGTCAACCCCAAGTTTCTGATAATGTGATAAAGATTTTTTGGAAGCTACTGGAACTGGCAACACTGAATCAATCAAACTCTTAGATCAACCAAGATTCTCGAGAATTGTATGTGGCTAAGGTTAGATTGATGGAGTTTGTTTGAGAATTACTTGAAAAGTTGACTCCGGAACACATTATGGCAAATCTCGTTTTAATAAACGAAAAATTTTTGTTTTTAAATCCATAGATACCGGAGGGTCAAGTTTAATACGTATCATTCAGCGTCTCGGACAATTAATCACTAGACTGGTACCCATCGCAGGACTACGTTACATTAGGGACATAGCATGCCTTGGATTCTTCATATACCTTATCGCAGTTCGCACAAATCTAGGTTTGTATAACTCCCTGAACTACATTTTTTTTTTTTCCTGTCCAATTGAAGCTATGATCACTATGACCCCACAGCATGACGTGATCACTGATGGAAAGTCAAATGTTCTTTTATTTGTAGATGGAAAAGCTTGCTACATGTTTGTTAAGGGACTACATGTTGGTTCCTGTGTGGTTGTAAGTTGACCAAGTTCGATTTACTCTGTCTTTCTGTCGACTGTCTGAAATATGCCCAAGATTCCTTACACTGGAGAGCTGACCTTGGGCAAATTGCATAACACTGTTAACCGCACAAAATATGCTAAGCTGATACAAAATCTTGCTTAGCAGACACGGGTTACCAGCCATTGTGATGTTGTGTATGTTGTGACTGGTCCCCTGTTAATAATTTCTCAACAAGCAATTTTCTCCAAACCAACGGCTCTTTTCAGAGCCAACACTCCATCAAAAGAGATTTCCACACAGACTACCTGGAAGTTTACTAGAATTAGTAACTTTTCAACTTGCCGTGCTTAACCGTGTTATGAAATTTGTCCCAAATCTCATGGTTTTTCTATTTCCAGTTTCAAGAGATTGTGACCGACAGAGTAATAGTATCAACCGTAAATTTACATTTTGACTTGACAGATATACCATCCAGTGTGTCCCATGCTGCAGTACTATGGAGTGGCATCGTCCGCATATGGCGCTCGCTTTTTGCTCCCTTCCACCTCATGCCTACAACTTAATGCAGGGAGCCAGTGATGTGAAACAAGTTTGCCTTCCGTTGAGTATCATCATCGACTTCATCATCGATCGACTATACAACTTGCGCTTGCGTCCGGCACGACGACGGATGCGCCACACGTCCCGCCTCATCCATCCTCCAAAGTCCCTCACAAGGTTTTTAAATTAGTTTTTGAAATTTTGACAAGTTTGGGGAGGGATATGCGGATACACCACTGATAGTGTTTTCATTTTGGGGGGTTAGTTTTATGAGAGATATAAAGAGTGGTACAAAGAAATATTTTGGTGAAACTGGGTGATAGGTATCTATAAGGACAGATCGATATAAGTCATGGTGTCAAACTTCTCGAGAAGAGATACTTGCGTAAATACAATAGCGTTACCATTACCATGCAAGCATGCACAATCTTGCAAAGATTTACTGATGTGTACAGCTCAAATCATGGCTGATGTGTTTATTTGTTGATGAAGACTGGAAACTGTTTTGTGGTTTCTACATTAAAGGCAAGGGATACCTTTGGTATTTGGATGCTTGTTTCAATCCTATATAGCTGTTGATATATACCGTAAAACTAACCTGTGAAAATTTTGTTTCAAAAGATGGTAGCGTTTTTGAGATATCAGTGAAAATCTGGAATGGTCAATTTCCACGCATAAGGATCCAAAAATGCTGAAACTGCATGTTTTTCAGTACGTGAGAAACATTCATGCATGAATCGTTTCTCAGATTCAAATTTTGGGGCAGAAAAAGATCTCTTTCTCTAAAACCGCATTACTTGAAAGGGAATCGTTTCTTACAGTGTTTTATACTATCAACAGCTCTCCAGTGCTTCTTACCAAGTAAGCTTTTATGGTCATTAATTAGCAAAGGTATACCCTGCCTTTATAAAATGTGCTGTTTAACCCTTTAATATCATCCATATGGTTTTAAATGATAGATGTACTAAGCCAGCCTGCAATATGATAGTCTGTGTGCAGTCCCAATTGGTTGATCAACTTATTATTTTTTTTACTGGCAAATATTAAAGAAAATAGGAGGGGGTGATGAAAGATCTAACTCTTTTACAGATAGGAAGTGAAAAACTGGTAGTTGTTTGAAATTCCTCTGTTAGTGTGTCTTTGCAGTGAGGTAGGTGTGTCATGCACTTCAAACAGTATAAATTGAACTGTGATGGAACAAAGCTGAAGAGAGATTTATATAACCATTGTGCTTCCTCGTTTACCATCCATACTATTACTTGATAAAGATTAAATATCACTGATGACTCAGTTGTTTTGATTATTGCTTCGTCTCTAGAATTTTTGATATTGAATAAGGATAATAACAGGGTTTACATGTCAATGTTTCCCAAAGTTTGAATCGGGTTAGTGAGTAAATCTGAATTACAATTATCCATAATGTTGAGCCACCCATCCCCAATGGAATACTCACGGTCTGGCCTGGAGAATGCTATACATTTACATGAAGTGTCAAGGCTCCAAACCAGGGGCATATGGTCTGCAGGAACACCATTTGTAAAACCAATTTTGTATGTGTTGTTCTGAGTGCTTTTTTTTTTACCACAATGTTTCGATCAGTAAGTTCACCTAATGACAGACAGGGCATACTGTTTGAAACTTGCATAAACCCAATTGCTTTTCATAGTTATGCGGTCATCGAGTATCACTACATGTATGAACGACTCATCTTAACAATGAATAATAACACCATGTAAATATCGAGCCCAGGGCAGACCATGGGTAGTGTGAACGGAGGAAAGGGTAGGACCATTAATTGATAAGTGAACAATTGCTTATTTCTACCATTTTAAGAAGCAGGGATTTACTGCAAAAGTATGAGTGTGGTTCGCGGGGAATGAGCGTAATGCCTGTGGGATGAGCGCAATGCCCGTTGATTTGCCGAAATGTACAGTGCAATATTTATAAAGCAATATATATAATAAAATGCATATTCAATCAAAAGTACACATTGTTCCTAATTCATTTATATGTAAACAGTAAACAAGTTTCTGAGAGTTTGAGGAATAATAAGTGGCATGCATTGCATTCATGTGTATTTTTCCTGTTTAAATACAAAATTGAACTGGAAGATGTATGTACGGAGCTCTGGAAGTGCCATTCGACATGTTGAGATCCTGAGAATATGCAGGGTGATGACATAGAAGATAACAACATCTTGAAAGTAGAATGTTGTCTTCGAGATAGATACATTTTATCTCGGGATGACGAAATCCTGAAATTAAGAAGTTGTCTTCCCAAGATAATTTATCTTGGGCTCTTGACATATTTAGGATGTGTTGATCCCATGATGGGATATCTGGAGAAGTCAACATTACATTTTCCTGGTGTCGTCAACCCCTAGATAATGTTTCTCGGGGAAGTCGAGATCTTTCTTTACATGATGTCAACATCCTAAGATAAAATATACCGGAAGACAACATCACTTTAGGATGTCGTCATCCCAAGATAAATCATCCCAGGATATCGTCATCTTACGTCTATACGTTGTCATCATCCTGTAGTAAACTATCTCAGGATCTCAACATGTCGGATGGCGCTTCCAGAGCTCCGTAGTTATGATCAAAATACTATAGATTATTTTCTATGCATTGTGACATTTAAAAAAAATCTTACAGCCGTTTAGAAATGTCATTGTTTACATATAGGGAGGAAAGGAAGTTGATGTATTTTTTCCAGGATGTTACTTTCCAGGATGTCACTTTCAATATCGATAAAATGTTGGGTACAATAACTCATGTGCTGAAAGTCTTCCGAAAAGAAGCAGAGTGTTTAAACTTTGGGCAGCTCAGAATTACCTTTTTAAGCTAAAAGTCATTTTGTAAATTTAGAATGTGGTGGAAAACTTTATAATCTTCCTTTTATTAAGTAGAGGCATGTTTGATTATTGATGAATTTAGCGTTGTTGAATTTATATTTGTAGCCAATTAAATTATTTTTGATGGTCAGATTTGAGTTTGACAGACCTCAATTAACACAGAAGTTAATGAATAATTTATAAACCAGGAGGAGTTTTTTTAAACTTAAGTTTGTGGTGACATCATTGGTCAAATCTCTGATAAACTGTTGTGGTTCTGAAGAGACAAGATGCATCGATACAACTGATTCTGGGCTTGAATTAAAGATTGTCTTTTTAAGTTGCCTTATTCCAGGCGTTTAAATTGTCCATCCATTAAGACCACTTCATCAACACAATACAAGCATACATTTTGTCATAATACACAATATAGAACAGGTGAATGGAAGTTTATTAGAATTTGTTTTTGAATTTGACTTAAATGAAATATTTAAATATTATTTCGGGTTTAACTACCCTATCAGGTTTGTTATGTTATCATAGTTTTTTAATTGGTCAGTACTTACAATTATCGTTTTAAATTTTTGTTTTAAACATTGTATTAACCGTTTGTTTTAAACATTTTAACTGAAGTTGAACATACTTTATATCAGATATGATACGTTTGATTTAATGGATGTACATGCATCTGTTTATCCTCATGACGAAATTTCGGAATGGGAGTTGGGTTTCTTTTCTGTTCGTTTATGGAATTAGGGGATGATTTGAAACAATCTTAATTTATTTGTGTACAAATATGCCTTCTTTGTTATTGTTAGTTGAATTAAGCCCGCCAAATATTGCCAGTTAATGGAGATTGTGAAATGTACCGTATGGTTTTAAATCAATTTTGAGGACCCGTCATGATTTGTTAAACTATAGTTAAAGGGAAGACACCTACGATTATGTTGACGTAGTATACTGTGCTTACGTTGCCCATTAAATGTAGGTCTCGGTTCGAATCCCACTTCAGGAGTCGATTTCACAAAGCACTAAGAAAGCACAAAGATTCATCTTAAGATGAGTTGTCAGTATTACCATAGTAATTTGTATTGTGACATCACACTTTGCTTAGCAGCTAAGAGTGATTCGCAGTTCAGATCAATCTTAGCTCTATGTGAAATCGACCCCAGACCCAAAGTCGCGGAGTGGAGTTGCAGTCCCTGACTCATTACATGCTTTTCGATCCCTTGATTTGTTCTTGAAGGGCATTATTTTTGAATCGATGTGTAAACGCCTACTATTACTAAGGCTATAGTCACTTTCGATGAATTATTCTTTTCGTAAGTTCAAAAATGAATAGAATTAACAGTTTTGGGAACCGTGGTTTCCTACATACGATGCTGAAACGTGTGAAGGAAAAGGAATCGCCTTTTAACGGTTCACAGTGATGGTTTGAAGTCTACGAATAAGACATTGGTATTTTGGAGTAGAATTACAACATTTGGGCAGTGCAAACCATTTTTGTGATAACAAGATCTTTGACGTGTTCCCTCTGTCCCCAATAGCAACAGCGAATAGTGATTCTCATACCTAAACGGCAACAAACTATTTAGTCATTCCAACCTGGCAACAGAGGGCTTTTTCAAGCCTCGGTTTTGGCTCCGTCTCTAGCCTTTGGTCAAAACCTTCGTAACTGCGAAGACCAATACAAGTCAGCGCGCACGATCGAGTGGATCGACTTTTTCTTTGCTGCAGTGGCTTCGCGGCTACACAGGATGTCTAAGCCACGAAAGCCTTGATGAAAGGCTACTCCGTCTCCGGCTCCGGCTCCGGGCTCCATGTTCGAAACACTGTGCAAAATGTACACAGCTTCGAAAGTGGTGACAAAGCCGAGGTTTGAAAAGGCCCTAGGTTGAATGGGTCTGTCAGCAGATGAACTTTGTAACCTATGGAAACGTACTTTGTGACGTATATGGAAACGTATTTATGGCCCATGGAGTATGGAAACGTCCACTGATTACGTTCAAGACTTAACTGCACTTTACTTACACAAGTTGCATTTCTCTGTAACGCAAGATTACTTAACATCAGGAAACAATAAATGCTTCGAGGTGTATTTTGAACGGGATTGTGTTTGTCAAAATTTATGCAGTAATTTGTTCTTGCTTTGAAAAATGATTTTGCAATGAATCTCGTAAACGCCGGCTGGCTATAGTAATTATCATGTAGCTCCATGATCTGCTTAAGGTGAAGTCTTTTGTTTTAGTTTACCTTTTATTTTTAAGACATTAAGACAAAGCCTGCAATAATTTTTTTTATTATCTTGAAGGTGAGGTTTTTAAACATCTATACCAGCCCGATATAAGACAGAAGCCCGCCCCACCAAAATTTCCTTTTCTCCAACACACTGTTTCTCTCTTGTACAGGAGTACCCCATCCCTCGAAAATCCTCAAAAGAATTCCTGAGATTCACTGAACATAATGAAGACACAATGGGGGCTGGGGGTGTACACCGTGCCACATATCGCCGAGCACCAAATGCACTTGCCGAGATTATGTAATAACAAATACACCATATCTTCGTAAAAATGTTTCTTATAATTTATTTTACTTTTTTTTTTTTTTTTTTAGTTTTTCAGTAGGAGCATTTTTTTTGCATAAACATAAAGCAAACTTGAGACGTAAGGTTGGGAGCTTATGTTGCATGTGCTTTACCTTAACGCGCTGCCGCCCTGACGTCTTGTGTGTATTTTGAGTCGATTAGAAGTGTTAACGCAGCGAAGTTATAATTAGTAATTATATTTTTTATCAAGGGACCAGACTAGGGCCTTCTTTTATCCCAACCTTACGCCATGAAGACCATCACGAAATCATTTTTCAATCGATGGATAAACACTCCTTATGAACTAAAAAGAAAAAACCAGTACTACTCACTTTTTTTATGGAACAATAACACATAATAAGAAGAAATTTAGCCCTCATCATTTTTTAATGGACATCCGCTGTCCTTTAAATGTATTCATAGGGTCAAAGGCGTAGATTTAAAGATTTGAAGAGTATATTGTTGACTTTGTGCATGGGAGGGCATTGCAAAAGCTATTAATACTGAAAAGTAATGTGGGGATTGCCTTGAAAAGTTGTAATCTCTAGGAATGATAAAAATTATGGTTGACCAAAATGATAAAACAGCAGCAACCAAGTGGCACTTATTTTGTAATCAAAGTGAACGAAAACTGTAAAGAAGATGAGGTAGGACTGTGTACCAAGATTAATACAAAAACAAATACAAATTTAATACAAATTTAATGACTAGTTAATTATAAACTACTGCTAGAACTATACTTGATTTAAACACGAAAAACACAAAAACACAAACAAAAATCGTTCAAGAATAAAAAACCACTTGCATGTGTGAATTTTTCTTCTTCCAAATACAGTATAGTTTTTCAATTTCACTTTCTCTTTATTCGAAGCTTTTTAATTAGTAAACTTGCAATAATTACACTTTTCCTAAAACTACTTTATGCTGACGCATCGGATTCGTTCCCTGCGTAGTGTCTTTGAAATTATTTGTTCATTGGAAACAGTCTACGTCTTTTACCCTCGCAGTGTCACCTGTGAAGGGGACAAGGTTATGTACAACATGACATGAGCAAAGTGGAATATTTAATAGAATAGGTGTGACGCATCTTTGATGAAACTTTAAGTTTAAAAAAGAATACACAAATAAAATAAAAACAAGACAGAAATTAATGTTAAGTGATACAAAATGTACAGAGGCCCTTATGGGACAGGTAAAGGGGAAAATATAGCAAGTTAAAAAAGAAAAGTTAACTTCGTTCCCTAAAAATAATATTTCGTTTCCCTCGAAATTTGATTTAGTTCCTTCGAAAATTTCGTTCCCTCAAAAAATAAATAAAATATCTTTTGTTTTAACTGGCCTTTTGGGGCTCCGTTCAAAGGAGTTAGGCCTATAATATGAGAAGAAAAAAATTATACAACGAAAAGAGAAGTCTTGTCCATGTGAACGGAGAAACAAATGGTTCGATTGAATATGAAAGTTAAGTTTTTTTTATGTTTTTTTTTATGGAAGTCGCCAGACACACAAGGCCAGTGAGCCACTCGAGGTGTGGACTACAAATCAACTGTTTTATCCAGGGGCCGTTGCCACCTACTCCTGGGGATGAAACAGGGTAACCCCCTTTACAGTCCGTAAGTATGTAGGCTTAGGTATCATCTATCAGAAGCCTGGCTGGTAGAGCAGAAGGCTCTACCTCCCCAACTTTTACGGAGCAATTATGGTCAAGGACGCAAGCGTCATGACCGGGACTCGAACCCACACTCCGATGACTCAGCCACCGGAGCTTGAGTCCGACGCACTAATCACTCGGCCACCACACGCCACAGTATCATTGTTTTTGGTAAGATCTGTATGTTAAAAGATATCATTGCTGCTTTTCCTGTAAAAATACAAATAACCTGAAAACATCTTTCATTTAATTTTTTCTTACCGTGTTTCTCGGTTACTTCGGAGCAAAGCCGTCGATAGTCAGACGACATCAAAAGTTGATCAAAAGCTGGATTCCACCAATCAGCGAGGCGGCTGTCTTTACGTACCATAATGCCCGCCCCTTTGCCACTGCATGTTTCGATTGGATCGCCTGGGGCAACATCGAGGTCTGCTTCAACATTGTAGACGTTGACGTTGAGGAATGCTGCGTCAACCTGATGATGATAGTGAACAGGAAGAAAGGCAACGCATGGTTCACTGAGCAAATTAAATCAACTTTGTATCGCTATTCCGATTATTAATATTCAATATTGCTTCAAATTAGTTTTTTAAACGTCTTCATCGTCTTGCTCAAAGTTAACTAAGTTGGAGTGTACTATACCTCTTCATTATTGACAGCTTGTACAAGACTCTCTGCGGTCATAAAATGCTTGATCTTGCTCGATGGAAGGTCCGCTCCCTGGAAGATGAACCAGAGAAATAAATACAGGTAATTGTTTGAAAATTATCAATGGCAGACAGTGAAAAGAGGTTCAACACTCATCAAGAAATTGAATCATTTTAAGAAGAAAACAAAGCGAACAAACTAAAAAAAAAAACACACCGAAAACAACAAAACAACCAAGTCAAAATTATGATTTATTTCTTTTAAAGTTTCATGCAGTGATAATAATGAGTAAGTATTGAAGTTCCCTCACCGTCAATTGTGTCCGTTTGAGGCAGTACTCGTTTGCCGAAAATCCGTCAAAGAACCCGATGGTCTTGCCAGTTAAGTCATTCGCCATGAAGTTTCCTGGGTTTCCCCTTTTCACGTAAAACAAGCTCTCCCGAGGTTTACGGAATGGATTCGTGAACGACACAGAGACTGCTCGCTCGTAAGTGTCAGACCACCCTATCACCACAATCAGAAAAGAATTTATAATTAGAAATTATTAATGTCTGCTAAAAAACATGACTTGTTCAAGATTCAACTTCAAGATCTTCTTGTTGTCCCGAAGCATGTACTAACAAGAAGCAATACATTGAGGCAACCTACCAGTGCATCCGTCGTACCACCCACTCACGAGCCCCACCCCTGGGCGTGGTCTCTCTCCAGCCTTTGACCTGTAGCAGTTTTCGTATACGTCCCACATCAATTGGCAGTTCTTGTTGGCTCTGGCACACACTAGAGGGCGCAGGAAGGGAAACACATAGGCCAACTGAATGCGCTATTTACTCACACAAAATATCAACTTAAAATCTTCAAAAGAATAATCAAAAGTCCACTGCCATAATTTGAAGAGTTGAACACGATATTAACTGATTCTATTTTTTGCAGTGTATTAATTGAGATTGTTTCTAGAAAGTTTTAATTTTGGAAACAAATAACCATTCATGGAACAGCTCCGTCGCTTTAAACCTCCAAACCTAGACACTATGACGTCATCACTATACTATTTTTAAAAAAAATTGTTTTTAATAATATTTTTATTACCTGCTTCAATGATGTCAACGGAAAACCCTCTTACCGTACCGGACAAGTCGTGACTGTCAAATGAAAATAGAGAAACGTCCATGGGTGGATCCAGTATTTTTTATTTTTTATTTATCTATTTATATTTAATTTGTCTGGTTTTGTAATTATTTTATGATATTATTTTATGTATTTGTTTGTTTGTTTGTTTGCTTGTTTGTTGGGTTATTTGTGTGTATGTTGGGTGGGTTGTTTATTTATTTATTTATTTATTTATTTATTTATTTATTTATTTATTTATTTATTTATTTATTTATTTATTTATTTATTTATTTATTTAATTATCCATTTATATAATCATTTTTGGGGGAGGGGGCTGAGAATAAAGAAAGGATTTTTTCAGTGCTAAGAGTTACATAGAAATAATCAAAGGGTGAAAAAAAACAAAGCACAATAATATAGGAAAAACACCTTACCGTTTGTATCTGATTCTATTCTTCCTCTCTCTTTCTTAACAGACCTTTTAATGAATTTAGAGGGGGAGGGGCTACAGCCCTACAACCCCCTTAGACCCCTGGATCCGCAAATGACGTAATAACATTATGTTATAAGCAATTTCGGACATCGCATCTTTAAATAGAATTGATCAAATTTAAAGAATCTTTAAAGATAACAAGAAAACAACATTGCTAACACCGTTATTTTAGGACTTACATATATTCCAAAACGCTGTCGTCGTGCCCAATTGCGAACACCCAGATCTTTGAGTCATCTCCTGCATTTGAAAAACAGGAGAATTTTATCAACTACGGTCATAAAAAAAAGTAAAAACACGTATTCTATGTTTTTTTCTGGTTTCCCGACGATGACTGAGATAGGCTAAATCCAACGACGCTTGGCCTAATCATGTTCTACGAACCGACTGAACATGCTCGTTGTTTGATTTGTGATTATGGTTTTTTTTTTAGTGATGTATTCATCTATTGAATCGTTTATGTATTTTTTTCTCACTGAATATTTTGAAAAATGAAATAAGGGTAACACTCACTCAAAACCTAGCATCAATCTAGTTAACATACTTAAGCACGACTTTGGTTATCTTCTGCAGGAAGGCAATAAACCGCCCCAACCCACCCTAGAAGTAGTCAAGTTTCTGAGTACAAGTATGCATACTTCACACGCCGCCCAAACCCATCTTCTGCACACTGAGGTTGTATAACCGTACCTGTAACTCCCGAGGTGCCTTGTACCTGAGTAGTAAATGCCAATGTCCCAGGTCGAGCCAAAGCTATCCCTGAAAACACCAATGCAATGGCAGCCACCACGCCAATAACAACTACAGCCACAGTTTGGATACGAGGTCTCGGTGAGGACATTCTGTTGGAGGGAACTAATTCAACGTCCATGCGATCGTAACTGGGCTCACCACTCTGCGTCATGGTATCTCGTCGAGTGGCCAACTACAACTGCAGCCTTTTATAAAGTGGTCATATCATGTCATGTCACACATCTTCCTGTAGTAAATCGGTTTAAGGTTGTTAAAGTAGTTATTGGTGAAGTCCGCAGCAGCTTAAGCAAAAGCCAATGAAACCGGAATGTTAACTGTCGAGAATGGTAAAGTCGTATGAAACGGGAGGTGGATAAGTATATGCAGAAATAAGCTGAAGTATACCAAAGGTTTTGCCGTAGACCAGCAACGTTAGTAAAAGTTTAATAAAGTAAAAGAAGCTTAGAATTTTAGCTTCTTTCGCGAAATCATACTTCATTGTAAAGCCTCCCTGTTCTGTGCTTTCTTATCGGTTTTCTAAACACTGACAGTGCAGCCATTTGCCCTGCGAATTGGGGATGAACGTTTTTACGGCTACACGGCCTGTCTTGAACTGCCCTATTGTTTTTGTTGCCAGGTTTTTCCCCCTGACTTTGATGTCTCTCTCCCGTTCTATTCTACCCCCTTTTCACCTGAAGGAAAAGGGGGCGTGCGCCCCACACCCCTTGGATCCGCCCCTGCATCCCAAACCTTTCAAGTTCCATGAGGTCATGTCCTCCTTACGTTTTATTTATCCAAATTGGCACAAACAATCTGGTGAAACTGACATGTTCCAGGCTAGACAGCGTATATCATATTTCCTGCAATATTGTATAAGCAGCTTTATCCAAATGTCTTTTTAGCGTGGTCTGCGATTTTGCCACGTCTTTTCTATTTTGAGGCAAGGTACGGATGGAACATATTCAACGCTCCATCAATCGATGGTTGCGGTTTCACTACGGGCAATTTGGGGCAATTTTCCTCCCCCATGATGGTTTTCAGTGGCCAAATCATGCCCTGTTTTTGTATGATGGGGTTCACCTTAGTGCTGAGGGTACTAATGTTGTCTGGCTCTGTGTGTATTGCACCACATGTACATTTCGTGTTTTTTTTAAGCTGTGCATTGGGTTGGCTCTCTTTTTCTTGTTTGGGGCGTGTTGCGCATTTGTGGTGCTTTTTTTTTTAAACAGAATGTTTAAGAAAGGTAACCCAAAATATACATACAAAAGGGTTCAGAAGTCTTAATATTATTGTTGCTTATTGATGCGGGGTCAAACACTAACCCTTTATGTACCCTTTGGGGTTTGATGTGCTGACATACATGTATATCATCATGTGTGTATTTTTAGATGACTGATGGAAGGCACTCATGTTTGCATGGTTGGCCCCGAGACAAATACACGTTAAACCTGGGAGTCCATTGATTTAGTCTGGTTCCCTGACCAAAGATTCCCTGACGACTCTTGCTAAAAATCTTAGGTCAGGCATCATCCAAAGCTTAACATAGATTATGACGCAATATTATGTAAACATTCATTACTTTTCACCAACGGTGGACGATGTCATTGGATAAAAAAAGGAGTGCTGATGACGGGCTTTGTTTACTTTCAAAAAAGCCTGGGATAATCAGTTTGTAAAAATTGTAATATTCCAATATAGTGTTGAATTTTCTAGGGGGAAAAAGAAAAGAAAAACGATAATTGGGAAGTTTCTGCAAAATTTTAGAATGTTTATCATCAAAAGAAATGCCCGACCATTTACGGCACTGTCCGAACGTTGACGACAATGAGTTCGGAGCATTTCGGATATTTTCGGAAAAGGAGGAATTCCTCTTTTTTGTCACGTGAGATTTGGGTGATACCTGATCCTAAAATCGACAGAGATTAGTCGGGAGATTTTTGGGTCTGGGAACCAGACTACCATTGATTTAGGACATGTGAGCCCATGTTTGACTGGGAGGCCAATTATGCTATAATTTTGAACCTGTGGAGTCCGTTGGTTTATACAATTTTGGACCTGAGAGTCCATTGATGATAATGGACCTGGGGTCCATTGCCTGTGTAATTTTGGACCTGGGAGTCCATTTTGGACCTGGGAGCCCATTTTGGACCTGGGAGTCCATTACCCATATAATTTGGACCTGGGAGTTCGTTGATTATGATGATTAATTTTATGCTTTTTGTGTGTGTGAGCTTGCCCCAAAATCTCGGCATTTGGCGAGAAAGTTACAATAAAAGTTCGACAAACTGTGACGAACAACAACAGGAAGGTGCTAATCTTTTTTCCTTCCGAGTCCAAGTATAACACAACAATAAAAGAATGAGACTTCCCTTTAAAAACAATTAAGAACAGTGAACTGATAGTTTTGCAACATGTAGCGGACAATGTGCTGGACCCGGTGATCTGGTTTAGTATTATACAACCAGGATAGTAGATTAATTTTAGTTTCGGGGGAGTGCGTTCAATCACCATTAAAAACTCGAGCCCTGTAGACCGGCGACCCAATTGCAGTAGGTTTAGTTTCTATTCACCTTTTAATAGCAAAGCACACAGAATATCCAGCAAAAATGGAAGTGAAATGGGTAACCAACTGTTAGACCTGGGAGCAGCCCGACGGGCGCCCTCAAGCAGCTTCGAAATTATGAAATCCTCAGTGGGATCCTTCAAATCATTGATTTCGTGAACATGACTAACCCCGGCAACACTTTGCCGATATTGTGGATGGAGCTAACTTGCGTAAGGCCCCTAAGGACTGCCAAGCCACAAACTCCCGAAGTACCTGAACTGTAACTTGAATTACTACGGCACGCCCCATCTCTCTCTTCCCCTGTGCTGCAGATTATTGGCAAAGTGCATGCAAACCCATTGTATGCGTTTTTAAAGGTTTGGCGACCAAGACAAACCTACTAACCGATTCACCTCCACTTGAGGAAGATGCAGCAACGGGGTCATGTGACATACGGACAGAGGTTCGGCAATATTGCACGCCTAGTGTATGAACGGCCTTAAATGCAATGTTAAACCTAAGACACACGAACACAATCATTTTCAGCAGTTGTGTCAACTGAATCCCAAAGATTAAAAAACCAAACCCTTTTTGGAGGAAAGATCCACTGGGTTACTGCACAGCAAAATAAATCAAGATTTGAACAAGTTCTGATTATGGGTCTTTAATTACTACCGATACCAATTATAAATGATAAATTTCTTTGCCTGAAACTTTACAAATTATACCCTTTAATAAGTCAAACTATGTTGATATAGTATGCCTGTGTGAGCACTCTCAATAAGTCAGACGCATCACTATTACTTTGTCAATGTTGACAAATTCAAATTACGCCCGGGCGTGCCTGTAGTCTGGTGCCTGAAACACTAAAAAAAACCTGAAATATAATATCTCAGTGCAGGACGTCCGTTTTGCCAGTTTAATATCTCCTCACACCTGTAATACATGTAGATGCACACCACATTGCGACAAGTTGCAAGACTCTGGGGCATAGGGACGTCTGACTACTAATGACATAAATGCCATATTATCTGAATGAAACAAAATGTTCTTATTGGCTTTCGGCCAGACGTTTAAATTATCCTTCCATCAAGACCACTTCACCACAACAACACAATAATACAATAGAACAGGTGAATTGTAGTCTATTAAATGATATTTTATTTTGTTTTGCTTATTTCAAATATGTACATTTTATTTCGGGTTTGAGTGTTTGACTACCTACCTTATCAGGTTTGTTATTTTACCATACTTCTAATTAGTTTTTACAGTAACCGTTTTACAGTTTTGTTAACATTAACTTGAACATACTTTACATCAAGTATCATCCGTTTGACATAATGGATGTGTGTAACGCTGCTTGTCCTTATAAGAAGTTCCGGAAATAGAGTTAGGTTATCGAGCAGCAAAGGTATGATCAAGATCCTGTGATAACAAAGGACTGGACGTGTTCATTGTCTCTTTCGTAAAATGTTTGTTGTCCTCAGCGGGGTCCTTTCAACAAAGTTTCAAAAAGAAACATTTTACACACTGTATAGTCATCTTTTTGTAACAAAGTCCTCGCAAGATAGCAATTGACTCCATCACTTTAATTTCTTTAACCGAGTGTTATTGTAAAATGCAGGAACAGGATAGCAATACCAAAAATGTAAAATTAGCATAAATTATTTTAACCCCCCCCCCCACTAAAAAAATAATAATAACAATAACGACAGAAACAAAAGAGGTTTTACTGAGTGCGAGAATAATACAATTACGGTAATACAAAAAGTTGTTACAGTCTTAATTATTTTCCAAAAATACAACGAACAGCAAATCTAGGGAGAGATTGTACAAAGTATAAACTTTTAAACAAACGTTAAAATGCCACTTTTTTCACTTTTTTTCGCCACTATCTTTTTTAGATAGGAAATCGAGACCCCTGTTCATAAAAGAACCCTCTTTTAGGTATACGTTTCATAATACCAGAGTAGGTGATGGGCGTGGTTGCAAGATTTGAACAGCATTGTTGACCTTGTGCGTGGGAGGGAGACTGCATATAGGCAATAAAAATTGAGAGGTATTGTTGTTTGTTGTTTGTTGTTTGTTGTTTGTTGTTTGTTGTTTAATGTTTAATGTTTGTTGTTTGTTGTTTGTTGTCGGTTGGGTGTCGGATGCCGGTTGTTAATGTTGTTGTTGTTCTTTTGGGGGAGGGGAGGGGTGCCTCGAAAAGTTGTACTTTCTAGAATTGGTAAAGACTATACTATACAATGATTAAAAAAAAAGCATCAACAAAAGAAGAGAAAAACGTAACTTGTTCTTGGATAAAAGTAGTATAATGTTGTGACATAAGATTAAAAATCATTAAAAATGACTAAATTAACTACAAATCTCTTTTTAATTTAGTCAAATTGCAACAATGGCACTTTTTCTAAAAGTTGTTCTGTACGTGGTGTCTTTGAAACAATGTGTTCATTGGACACAATCCACTTCTGCTTCCATCGCATGGTCGCCTGTGAAGGGAGATCAAAAAAAGATTATGCAAACTGACACAAAATAAAGTGGAATAACAGAAAACTGAGCTGTGACACATCTTCAATGAAACCAACATTTTGAATCATATGTGCATGTAGTGTGTCGTAAGATTTAAATAGTAGGCCTACCGGTCCACAAATTAAACAGAAACAGAAAGAAAGAAGTTCATTTTCAATAAAACAAAAAGTTCGGAGACCCTTAAAGGACATAAAAAGAAAAAATAGAACAGCTAAAAAAGAAAAGAAAAAAGAAAGTGTGTTTTGTTCCCTCAGACCAAAATCGAATTAATCTTTTTGTTCCTTCGAAACACGTTGCTTCGAAAGTTATTATTTCGACAGAACAAAATAAACCCTTTTGTTTTAAATGTTCTATTTTTATTCTTTACTTGTCCTTTTAGGGGCCCCGTATCAAAGGATTAAAGGGTCTATGTCGTCATGATTATCACAATATGCCTGTGGTTGTGCATGCAAAGATTAACTCTCACCCAGATACTGCTCACGCGCGCGCTACTGCTAAAATCATGACGACACAGCCCATGAGAAGAAGGCAACAAACTTACAAAGAAGCCTCGTCCAAATTGAATAAGTCTTCAAAGGGGGCTGTGTCCTCATGATTAGAGCAGTAAATGGAATAACCCAGTTACTACGCACGCGGTCACGCCACCGTTTGATTAAAGCCGTGTTTGCAATGGACTTTTTTGGGGGTAAACTAACCGAGCAAATGGGTAACTTGACCATTTTTAGTCCAGTGCGAACAGCTGTTTGTCGAATTTATTTTTCAAATTTTGCCACGTCCCCAGGCTCCATTTCGCGAAGGGTCGACGCTCAACAGTTGCACGTACGCGCGCGTACTAATAATTTTTACATAGAGTACCGGTAATGTATTGAGTGCACTTCATGTAAATTAGCACCTGCGTACGCTAATACGTCAACATGCGCGTGGCTATGAGCGCAGAACACGCCTTCACAGCTCCAGCTGCCTTTATCAGCCGATTAAAACCGGTCTTAAACAGTCATGTGACCACCTTTCGACCAATAGAACTGCCCAAATTGTCCTAAACTGACTAGGGTGATGACGAATAAGGTTTTTTCTTACCGTGTTTCTCGTTAACTCCAGAGCATATTCGTTGATACTCAGTCGACATCTTCAGTTCATCGAAAGCTGGATTCCACCAATCAGCAAGACGGCTGTCTTTACGTATCATAATACTTCCCCCTTCTCCGCCACATGAAACAGGATCTCCAGGAGCAACATCGAGGTCTTCCTCAAGATTGTAGACGTTAGCAAAGGTGAATACTGCATCAACCTGATGATGAGAATGAACCGTGGAGAAAGGCAATGTATTAGATTGAGCAAAGTAAACCAACTTTGTGTCTGCTATTCTGATTACTGCGTCCATGGCGAACCAAAACGTTTTATACACAGGCATTGGAGCCCGCGCACATGACGTTACTTGAGTAGGAGGGCGTCCTCGGCTAGAGGTCAAAAGAATGTTGCCCATTCGCCCATCCTGTGCGCTGCGCGTACAAAGATGTGCGTTTCCAGTTGCTGTACCAACGTTTTACCGCTAAGATGGCGACGTGATGAAGTCAATGAGGTATATTATATATCTATGGTCCTGCAGTGTGGCATTGAAGAGACGCACATTGCGCTGCCAATACAGCGGCGATGTAGTCGAAGCTGTGCATTGGTCAATAATTATGTCAAGGGGCAGGGCTTAATGGATCGGTCTTTTCGGACACGGCCTTATTAAAATCTGGGGAGTGCTGGAATGCTAGGCCCTATTAAACGACCGATTTAAGCGAGGGAATTTTAAAATTGGTTGAGTGGACTGCCGTTTATCAAGGTCGCGACCACCGTAGTACTTTATAACTTACATTAATTCAGTCTTTCGAAGTTTTAAGAATACCTCAAAACAATTACGTACCATCCAACATACAAAGTTAACCGTGTATTAATTGGAGAGTACCTCTTGATTATTGACAGCTTGTATCATACTCTCCCTGGTTACAAAATGTTTAATCTTGTCATTTGGAAGGTCCACTCCCTGGAAGATGAACCAGATAAATAAATACAGGTAATTGTTTGAAAATTATCAACGACAGGCAGTAAAAAGAGGTTCTTTGCGCATTAACGAAATGAAAGCAAACTGTTCATGAAGTGATAGTTATGATAATTTTCTTAAAGTGCCCTCACCGTCAATTGTGTCCGTTTGAGGCAGTACTCGTTTGAAGCAAATCCGTCAAAGAACCCGATGGTCTTGCCGGTTAAGTCGTTGGCCATGAAGTTTCCGGGGTTTCCCCTCTTCACAAGAAACACGCTTTCCAAAGGTTTGCGGAATGCTTTCGTGAACGACACAGAGACTGCTCGCTCGTAAGTGCTAAACCAACCTGTTACCAACAATCAGAAAAGTAGAAAGTAGCCTATTCACATCTAGTTAAAAAATAACGACTTGCTCAGAAGATTGAATATTCAAGATCTTTTGGTGGTCCCAGGTCCCGGAATATAAACATATGCAGACAAAAAGACATTGACGCAACCTACCAGTACATCCGTCGTACCACCCACTCACGAGCCCCACTCCTGGGCGTTGTCTCTCTCCAACCTTTGAACTGTAGCAGTTCTCGTAGACGTCCCACATCAATTGGCAATTCTTATTGGCTAAGGCACACACTAGAGGACGCAGGCAGTGAGAAAAAATACTGAATGCGTGATTATTAGCCGCACAACAACATTAAATCTTCAAAATCAATTTGTGTCAATAAATCAATTGGCATCTATAAAATCCCAGTGCAATAATTGAAAGAGTTGCACATGATTCTAACAGAAGGTTAGCACTGACTACCGGTTTGGTTTTGCAGGCTACGACTAAAGTAAGAGTATTTCATGCTACTCTAAATCTAAATATTGAAAACGAATACCCATTTATAAAACAATGCTGCACTGTCACTTTAAACCCCCGGGGAGCCTAGACACTATGACGTCATCACTATAACTTTTTCCCCAAAATATTGTTTGTTAGATTTTATTACCTGCTTGAACGACGTCAACGTGAAATCCTCTCATCGTTCCGGACAAGTCGTGGCTGTTAATCCAAATACAGAAACATAACAGAACTATTTAACTGTTTTTGGCTTTACATTTTGTATGAGACCACGGGCAATGACTACCATCGTAGTTTGATACTTAAAATGCTCGTTACGACATGCTAATCTAAACGTCACTAACCTTAAAATAAATAAAACCATGGACAGAAGTTTTTGTTCAAACAAAAACTAGGTGTACGGGATGACGGTAATTGAAATAGTTATTTGATGTATTGATCAATTAACAGTATTTAAATGAGAACATGAAAACCATTAAGCATTAAACACACAATGTTTTATCAAATTTGTAATACTTTGTTATACAATTATAAACAACTTGATCAACAAGTAAAATTAACTTCGTTCATAATTATGTGAATATGAGTTGTGCTCTTTTGTTTAATAGTTCTTAAAATTATGTGTTGATTTAATCACTCAATTTGTCTTAGTGTTTAATACTTAAAATGCTGTAAAACGGAGAAGCTTCATAAATACAAGTTGCATTTTGCAACAAAAACTAAGAAAAGGTAAAAGAGGTGATAGCTGAGTTTGTGTTCGCACCAATGTTGTAGACTTGATTTTTAATCTGGTTTTCTGGTTAAAACTAAATGTAGGCCTGGCCTATATTATGTCAACTTGCTCTAAATCACTTTAAGTCTATGCTAGTAGAATCAAATGAGCTTTATATTGGGTGCTACCTTTTTCTTCGAATCTACAAAGTTAGGTCTGTACACTTTAATATGAACAGTAATGCAGGGACCGTGTTTACAACCATTCACATACATACCCACATGACAATGTTTCACCAGTTAATTTATTTGTTATATTTCATATTTCCTCTAATTTATCAAGTTAAAACAAAAGGTAAATTACGCCAACTTGTTAAAACTTACGCGTAAAGTCATACCAATACATAACAAATAAAAAAATACTAATGACTTCAACTTGATTGAGGTTAGTGGTGAGTAAATTAAACGCTTGTGAATATTCATTTTCACTTTAATTTTATCTTGTTTTAATCAGTTTATGACAGTAAAAAGCAATGTCGCCATGATGTTAGTTATACCAACTTAAAATTAAATATGTAACAATAACTTATCCACAATCGTTGCTGAACCGCCGCTTTGTGGCCGCACATGCGCATCTCGAATCATTCGGCAAAAGCAGAACACTAACTGGTAACGGCGCGTGGTTCCCCAGATTTGTCAGTATTAGAATTCATTTCCATCTGTATTCCTATACTAGTATAATCACAGATGGTTAACCTTTATGGATATAATGGATAATAGTGGTGTGCTTTGCAAGTATTTCAAAACAGGATGAATGATGTTTTGGCCATCACATTTATATCAGACATGTGTTCATCGTGTAATTGAGACCTAACGTGTGTACATTGCGTGTGTTTGTACACCCAATATCTTTAACAGAAACATAATTTTTTTTAAATGTATTTGCAGGGACCGCAGAGGCCGAGGAGGTTGCTTGACTGACAGCAAGGCAACTGAGCGTTAAACAAATGTAACTGTTGAATTTAGTCAGGTGACGATGGTTCTGCAGAGAAACTTACCAAGTTTCAAAGTTGAAGTTAAGCTGTAGTCTAACTTCATTTAGTAAATTTAAACATCAGCCGCATGCAAGGTGCATTATCCAAGCCTTTTGAATTAATTAAACCTATCATTGGCAACAAGTTCAAATTGCTTACCTTTACAACCTAGTTAAGACCACTTGGATTTAAAGTAAAGTGATCTACAATAATTAAGCAATTTCAACGTGTGAGCTTAAGTCAAATTAACTCGTTCGATCCTATTTATCCAAGCACATTATTTGTAAGCTAAGCCGACTTGACAGACAAATTTCAGTTTCAAATTATTACGTTTACTCAACTTTATAGCACTCATGACTGAATAAAACCAAGCAATAGCAAATTTAATATTTAATGAGTTGAAATGACTGAACAAAATTAAGACAACACACTTGCCTTAATTTCTTTTAAAGTAAATCGACCAATTTTATTTTTGAGTGTAGACATGTGCTACGCACCATTACGTCCGACTTGGACCATCATGCGAGACAAAGGAATTTTGAACCATTATATCCGACCTATTCTGTCCGCCAAACCATTATGTCTGACCTGTAGTGTCCGACAAGCCAGTAGGTCCGACCCATTGTTTCCGCTGACACAGACATCTTTACGAGAGCGACATTCTGGGGTTTTCCAACAGTAGTTCTATAGTCATCTTGTTTATTTATTTATTAATGTTTTCCCTTATAAAAACCTTGTGGGGTTAAGCCCACAGTTTAATAATTATAATGTTTTTCACCCAAAAATCTCCCCACAATGGGGATTTCCTAAGCTTAATGGGTCGGACGCAATCGTTAGTCGGACACAACTGGTCTGACATTGTTCGTCGGACACAATGGGTCGGACATAATGGTTCAAAATTGTCGTCGGACATAATAGTCCATGTGGGACACAATGGTGCGTAACAAATATGCTTTGGTCAGCTATGTGAGAACCCCCGTGTTTACTTTAGGGGTTAAAGGGTAATTTTTTTATAGACAGTGAGACCAAGTCCAAACTCCAGTTTAAAAGACTTAACAGTATAGATCGCTAACCGCGTGACGCCCGTACGGTATAGAACTTACATATATTCCACACTGCTGCCGTCGTGCCCAATTGCGAACATCCATATTTTGGAATCATCTCCTAGTTTTCAAAAACAGAAACGTTATTATCATCTAGATAACAAAATAGAGTAAAAACACAGAGTTCTGACTGTGGTGCTATTGCTGTTTTTCTGACGACGACAGTGATACACGGCTAAATCTACCGAAGTAATCAATTTCTAAGTGAACATTTTGTTCTCTGTTTGCCGTGATTTTTTTTTTTTTAAGTTTCTCATTAACTGATTGATTGTTTTTATGTTAAATTTATTTTGTACACATCCTACAGCGCAAGTACCATACCAAGATGGTGATTATGAAACGAGAAGAAATGTTCAGTTTTGTATGTGGGAGGAAACCCACACAATCAAGTAGGGCCTGAAAACCCAATCCACATGCAAGGCTCTGTTTTGAGATGGGATTCGAACCGGGGTCACAGAGTTCAAAGGCAGGGAAATGAACCACTGAGCTAACCTCATGCCCAATTCATTTACTGAATCTGTTATGTACAATTGGTTTTCTCCCTAAGCATTTTAAAGTAAAATAAGGGTAGAACTCACTGTAAATCCCCATATATCATCAAGGATCTACAGAGTTTCATGCATGGGGGGGGGGGGGGGGGGGAATCAAGCAGGACTATCTAGTTAACAGACAAACTAAAGCAGGCATGGGATTATATTCTGTCGTGAGGTACTAACCAATGTATCCCCACCGCACAGCTTTTACAATGATATTGATCATGTAAAAATGAACAAGTTTGCCAAGTTTTAAAACTTACGGACAAAAATGACAGAAATTATGAGGAAAACACAATTTTTGAAACAAAATTGGCAAAAAACAGTTGAAAAACGCCCTTTAGTGACAATTTTATGACGTCATCAAATAGAACTTGGTCAAATGAACATCTGTGGCAAGTTTCATTAAAATCGGTCGAAAACTTTGGAAAATACTGAGGGGCACTATGTGCCCCGCCTCCCGGTCCCTGTACATCCCGAAAAAGCTCGGTCCTGATAGGGTTAAAGGGTTATGCTTTATGCATTTTTTTCCAAAACAGTTTGTTGGTGTTGATAGCACAAAATAAATACAGAGAAATCATTACGGTTTTCCGCTGTTGGCTGGTGGAAATACCAGGAAACAAATATATATCTATGGCCACAAATTTAAGCTTTTCGATGAGTAAAAATGTAAATTCGGGATCACTCGCTTCGATCATGAAGGGGGACAAATTCACCATTAAGTGATACTATTCAATATTAAGTAATGTTTGAAGCTTTTGCATGGTGTGGTTAGTAAGAAAATTACCAATAAATTGCAAGTTTACTAGTAATAGACCAATAAACCGCAAGTTTACTAGTAATATACTATAAACGCCCAAACCCATCTTCTGCACACTGAGGTTGTATAACCGTACCTGTAACTCCCGAGGTGCCATGTACCTGAGCAGTAAATTCCAGTGTCCCAGGTCCAGCCAAAGCTATCGCTGAAAACACCAATGCAATGGCAGCAACTACACCAATAACAACTACAGCCACAGTTTGGATAAGAGGGTTTTGTGAAGACATTTTGTTGGAGGGAACCAAATCGGCGTCCATGCGATCGTAACTGGGCTCACCACTTTGCGTCATGGTATCTCGTTGAGCAGACAACTACAACTACAGCCTTTTAAATAAATTTAAAGTGGTCATGCATATCAGGTCGTATGGTACATTATTTCCTGTAGTAAATCGGTTGAAGGTTGAAGTGAAACCAGTAAAATACTTATTGATGAAGTCCGCAGCAGCTTTAGCAAAAGTGAGTGAAAACGGAAGGGATTATCTTTCCAGAAATGTTTAAGTCGTATATGAAACGGGAGGTGCAAATGTATACAGTAATAATATATAGATGTATACCAAAGGTTTTACCGTAGGCTGACAACGATAGTAAAAGTTTGATTTAGTGAAAGAAGCTTAGAGTGTAAACTTCTTCCACGAAATCATAATTAGTCTTAACAGTGAGTATACTGCAATCTATAAACATACGATAAACATACAAAGGCCAAATATAAATGAATAAGAATCAAACAAAGCGAAGATTATAAATTGCCTCCATCCCCGTGAGAAGTAGTGAATAAGGAACGAGGACCTAATTGCATCCTGCTAGAAGGACAGCAGGAGAGCGTATGCTGATAAGCATGCGCAATAGTGGTGGGCAGTGGTATGGCAGGTGGACAGACGCGAGCCACGCCTCGCGGCAGTGTATGGCACGAAGTGGGTTGGAACATGATGCAGAATGCATCATGTTGTAGAGCGTCTGGAAGACGCAAATTGTCTCACGACAGCGTGACTGAGACAAAACGTTATTGTTTGTTTCAGTTGGGAGGTGCGGGGTGATTTTTTAAAATCACGGAGCGCCGACTGCACGCAGCACAAAGGAGACGTTGACGACTCGTTTGTATTTTCACGAAGTGAAAACAAAGCAAACGTCTGCACGACGAGGCGTTGAGGAAGACGATCAAGGGAGGATCGAGTAGTGTAAATAGTGTGGTATTTGTATAGGTATTTGTTTTTGTTTTCTTTTTTACCTTAAAATGTTTAGCTGTCTTGTTCCCCTAGTTGTGTATCTCCGAACGTGTTGAATTTAAATCAAAGCTCTAATGCGTTGACAGGTGGCTAATTGGATCCTAACCCGAGTACCTTAGGTGTTAGGCGGGGGTAGGCCCGGTGGAGCAGATTACTTGTCCCAGGGCTGCCCTTCGCGACGCAGTCTACGCTGGGCATATGGGATATGTCTAGTATTTGATGGATACTTGTTTTAATGTTTGCCGCTCGCCCTGAAGTAACAACGGTCTGAGTACATATCCAAGGTATGTCACTTGAAGTTATTTATTTATTATTTTTTTTAATTATGATTGTCTATAATTTGTTTTTATTTTCATAACTTTTTCCTTTTAACAAAAACACTTAAGCAGTTTTATCAGAATAATGTGGTCAGTACTCAGGCGTTTAATAGCTTTTCCTGATTTGAATTATTCAACTTTGTAATGGACACATAACACATCTCCCAATCGGGTTTGGAAATCGGCATTCAAAGCAAAGTTTGAATGTTGAATATGGAACAGCACAGACATGCCAAACAAGAAACACGATATTGAAGAGGCCACTGGATAACGTCTTCCTTAAGAAAACATTATCTTGAAAACCAGGGTCTTGGCCATGGGTTTGGAGGGGTTTTCAAAACTTATCATCCTCTGTTTTGGTTCCAAGATGATAACTTGCATGGCAACCAACCACAAGGTTCAATTTCTACTAACAAACTATTTAGAAACAAAAAAGACAGCAATATCTGTATTAAAGCAGATATATCAGATTGAGGTCACAACTCAAATTGCCTACTTTGAAAATGCTCAAATATAAAATTGCGCATTGTGAAAATGCGCAGCTCGAATCTGCGCAATTTTAAAAATGCGCAAAATCTCAAAATTGCGCATTTTGAAAATGCGCAAATCGTTTTTGCGCATTATGAAAACACAATTAATTACAATTACAATTCGCGCAAACCAGGTTTGCGCGAATTGTAATTACAAAAACAAGTTCCTTCAAATAGTCTAATTTAGTGTAGGTTTGCCGCCCTTCATATATTTGCCTCTCGTGTGTCTCACCCAATGTCCTTGCTTTACTGCTGTTAAAGTGGTCAAAAAACAAGCAAATAAGAACAACTATTATTACAGATGTTGGCTTGAACCTACTCGCTCATGGGACACTGAGTTCAATAAGATCCGTCTGACTGTGCAATTCAGAACGTTCATTGTCGGTATATGTTAATCTTTTTTCGAAATTGTGTTGACCATCACTTCATAAGTTCACTTTAAAAACTAAATTAGTCAAAGCAGCAATAATTAGTCATTTTAGACCACATTTTGACTAAAATAAGTCAAAAATGGCCTAAATGACTAATTAAGGCTGTTTTGACTAACTTTAGTTTTAGAGTGTTGTTACGGCTTTGCTGTCCTCCATTAGGGTCTTGACCATGGCTTTGGAGGGGTTTCCATGATTCATCATCCTCTGTTTTGGTTCCAAGATGATAACTTGGCTGGCAACCAATCACAAGGATCGATTTCTACTAACAGACTATTTAAACTCAAAAAGCGATATCTCTACTGAAGCAGTTATATCAGAATAATGTGGTCACTACTCAGGCGTTTTTAATAGCTTTTCCTGATTTGAATTAATCAATTTTGTAATCGACACGTAACACTTTCTTCCAATCGGGCTCTGAAATCGGCATTCAAAGCAAAGTTGAATGCTAATATGGAACAGCACAGACACGCCAAACAAGAAACACAATATTGAAGAAGCCACTGGATAGTTTCTTCCTTAAGAAACATTATCTTGAAAATCAGGGTCTTGACCATGACTTTGGAGGGGTTTCCAAAATTTATCATCCTCTGTTTTGGTTCCAAAATGATAACTTGCATGGCTACCAACCACAAGGTTCGATTTCTACTAACAAACTGTTTAAACACAAAAAGACAGCAATATCTCTACTAAAGCAGATATATCTGATTAATGTGTTCACAACTCATGCGTTTTAATAGCTTTTCCTGATTTGATTTATTCAACTTTGTAATTGAAGCATAACACATCTCCTTATCGGGTTCGGAAATCGGCATTCAAAACAAAGTTGACTTTTATAAATGGAGCAGCACAGACACGCTAAACAAGAAACACGATACTGGAGAGGCCACTGGATAATGTCTTCCTTAAGAAAACATTTCTTAAAAATCAGGGTCTTGACCATGGCATTGGAGGGGTTTCCAGGATTTATCATCCTCTTTTTTGGTTCCAAGATGATAACTTGCATGGCAACCAACCAAAAGGTTCGATTTCTACTATCAAACTATTTAAACACAAAAACACAGCAATATTTATACTGAAGCAGATATATCAATATTAATGTGTTCACAACTCAGGCGTTTTTAATAGCTTTTCCTGCTTTGATTTATTCCACTTTGTAATTGAAGCATAACACATCTCCCAGTCGGGCTCAGAAACCGGCATTCAAAACAAAGTTGACTTTTATAAATGGAACAACACAGACACGCCAAACAAGAAACCTGATATTAAAGAGGCTACTGGATGTCTTCCTTAAGAAACCATTATCTTGAAAATCAGGGTCTTGACCATGGCTTTGGAGGAGTTTCCACGATTCATCATCCTCTGTTTTGGTTCAAAGATGATAACTTGCATGGCAACCAACCAAATGGTTCGATTTCTAACAAACTATTTAAACACAAAACAGCAATATGTTTTGACGCAGATATAATTAACAGATTGATATGTTCACAACTCAAATTGCCCACTTTGAAAATGCTAAAATATGCATTTGCCCATTTTGAAAATGCGCAGCTCGCGTTCGCGCAATTTTAAAAATGCGCAAAAAATCTCCAAATTGCGCATTGTAAAATGCGCAAATTAGAAATTGCGCATCTTGAAAATGCGCATATTGGTTTTGCGCATTGTGAAAACGCGCAAACCTGGTTTGTGCAAATTGCAATTACTAAAACAATGTTAAGTTCCTTCAAATAGTCTAATTTATTGTAGGTTTGCCGCCCTTCATATATTTGCCTCCCGTGCTTTACTGCTGCTAAATGTCATTGCTTTGTTGCTGCTTAAAGTGGTCAAAAAGCAAGCAAACAAGAACTATTATTACAGATGTTGGCTTGCACCTTCTCGCTCACGGGACACTGAGTTCAATAAGTTTTGGCTGACGGTGCAAAACAGAATATTTATTGTCGGTATATGTTAATCTCTTTTCGAAATTGATTGATCATCCACTGTTTTGGTTCTAAGATGATAACTTGGCTGGCAACCAATCACAAGGTTCGATTTCTACTAACTGACTATTTAATTACAAAAAAGCGATATCTCTACTGAAGCAGTTATATCAGAATAATGTGGTCACTACTCAGGCGTTTTTAATAGCTTTTCCTGATTTGAATTATTCAACTTTGTAATGGACACATAACACATCTCCCAATCAGGTTCGGAAATCGGCATTCAAAGCAAAGTTGAATGTTAAATATGGAACAGCACAGACACGCCAAACAAGAAACACGATATTGAAGAGGCCACTGGATAACGTCTTCCTGAAGAAACCATTATCTTGAAAATCAGGGTCTTGGCCATGGCTTTGGAGGGGTTTTCAAAATTTATCATCCTCTGTTTTGGTTCCAAGATGATAACTTGCATGGCAACCAACCACAAGGTTCGATTTCTACTAACAAACTGTTTAAACACAAAAAAAGACAGCAATATCTCTTTCAAAGCAGATATATCAGACTAATGTGTTCACAACTCAGGCGTTTTTAATAGCTTTTCCTGATTTGAATTATTCCACTTTGTAATTGAAGCATAACACATCTCCCAGTCGGGCTCGGAAATCGGCATTCAAAATAAAGGTGACTGTTATAAATGTATCAGCACAGACACGCCAAACAAGAAACAATATTTGGAAGAGGCCACTAGATAATTTCTTCCTTAACAAAACGTTCTTTCACCAAATTAAAAACTGAATATGGTGTTATTTCTTTGTTTCTTCCACAATTTTGAGAAAAACCTGATTTTTTAAATCATTTAATATTTTAAATTGCTCATTTTTATTCCAAAATGATAAATCCGTAATTTCAAAAGGGCAAAGTGAAAAAAAAGTGTTTTGATAACGCGCGAATTTAAACTTGCGCGCTTTGAAAACGAGCAAAGCAAGTTTGCGCAATTTGAAAGCACATACAATTGCAATTCTGCATTAAACTGCTTTTAAAAGGTGTACATAACCCTTCTTGAAAGTAGTATAGGTACTTTGAAGGTGATTGCTTTTTTCATTTTGTGTAGATCAAACTCAAAAAATCTAAAAATTCAAAAGATCTGAAATAGTTACAAACTACTGCTAAAACTACTTTATTTAAACACAAAAAATACAAACAAAAATCCTTCAAGGATAAACAACCATTTACATGTGATTAGAACAACTTTGCTTATTTTTGTCTATTTATGATTTTATTTTTCATTAAAAGCCTAAAACAAATCAATCTTTGACAAGAAAAACACTTTTTATTAGAAGCTTTTTAAATTAGTAGAATTGCAATATTAAACATTTCCTAAAACTACTTTATGGTAATGCATTGGATTCGTTTCCTGCGTTGTGTCTTTGAAATTATTTAGATCATTGGAAACAATCTACGTCTTTTTCCATCGCATCGTCACCTGTCAAGGGGATCGATACAAGATTATGTACAACATGACATGAATAAAGTGAGAACAAATCTTTAATGAAACTTTGTCTTGACTTGCATTATCTTAAGTTTAAACAATACACAAATAGAATAAAAATAAATTAAAAAAAACAGAAATTAATATTCAGTGATAAAAATGTACAAAGGCCCTTATGGGACATGTAAAGGGGAAAATTGAACAAGTAAAAAAAAAATTTAATTGATTTCATTCTCTGAAAAGAACATCAATTTTCGTTCTCTCAAAATTTGATTTTGTTATTTGGAAATTTGATTATGTTCCTTCGAAAACATTTCGTTCCCATCTGTAAAGAAACATTTCTTTAAGGGGCCCCGTACATGGCTATATAAGGAAAAGAAAAAAATATGTAAAGAAAAGAGTCTCGTTCAAGTGAACTGAGAAAAAAATGGTTCGATTAAATATCAAAGTTAAATATCCGAAAATTTGAAAATCCTTTTTGTAAGCTCTGTTTATGTTAAAAGAAATCATTTTTGCCTTTCCTGTAAAAATAATTTGAAAACATCTTTCAGTTAATTTTTCTTACCGTGTTTCTCGGTTACTTCGGAGCAAAGCCGTCGATAATCAGACGACATCAAAACTTGATCAAAAGCTGGATTCCACCAATCAGCGAGGCGGCTGTCTTTACGTACCATAATGCCCGCCCCTTTGCCATTGCATGTTTCGATTGGATCGCCTGGGGCAACATCGAGGTCTGCCTCAACATTGTAGAAGTTGACGTTGAGGAATGCTGCGTCAACCTGATGATAATGAACAGTGAGAAAGACAATGCAAAATAACTCAACTTTGTGTCGCTATTCTGATTATGCAATATTGTTAAATGAAATTGTTAATTGCTAATAGCTTTTTATAGACATCTTTATTGTCTTGCTGTTTAAATAATCCTTGTTTGGTAGTTTTCCTTGTGTAACAATACTTGTCTGTCTCAGAGTCCAATGGTGGTCTGTTTTGTCCTAGGGTTTGATCTCTACAAGTTTCGACTTAATCAGCCTCCATTAGTCCTCTTTCTACGGTACTGATTTTAGGTGTTCTGCCAATGAAAAACATATTGTTATTGTACTGTGGTTTTTTTTTTTTTTTTTTATTCTTCATTCGCCGTTCTTCATTCTGAAACTTTTGTGAAGAGTTTCGCATATTAAACAAGCTCGGAAAGACTTGAAACTTACAATACAAATGTACAATATAGCCTATAGATGTACCTAGCAGTAAGAACGAAAAGATGACGTCATCTATTAAATCAAAGTTTAACGTTTAGTGCACCAGAAAAAAAGTTCTTAAAGTATTGTGCAATTTTTATACAAAGTTTGATCCAATTTCGCCCCATTCGGTCGAAACCCGAAGTTGAAGTTTTGTATTTAAAAAAAAAATATATCACATTAACCATCAGCTTATTAGAATCTGGGTCCAATTTCAAAGAGCTGCTTAAGCAGAAAATATTGCTTAAAAGATGTCTGCTAAGCAAAAATGAGCAGGATACCAGTTACAAATTGTACATGTGACATGGTAGTTTGGCCGGTAACCTTATTCTGGTAAGCATGATTTTGTTGTGCTTAGCTACTTTGTGTGCTTAAGCAGCTCTATGAAATTGGCCCCTGGTAATTACCGATATTCATGGCCCTTTTAAACACCGATTATGCGAAAGATTTTTAGAATTCCACTCGTTCCTTCCGGTTCGTATACAAATAGGGATAAAAGGAATTGCCGCATAACTAGGTCTCGACCACCATGACTGTGATGTGCAAAACAATAATACAATCATTCAAACTCCCAAGAATACCTAAGGACAATTAAGTTACCAAGCGATTTTCACAATATTCTCGAAAGATACAATGTCAACCGTGTGATAATTGGAGTTTTCTACCTCTGTATTATTGACAGCTTGTACAAGACTCTCTCTGGTCAAAAAATGCTTGATCTTATCCGATGGAAGGTCCGCTCCCTGGAAGATGAACCAGAGAAATAAATATTGGTAATCGTTTGAAAATGTTCTATGGCTCATAAGCAAGGAATTGAATAATTCTAAAAGAAAACAAAGCGAAGAAACTATGAACTTAAAAAACGAAGACAATAAAATTCAAGTGTATTACCAAAATAAAGCAAAATATTACAAAAACAAATTAAATGAACCACCATAATTATATAAGATATACCTATATAAGATAAATAAAAAGTACAAACTAAACGGTTTCCACTAGTATTCAAATTTATAAAATTTTAAAGTTTTATGCAGTGATAACAATGAGCGTACATTAAAGCACCTCACCGTCAATTGTGTCCTTTTGAGGCAGTACTCGTTTGCCGAAAATCCGTCCAGGAACCCGATGGTCTTGCCGGTTAAGTCGTTCGCCATGAAGTTTCCGGGGTTTCCCTTTTTCACGTAAAACAAGCTGTCCTTAGGTTTCCGGAATGGATTCGTGAACGACACGGCGACTGCTCGCTCGTAAGTGTTAGACCACCCTATCACCACAATTGGAAAAGTATTTTTAATGATAAATTATGGATGTCTGGTTAAAAAGAATGACTTGTTCAAGACTTAATATTCAAGATCTTATGGTTGTCCCGAAGCATGTACTAACAAGAAGCAATACAGACATTGAGGCAACCTACCAGTGCATCCGTCGTACCACCCACTCACAAGCCCCACTCCTATGCGTGGTCTCTCTCCAACCTTCGACCTGAAGCAGTTTTCGTATACATCCCACATTATTTGACAATTCTTGTTGGCTCTTGCACACACTAGAGGACGCAGGAAGGGAAACATAAGCCAATTGAATGCGGTATTTGCTCACACAAAATATCAACTTCAAATCTTCAAAATAAAATTTAAAATTCCACTGCCATAATTTTAAGAGTTGAACACGATATTTACTGATTTTAATTTTTTGCATTGTATTAATTGATATTATAACACACCTCTCCCTGGTTCTTTATCCTGATTGGCTGAAACACGGTCGCGTGGGGTGAACTAATATAGCCTAGTGCATAAAATCTGCACCATACGCACCGCACGCGCTTCATTTGGGGGAAATAGTTCACAAAGCGGGAAATAGTTTCAAAAACCCAAAAACTATTGACTGGTAAAGAGCGCCCTCAAGAAAACGACGGCGTCTGCGGATGGAGAAGAATATCCGGCCAAGAAACCGCGATTTACTCTTCTAACCGACATTTTGGATTGAGGTGTGTTATAAAACACATATGGACTGGCATTATTCGGGCAATAGTGCACGTCTGACGGGGCCATTCTCATCAACATGATGTTGTTTTGGACTTTTCACACTTGGCCTTTTCACACTCGGGCCTGTGAGTGACCAGGAGAGGGTCCTATTTCCCTCGGCCTTCGGCCTCGGGAAATAGGACCCTCTCCTGGTCACTCACAGGCCCTCGGGTTGCATAGACGTGCACTATTTCCCTCATTGCCAGTCCATAATGTGCATACTATTTCTAGAAATTTTAACTATGGAAACAACTAAACATCCTCAAACTCCAAACCTAGACAATATGACGTCATCACTGTACTTTTTTTAATACATATTTTTGAAACAATGTTTTTATTACCTGCTTCAACGATGTCAACGGAAAACCCTCTTACCGTCCCGGACAAGTCGTGACTGTCAAATAGAAATAAAGTGCAAAATGACAATTGTTATTTCTGATAATGTGCAAAATTTCACATAGGCATTTTTAAAATGTGCATTTTCAAAATTACTCATTTTGAAAATGCGCAATATCAAGATTGCGCATTTTGAAAATTTTGAAAATGCGCAAAGCTTGTTTGTACAATTTAAATTTACAAAAAATATAAATTCCTTCAAATTAGTCTTCATCAGTGAGGTATGCCGCCCCTCTATCTACTTGCCACCCATGTGCCTCTCAACACAATGTCCTTGTTTTTTTACCGCTGCTTCAAGTGATCAAAAAAGAAAGCAATTGAAGAACAACAACTACTACAGATGGTGGCTTGAACTTACTCGCTCACGGGACACAGAGTTTTGTAAGTTCTGTCTGAGGGGGCCATTCAGAATATTCCATGTCAGAATATGTAAATCTCTTTTCGAAATTGTGTTGAACATCTTATCATCATCAAGTTGACTACAGCTACGACTTGCGTCAGGCATTATGGCAGATACACCCGGGTCCCTGTGCCTATATGTCAACGGAAAGCCCTCTTACCGTTCCGGACAAGTCGTGACTGTCAAATGAAAATAACCTCGATGGGCGGATCCAGTATTTTTATATTTATTTATTTACTTATTTATTTATTTATTATCTGTTTTGTAATTATTTTATTATATTATTTTATTTGCTTATTGGTTGGTTTGTTTGTCTGTTTGTTTTTGGATTGTGTAACTGTTTGTTTGCTTGTTTTATATATATTTATTTATTTGGGGGGCTGAGATTCAAGAAATATTTTTCAGTACAAAGAGTTACAAAGAAATAATCGAAGGGTGAAAAAACAGCACAGTACATGGAAACTACTTTACCGTTGGTATCTTATTCTATTATTCCTCCCTCTCTTTCTTAATACATCTTTTATTGAATTTAGGGGGGCTGCAACCGTACAACCCCTTAGACCCCTGGATCTGCCTCTGACGTAATAAAAATATTTTATTAGCTATTTCGGACTTAACATTTTGAACGAGACCACGGCATTGACTATCATTGTAGGTTTGATATTTCAAGTTCTTGTTAACAGCGTTCTAATCTAAACGTAACTCACCTTAAAATAAAATATGCCATATTTAAAGAATTGCGAAAGTATACAAAGAAAACAAAATGGTAAAGGGCTTACAAGTAAAATTGCTAACCGCAAGACGCCTGTAGAACTTACATATATTCCAAAATGCTACCGTCATGCCCAATTGCAAACACCCAGATCTTGGAGTCATCTCTTAGTTCTCTTAGTTCTGAAAAACAGTAGAATATTATCATCTACAGTCATAAAAAAAGACAAAAACACGTATTCCATGTTTTTATTGCTGTTTTTATGACGATGACAGAGATGCATATGGCTAAATCCAAAAACGTAGGCCTTATCAAGTTCTACGAACTGACTGAACATGCTCGTTGTTTGATTTGTGATCTTGTGTTTGTTTCATTGACTAAATCATTTATGTGTTGTTTTTCTCTCTGAAAATTTAAAGTAAAAAAGGGTAATACTCACGGTATACTCACGGTATTTAATATAATGTATTTCTTAATGTTCAACTTAACCAAAAGAAACAGGCTCTATGGCATTTCCACAAACAGGGATTGACTGACCCTCCTACAGAAGGGCCACCAGTAACCACACAGTTAAGTACAGTAGTTAACCTGTATCGGGCTTCGAAGTAGGCTTTCAAAACGAAGTTGACCGTAAGCATTGGAACAGCATTGTCATGACACAGAATCACAATATGGAAGAAGCCACTGGATATGTTCCCCTCACGAAAACGTTTTCTTGCATCAATGTAATTGCAAACTTGGAGTTATTTCTTTTTTCTCTTCCACAATTTTAAAAAAGCTGAATTAAAAAAATGTAATACTCTGAATGGATATATAATGAATATAATACAGATAATTGCGTTTACAAAAAAGTGCATAATGAAAAAAAGGACGTTTGGAAATGTGCAAAAAATTACTTGCGCATTAAGAAAAAGCGCAAACTCAAAATAGAACATTTTGAAAAAAGAATTTGTACATTTTTAAAACTCGCAAAATAACTTTGAAATTGCACAAACCAAACTAAATTACTAAACTGCCTTTTGAAGGTGTAAAATATATCCTTCAGGAAAGTGGTATAGGTGCTATCAAAGTGTTTTGTAGTGTACAAAACGTTAGACTTGTTTTTTAAATTCCTTGACATTAACTCGTTACAGTCAGCGGCGGATTAAGGAGTGAATGCGCTTTAAGTGTTGGATTGATTTGTCAATGCCGATTGCACATTATCCATGCCTGATGGCAGGGTGATTGCTTTGCCTTAGCACAGAGTAAAGACTGTGCTTTGAACTGACAAACATTTTTTTTAATCATAAGGTTTACATCATAATAAAAGGTGTGCCACCCCTTCATGTTTCGGCACCCGTTTTCTGTTTCTATTTGAAGACTAGGAAAACGATTCCTTGCATCGAATTAAATGAAAACTGAATTTGGATAGTTATTTCCACAATTTAAAAAATCTGGTTTATAAAACATTGAATATTCTTAATTGCTCAATGGATATGAGATATTGTGTTTTTAAAAAGTGCGAAATGAAATATGTGCGTTTGAAAATGCACACAGAATCACTTGCGCATTTCGGAAATGCGCAAAATGAGTTTGCGCATTTTGAAAATGCGCAAATTCAAAATAGCGCATTTTGAAAAAGCGCAGAATAAGTTAGCAAAATCTGAAAATTCGCAAGAGAGAAACTATGCATTATTAAACTACTTTTAGAAGGTGTAAAATATATCATCCAGAGTGGTACAGGTACTATCAAAGTGTTGTACTGTACAAAACGCTTGTTTTCTTTAAATTCCTTGACATTAACTCATTACGGTCAGGGCCAGATTAAGGAGTTAATGTTCTTTAGGTGGGTGGTTCGATTTTTCGATGCCGATTACACAAGATCCTTGCCTGATGAAGGGTGATTGCTACTGTCAAAGTTTGTTTGTACTTTGCCTTAGCATAGAGAAAAGAACTGACAAACTGAACAGAACTGCTCTGAACTGACAAACATTCCTTCAAATCATAAGGTTTACATCATAATAAAAAGAGTGCCACCCCCTTCATATTAGCACCCCGTAAAAATGGTCGATTTCTGTTTAAAGACTACAGAAGAGCACAGCAATATAATATATCTACTGAAGCAGATGTATCAGATTAAGTTGAAAACTAAAAAGTACACAACAATCTGCTTTAGAGTAGTGAACGGCTTTCTTAAAGACAACAGTCTAAGACGATAATCAGAAATAGTGCGATCTGTCATCTCACAACTTTCTCAGGATAATGATTGTACTAGCAACAATTTTGAGAAATGAACAAAACTAATGCTGTGTCTTTTAGAGTTGAACATAAAACTTGTTAAGAAAACACCACTTCAGTACCGCTTTGAGAGTGTGAATGCAATGGTCATTTTATACGTGTTGAGGTTAGGGTCTGGAGCCGGGTTACATAATCATTGATACAGAGCTTTATAGTATGACAGTATCATGTCAAAATGAGTTGTGATTGTACGGAGCCCCTAAAGCGACAGGTGAAGAAAAACAGTTGAGAAGATATTAGCAAAATGTTGAAATAATTGCGTTCCCTCGGAATCTCGTTTCATTTTCAGGGAAGAACTAACGTGTTCCCTCGAAGTAACATGATTCTGAGGGCCAAAATAGCATTTTAAGGGAACGAAATATTTCGAGGAGACAATTTTTTTCAGCTTTCAAATGTGTCCACTGTTCCTTTTGTGGGAAGTAATAGTCAAAGTACACACTTCAGTGAGATAAACATCCTCAATGTTTTGGTTCTGGATTTCTTCCTCCATGATTTGGTGTTGGTTGATTTTGCATTTATCATTGATAAGGAATAGGCCTATGATGTTAGAGTAAAAGAACACCATAAAAGAAAGATGGCCATATGTGGCACTATTATAACAAACTAATTTCTCATCCGGGGATGGACCCAAAGAATTGGGAGGGAGCGGAAACAAGTAGACCTATCCAGTCAACAAACAAATTTAAGCCGACATGGTTTTCTTTTTGTTTGGGGGCTAAATTTCCCCTTTCCACGGCATGGTCCGCCATTTTCAACATATTTTGTTTCCGTCCCGTCCCTTCACAGAACTTACTGTAGCCTACCTATAACTTCTTTGGTGTCTTGTACCTGACCAGTAAATGCCAGTGTCCCAGGTCGAGCCAAAGCTATAGCTGAAAACACCAGTTCAATGACAGCCACTACACCAACAAGAAGTACACCCACAGTTTGGATACGATCAAGGTTTGATGAGGACATTTTGTCTGATTGAACTAAATCGGCTTCCATGCGATCGGAACTGGGCTCGTCACTCTGCGCCATCACTGAGCTCACTGCACTCCTCTAAATAATTTCCCTCAAAGGTATGTCTCTTTAAAAAAAAAATTTTTTTTAAATAAGATTAAAGGTGTAGAATAATGGAGAAAGGTTGTTCCACATCGAAAGAACAGGTCCAGCCAACCAGAAAGGATGCCCCAGAAAGTGAGTTTTTATTTTTATTGTGTTTCACAGCCATAAACCACAAGGTCCAGAGCAGCCTATGCAATTTTTTGCAACAATGAAAAATGCGGGCCAGAATAGAAATAAACATACATATGCAAGTCCCTATATTATAGCCTTAATATTACAAGTATTTAACAGTATGCTAACCAGGGTTGCTTCGCCAGTTTTACTTTCTACAAATGATAACAAATGAGAAAACAGCACATAATGTCACGGGCTGTAATAAAATTGGCACGATTTGTAATAGTGTAACATAAAAAATGATGTAGACTGTGTAACCAAGATAAATCAAACTTTAACTAATAAGGAACATATTAAATAAAAAACAAGGCTGAAACTATACGTACTTGATTAAAACTTTTAAACAGGAAATTAATCTGGAAAAACACAAATTACTGAGTCGTATTGAATTATATTGTGACGAGATTGGGTATACCGACACAAGTCTAATTCTGTCCTTATTTCGTGAGTTCTCGAACTTTATAACATACCGGTTTGTAAATGTTAAGCATCGGGGATAAAGAATATTATTTAATTGTTTTTGTTTAGTTTTTTAACCCACACACAGATCGAATCCCGCCCAGGAATATGCCTTTTTCTCCTTTTCCACTGGACACGGGAAAGTACGGAGTACTGTGCTTTACACACATCAGTTTATGGGTTAAAAAATCAGTCAATAAATAAATAAATAAATAATAATAATGTTCTTGAACTTTATTTGCAGAAGTAGGTCAGAGATGTTGGCGGAGTGACTGGCAGGTCTGTGTGGCCTATCTGGTGCAAGCAAGCTACCGGAAGCATGTTGCTGGGGACAAGAGGACAGGCGGGAGGTGACCAATCACATTGTGGTTTGGCGGTAGCTGCCAACTTTGTTCGGCCTGTGTTTTTCTCGTTTCGGTTCAGCACACTGGCAGGGCCATTGTTCACGTACACACTCTGCCGCTAACTGCAGGTAAAAACAACTTCTTTCTAGCACCATCATTTTGTGAAGTATTGACCGGTGTCGTGACAGCAGTGTGGTGTGCTCTGGCTGGCTTGTTCGGGCGTGCTGCTCAGCAAGCAGGTTCAATTGTGAAACTTTCTTTTGACTTTCCAAAAGTCACTTTTAAAAAGGATATTGAAGAGGCCAGCTTTGGAGATATTTATACTGCGAAACCGTTGAACCATAACACCGGGTCCACCACAGTGTTTGCTATAAAATACGCAAAATAGCAAAACAATTAGTTCACTTTCTCAAAGGGTGTGTTTATTCTTAAAAATGTTTGGTTTTTTTCACAGCAATATCTCTACTGAAGCAGATATATCAGATTAATGTATTCACAGCTTAGGCGTTTTCAATGGCTTTTGCTGATTTGAATATTCAACTTTGTAATTGAAATATTAGAGGACTACAAAACATCTCCCAATCGGGCTTGGAAGTCGGCTTTCAAAAAAAGGTTGACTATTAACAATGAAACAGCACGGACATGCCAAACAAGAAAAACGATAGGAAGAGTCCACTATAGATTTCTCCCTTAATTTATAGAACGTTTTTTGCACCAACTTAAATGAAAACTGAATTTTAAATTTTTCTCTTCCACAATTTAAAAAAAATCTGAATGATCAATGAATGTTCTGAATTGCTAAATGTTATACCATAAAGATAATTCCATAATTTAAAAAGTTCAAAATGAAAAACCTGCAATTTTAATGGCACATTTTTTAAATGCGCAATTTAAAAATTGCGCATTTTAAAAATGCGCAAATTCAAAAATGCGCATTTTGAAAATGCGCAAAATGAGTTTGCGCATTTTGAAAATCCGCAATTATATTTTGCAAATTTTGAAAATGCGCAATTTCAAAATTCCTAAACTCAACACGTGTAAAATGACTATTCCATTCACACTGTAAAAATGCTCCTAAAGTGGTGTTTTCTTGACAAGTATGTTCGAATCTTCTGGTTATTAAAAGGCACAGCATGACTTTTGTTTCACATTTCTCAAGTTGTTAGTTTAGTAAAGCATTATCCTTAGAAAATTGTGAGATGACAGATCGCACTTTGACATTATCATCTTTAGCTCAGCATTGGTCACCTGACTGTAAATGCTTCCATTTTTGCACAAATCAAGATATATAAAATAGAACCATACTGTGACAATTTCAGCTCATTTCATTGTTTGATTTGCAAGAAAACGGTAAAAATGCATTCGGCATAGTTGTACACATTCCTATAGGCAGAGTTTTCGTCTCACTGAGACGAAAACTAATTTTGGATCATATTTTATTTATTATTTAAAAACGATAACACTTCAGGCAGAAATATTTCAAGGAAAGTTTTCTACCATCATTATCTTTATACCAGGTAAGGTCATCTGTAAACATTTATGTTTTTCTTCTTACCAATGTTAAGCTGGGGGCTTTAAAGCACATTGTTCAGCATTTTAGTGCTCATGATAATGTGATTTTCTAAGTGCATGTAAATCTCTCTTTATTGTCCTTTAAATTACATAAACCTACATTGACTACTTTGTATTTGTGGTTCTAAGTGATTTGAACTCGACACAGTGTAGCGATTGAAAATTAATGTAGCGAATTTACTCCAGATTTTATAACAGAAGAGTAACTAAATTTATTTGTGAATGGTCATAGTATTGAAATGATGTTCTGGAATAGGAAACAAAGTTTTATTTTAAGTGGCCGGACCATCTTGAGGAATGCTCATGTGTGAGGTGGTTCCAAAAGTTCATTTGGTTATTCGTGCTGATTTGCAATATTTTTGCAATGATTTTGAATATTCATGGTTTGGCTTGAGCGAGCAGGTAGAAAAGTTCTTGAAGTTCTTCCTTGGGTTGAGAGAATAGTAATATTGAGAGAGTTAATTTTTTCATTCGGCATCTGAGATTGTTTCCCCCATCAGATAATTATCCTGCTCCGTCCTATATAGTGGGGTGCACACGGCAATATGTAACCAATCGGCGGTATTTTTCTGCCAAATGAGCTTGCATCCCTGGACCCGAGATTGCTCGAAGTATTTCCTGGGTCTGAGGTATAATTTAAGTTTGGGATTTGGAGAACTTTCATTCATCACAGATGGTGAATCTCTCTCTCCATACTTCCGAATTTAAATAAGACTCGAAAGGTAATCCCGCCAAACTATCATGTAAAGCACATTGAGATTACTCGATGATGTATATGCGCAACACAGTAATAAAACATTGCTGTTACTAATTTGACTACAACAAGTAGATTTAACAGTTTTAAATCAAACAATCCGATAAGAAACTTTCTTTTGACTTGCCAAAAGTCACTTTTAAAAAGGATATTGAAGAGGCCAACTTTGGAGATATTTCTAATGCGAAACCGTTCAACCATAACACCGGGTCCGCCATAGTGTTTGCTTTTAAATACATTAGCAAAACGATCAGTTCACTTTTTTCAAAGGGGTGCTTATTCTTAAAAATGTTTGGTTTATTTTTAAACAAATTCATTGAAGTAAGGCAAGAATTACAGGACCACCTCAGCCAGCCAGAAAGTCGACGATTAATAGACTTTTTAAACACATAAGAGCATAGCAATATCTGTACTGAAGCAGATATAATCAGATTAATGTGTTCACAGCTCAGGCGTCTTCAACGGCTTTTGCTGATTTGAATATTCAACTTTGTAATTGAAATATTAGGGGCATTTTCAAACATCTCCCAATCGGGCTTGGAAGTCGGCTTGACAAAACAAGGTTTACTGTTAACAATGAAACAGCACGGACATGCCAAACAAGAAACACGATAGGAAGAGCCCACTGGATAATTTCTCCCTTAATTTATGAGAACGGGTTTTTTTTTTGCACCAACTTAAATGAAAACTGTATTTGGATAGTAAGTTCCTTCTCTTCCACAATGTTAAAAAATCTGATTAATAATTAATTATTCTGAAATGGTAAAATGTATACCATAAAGATAATTCCATAAGTTAAAAAGTGCAAAATGAAAAACCCGCTTTTTGATAATGCGCAAAAATTTTATTTGCACATATTTTAATGTGCAATTTAAAAATTGCGCTTTTGAAAGTGTGCAAAATTCAGAAATTGCGCATTTTGAAAATGCGCAAAATGAGTTTGCGCATTTTGTAAATGCGCAATTACATTTTGCGCATTTTGAAAATGCGCAATTATAAAATTGACTATTGATGATATGTAACCCATCCCCTAACCTCAACACGTGTAAAATGACCATTCCATTCACACTCTAAAAGCACTCCTACAGTGGTGTTTTCTTGACAAGTATTATGTTCCAATCTTCTGGTTATTTATTAAAAGGCACAGCATGACTTTTGTTTCACATTTCTCAAAATTGTTACTAGTAAAACATTATCCTGAGAAAATTGTGAGATGACAGATTGCACTATTTCTGATTATTGTCTTAAAGCCCAGCTCAGCATTGGTCAACTGACTGTAAATGCTTCCATTCTTCGCACAAATCAAGATATATGTAATAAAACCAACCTGTGACAATTTCAGCTCATTTCATTGTTTCATTTGCGAGAGAACGGTAAAAATGCATTCAGCATTGTTGTACGCATTTTTATGGGCAGAGTTTTCGTCTCACTGAGACGAAAACTAATTTTGGATCTTATTTCATTTATTATTTAAAAACGATAACACTTCAGGCAGAAATATTTCAAGGAAATACACATTTTAGTGTTCATGACTGACTCCATAAATTATTGTGTTAATCCACTTGATTTTGTTAGT
The DNA here is from genome assembly GCA_911728455.2 of Marthasterias glacialis. Lineage (NCBI taxonomy): Eukaryota > Metazoa > Echinodermata > Asteroidea > Forcipulatida > Asteriidae > Marthasterias > Marthasterias glacialis. Next base: position 25,037,913 of record OU452221.1, on the reverse strand, counting down.
GCATGCAAATCTCCTTTTATTGTGCTTTTAATTCCATAAACCTACATTGTTTACTTTGTATTTTTGGTTCTTTAATGTACATGTTATTTATTTTATTTTCCCAGCGCCTCAGAATATTTTTGGTCGTGGATAGATGGCGCTTTACAAATTTGTTTTCTACTTCTTCTTCGTCTTCTTTTTCCATTGCTACGTTTTACAGCAAAGAAAATAAACAAAATTCATTCCCCATTACTGTACAGAAACGTACCTTTAACATTGGCCCATGTAAATGTCATTACACCCACCATCCGAATTCGTTAGTGCTGTTGACAGGAACAGTGATAACCCCTACGTGCATTGTTTCCTGAAACAAGGAAATTTAATTCCCCCAATACATCCGGAACAGATCAAAATATATCAGGGCGTTTAATTTTACCCATGCTCAAAACGTAGCGCCGGAAAAGCATTTTCCTAAAATTGTACACCCCGTGTGGTAAAACGACTTTTAAAAAAATGCATTATCGACAAGTATGTCCCCACAACTTTTGCGGATAACGAACAAGTATAAAGATGGTCCGTTTTGGGCCGATTTCACCAGAAAATTTGGATTGGAATTCTAAGTACACTGTAAAATACTACCGTAAAATTTTAGAGTAGATTACTGGCTGCGCGAGTAAATAATACGACAATATTACTTTCAATTTCATATAGTACCTTTGGGACGGATCAACAGCCGTGGAAATATTTCTGTCTGAAATACCGTCAAAGCCGACTTAATAGCGATTGAAGATCTCCAAAATCACCGTTCATAATTTCAATCGCGCCTTTAATAACGTAATGTGCTTTCAAAAAATATGGTTCCGCGATAAATCACTGCCCTTGTCTCTTTAATTGGTGGAAATGTTTACTGACGTCACAAGTCTCAGCCTACCGGTTTGGTTTCAAGTGCTAAGCAGGAAGAGTTGGATTCCGTGCATAAAGGACACCGTAAGGTCACACACGTTTATTAAAGGGGTAGGTACGCACGTACAAACTCGTTCATCTTCTAAGGAAAGACATTTTAAGGGTTGAACCTTTCTATTTCATATAGACCGTATAACCTTTGTTCGTAAAGAGTGACGTTATACATTCCGGTGCCTTTCTGGCAGGCAAGATACTAACACTGTTCAAAAGGAAAATTTTACCATTTGGGTCATAGTGTCCAGATAAATTCAAGAGTTATAAAAGTAACAGCTGGACAAGTTTTGAGATGTACTCCTTTCTTTATATCAAAAGTTGATAAAAAAAAAGGAGAAGAATAAAATGAATTAAAAAACAGGACAGCGCCTTTTCCATAAAATAAAAGCTTTATTTTTTTTCCATTGAGCTGTGTACAAATCGTGGCTGCAGGAAGTCCAGGCTCTGTGGCTCTTGTAAACATGTGACTCAGCCTGTGTAAATGAGACACTTTGAGGTAAAAATTTAAGTCCAAATTTCATCATGTTGAGCATCCTCCAGGATTAAAAAGACACCGAACTGACCTCTACAGAGTTGAAAGTTCTGGTTTGGAACCGTAAACTCTGTAGAGGTCAGTGTGGTATCGTTTTAATCCTTGGAAGATGCCCTACATGATGAAATTGAAATTTACATTTTTACCTCAAAGTGTCTCATATCACACAGGCTGAGTCACATATAATGTCACGGGTCACATGGTCTTTACATGAATGTTATCGTTTCCTCAGCAGCCTTGCCCTCGTTTTACCATCGCTCATGTTCAGTTTATTTGTAATGTACTAGTTTGTATTTGTGGAGTGAAATAAATAATGAGCCGTGGGGGCTAAAGCAGCAATTTGAAAATGTATTTCTTAACAGAGGATCAGAAAAGGAACCCAACGATGATTTGTTGTCAGTTACGTCCCAATAATTTTACCAATTTTTACCCAATACTCTTTTATATAGCAGCGGGTACCGCAGCCATTAGAATTTTCCATTACGTGAGAAACGATTCATGCATGAAATATTTCTCAGATTTAATTTGTACTGTTTTATTTAGTATAAACCTTTCGCACTAAAAAAAACGATTTTGCATTTAAACAAAATAATGCGCACCCATACTTAAACCACTAAATTTTACATCCTTTCAGTGGGGGGAGCCAACAAATTCTAAAAAGCGGAAGGAATGTAGTTACCCGGAATTTCCGGTGAACTTGGCTTTAAAAAAAAAGTCATAACTACAATGTCACATATCTTTAAAAGTCAGACTGCAAGAAATTCCACGGACGTTAATGTTGTGTGTGTATGGGTTGCAGCAGCCGGCTTGGTGTCAGCGCGTTGTAAGAACCGAATTAGGACAGTTTAGCTTGCAGCTATCTCGTGTGTGCTTTGCATATTATAGAGCTGTCACCGTGTGTGTGTGTGGGTATTGCTCGCTGGATAGCAATATTGTTAGCCTCTTATCTGTGCTGTGCAGAGGTCAGGCGAAAGTGGAGAGGACAACTGAAGCGGAGGTTCTGTAATCAAAAGTGAAAGTTGGAAAATAACGGTTAACGTTTCATTTAGAAGGTCAAGTAATTTTCAATTAACGATTGGAATTAGTCAAGGACAAGGATGGCCGCGGAGAAGAAGGAAATTCCTTGCGAGGATCGACAGGTATGTAGGAATTAAGGATATAATTTGTTTAATTTATTGTTAAATTGCATTTATGGTTTAGCTTGTCGACAAATCTAATTACTTTTTGCTTGTGGGTTAATTGTATTACAGATTTAGTACAGTGATTACCTCTGTTACACTGAAATAATTTACATAAAATAAAATAACCTGACTTTTTTACTTTAGACAAAATCTGTGATTGGAACAGTGTACTATTAGTGTTTTTATTTCGTTTATTTATTTTATTTTAAATATCTAGACATACAATGAATACAAGTTGAACAGGGGGCTGTCAAGGAAATACAAAAATAAAAAAACTCACCGAAAGATGTTTATAACCAGACCCATGTGATCAATACAAATCTACTATAGGTTTGTGCAATAGTTCGCTACCTTCGTTCTAATGTCATTTCGTGTTTTTAAGTAGTCCTTTGATATCAAAAAAAATATCACATATATTGTCCATGTCAAATAGTTTAATTTTCTTCCCTAAGTCTCTATACCTTTCACAAAAAGCTTTTTGCTGCATTTGGGTGTTTTATTTATTTAGTTAGTTAGTTATTTTTACGCGCAGTGGTGCATAAAGTAATTTTCTTAGGCTGGTGTTTAAAGAGACACACCCTTTCCCAAATCACTGTTCGATGCCCTTTTCAACAATTTGGGTAGTTAAGCTAATGTTTTGTGTTTGAAAGTGTCACACACTTTTGGAAAAATTAAAGTGGCAACCCCACCTATTCGGTCGGTTGGTATTATGACAGTGCCGATTGTTATTTAACATATTATGCCCTTGGCCCAATTTCATAGAGCTGCTTAAGTAGAAAAGCAGCTAAGAACAACACAATTATAAGGTTACCAGCCAAAATTCCAGTTGCATGCACAATCTGTGAGTGGTATCCTGCTTAGTTTTTGGAAGAAACTGCTTAAAGCAGCTCTCTGAAGTTGGGACCTGGTGTTCATAGCCGATATTTAAGACTCCATCTGAGATACGCAAATAGGTCGAACTAAGAAGAATCTTCCCAGTGATTCACTGTCCAGTTATGTATCAGAAATATTTGTAATAGTATAAATCTGGTAAACAGATATTCACTGCCTTGCATTCATGCAGCATGATGCAGCTCATTTGGAGTGCCGTCAAAATGTACCGAACAGCGGGGTACAGCTGCGTCAATTATTAGACTTCCCATACAAACAGATTTTATCGGAGATCAGGGCCCAATTTCATAAAGCTGCTAAGCGCACAGATTGCTTAGCACTGCAACATCCCACTTAGGAGAGACAGGTTACCAGCCAAAATACCGCATAGTGAATATCGTTTGTGACTGGTTCCCTGCTAATGCTTGCTCAACAGAAAATTTTGCTGGGCACCATTTGCTGCTACACAGCTGGTGATCAGAAAATATTGCCTGAGTGGCAAATTTCTTTGCTGGGCCATAAAATAACCGGGGCACCGTATACGGTATAAATGAAGCATTTCCGTTGAGCGAATTTGTTTTGCTGCTTTGCAAAATAGTTGTGCTTGTATCATCAGTATGCAGGGCCTAATTTCATAAATCAGAAAATATTGCTCGATATAAATTGTCCTTGCCCAGCTGAAATTAGCAGGGAGCCATCGATGAGCTTTTGCAAATTACACACAGTATTTGGTAACCCATTTCAGCAAAGTAACAAGGAAACGCTTCCGGGTTGACACAATTATTGTCAATGTATAATGCTATAAAAAGTGTCTCACTATATAAATAGATGTCGACCTCTTTGAAATGTCAGTTTAGATTAAAATCAGGAATTATATATCATTTTATTTCCAGACTTGGTTGAGTTTGGATGCTTAGTTATCCGATTGTAGTTAGGCCTAAATCTTACATACAGGACTCTTTGGATAAGGGGGCAGAGAGGTTGATTCGCCAATATTTTACACAGATAAAAACACAAGTACCAATTTCTAATAAAACGTCTTTTTATTTTTCTTCATCTTGCCTTGCCCAAATTTTCCCCATTGTTTTGCCCGAAATGGGAGGGGGCAACTGCCCCCACCCACTCCCCCGGCTCGTGTGCATTATGACCGTGATGCTTGTGACACCTGGGTAAGATTTCCCCACCATAAAAAGTCTCAATTCAAACTCTACAGAATAGTTATATTTGTTTTATTTCAAATTGACGTGGTAGTTTTTTTTACAAATGCTCTGATAAAAAGTTCAATCAAAAATGTTGTTATTCGGAAAATGGTAGCCCGAAAATTATATTTTTCTTCTCAGGTGCAACGCGAGGCATTAAGTATTTCAGGTGAATTGAAAAAAAAATCGCAACGCGTTCTTGAAAATATTGTGATGAACTAAAATTTATGAAAAATACTGTAACAAAGTTTTGCAACTTTCTCGAATGGTCTTGAAAAAGGACTAAATAATCCCAGATAACTTTACTGAATGTCTTGTCAAACACAATTATTCATTGTGTCTATACACTCAATGTACATCTATTTAAACTCTTAAGCAAAATTGTGTTCAAATCCAATTTAAATGAAAAGTAAAACAGTAAATAATCTGGACTATAGAAGAGAATAGTCGACTGAAAGTATATAACGAGGAAATAATTTATACGTGCACTAGATTTCCAATTGTTGTTTTTACAAAACCATTGCCGACTTCCTCATCTACAGATCCTGTTCATTACGCAAACTTTCAATACCAAGTTGTTGTAATTAATTGCATGGTGGACAAACTATAGATGCAGTTTTCATACAACGGTTTTTATCATTGGTCGGTGCACTTGACGTAGTATTTATGTTTGTATTTTGAGAATACGACAATGATTGTTCGAGGAAATAAAGACGCTTCTTTATCCACCAAATGTTTCAGATGCATACGATTATTAGTCCCCGCAAAATGATATCTTAAACTACGGGGATAGAGCGATTTAACTTAATTGATTGGTCATGCACCAAAGGTTAATCGTCGATCACAACTTGAGCTTGGGGTGGCGCTCCCGAGGAATGTTGGACATCTTTTAAAATTCTCCTTATTTATTGAGACGGTTTGAATTTAGTAAAGTTTGATTTGGTTTGATTTCAATTCAACCCGTTGTCCGCATTCGAGCACCATTGAGCTTAGCCAACAGCTAAACCTGCATCTGCAGTTATACTAAAAAGCAGTACATATTAACATAGACCAGCATTCTGCTGATGAAGACAATCAGAGCATACTGATCGAAACGTCTTAACCACCGGTTTTCAGAACCATCACAACTCATTTACTTTTATGTGCATTATATGCATATGTCTCCGCACAGCTTGCCAGAATCAAGCCCTTATTGTTCATTTTGAACTCAAAAAATCTTTTTCACAACTATACGCAAAACCTGATTAACATATTTTTCCATCAAAATCCAGAACGACATTTTTTTTATCCCAGATGCAATTATGTATATTGACAAAAATGGCTTGTCTGCTGAAACCATAACTCCGACCGTGGTTGTTATGAATAATCTGCCACTGGGGCAGAGCACTGTGACATACATCATAATCATCTCTAATAACAAGCCCTGACATAATCCATTTTAATTTATAGATTTTTTCTTCACTTCAGGGTGTGATAATTGAAATGTTTTTTTGATATACCTCTATATAGAAGGTCTTATTATTTTTGTTGACGACGGAAGTCATAAGTCATTATCATGCCGGCTCGTGTAGAGGAATATTCAATAGAAGGATCGAGGTTGGGCTATCTCACAATGTATTCGATTGCCGATGGCTGCCACCTCATTTCCATAGGTTAATGATTCGCTTTATAATTGCCCTTTGCGAAACCGAGTTTCCGGCTTTGGCTCCGGCTTCAGGCTCCGTCAGTTGTTTTGAAAACCTGCGTTTTCTTATGGAGCTTTAAACAGGCTGGCGGAGCCTAAGCCCAAGCCTGGGCCCAAGCTGAGGCCGTAGTTTCGAAAAGAGCCGCGTATTGGAGTTGGCGGGACTTTTTTTTTACAGGCAGTCATGGCGCTTGCAAAGGAAGATGGAGCAGAAATTGGCATGCATATCACACTGGGGACAACTGGACAGGATTGGCCTTAAGACACTAGTTCCTGGTTTAAAAATATATCTAACTAAATAAACATATACAGAAATATATTAGTATAATAAATAAATAAAAGTGGAAATGGCTTGGACATTGAAAAGTCTAACATTGAAAAGGTTGAGTATAAAGAATTGTCAATGGTGACAAAATTTATATTTCAACTTTGATAAATATGGTTTAATTCGAAATGTCACTTCAGCTTCGTTTTGGACTATTTTGATCCCAAAAGAAAGAAAAATAATGAAATACAAGGGGTTAGGCTACTTTGTGACTCGGGAAGAATCTCACGCTTGGCCGACGGAAGAAGTGGTGACGGTCCGCCTACACTTCTAACCTCCCGTTTCATTAATTTGTGGTTGATGTTGTTGTTTTATTTCACCACCAAAAACAAAAGGAAACAGAACCGCAAACCATTATCTATGACGTGTATTGCTGTTATGGTTGGATACCTGAGTAAATAAAGGGTTTGCCATAATTAGAACAGTTTAAAGCACGCCGACAACGTTGCTCATTGTCAAAGACCAGTATTCGTTTGACTCAACATCTACGTGAAAGAACAAACCTGTGAAAGTCTCGTCATCGGAGTCACGGGAAAATAGATGGAAAAAATGTTTTCAATCATCAGATCTCACACTTTCGAGAACAAAACTTTAATATAGCATTTCAAACAAACAAAATATTGTAACAAACTTTTGTCCACCATGATCGTCTATATCATGTCTGTTGTGTGCAAATATGTGAACATATATTTTTTTTTATCTCAATCTTACCAACGCTGTGCAGACCCCACGCAAAAGAAGGTCACTGTTTGCGCCATAATGCAAGTTTTTCTTAAAACCCGGCTGTTGAATCTACCTCCACACCAAGTTGTCTTGTTCCCCGTGTCCCATAAAAGTAAAAGCAATTATAATGAACCCTGATTCTCAAAGCACGAGGAAGAAATTACATCTGCATGTAATTACAAGTGATTCTTGGTTTTCAAGTGCGTATTGGAGACCATTTAAATTTGCAAACACCGTGCGCAGAATGTGAATAGCGCCACCACTTTCCTCCGTACCATTCGCTTGGATTGTTGTATTGGTGCTGGATATGTAGGGTGTACCACCCCCACCCTCCCTCCTATTGCGTCTTCACGTGTTCTGGAAATATCTGGAATTCTTTTGAGAATTTTAGGGGGAACTTCTGTACAAGAGGGGAAGAGTGTGTTAGGGTATTATGGGAACATTTTTGGGGCACCCTCTGCCACATATCGGGCATGGTATAGTTGTACCGCACATCCACAGTCCACACACAGTTTCACAACTCATTCGAAGACAATGATTAGTTGCTGTTATCATCCTCTAACGATTTGCCTAACATTCACTTTATTTATTTATGAGTTATTCTATATTTTTAATTATATTTATGTATTTTCTTATTCATTAATTTATTTATTTATTTGTTTTTGGGGAGGGGAGCGGTGGAGATGGAGTTCGTTCAACAACCCAACCGAGGTACAGTGCCTATAGCAATCTCTTAAACAATTTATTATGAGCAGCGAGAAAGAAAAAGAGGGTAGGGCATAGGCTGTATGAAATAGCAAACTGAAGTTGGGCAACTCAGGCCAGACACGCCGTGAGGAGGACGTAATGATAACGCAGCCCGTTTGCTCCAATCCGATCCTGTTGGTAAGTGATGATGTTTTTAGCCGGACGTGCAGCGTAACGACATTACATTGCACTTCCAGATCCAAAACGTCATCACTTACCAACAGGATAGCAACAAGTTATCCAAGTCCAAGGTGTTCAACTTTTTCGTGGTGGCAAGTGGTCGTTAGCTCGTTGGCCCGTTCTCAGCAGAATGATGATGGGCGTGGCCCCAATCAATGTTTAACCTTCCCGTTAACGATTTGGGTTGTTATGAAGTCTGGTTGTTCGCCTCCTGCACCACAGAGAAACCACCCTTATTACGATACGGTTCGGTGCAGACTGTTTATGCTGTCGGTCGCGTGGTCGTATCATACGTTTATCAGCACTACGATAGCTTAGAAATGTCAAATAAAGTTACGCGTAATTACCGCAAGACGATTAGTTTTATCAATCCATCGCAAGTAAAGAGTATTACTACGTGCCTAAGCTTAAATAGATAATTCAAATTTAACTGAGGGTAGTTGTCTTAAATTTGATATCTAAATAATGTAACTTTCTGACTACTTGAAGAAAAATCAGACGACTTATTTGTACTTCCGTACTGCCGCGTTATGTATCCGCATTCATGCTGCGTTCGTCGCCATACACCGGCCGTGTGCACTGTAAACTGTGCGCCGTGCACTAATCGCAGTCTAGCCGCCGACGGCTTTTACCTCCCTCTCTCTCAGTACTTTAACTTGCTTAATCCCTTTCGGAAATATCCACTTACAAGGGACCATTGGAAGTATCTCTTGCAGCGACCGACAGATTAATCTCCTTGGAATTTCTCAGACGAAACAAGGTGGTTTGTGTTTAATTTTTTAAGATGGGTGACGTCCAGCATGATACGGGAGAAGATCCGTACGAGTCCATCGCAAAGATCGACACGAGCAAAAAAGAGGTTTGATAACTAAATTGGTTCTGCTTTGATTTGGAATTCAAATTTGTAACATTTCTGCTCGCATTTGCTTAAAAAAAATAATGAGGAAGTATTTTTATGTAATTTGGCCGCCTTATAATTGTTTATTTGCCTGTTGTTTAAGGAAATTATAATTATAAAGGCTTTTTGCTGCTCGGTGTTTTTGGCTTTTTCCGGAAATGAACAATTGCAAGGCAGCTATTTAATTTAGTGTCACTGGCTGGCAGGGTGGAGTGGAAGTTTTGCATGGGACACATTTTGGCAAAAAAAATGTGTTGAAGTTCCAATCCAAGCCAAGTGAAAATCAAAAAGGGAATCATTGTAGAAGTGGTTTTTTATGCCCCATAAATAGTACCAATACTCTGGGAGGGAGTTCCAGAGTATGTGCATTATTTATGGGCTGGTTAAAAGTATTTGAAACAGGTGTCACATAGACATGTTAGATAGAGCAAAGTTATTGTTTTGTTTTGTTGTACTTGTTGTAAAGTTCTGTAAGCATGGTTAGTTGTAAGAATTATTACAATTATAACTAACAGTAACATCATTGTATGGCCTACTGATTTAAAGATAATGACCGACAAAGTGGCATTTGGATTCACCACCTTTTCCTTAATAATTCCAATACTACAACATGTAAGGTGTGTATGGTTAAATGGTATTCATTTTGATGCTTGAGGCACATTGTCATTTGTACCATCTAATCTCGATACACTCGTATTAGGTAAGGCGTTTCAACTGGTGGCAGTTCTACTCTAAGTGAACAACTTTCACCAAAGAGTGCATAACTTTCAAAGTATTAATTGTTGCAGCATGTTGACTGATTTAATCCAATAACACGTCCGTACAGTATACCTCAGCTCAGAATATGGATGAAATTGAGTTCATGCATGTCATTTGCAGGCTTGATACTTCACAGATCATGCAACAAGGGCAATTGCCTCTTGTCCCTGGTCATTGCTGGTTGCCGCGGTGCCCTCTAAGGCCATGTCACACAGGGCAATTTCTACATGCAACTCAGAGGCAACCAAGTGCACTACATGTACATGCAAAAGGAGCACTTCGGTAGTGCAACAGACATTCTTCTAGCTGTAATGTACTATCCCCAAGAATTATAATGAGAAAATTGAAATCTGAATGAACTTCCTTATTGGAGATTACCTGGAACTGGTTGGCTGTAAATTACCTCATGTGACATGGCCTTTAAAATGTTCCATTAGAGATTTAAATTTCTCTGGTACAGTGTACATGTACATGTAGATGTTTCCTTTACCTTTGAAAAACTGCTTTTGAAATGTCAGTCCTGATTAGGATGTGAAGTTGAAAGCTGTCAAATCTTGTTGTTGAATGTATGTTAGCATGATTTAAGCCCTACACGTATTGTGTTAGTGTAGTGAGTTGTGTACTGTACAAGTAATTAATTACAAACCATGCCACAATTTGATCGGTAGCCAACAGCTGATGGGTTTTGAGACAGTGGGATTTAGAACTGCTCCTAATTTGATTGGTATTAATTAATTTGTCCGCTCTAAAGGTAAAGTGTGGTATATTTGTACATAGTCTGGTAGAGGTGTAGTTGCCATGCTCATAATCCTCTGGTCCTCGAGTATTAACGGTCATCACAACTACATGTAGTAGAAGTGCTCTTTATTTCTATGCAAGCAATTTTTATAGCCGAACAAATTTCAGGCTCAGGTTTGTTTAGCAATAATATGTAATCTGTGCATGTGTGCCGCACAGGCTTGAGCATGACACGGCATCAATTAAAATCCTGCAACAAGCTTGATGCTATAATGTACGCTTGATGTATCATGACTGCACATTGTTGTCTGGACATTTTTATGATCTTGTTAGCGTGTACATGACGCTGGATTATCTCAAGATGTGATGATTCATGTCATGTGCAGCCTGTGTTCGCCTTGTTCAGAAGCAGTTTTGTCTTTATTTTGCAAAAGCGTGAAGGCTCAGCCTTTCGTTGCATGATCATGAGGCATTTGTAATACGTACTGTACAAAATTACTAGGCCTTAACAATATATGCTGATTGTACAGCTGTACAGGCAATTTCATCTTTGAGAGGGCAAGGCCATTTTCATTTTGCAAAGGGCATCCATTGGAAAATCTTAATGTCTATTGGGAACTTTCGAAGGGCTACAAAGGCCAAGACCAGGGGCAACAGAGGCCCTAGCCTTTAGTCAAGGCGCTCACGGCTGCCCGGATAGTGTAGTACACGAACAGCGCCACCACTGACTAGCGCGAGCGGCGGAGTCAGTGGTGGAGCTGTTCGTGTACTACACTATCTCGGGCAGCCGCGAGTGCCTTGACTAAAGGCTACAGAGGCCCTGGCCTCCGTCCGTGGCCTCCGTCCGTAGCCTCCCTGTAATTCCAGGCCTGCATAATACCAATGAAAAAAAACAGTTTTAGTCACTAAAAATGTTTTTTTCTTTTGCTGTTTGTAGACTGAGGTAAACATCTTTCCGCATTTGCAATGTATCCATGTTGCTTTAATTTACACAAATTGACCTAGTTGTACGTAATGTGTAAATGTACACCGACTCCAATAACGTACAGGCACACGGTGTACATTTTCAGTGAAATAATAGTATAATGCCTCCAGGTGTTGAGTTTCACATCCTTACACACTGTGCACCTGATCAGGTCATAGAGCAATGTATAAAAGATGGTTGATCATAACACAACATAATTACTGCACCATGTTAGATAGTACCATACATGTACACATGTACAGTGTACTGTTCATAACATGTTTTCTTGTCTTGTAGACTTTCAAAGTTTACATGTACATAGACCACACGACAATGTGTTGCACCTCTTCAAAGTGCAATGAATCTAGGTACACAATAGTACATGTACATGTGTATCAAAACAGTGAATGACAATGTACAACATGAACAAAGTTCATTCTGTTCATTTTTGACTGCAATCGTAGTTTTATTAGTGATTGTGTAGTCGGATTATCGTAGTCAGAGTTTTCCCATGGCATTTGCAGACAAGCCACACGGCTCATGCAGCTGTAGGGTCAGAGACCTTGACAGTGTCAGTCTCCACTATTAAGAAGGTCAAACTCGTTCACACAACAGACGTCCCCAGAGACAAAGTTTACCAGCAGTGGTCCTGAACTGCTGTTGTGTATGTATATGAGCATGCAACAATGTAACTGTCCTGTCCTGTGGATGTACAGCACAAGTTTATGTGGACAACAATAGTGCAGTGATGTGATTAGGGCCAACACAATGTACTCCAACTACATCCACATAGTACAACACTAAATCAATTGCTGATTAAGGCTTAGTGGGGACCTTTTAGAAATTGAAATAACAAAATGTTTGAAACTTTACTTCTTGACTTAAAGGCATTGCATACGTTTGGTAATGACTCTGAAAATTTTTGGCAATAAAAACTTACTTGGTAAGAAGTACAGCAGCTTTGGATAGTATAATGCATTTTGAGAAACGTTTCACTTCGAAGTACTGCAGTTATGGAGAAATATATCACTTTTTATCACCCAAAAATTTGAATCTGAGAAGCGTTATGGCCGTAACGCTTCTCAGAATGTGTATTCCAATGACGGATACTTCTTCTGCGTGAACACAACCGCTCCAGATTTTTGGTGATATCTCAAAAACGCTGCCACCTTTTGAAATGAAATTTACACAGGTTAGTTTTATGGTATATATCTACAATTATATAGCATTAAGGCAAACGTACGGTTCAAAAAACCAAAGGTATACTTTGCCTTTAACATATTGTCTAACCAGTTCTTGTTCAGTGGGATTTAACCGTTGTCTAACATTGTCATCAACATGGTTAATTTCACTTTAAATTAAATACATTGATAACAGTGCTTTTTGGACTAAAACAAAAATACAAGAAAAGTGGAAATTGTGAATGGTAAAACCTTACCCCATGGTGTCACAGAGCAGTTAATCCAACCGAGACCCAGTTTTAAAGTGTCAAATGATTTCCCTTGTAGGCCTATACACTGTATTTTGTACAGTCCGTATGTAGCTTAGCAATTTAATACTACTCAAAAATTGTCACTTGCTAAGTGATTCAATATTTAGCACAAAATACCTCGGGCTAAGTATTTTGCTATGCAAAATTGCTGGACAAAATCCTTCCTTGCATTTTTTTTTCAAATATTAGTTAAAATGTTTAGAAAATTGTGACAACACTGTATACGTGTACATGTTGAAGTGTCTGAATTAAGACCCAAAAAGCCACAAAAATTAATAATGTACACTTACACTGGATACCAGTATAGATACAACTGTAGGTTTCCCTGTGCTAAAACAAACAGCGGTCATCACAAAATCTTTTCTTGCTTTTTAAAAAATTTTTATATTAAGTTTAAATTTTTTAAATCATTTGACAAAATATTCTGTACATGTACATACTTGTGTGTGTTCGTCCACATAGAATTGTCTGAATCAAGAATAGAAATCGCAAAAATTACTAAGGCACCTTTTATAGTACCAGTATCGACAATGTACAATTTCAGGTTTCCCCATTGTGGCTAAACCAACAGGGTCGTCATCATGAGCTGAAACAGCAAATGCATTTTACAGCCAAAGCTGTGTGTTATCTGAAATTTGCTTGTAAAAAATGTTTTCTGCTTGGCAAATTTGCTATGAAAACACCGACGTTGTTTTTGTAAAAAAATTCCTTTTACACAACAGCAAGTAATTGTACATGTAATTTAAAAATGCTTGAACTTGTGCGTGCGTGCATGTACAGCTACACGTACAGCAGTATGATATCGCCGGATTTCCACGTCTGCACAATGCAATGCGTGGTTATCTACAGCTGACTACACACGCAATAAAGGACTGTTTGAATGGAAAGCTTAAAGTGAGAACAATACCCAGTACACATCAGCGTTGGTGACCTTCACAGATATAAAGGCAACATATTTTATTTGCATGCAATATTGTGATCGCTGCTTTCACCTTGTAGTGTAAGCCGTACTTAATGTGCACTCAGTATTTGATTATTGATATTTTGGGCTCTTAAAAATGTGGTGGTCAGAGGATATCAGTTGTTAAGTTACAGATTTGTTGAGATTTTGAAACATAAATTGTCAACATACATTGTACACACAGTATACATTGTACATTACATCAGGTTTCTTAATTGACACAGAGTGCACACTACCAGGCATGATATTCACCTACTTTAATCTGATTTCCAATTTTTGGCCCCTCAGAAAATTCAGCAAAACCTTTACTCAGTAGCCTGAAAAAAAATCTGTAAAAGCCTGTACCATAATATTATCATTGGTCAACCCTTGCACTCAATAAAACTGCCCTATATGTATGTACTTTTTTTGGGGGGCGGGGGGGCTAGATATCATGCCTGCACTACACAGTGAACATGGAATGACTTAATGTGTCTCCTGCATTGTATTGAACTGTAGTGAATTTCCTCTCAAATCAAAACCATTCCCGCAGAGGAATAAAATTACAAGGTTCAAACATGATTAGTCATACAGTTTGTGCATACTACGTGCTGAATCCATACTAGTGAGTTATCACATGTAGAAATCATGGCTTGAATTTCATAACAAATCTCTACTGGACTGTAGGGTGCAATTAGAAAGAGCTGTTTAAGCACAAAAAAATTAGCTTGAAAGCACAACAAAATTATGCTCACCCAGGCCTGATATTTCATGAAGGTAACAAAGGCAATTGCTGCCATGCCCTTGGTCATTGCCTTGGTGCCCCTTGACATGTTCCAGTACCAAGTTAAATTTCCCTCACACAGGTGCCCTTAACTAAGGAAAGACCGCCTTGCCCTTTTCCAAAGTATCAGGTCTGCTTACCATGATAAAGGTTGTCAGCCCAAATATACATGTACCGTGTCAGATACCAGTTGTGACTGATATCCTGCTCATTATCGCGCGGCAGAAAATTGTTCAGAGCAGTATGTACAGCTCAGGAGTGTCACCATGGTCACTGTACCAGGTTTACCGGCCCAGATGCTAAAGTAACTGGACTTGTGCCAGTGTTCTAGTGATGATTTCAAGCCCTGGAAAATGTACCGTTTGTCGTCTGGGCAGAGTGTCTGATGTAGAGTGTACATTGTACAGTGATGTGTTTCCCTGCCTGGAATAGTCACGCAATTTTATTTGCTCATAACAAACCTTCTAAAAAGTTAAGTTTGCATACATGTACATGTACAGTGTGTTTGTTGTGCAAACATTCAATGTAAACACATGATGTTCCAAACTTTAATTTGAAGAAAGGGGAGTTGAGATAAATGCATCCTGAGGACGTGAAACAACTCAGCAAAATATACATGCAGTACAACTGGTAGATTATAATGCATTGATCAAGAATTAAGTAGACATGCACATAAATGTAACAAGTTTACATCCCAATTTTCTGGACTATTCTAAGATACTGTAGTGTTTAAGTATGCATAGAAAGTTGAAAAACAATGTAAAAGCCTTTTCATTGTCGAGCTCTGATCCGTGCCGAAAGCTAAGCAGTTCTAATCTGTGTTGACTTCTTAAAATTTCAACATGGTTCAAATCCGCTCTGCTGTCACACTGCCTGCACGAAATCAGATTTTATGCTATCCGTGTAATTCTCTACACGGGTCAAAAACCCTCAACCCTCCTCCCTCTCCAGCTCCTCCCTCAGCACTCTACACACACAGGCCACCATCGGATTGAAATGTTGTGTAAAAAGGTGTGTCAAACTTACATGGGTCGGACCCGTGTCCAACACAGAGATTTTTCGCAGTGTGAAAAGGCCTTAACAAACATTTTATTGTACAAATGTACTGTAAAGGCCTACTGTATGAACTTGTCTAATTTATAATGTAAGCTTACTCAATTGATGGCTGACTTGGTTCAATCTTATGTGAACGTTATTCATTCAAAAGTCAAGTTGATAAGCATTCAAAACTGGGTTGTTGGTAAATAACTATTTAAAGAAACGATGGTGGTGATGATGATGATAATGATGATGTTCATTCTTTATTTATATTGTGAATTTATATATTTCTCCCTTTGTTTTTTGTCCTTGTTTACCATTTATTTAGGTGGTTCTTGGACATGAGATCGGATCGGGAGCACAGTGTCTTAAGTGTGGACCAGCCTGCACTGGCTTAGAACTCCACTTCTGGCGGTAAGAATCAGGTTGATTCCTTTGAGACATTTCTTTGGTATTGTCTTGGTCAGGGCAGGAACTTAACCCAAACCATCATCATGAAATTGAGACCGATCCATTAAGCCCCGCCCTCGCTGTATTGACCAATCATAGACGTGACTGCGCAACCCAAAGTCCGATAAACACGTTAGTGCATATGGTGCACGTGCACAGTTGGCGGGGCTTAATGGATCAGTCTATTGGACCCCGAGGTGGTTTCTGGGCACCCTGCTAAAAGCATCAAAATGCAACACAGTTGAAATGAAAACTCTGCTAAATTCAGCAAGATGCAGTTCGGAATCCTGTTGCATTGTGAAGTGAACTGGTTTACGCCAGCCTTGACACTGGCTGTAGCACCAATATGCATTAAAGTTGGCTAGGGACTTGGAGTGCACACTGACACATCAGGACCCTCTAGAACCCTGCTAAATGCAGCACAGTGCAACATACATGAAGTATGGGATTTGATCTGCATTCACCCTTAACTGCGGTCCACTGGTCAAATGTCAGTTGAAACACCCAAGGACCAGGACCAGTCAAAACTCATTCAAGTGATCCGGCTGGCTAGTTCAGTGTTGAAAAGTAAAGACCATGAAATAATGGACTAGGGAAAAAGCTGGTGGACTACATGTAGTAAAACAAGCTACCTGTACAAACTGGTCCCGCTTGCTAATCAGTCACTGAAAAAGTAAAGTGCAAACGCAGTTCAGTTGACTGCTAATTGCAACAAACTACAACAACCTTTACCATTTGGAGCATTTTGTTGTACACAGTATGTACAGTGTATGCATTTGGCAAGGAAAGTGCTTACACCTTAATATTTTGTTGAGCCATCTTGTTTTCATTTCCCATCCCTAAATTTGTTTAACCACACCTAGACTGGACAAAGTAGTCCGGTTCTCTTGAATATTGTCAGGAGTTATCATTATAAATCAATGCATGCAGAAAGGGAACCTGACGATATCATCCCCGTGTGCCCTACATTCTTTCATTTGATCACTAATGGGTTGGCCTTGGCCTTGGCATTCATTTCCTCAATTTGTTTGCATTGCTCCTGGTCTTTTGGAAGTCGGGAAGTGCCTGTCCCATTTAAAGGCAGCGCCTATGAACCATGTTTACCCTAATTCCCTCAGAGTGATCTGTACAAGGATCCTTCCTCAGTCGTTATGATACGCTCAACACCCAAACTTTTGGACTCTGATTATCATTATGGATGTAAGCCAAATACCATGTAAAGCATGATCAGTTTGCTAGTGTAATCCTCAGTCCAACATAATCAAATGAAACACGGAGTTGGATTTGGAAATGTTGCTGTGGTTAGGGATTTTTAAAGAGGAAATATTTCGTTTTCACTTATTTGGCGATTTACATGAACTTTGTAACTTCTTACATTTTAAGTACTTTTCCAGCTGAACATCAGCTCTCTATGGGGATCGTAACCCAAGCATATCCCAAGAGACTGAGATGGGGAAACCCGGTTCCTGTATGGGGAGTTAGTCTCTTATGACTAGAGGCTGTGTGGATGACAAACTCATCTTCACTCCAAGACCATGAAGACACTAAGGGTAGAAACTCAGTTTTAGTCTTTGGATGTGGGTAGCCAAGCTTTGAGGATGTAGCCAAGCTTTACACGGGTACAATATCCCAAAGGACCGAGATCTGGAGATGGGAAAATCCTGTTCCTGTCTTGGGAGTAGCGAGGCGAGTGGCCATGCTCTGGGGATGACAACCCAAGCTTGCAGTGTTGATTCAAAGAAAATGTAATACGGGAAGCCCTGTTAAATGTTTACATGCAGGTGTACGTGTACCTTGGGTGGTTGGGGAGAGAGGTTGGCCAAGTTCCCTATGGGAATCAGAACCAAAGTTTTCAATTCTGGGTAAACCCACACAAATGGCTTCCAAAGTGTGCTTCTGACTGGTGGTCGCAGGTTTAAATCCCGCTCCAGTCAATTTTTTTTGTTCACCCCAAAATGAGAAGAGAACATGGTAGTAATAACTACAAATGTTGCCATTTATTTTTGTCCTCATCTAGATTCAAAGGCACATGAGGATTGTGCTAAAGAAAAGGAAAAAAAACTGTCAAGGAATTTTAAGAAATTGGAGAAAATAACCTTTGCGATTTATACTTCCCCAACTGACCCTATTATTGGGAGGCATTTGAACAACAAATGTAAAAGAATCTAATTATATTATGTAGTGGAGTTTGCAGAGACACGATAGAACTCTCCAAATGAGTTGCGGGGTTTCTGAAAAGAACCGATGGCCAGACAACTCGACGTTTCGTTCAGTATCCTCTGATCGTCTTCAGGAGAAATGTGATCGTCTCCAGGAGATAATGTAATAAGAAAAAAACAAAACAATGGTCTTCCTTTTTTCTTGTAATCATTTCAACAGGAGGATTTGTAAGATCTGTAAGTGTTCCCCAGAGGAGCATGCAGTCAAGGTACAAGAGCAGGAGACAGTCCGCAAGGTCGGACGCCTCTTCGACGCCTCTAAATTGAACAAGTACACCATTGATCGCATGACCATGGAACACACCGAGAAGATGGCCATGCCCGACGCCGAGACGGCCACTGCTGACACCGACGCCGCCCAGAAAATAACCTTCGAGTGGATCCCGCAAGGGGCTACTGAAAACCTGGTAAGTTTTTTTGTTTTTCTCTGAGACACAAAAGTTTTGTTTTTTTATTATGATCTTGCCGATGCAGCCCAAGATATGAAATGATGCCACGGTTAGGCAGTCAAGAAGTTCCAGAAACGAGGTGGAACTATTTTGCGCATTGGTGTGAGGTTGCATGCTTGTCACAGAGCATGAATTATGTGCGTGCTGCTTGTTCGCACACAGGCATCACAAGGGTCTACTTTAGTATCGTGTTAGTGCAAAGCTCTGCAAGTATTCATAGCACGAGAATCAAGTGCAGGAGTTGCCGGCAAACAGTTTTTGAAAAACATGTTTGCTGGCGTGACGCTGCTAGATTAAATAAGGCACTTAACACTGTTCTCAGTGGGAGTGAGGGAGGTGTAGGGGTTCCTTTAGGGCCTTATTGTGTGTGTCTCAAGATACTGTCTTACCATACGTTTCCAACTACATTTAAGACACGTGCAGCTTGACAGACATGTGTATCATATAATGAATGCAGCTTGAGCTTATTTTCTCTTGATATAAAACGGGCATGCTCATACACTAAGCATTTTGAACTGCCTCTTTCGGCAATCTCCGTGCACATGGATCTAATATTAGTTATTATGCAGCACCACGCATGACTGCATGCTGTTAACTTTATCAATTGAAACCGAGTGTAACACTTCAAAACCAAGACAATCCCTTTTCATAGATACTAAAAACAAGTTCGTAAAATTGTCTGTTTAAAAAAATACATAGTGTATCATGTATCCAAGTATGTTCAATACACACTCACATGTATATAATGACAGGCCAGATATTTTAACAGAGGCAACAGAGGCAATTGCCTCCATGCCCCTGGTCATTGTCTTGGTGCCCTTTGAAATGTTCCAATAGAAATGTACAATTCCCTCATACATGTATGGTGCCCTCTACTAAGGAAAAACTGACTTGCCCTTTACAAGCATGACAAGAGGGAAGTATAGGGTTAGCAATGAGGGGTACATTGTGCTTGGTGTCATGCTCTGTTGTCAGTACCCCTACCAATGAGCACAGGGAAGCACAAACCAATTTTTTAATAGATAGTTTAAAGCAGTGTCTAATCGAGGCACCCACTCCAGGAACTACTTCATGTGTGGAGTCCTTCCTGTGCTTCCCATACGCGCATCCTGTGTAGAGTAATAGAGGAACTCCTGAACACCATTTTAGTGCGTGGGGTACATGTTATGTGTTGGTGATATCAGCATGAAGGAATGCCGTCAGTGAATGGATATCGTTTCAGTGGAGATGGGGGAGGATTCTAGTCATTGGTATAACCAGCAGAGGGAAGGGGGTGGGCAGAGAGGGGCGAGGGGGGGGGGGGGGCAGGAGCCCTTGCTCAGAACCCTTGCTCTCCACTTGCCCTCCCAAATGAGGTCCCCCCAGGTAAACTGCTTACCAACTAAAACATAAAACTGGGTTCAGTTTTTGCAAGTGAGCACGCCACAATAACTGGGTAGGCACAGAAAAATCCAACATCAAAGTTCAAGTTACATTTACAGCAAATTTATTAAAGATTTAAATAAAATGGTGTGGATGTAGTGTACAGTGTTTGTGACTGATCCAAGCTAAGCTGCAAAAGTGAATTTATTTTATAGTTTCCACTTAAAACAGCTTTGCATGGAACTGGGCCTGAAAGTATTATGCAAAATAATAGATGGGTTGCAGTAGACGCCATCTTCAGTGACAATTTCTATTTTGGCTTGTAATGTGAGTTGCTTACCAACCAATCATGAAAGGAGTTTATAAAATGCACGGATGTCGTGTGCAGTACATGTACTGACTTGTAACGCATAGCTGTGCGCTCCAAAATGAGCTGTCATTGTCATTAAAGATGGCTGATTTTTCCCATTGTTGATATATACATAATTAATGATGACTTGCTGTTTTGACCCCAGCCATGCCAGCTGAGTCTTTCTACAAGGACCATTTACTTTGCAACATTAAGCCTTTGTGTTTTGTTTTTTTGTTTTTTGTTTTCTTTGGGTTGGGGGGGACAAATAAAAGCAGAAGACTTTTTAACAGTTCAAATTCAAAGGCAGTTTCTACATACATGTGCCTTTGTGCTGAACATGGTAAAAATACAAAGTTACATTGAAAGATGTACATTGTAGGCCTACATGTATGTAATGTACCAAAAGTGGACACTGTACAGTAATACAAGTAGAGAAAATGCCTGCTCCGTGTTGAAGCTGAATATTGCCAGCAACATTGTTTTATTGGATCCATCAATGCTGTTGACGTCTGCTCGGTTGATTATATCTAGACAATAATATGGGCATTAACAGAATTGATTTATGTACACAAGAATTAAACACATATTGTGCACATGCATATGCAATGTACATGTAGGAGTGTGTGTTTATTCTGTGAATGCTGACTGACAGTTGGTTCAGCTTTTGAGGGCGACTAGAAGTGGTTCCGACAGTTAATATCGTTCCCATTGGTGGGGGGTCATTTCTTAACTGATCAAGGAAAGGTTTTTCATCTCCAAGGGAGGTACTCTAGTCCAAATGACAATTTTACACTTCATTGCTGTCTTGATATGAGAATATAGCCGTGTTTGAATCAAGTGACTTTGGCTGTGGCTATGACTGTTGGCCGCAGTGACAACGTTGAAGAATGGGACCTTTCAGTAGCCACAACCGAAGCCATTAATTCGGAAACGGCCTGTCCGAGATGCAGCGACTGATCATTTTGAGAAAAGCTTAAGACTGGTTTCATAAACCTGTTTAGCAGGGAGAAAAAATGCTTGACAAATTTATTTGCTAAGCAAATACAAAGTGGTACATGTAGCAGGGGACCAGTTACTAGTAGTGAACATGTACATTGCAATGTATTTTGGATGGTGACTCTATTTTTGTTCAGCAAGATTTTTCTGAGCTTAGCAAGTTTCCATGTCTAGTGCTGAATCATGATTTATGAAATTAGACCCAGAGCACAGTATCATAGGACTGATAAGCAGAGCAAACAGTTACTCAAATTTACAGTAATTCCTTGCAAAACTAAAAACTGAAAGTGGAACTGATAAATAACTGAAGACTAAATCATGAACCATGAATTTAAAATTGAAACTGGAACCGCTAAATAACTACATGTAAAGGACTAAGTATGGAAACATGATTCAAAAACTTAAAACCAAAACTGGAACCACTACAAACTAATACTGGAACCATTCACAAGCGTTGGCTTTTTGCTGGTAACCTATATTAATATTTGTGCTAGCCACAATTTTAGTGCCGTAGATTTTTGTGCTTACTGTAGATTACAATGTTCATGAATTTAATGTAGCTTGCAGTACATGTACATTGTACATCATGTACACGTAGGGACGTCACTCACAATCAGTTCGATGTACATGGTATCCTGTTGGGTTTCAATAGCTTGAAAGTGTGAAGTTTGCATGTAAATGTGACCACTTACATACTTAAACATTAATCTTCATACTGTACCATACACTTTTTTGTTAGTCAAAAATACATGTACATGTACATGTACATTACTTTGTAAGCCACATGTTTCAGAATTGTGCATTTTTTATTGGAGCTGCCTTGCTGGCCGCAGTTCTTGATGACAAATGTACAAATCTGACTGCCAAACTTTTACATGCTGTTTGTATTACTGCAATGCAAGTACATGTATCAGTTTTTATTCACTGTTCTTGAGTTCATGTGCATATTTACAGTACAATGTACATTTGCAGGCCTTGAATTACATAGAAGTCAATGAGGCCATGGCCTCTGTTGCCCTGGTCTTGGCCTTTGTGCCCCTTCAAGAGTTTCCCCATAGACTCTAATATTTTCCAGTGGAAGTGCCCTCTGCAAAATGAATGGCCCTGCCCTCTTATGAAAGGCCAGGCGTGCATTTTGTGGAAACGATATTGATAACTGCAGACATGCCATAGAACAAGGCAGAAATCATGTTCAAAGTTTGGGACAATTATTGAAATTCCTGCCTTCACATGAACACTCCTGGTTATTATTGCTACATAAATCAAGTGATGCATTCACACCAAGTTGTTGAAATTGGGATTGCCCTGAACTGTAGGTTTGTATTCTGTGGCACATTAGACGTTATTAAAAGACTGCTCAGATCCAGCGCTGACTTAGCCCTTACGGCCCGACTGAGCAAAATGAGTGAATGGGATTACGCTCATACACAAACGAACAGAAGAAAAGGAGGGGGGGGGATGGAAAAAAGGGGGGGCTCGTGTGATCTGTGCCGTGAGAATATTAGTGTAATGCAGCATGCAGTCTGCGATCAAGAGGAAAAGACTGACGTACATCCCCTGGGGGGGAAATATAAATTTATTTCTGAAATTTATTTAGGGGGCAGTGGTTATTTGTGCGGGTGGCCATAGGGAAATTTCATTGTTACTCACAATGATTGCTGGAGTTTGGCTGGAGGGTACAAATGTATTTAGAGGATGCAAATTGCTGACTTTCGCATTGTGAACATGCCTTGGATGTCAATGTTGATACTTGTACAGTGAGTGTACACGTGTACGTCTGGAATGTAATTCTTCTGTCACACAATGTTTGGCTGAGGAGGTGTTCAGTGTAAATATGTCAATAGTAAAGTCATAAATATTACATACAGTGTGTAACAGTATTGGGAACAAGTAGTGTCACAATGCATACTACACCGGTTTGAGAATTCAGCTTTTAAGCTAATTTCAACCTTTTTTTTTTTTTTTTTTTAGATTTTGGAACTATTGCGAAAGCCTATTTTCAGCTTTTTTGGTTTGTGGCCACTCACATCCCTGATACTATGAGATGGCCAAGGGAAAAGGGGAAGGTTTTTTAGCCTACCTAAAGTTCCCACACACGATGGCGCTTCACACTTTGAGTACAAATTATAACTGTTTGATAAATGTACATTGTATGCACTGTGTAAATTGTTACTTACATTATACAAATTGTTAAAAAAAAAACATTGACATTAAATTTCCATATTCAAAGAAATTTTCATTTGGTCATAACTTACACCTGTAGCCTCCTTGAACCTTTCATCAAAAACAAACTTTTGAATTTTCTTAAAAAGTTAATAGTTGACGTATTTTGTTGGGAACTTTTCCAAAAGAAATAGCACAAATTTGGTGGAAAACGAAAGAAATGAATCGTGCTTCAGCCATTACATGTATATAATTTCAGTTCAATTTTTGTATAATGTGAATCTGTATTTTTGCTGTGAAGCCTTACCCAACATGCACAATCCATTACAATCATCCAGTACATACATGTACATAATGCATGTTTGATTTGAGTCCATGGAAATGAATTAAGACCTGTTGATGGATTTGAGTTTAAATTAAGTTAGGGTTTCCGCCCCCAAAATAATAAAAGTACATTTTTTTGTTGAACGATACGTACAGAAATACCAGAGAGCGTTCTCTAAAACAAGTTCAAGAAAAGACTGTCATGTAATATTCATCGATTTTCCAATTAGACTTCTTGATTGCCCTCAATTACTGTACATTTGGGTTAGCAGCTGAAGGCCCATCCAACTGGGGGATTCCTAATTAAGTTTCCCAGTGTGCTGTCTGGAGAGTGTGCTGTAGAGCAGATAGTTTCATCTGGGATATGAAAACTGCCTGTCCAAATTGACCTACTGCTGGAAGACGAGACGGGCGTTTGCGTTCGTCTTCCTCTGAAGATGATTGAAGCACACTGTTTGGATTGGTGAGACTTATCTTACCCCTGGTTCTTCTCAGAACCTCGAAACTTCTTTCAACTTGAAGAAATTACAACATACTGGCCCAATAGACCAATTGCATGACCAACGTTTACATGTCATCACGTGCCTTAATGTATAGTGGATACTACGTCATCTCAGGTGATGGCAAAGACGTGCAAGGACTATGGCTGTGACAGAATCACACCGACAGTTGGCTTTATTTTTGGTAAATAATTAACACACAGGTACAAAGCCCTTTTATTGAAGTTGTACATATACATGGTACACATTCAGTGTTGTCTTTGTAACCAAAATAAGATGTACACATGTACATGGACCCAGGATTGAAACTGTAAAAATCTGAAAGTTAAAAATACAGTACGAATTTAGCTACTGTCCATGTATTCATAATCATCGTACATATAGGCATGTACATCATCATGTATGAGTTTACAATGTACATGTATGCAGACCTGGAATTACATGGAGGCTGTGGCCTCTGTTGCCCTGGTCTTGGCCTTGGTACCCCCTTCAAAGGTTTCCTGTAGACTTCATAAGATATTCCAATGGAAGTGCCCTCTTCAAAATGAAAACGGCCTTGCCCTCTCAAAGATGAAAATCCAGGCCTGTGCCTCTTCTAAGCAAGTATGGTAATGCTGGTCACACGCACTTAGAATGTCAGTTTGTAAAGTCTGGAATAAAACCACCAAATACTCGTTGGTGCAATGTATGCAGTACAATTGCAACCAGTGAACATCTTGAAGATGAAGAATGGAGGTCAAGTCAGTGAAGGAGCCGACGTGGCTTAATACGTTTTCATTGTCAGTAGGATCAGTGTCTACTCCAACCTCTCATCGCGTCTTACCATGCGTATTATACTTGAATACTAATTGTGCACAACCGGTGCACGGCATTATTAAAATACATTAAATGGCTGGCCAGTGAGTCGAGTGACACGTTTTTTTGTTGCATTTTATAATGTAAGATGAGTTCCAAACTGATTTCTCATACATCAGATCTCAACTTTTGAATACTCGGGGTCGAAATATAACGGGCAAAAACAGTGTTCAGTAGAAATCGTGCGTAACTTTTTCATAATACATGTTATATTACACAAGTAGTGTACATTTGTACAATGTATGTACACATTTAATGGACACATGCATCGACACATGTTAGTGAGGAAGGTTAGGATGAAAAATAAATTTGGGTGTCCAATTCAGTCCAAATAAAAAAACAGAATCCACAAGACACTCTGGCGTTCCTCTCGCTTAACGTCATGTAACAAGTTACTGTGAACTCCTAACATGATAAATGAAGACTGTCTGCAGCCGTAAGAAGCAACTGTGCTCCTCCTCCCTCTCAAGGAGTTCTCAGGAGACGTTGGGATATTGATACGAGTGTGGAGGATGGTGAAGGAAGACGCCAGAAATGTAAACATTGCTGACACACTGCACAAAATATGCACTTGACATTATAGATCTGGTGCATAATGCAGGTATTACACCCCTCCCCCCCCCCACACACACACACAACTATTTATTATTTACAGCAAAATTAATTACAATTTTTATCAGCTACATCTGAATGAGGTTTCTGCTGTTTGTACAGGTTGGAAAGCCTTCCTGCTAATCTGCACTTGAAAGACCTTGTTATAATTAATTAAAGGCAAGGGATACCTTTGGTATTTGGAACCGGATGTTTGTTTCAATCCCATAATTGTAGGCATAAATGTACATGTACCCGAGGCATGTACCATGAAACTAACTTGAGGGAATTGTTTCTCACAGTGTTTTATATTATAACACCTCTTCCTTTGATTCTATCTGTTGATTGGCCGAACGTGCGTCACGTGGTGTTGTGTATTTTTACTATCACACTGCACACCAACCAAAAGAACTATTAAATGGTACTATCCAACGACAACCTCGAACCCGGTGAAATGATCAAATAATACGTGCATTCGAAATACGATATGAGAACGAAGGCAGTGTGGTACCCCCTCTTTCTTTTTGTCAAGTTTTCCTGTCAGATTTTACACAGTTGTTTGAAGACTGGGATACGCACAGTTGTTTAACGAATATTACAACAAATTGGATGAAATTGAGGTGTTATAAAACAAATATTGACTGCTTTGTCTCGTGGCGTAGTAAAACTAGTCACTCTTGGTGATCCCCGGAGCCGCCTATCTTCCCTCGGCTCCGCCTCGGGAAGATAGGCTGCTCCGGGGATCACCTCGAGTGACTAGTTTTACTACGCCACTCGAAGCAGTCAATATTTGTATACTATCAACAGCTCTCCAGTGCTTCTTACCAAGTAAGCTTTCATGGTCATTAATTTATAGAGTACATACATGTACAAGTATGTAAAATTACATGTACCAAAGGCATGTATACCCTGTCATTAAATGCATATTTTACAATAAGTGTAATTTACACGAATAATGCATCAGTTTACAATGGATCTATTTAGCATATTATACTATATTTTTTTCCCAAAATGACACAATGCAAAATGCCCCTGCCCTTGAACATTGTTAATCACAGAGCAAGTGTGACTGCTATTCAATAGTTAACTCTGCATGTAGACCATAACGTGTAAATCGGGGATGAGAAATTTCCAGACTTTTGTCTGAGTTCAGACCTTTGTATGTCTGCCTGGTGAAAAAAGTACAGTAGCTGATCAGTTTCTTCCGATATAAAGAAATCCTGCTCATTGATCTATTTCTCTAAGGCTGTGGATACTGTTTCCAGAAGCTCCTTACAATCTATACATGTAAGTCCCAGGGGTTACCATAGAAGGTGGAAATGCCATTATTTCAACCTGCCTCCCACTAATTGGACCCTAGTTTCAGACCTCTTTCATCAGCAGTGACTCTCATCCCTGGTATGTGTAAATGTACATTACATGGACTTTTGGTTTCTGACAGGAGACATGTACATGTATGTGTATTTATGGCTGGGTACACAATATCGTGAACCCAGATGATACATTTGCATCAGGGATAAAGAATATTATTTGTGTCTGTTTAGAATGGCTCAGGTCATGGGTTCGAATCCAAACCGAGTAATAATGCCTGTGGATTGTTTTTCACGGGGAAAGTACCGAGTCTTCGGTGCTTAACATGCTTAATAGGGAATGATTTCCTCCGGCAAGCTCGGATCTTAGCAAAGGTTTTGGACAAAACATTTGTTTGTGCTCACTGAATGCAAATATTGAGTAGCAAATTATATGATGATTTTTGAGGACCAACTGATTCAATTTGTGTGGCATTTTTCTATGCTGTACAAGGGAAATCCTTCACTGCTTAACACAAATCGGTGTATGGGTAAAAAAAACACACATTTATAATGTTGAGCCTGTTTATTAATTGTTCATGTATCTCAGGTGTGTTACATTATTGTGGGTTTATTCCTCATGTACAGTTAGTGTACATGATTTGATCTATAACCTCACAACCAACACAGCAACCTGAGCTAGACCTTCACACACAAACCACCGCCAGGCAGAAGAGAAAAAAACACCTCAGAAACGCTTCACCAGCTCCTTTCTCCTCTTCCTGCATTTGTTCACACAATTCAGCCGCAGAGATCCTGTAAATGAACTGCAATGCGCTCTGGATTGTAATGGCTACAGTAATTCCTCCACACTGTGAGAATCAAAGCAGAGGTTACTAAGCCCATTCTATATTGTGATCTAACACAATCAAAAGCCCAAGGTTAATTTAGACATTATTTTTCATATTCCATTTTTTTTTTTTTTTTTGTCTCCCTCCCCCCCCCCCATGGCTTGGCACGAGTGCAGTGCAGCTGTCAATATCAACACATTGAGTTCGCTACACCACCTGTATATGAATTGATGTAAAACTGCAATTGGATTTCCCTCAAGGACCCGGCCAAGCATGTGTAGTGTGCAGTTTACAGGCACTCAGGAACATTGTGCAGTGTGCAATGTACAATAAAAGCAGGCACACCTGGAGACGACGTACATGTACAGCCCTTTTCAAAACATTGGCTTCGGCTTAGGCTTTGGCTTAGGCTCCGGCTTGGGCTTCGTCCACCTGTTTGACGCCCCTTAAAGAAAGCACACGTTTTCTAAAATGGACAGAGCCTAAGTCCAAGCCTAAGCCCAAACCCAAGCCTTGGTTTCAAAGAGGGCCAACATGTTATGTTGTATAGTTGCACTGGTCAAAATGTTTTGGCTCATTTCAGAGTCACACACCCACAATCAACTACATGTCCATGTAGTATAGACAAATTGGTAAATTAGCAAGAAGAAAAAAAAAGATTAGTTTCAATCCGAAAGCTTACTAAAAAAGTTCTTACCAGTACCAATCTTACTGATAAATATTTCTGCCTGAAAAGTCTCAAAGTCAAGGAAATGGCAAGACCCCAACCCCCCACACACACACACAAATCAACATTGCTAGTTTTGATTGCTGCAGTCCGAAATCTAATCTCGATACGACTGGCAGTCTGGCACATACAGTATTAATCGTTTTTTTCGTTTTTTTCACATTTTGATGAAAAGTTCACGTAAGTTGGTTGGTGGGTTTGGGTGAGTTTGTTGAAAACAATAGGGTGGGAATTCATTTGCTTTTCCGAAAAACAAGAAAGAAAAAAAATATTTATATCTATCTCCCTTTAGAGAGGGGCTCTGAGGTCAAATTCAGTTTTGTGATGCATTCATTTTCCAATAGATCTGAGCCCTAATGAAAGTGGTGAAAAAGTTACAAGTCTCACGTTGAAATTGTACAAAATACATTTTATTTTCTACTCTATCAAAGCGAAACTTGAAACATGACATCATCGATTATCAACAACTGACGGGTCTTTACATTTTAAAAAGAGGACGTTTTGCATTTTGACCGAATATCATTGAAATTCAGGAATGTGCTAAAAACAAATTCCCGTTGAAGAATGAACAGGCCCATATGTTTGAAATGTGGCGTCATTGGATGTTTCTGGATGTTGACAAACTTTCACTGGAAGGGCATCAAACACAGTGGCAATTTTCCACCATTTTAATGTGAGTTTAGACTGGGAATTTGTTCCACTTTTTAAGCACTCTGTCTATTGGGAAATGAGTGCATCACAAAACTGAATTCGACCATGGAGCCCCACTTAGGAGAAACTTAAAGTTTTCGTAGTATTATGAGTGGTGACTGCTCTAACATGTATGTTCCAACACGTATGTTCAGACAACCTACACTGTATAGATGTTCTAATAACCTTTAACATCTACATGTACATGCTAGGGTTAGGGTTAGGATTGAGGTTAGGGTTAGGGTTGAAGTTAGGGTTAGGATTGAGGTTAGGGTTAGGGTTGGGGTTAAGATTAGGAAAATACGTTACGTTACGGGTGTCAGTACATAGGTGTGTCGGAACATAGAGTCGCAGAATGTGGGGTGTCAAAACATCAAAGGGGCGTTTGAGCATAGGTGTTTACCTCTTGATTCTGCATACTGTACAGAACATCACCATGGAAGGTTTTTCAATTGAAATGACCTTAATTGATGAACTGTGAATAGTACAGATTTGTTGGACTGATTGTGCTTACAGCTAGCTGTACTGCACCTTGCAAAGAGGAAGACAAATACACGTACAGGCCTGCTCAGATTTCAATTTGATTTTCCTACGGTATTTGGTTTCCCACACGGCGGTGGTCATTGTTATTTGCTTGTGGTGATTCCGCAAATTGCTTTCGGTTTTCAGATGGGCAATCTTGCATGAGTGCAAAAGAAAAAAGGAACACATGTATAATACATGAATGTAAAAAAAAAAAGAACAAATTGGTGTATGCATACATGTATGTACACAAGTTAATTCACTGACTAATATGGGAACGTCGTTTACATGTACTGCTGAAGCAATGTCTATTGCTGTATTCATGCATGTACACTGTATGACCATTCAGGTAGAAAAAGATTTTACAAACGAACAATAGCAAAATCACACTACAGGTACATGTATAGTGTAATGTCATGAATGTGTGTGGAGAGAGAATTGCAAATACAGCAAACACAGTCCCACGTAATGGCTTCAATAAGCCACTGGTGCTTTCTTGGGACTCGACTGTACATGGTACTCTGTAGAGAGGGAGGTTTCCCACAGGCTACAAGTAGTACTAGTGCATGTAGGCTTCCTAATATAAATGAAATTACTCTCTGTGGTGTATCTCAGTAACTCAATTGACTTTTCCATTTAACTGGACTGCACATTTTGATCAGTTTAGCCCCAGACACACTGGAACTAAATAATGGTCAAACCTTATTAAACCGAAACAATTCTTTTAAAATACATAGTACAACTGTATGAGTCAGGAAAGGGACAATTACTCTACCCTCTTAAGATCAGTAACCTTGTGAAATATTACATCTGCTCTATTTCACAATATATTTTTTTAAGGTTTGGACAAATTATGGAATAGAAAATATTTGGGGTGCCCAGTCAGTTTCCCTTGTGGTTTATTCCCTGATACAAAATAAAAAGTAACACGTCATTCGAGACGGCTTTTCTTACACGTCATTTGAGATGGCTTTTCTTACGCCTACATGTACATGTGCACTGTACTGTACATATTGTGCATGTATGTAATACTAATAGAAAATCAGTGTAACCATTATCTGATGTTATGAGCCCTTATCCAATTGGTAAGTCATTGCATCACACTTGTGGGTATCTGCTTCACGCCCAAAGTGATTGCTACTTCCGCTTCCAAAGCTGGCATTCGTTTGTGTGTAATTTTTACCAGAAATCACACGTTTTGTTGTTCAAAGGCGATTCTTTTGACTTAAACTCGTAATTCTGAGAAGACCTCAAGTCTTTGAAGAACACTGTGTGTAAAAGCCAATTCCAATTATAAATCTTTACTTACATAAATCCTCATACAAAAACTAGCTCAACTGCAATTTCTATGGGCTGCTCGCAATCTGTTGGAGCCAGTTTGAGTGAAGTGGGCGTGGCTTACAGGGGAATAACGTCACACTTACCAACAGGATTGTTGAGATGAAATTTTTGGGAGGTGGGTTTTAAAAAAATTACATAATTTTCTTGAAAATTCTGCTTTGTACATTTTGTCCAAAGCTATTGTTGTATGTACCATTCATTTAGTATTATGTAATAACTGATCTTTTAGATAAGGTTCTTCCATACGCAAACAACTTAAGAACTAGCATATGGGGACAATTGCAGGCTGATACGCCAACAAATTATAAACATGTGTTTTATTTTTTTTTTATTTTTGTCATTTTTTTTTTTTAGATTTTAGATTCACAAAAATCATCAAATAAAACGATTTTAAAATGCTCCAGATTGCGCAGTAGGCCTTTTTAAAAAACTTGTTTCCATTTGGCGTACTTCAGCCAAACTTGCAAAATTTGGGTCCGGAATTCTCCACAGTTTTGAAAAGTTCTGGAAAGAACCCTGTAAAAGGAAAACAAAAAAAAATCAAACAAAACTGGTCTACTTCAACTTGCTTGTCTGTTTGTCAGACATCATCCATAAAATAACTGTTAAGATTTGATTTGACAGGAAGCCCTCAGGCTTAACTCATCAGAAGCTCTCCACCCTGGGTAGCATGGGAGGTGGTAGTAATGGCTGACTGCAGATGCGTACATTGGGTGATAATTTTACTAAATGAGAGTAATTTACTGCCTATATCCCTGTCAGGTACATGTTATATATCCAGGCCAGATGATGTCAGGTTGATTACAACCAAGGATATGCATGACTAGATTTCAGGTTGCTTTTCATGTACATTCAAGAGAAAGTACATCAAATTTATTGTTTGTAATGTTTGTTTGTTTGTTTGTTTGTTTGTTTGTTTGTTCGTTCGTTCGTTCGTTCCTTCGTTCCTTCGTTCCTTCGTTCCTTCGTTCCTTCGTTCCTTCGTTCCTTTGTTCCTTCGTTCCTTCGTTCGTTCATTCGTTCCTTCGTTCCTTCGTTCGTTCGTTCGTTCGGTCGTTCGTTCCTTCGTTCGGTCGTTCGTTCGTTTGTTCGTTCGTTCAATCGTTCGTTCGTTCGTTCGTTCGTTCGTTCTTTGTTTGCTTGTTTGTTTGTTTTGTCTTCTTTTTGGGGGGAGAGTCAATTATTTTAATTGATTTGGATTTGAATACAATGTGCAGTGTCTTTACACAAAATTGTGTTTTGAGACAAGCTTTGTTTTGTCTGAAAATTTGTCAAAGTTAAGAGAGATGCTGTTAGAATTTTAAAAATGTTTTTCTTGGTTTGTGTGTGAGGGTATGTGTGAGACCACTTTCTCAAATGTATTTTTGTTGGCGTCCAATTAGTTCATACACTGTACATATACATGTACATGTATATGTACATGTACATATACATATACATATACATGTACATGTAGGTCCTCATTGAAACTGTAGTGGGTATAGTCACAGTACTAGAACAACATATGTCCTGTATGGGGTGTACTATAAAGTTCACATTCTTGCATGTAAAATTTGACATTATTAAATTCCATAGAGACTAAACAGACACACCCTAATAATGTTTCCTTAAGATCTTATTACAAACACCAGTAGGTGTTGTGTTACAAGTTAAGTTCATATCAGTTACCCCCGCCCCCAAGCCTTTAAGCTGAATAAAAAAAAAAAACAGTCGCTCTGCCTTACTGACTGATGATATGTAAACAGAGTATATAACATGATTGAATGTCAGTGATGGAAGGTTGTACTTATAAAATGAGGAAGAAACCTCTATGGTTTAAATATAAATACACATCAAGTGCATAATGGTTTTTTTCTCATGATTGTAATCAAGAATGCGGTTTGTTTTGAACTGCAATCTACATATACTATGTATTTTTATAACCTCCAGGGTAGATTTTTTTACAATCCCCATCGAAAACACACTTTCATTTTGTGCATCACGTTTGTTTAATTGCACATAAAACCCATTTTCATAAATGTATTTTTTATGCATGGCATCACCTACACGCATTAAAGTCAATTACCGCATTATTACAAAAACATACAGTGAAACACTTTCAATTTAATCTTGCTGTCTTGTTGGCTACAGTAATACACGACATTCGCATGTCATTAGCAAATAAAACAGTATCAGGTTTAGGGAAAGAACACTTTCATCCAAACTATCTGACTTTAGTTTTGGAAGTTGAACTACAGCTTTAGTGTAAGTTTTGAGGCATTGCATGGTGGAGTGTCCATGTAAGGGTTTTGGGTTTGTGGTAAACACCACGTGAGGAGACTCCTGACGATAACTAGGGCAACCAAATCGAAACGTTGAGACTTAACTTATCTCACTCGGGAATACTTAATTATGCGAAGTCATCATCATCGCCCCCCCCCCCCACCAATTCAACTAACCTACTCTATTCATACTCCACTGCAGTACAAAATTAGCAAGAAAAGTTCTTTCAGGACTAAGCAGGACTACCCATTTTAATCCACCTAAAATTCTACTCAGCAAAAGTATATATAAAGCACGCGGCGTTATCGAAAACCTTAAACCATACATTTACATCCAACCAGGGCTAATGTACTCAACCATTTCATGTACATTTTATTAGCCGTCTGTAACAAACAGCATGCATGAAGACGTTGTGATTGCAACGGAAAAAAGAAGTAGCAAAAACTACAATTCCATTCCTTATAGTGACTACATGCAACAGAATAATTTTGACGTTTAGTACTCCAAGTAAAATTGTTATACTGTGCAACCAACACAGTACCTCACGATGGAACTCGCTACAAACAAGATTTACACAAGAAAGTCGATCGCAATCTCCGGGGCAAAAAAGGTGATCTTATCGCTACCGAGATGCATAGCAGACTATTGGGATGCATTCCTTACGTGTTTGAGAGGCTTATCAACTGTTAAGACTCAAGTGCAAAATTTTAATTGAAAGGGAGTGTTAGTCCAGCTTTTCGCCAAGAGCCATCTCTTTCGGTATATTCCTTGCTGCTTGAGGTCCAGTGGAAACGATCTTTATTGGTCAGCAGTGGATGAAACTACATGAAGGCCTTCTTAATTGGAACTTGGGTTTTTGCACAGTGCAGTCTGTAAAGGTAAGAATGGCTGTAAAAGATACAGTACTGTCAGTGCATCAGGGCTCCAAATTTACACTGGACCGCAGGCCCAAGACGAGTGATTTGAGCTTCGGACCAGTAAATTTGTGACTGGACAAGTCTGGCAATCTAGTGTTTTTTTCAATTGAATGATAACAACTTTCAATTGTTGTGTTTTTAAATGTTGACTCAGGATCTGTGATTTTTTCTCAATTCTAAAAACTCCTGCTGTCTTGTTGATTCCTAACACCCCCCCCCCTCCTCTCCCCCCGGCCCCTGCCCCCCACTTTGAGACCTGATACATATTGCATGGTTTTACACTGTACATGTGTGCACTGTACATGTTGGACTGTAGATTGAGGCTGAAAAACTGAGAAAGTGGGTGGTGATTAAACCAAATTTTATGCAAAACGCAAAATCAACTAACAATATTAAGGCGATTATGGTTTACATTTTACATAATGCAATTGACTCAGAAAATTGTACATTTGACTGAGTTGAGTTGAGTGCAAGTGCATGACTCTAATCCTTTGATACTACATGTACATGTACATGTAAGCCTTTTGCGGTCAACTTTTAAAGGGTGGGAAAATTCGTCAATCCCCAAGGGACAGAACTGTCCCCGCCCCTATTTGACCATAACTCTGGCCTCTAATACACAGTGTGTAGCTGACTGTCAGTTTCAAGGTACACGCAGTCTCACTTCCTGTGAAATCACGTCCTGTTTGAATTTGCCAGTCCGACCTAAAAAAAAACCTCACCTTCTCCGCCCCTATCTGCCTATCCGCCAAAACAAAATAATCGCTCCAAAACTTCAAGGATTCGTCTTACAGAGACATCTTCTTAGGACACACGTCTTGTTTACCGAGTTCTGAATACTCTGAGAGAGAGAGTTGTAAATGTTGTTCTTCCCCGGGACTGCTGGAGTGAAATCATTGATTAAGACAGGAACTTATTGTTTGGTCGTTGTCTGCCGAGGAGTTGTCTTTGGACGTCTTGAGAGTTCTTTCCCCATGGAGTCTTCACGGAGAGATAAACTGTTGCAGCTTCAGCAGAGGATGTCTGTGGCCGTGGACAGCCTATTTGGCATGATTCATGCAAGTTTGTTCTCAACGTGTAAGCTGCGTTAGCATTGGACTTGAAGTGGTTTTTTTTCGTTATGGTATTGCATTGCAAACTTTCAAACTACAACGTTAAGCTCACATCTGAGCAGTGGTATTGAACAACACCAAAAAGTCCAATGCGAATGCAGCTTTGAAGTTCGTTCTGTTTTTTTTTTTTCATGGTGCAATGAAGAGAATCTTTGTTCTCTTGGCTTTGTCAAGCCAAGGTTTCTTTGTGCCAGAGGTGCTCTCAAAGAAAAATGATTTCAGCAATTCCGAGAAAATAATCCTGTCAGGCTGGCGGGAAAAAATAGCTTATTTGCGCCCTATCACTGTAAGTTTCAATTGCAAAAAGTCAGAGTTTCATTTGTTCATTAATGCTGTCTGTAAGTACACAGAAGGTGGTGAGTTAAAGGAAGTGTTAAAGAAAGTTCTTAAGATACATGTATGGCAAAAGTAAGGTACTTATTTCACATGTAACGGGGTGTCCTGTTATAGTGTGACAGTTCATCCGTATCGTGTGTGAAGAAGGTACAATTGATTTGTAAAATTCATGTTGTGAATTAGGTATTAGTGCTGCTGTAACTCATAGTGACTCATCTGTTATGGGTATATCAATTATTGTGAATGTAAAGAAATTCACAGAATTTCACACCTTGTGTAAAAGCTCATGGAATGATCCACTTCACCTCCATATATTTATTTCAAAAACCATTCTCCATTTGATCTTGTTAGATTTGATTAC
Organism: Marthasterias glacialis; assembly: GCA_911728455.2. Lineage (NCBI taxonomy): Eukaryota > Metazoa > Echinodermata > Asteroidea > Forcipulatida > Asteriidae > Marthasterias > Marthasterias glacialis. Next base: position 25,001,254 of record OU452221.1, on the reverse strand, counting down.
AAACATGTAAATGTGCCTTACCAATGGGCGGAGAAACTTGTAGCTTTAGTAAGCATTCTTTGTTCACTCTAACTACAGTGTTCACATCAAGTCCCCATGCTGCTTACCTTCTAATCCTTCCTCTTCCTGACAGGCCAAACGTTACATGGAAATGATTCCAATGGAGAACCAGCCCATCGAGGGTACGTCCGGGGCGCAGCATCGTAACCGTCAGATGCAGAAGCAGCTTCCAGACCATGACCAGCAGCCAGAGCTCTGCCAACAGCTCAACACCGAGGAGGCCGAGAAGATGATGGACTTTGTCAAAGACTACAAGGAGAAGGCCGTGGGCATCGGGCAGGTGGGTTGAAAAAATCTAGAGACCTGGGGGAGGTCAAAGTTTGGTGGACAAGTTTTCTGCGCACTGAAAAGTTTTGCCGTTTTAAATGTTAAGAAGGAACCAGTTTTAGTAATAATAAGCGTCCTGGTTGGTAACTTGTTTTTGCCTGACTTAAGTTTGCCTGGTGCTTTGTAACGGTAGTGTAATGAGCTCATAATTTTCAGGGCACTGCGAAACGGTGAAACCCCCCCCCCCCCCCCACAAAAAAATTTGGGGTACTGTGAAATGGCGCACACCCCCCACCCCACCCCCAATAAAAAAAAAAGAGAGTTAAAACAACCCAGATATTTACATGTACAAAAACAAGAAATGATTTATTGCCGATGTAAAATTTGAGTGCACTTTAATTTTAGATTTAGAATTCGACTTTTTAAACCATTTGTGGAAAACATAGGAACCTATTTCAATGAACTAGATGTGCAGGTTAAATTTCAGATATTTTTGTTAAAATTAAGATGGTATGAATGATTGGTACTCCTGCCCAATGCAATATTGTACATCTACCCCTTTTAGCACGTCGACTGCCAGACAAATTGTTTCATTACGATGTAATTTTAATTTGCCAAAGTGGCATTCATATTTCAGCCTTATTTTTGTGAGGATTGAAGCAACGTAGATTTATGTCCTCCAGAACCACAAGGAGATACAATGTAGCTTGTGACATTACCAGTGTAGTCACTCTACAACAATTCAAAGTTGATTTACTGCAAGTCGCGCTCATTGTGGCAGACTCTTTTAAACCTGTTGCCACATTGTATGGATGTATCAAAGCCCCTAACCAACTTTCAAACACAGTGAAGGCGTGTTGTGGCTGAGCGTATAAGGACACCAGACTCAAGCTCTGGTGTTTCTGATCAGCAGAGTTTGGGTTTGAGTCCCGATCAGGACAGTTGTGTCCTTAAGCAAGACACTTGACCATTATTGGTGCGTCTTTCGGATGGGACGTAAAGCCGTGGGTCCCGTGTGTTGTGTAATGCACGTAAAAGAGGCCAGTGTACTTATCGCAAAGAGAAGGTGTTTGCCTTAGTGTTCCTGGTTTGATCGGCTGCAGATTGTGCCACAGCAGTTACATGGTGCTTCGTAAAGGAACAGGTCTCATACTTCAAATTGTAACTCTGCATACATGTACATGTACCTTGCAGGAAAAAAACACTGAGCGCTGTGAGACGCCCATCCGGTGTGAAAAAGCTCTATATACTGTGCAATAATATTATGGTTATTAAAGACAAGAGCTCACTTTCATAGTGCTGCGTACCACAAAATTCTGTGCTTAAGGCGCCCTTCAAACACATGCTTCTGCAGTAAAGCAGTGCCATGAAATTGGGTCTAGGTTCCAATGCCTTAGAGATGAACATTCATGCTGTTACGCAGCTGTTGTAGGTTAATTTTTTCCTGAAATGTCGGTGGAAATATGTTCATGATGGACATGATATGTAGAGAAGCATGAGTGGATTTTGGGCAACATTTAGAAAGCACCGTGGACTTTTGATTTATTTTGTGATTTGTTGGAATGCCTACTTTGGAATGTACTGATACTATGTAGTCTGCATTTTCTGACTGGGAGTGGGAGTGGGAGAGTGAAGCTGTTTGCCGGGGGTACTTGAGACATCTGCAACCCTTGAATATAGTTCTGTGAACAAGTCGGTCAAATTATGCGCCAGTCTGGGTGCAGTTGGACGGACCCTCGCTTGAGAGTGGGTGTCTCGCTTTATGTGGAAACTAGATTTTTTAAAAGCTCATCGTCCTCAATTATAATGCTACTGTGTATACCTCAGTGAAGAGCTCAAGAAAGAGTGATGTCACAGAGCGTGGGAAGAATAACATTTTTCAATTTACCCGTTGGTTTTTTAGAAGAGTAAATGTGGGTGGAATTCTTGGAGGCATTATGATGGCAAATTCTCAAGGGTACACAACCATGACCACAACACTGGAACGTCTGGCTTTTGACCTCTTGGATTATTGATATCATTCTCTCTTGTGGTATGGTAACTTGGGAACCAGATATGGATGAATTTTTTTTAGAGGTGCTCAGTTGTTCTTTTCCTTTTTAAAAATAAAACCATATTGGTATTTGTTTGTTTGTAGTTGTGTTTCTCCAGCTGCAAATCTGTACATATTATGTTTTACTTGAAACAGTTCATCCACAGTGAGAACTATTTATTCCCTTTATAAATTAGAAAATACCTGAAGACTCTCTTTATTTGAAACTTGAGCATTAACAAAACATCTGAGTGCATTTTTTTTTTAATTCTCAAAAGATGACAAATGCAATAAGTTATTGCTTTCAAATGTTGCCTCCATCGCTATATTATACACCCTTGTCATGCTCTATCATTTACACTCTATGGTTTTGAATTGTTCAAGTTTTATTCCGAATACCTAACGGTACATGTATGGTGATAAAATATCAAGACTCTTAGCCCCTGATGAGATTGGGGACGTTGGTGTGTCTGGCTCCATGCCAAGCGTGGGTGTTTTGGATTTTAATGCAGAACAGAATCCGTCAAACTCCAGAAAAACTCAAGTCGGGATTTGGAGGATTTTGGGAGATAATTACTTGTATTGTTACTGAGTAGATGTGACAAAAAAATGACTTTTTTTTTTTTCATGGGGAACTTTTTCTTCTCACTTCCTAGGTCCAAGAGGTGGTTCCCCACTCTGCACCACATATCCAGATGCAGAATATGTCCCTCAATGACAAGCCCCAAGACCAGCCTGGACCTCCTGATGTGATCCAAAGAACAGGCAGTAAGCCCATCAAGTCATCGGTTGGCGTGGGAAACGAGCATGCATCCCCCGCCCGGACAGCCATGGGAGCTGAAACCCCCAAGGCTGGTGGGGATTCAAAATGGGTAAGGTTTTTTTGTCAAGATGTGGAGAAAATGTTTCATTTGACCGAAGAAGGTTTTATCAATGGTCATGCCTATTTGAATGTGTAGAGAAGACGATAAAGAAAGGTAAGTTTAAGTTTAAGAGGAAAGCCCCAGGTAGGGAAAACCCACGCAACCAGGTAAGGGACTGAAAACCCAATCCACATGCACTGCATTGGTCTGGGATTTGAACCGGGGTCACAGAAGGGAAAGGCAGCTTAGCTAGCAGAAACCACTCAGCCAACCTGAATTGCATTTGTACCATGCCTTCTCTCGTGGAGATGCCTGAAGACAAAGGATTCAAAATGATATTAAAAAAAACAGGAAGCATCCAGGTACCTCGGGAAAAACCCAATTTGCCATGACAAATTAAACTTGCTTGCAGGCATGCAGCTTTTCTAGCTGATGAGCTGATTTGTTCCTTTTTGAAAGAAAACAGTGCCACAGAAAACGGAAAGACACTGTGCAAAGTTTTCTGTGCTTGATTATTTCCTCTTTTTTTTTTGCGAATACAAAGTTACCTGTTTGCTCTTGTCATTTTATGTATGTCTGAGAAACGCAACAATTCTTTCCGTTAAACCAAACCCCAACTGAATACTTGAGAAACTCCACACATTCAGCCCAGGTGACTTGAGATCCCAACGTTTTGACAACTATAATTGATTACCTCCTCTTTTCTCTCCGTCCTTTTTCCCCCCACTTTACTAGAAATGTTGCCGCTGCAGCAAGGGCATGACTGGCGGTGACGTAGCCGTCTTTGCAGAGCGTGCCGGCAATGACAAATGCTGGCATCCAGGTTGCTTCCGATGCAGGACTTGCAACGAGCTGCTGGTGGATTTGATCTACTTTTACAAGGACAATGACATCTTCTGTGGCCGTCATTACGCTGATCTCCTTAAACCACGCTGTGCTGCTTGCGATGAGGTATTTTAAATGAAACAAAAATTGTATTTTCCTCCTTAATTTATTTATTTATTTTTTTTTTCACACATTTTTCTGTGATGTGTTCAGAATTGTTGTCGACAATTTAACAAATTTCTTTATGGATGCCAGTACACTTATATTGCAACCTTCAGAAAAGACGCTACATAATTCTGAAAGTTTATTTCTACTGGCAGTACTTACGAGGGCTGTCTCACATAAGGATCTCAAAAAGAAATGCATTAAAACCTTTTAACTACTATCATGAAATGGATTTGCATTCGAATTGATTACAAGAAGATTTTTTTTTTTTTTTTTTTTTTTTACTGCACTATGCTCCTTTCTCTGTACTCCTTATTAACATTTTGTAATCAACCTGTGTGAATCTGTTTCGTGATAGTATTTAGAGGTGTTGCGATTTTCTTTTTGAGTAAAATATTCTTTATTATTTGTGCTTTTTACCCATACACCGATGTGTGTTAAGCACAGTATACTCGGTACTTTCCCCAAGTCCTGTGGAAAAAAAAAATCCACAGACATATTCCTCGGGTGGGATTCGAACCCACGACCCCCGCCTCTCTAGAGCAGATGCCTTACCATCTAGACTACCGTGATTGCCCGGCAGCTAGAGGCAGTTTGAATCCTATGAGCAGGAGGTACTGTACTAGTTGGTAAGACATCTGCTCTAGAATGGTAGGGGTCGTGGGTTCGAATCCCACCCGAGGAATATGCCTGTGGATTTTTTTCACAGGACTTGGGGAAACTACTGAGTATACAGTGCTTAATACATATATAAAAAACACAAATAATTCTTTATTCCCGATGCAAAGATGAACATCTATTATGAAATATTCTTAGTTGAGAAAACACTCATTTATAACTTAAAATAATTGTTCATGTTTATGTAGCGCCTTCTTCCAAAGGTTGGACCTGAAATTCAGCCAATTCAGAAACACCATGGCAAGCCCCTTACTTTTTATTATAAAGGTACTGGCATCCGTAGAGAAATTGTAATCTTATGGCTGTTGCCATGTTTGCCTTGTTAGGCAAGGGAAATAGACTGATCTAGTAAGCTCAGCCCCTAATGCGTTGACCAATCAGGACCGTGAACACTAGCCCCCAAAAGTCTGACAAAAATCTGACACCGTCAAAGCCCAGAACATGGTTTGCTGGGTTGTTTGTTTTTTGGTGTGGCATGGGGCAGAGTGAGATGCATGTGTTGTACTTACTACCCATGGGTGCCATTGATAGACATTTGCTATGGTGGGCGAGGTGTATTGGAAACATATTGTACAAAACCCTAACGATTATTTATTTTTGTTTGAACTCCAACACCGTTTCATAGGAGTTTTTTACGATTGTTTTGTGACACGTCTCTTGAAAGGTAGAAAGTTTGATTGAATCTATTTACTCTCCCCAAAACCAATGTTGCACTTTGAAAGTCTTTGATAAGCCCTCAAGATACCGCCCTTTCCTTCTCAAGATTTTCCACTTCCCTATAATCTTATCCCCCCCCCTATCATGACCTACTTCCCTGACTTAAATCCCTAGTTAATCCCCAGTTTAATCCCATGGCGTTCAGATACAGCCATCTCGAATCAAACTGCTTATCTCTTTCGTTACAAGTTTCCTCTTTTGCCCTTGCATTCTGTTTTCAGACACCCCAGGCTCTTACTCTGGGAGAGAAAATAAAATTAAAATCCAAGAGTGTAGACTTTGATTACAACCTTGAACAAGATTTGTTTTTCAAGCTTAACTTTTGGTACCAACAGAGGGCAGCGTTTACACATTCTATACACCTTTTTTTTGCAATGTCATAGCCAGGAATTTTGCCAACCATGGTTGGCAAAAGTACGGGCGGACTTCGGCCAAAATTACAACAATTTATTATTTGACCAACAGATTAATACCATATTAATGATAAAGAAAGTTTACTATCCAAAACAGAAAGCAGAAAGGACAAATTTTTGCCCAGCCAGTTTATACATTGTGTGATACTCAAGGCCTCCCATTTGTGGCGTGTCGTGGCTGAGTGGTTAGTGTGTTGGACTTAAGCTCTGGTGGCTGAGTCATCGGAGTGTGGGTTCGAGTCCCGTCATGACACTTGTGTCCTTGAGCAAGGCACTTAACCATGATTGCTTCGTAAAAGTTAGGGAGGTAGAGCCTTCTGCTCTACCAGCCAGGCTTCTGATGGATGATACCCAAGCCTACATCCTTACGGACTGTAAAGGGGGTAACCCTGTTTCAGCCCCAGGAGTAGGTGGCAACGGCCCCTGGAAAGACAGTTGATTTGTAGCCCACACCTTGAATTTAAAAAATAAAAAATACAAAGTGGTAGTCAGTGTTTGTAAACAAAGGAAAGGTCTATTCAATGTAGCTCTGTTTCCTGATTGACAGCTTTAGTTGTGGCTATGGCGGGAAAAGTCCTATTCTTCAACATTGACACCCTAGGCTCTGAGATATGAAACAAAAATGAACTTCTTAAGTGTAGACTTTGGTTACCACATTGAACAAGATATAAAAAAAATTCTTCTGATTTTTAAAGATGTACTAACTCTTGTGGTCCCCCTGTTATATGGGAGTGTTTGCTAGATTAACTTTTGGCACCAACAGAGGGCAGTGTTGACACATTCAATTCAATGTAGCACTGTTCTTGGATTTGATGGCTTTGGCAGTAGATATGGCCAAAAAGTCCTACTCTTCAACATTGCTGCTGCAGTCAACAGCCATAGCCATAGCCAGAGTCTCTTGGCTCAGACACGGCTTAGGACAGTGACCGGCATCAGAGACCTTTCACATGCTTTCCATTTTGTAACAAACAGGTGAAAATTTAACCAGGAATGCTTGTTTCCCCCTCCCCCTGGGACGGTTCGAAACAGGTTTTTCAGTCAATGAAATGTTTTTTTGTTTTTGTTTTTTATTTTTTTATTTCCAGCTTATTTTCTCTGAGAAGTACACCTTAGCGGAGGAATTGAGCTGGCATATAGATCACTTCTGCTGCTGGAACTGTGATACTGTCCTCGGTGGTAGACGCTACGTGGCCAGGGAAAGCCACCCCTACTGCTTGCCATGCTATGACAAGCTCTTCGCAAAGGTACAAATGTTTTGCCTGTATGTTTCTTGCTTCAGCTCTGTGGGCTTTTTACAAGCTTCGAATTCCATCTGTGAAAGGGCAAGGCCATTTTCATTTTGCAAAGGGCATTTCCACTGGAAAATCTTGAAGTCTATGGGAAACTTTTGAAGGGGATTGAAGGCCAAGACCAGAGCTACAGACGCCGTGGCCACCATGGCCTCTGTATAATTCCAGGCCTGCTTTTAACCATTGTCAATCTACTGTAGGATGAGGGTCTCGATATATAATGTCTCTACTTTCTTTTTAAAAGGGATCAAATTTTTTCTCTTATTCATCCGTCCATCCTGTTTCTTAACACCCAATTTAAAAATTATAGTTGAGACTAGGCTGATATGTGTGAGCATATGATACAGACAATCTGTCATTTTTCTTACCAATGTTTCCCCTTACTGGTGAAGTGAGCGAGTTGGTGAAAATTCAAATTGATGATTGAAGCAAAGTTTATGCAGTCTGCAAACTGATAAAAATGCATCGCTCATAAAATTTGCGTTAATTCTATCTAAACATCCTAATTGTGAGTTCTTGGTGCACACATAAGAGGTCAACGAAAAAGCTCATAGCGTGTCATGGCCGAGTGGTTTAGTGCGTCGGACTCTGTCGGACTCATCAAGTTCTGGTGGCCAACTCATCAGGATGTGGGTTCAAATCCCGGTCATGACACTTGTGTCCTTGGGCAAGACACATTTAACTATAATTGCTTCAAACAGGGGAAGAGGCAGTTATGTTTGTCTCGCAGTGGATTCATTTACCCCTCCCTGTTCTTAGCTGTGCTGTGAAGAGACTTGTGTTTATATCACGCCATGTCTTGTGTCTGCACATTGGGGCAGGTTGCTGTCCCGTCAATAATATGTAGTAATATTTTTTTTCTACTCTCTCTTTCTCTCAAAATCAGTACTGTGGCACATGCAATGAAAAGATCGAGGCTGACAGCAAACGTCTGAACCACGAGAACAACTTCTGGCATGCCGACTCCGTCTGCTTCAAGTGCTCCACGTGTAATGCATCTCTCGTCGGGCGTTCCTTCCTCCCCAAGGATCGAAACATCTTCTGTTCCGTGCAGTGCAAACGAAAGTACTTTAACCAGTGAAAAGGCAGTATATATAGTAGCATTCATACTAATGCCAGAGACCTGCTGGTAAGCTGTAAAAAAAAAATGGGGGGAAAGTGTTTCCTGTTATTCTGTACAAACATTTAAAAAAGTGAGAAAAAAAATCTACTTGGTGTCAGTTTTTGTTTTCCAGTTTAAGAAGTTACACGTATTGTTTTTAAACGCAATGAAAATATGTCAAGCCAAGGTGTTTATTGACTCACAAAATGATAATTTTAAAAATAAGAACAAAGTGCATAAGATTACTGTGGGGTGGGGAGAATTGAATTTTGATGAATTTGAAGATGAATTGACAACAAGTTCTTCCTTATTACAAGAGTTTGTGCTAATGCATTATTAAAGTAGTCTATGTCTTAGCTGCGATAATCATAACCCTTGATCCTCCCAGCGGTCGTAGACCAGAGGGATAAAACAGACCATAGGTTAACATTTGGCAAATTTGGTTGACCTTTTTTCCCCCAGGATTTTTGAATGTACCCCAACTGGGTAAAGGTAAAATGTTGGGGGGGGGGGGGGAAGGTGGGAAAAAAAACAAAATTGAACACATGGTCTGTCATAGCTCTTAGGTCTAAGGGACATGACCAAGAGAGCTAGGTTTATCACAGCTATCGATGACTATGTTGTGTCTTGACTATGCAGTGGGTATTGCTTCCCAACTGTTCTTACCTTGCTTAAAACTTCACATTCTGATATATCACTTAGACATGATTCCCTAAGAGTTTTCTAAAAATGTTATCAGCACCAGTTTTCATAGAACACCCCCCCCCCCCCCCCCATCCCATTCCTTCCTGGACCACCTGTGGCAAGGTGGAGACCACTTCCGCCCATCGTTCAGCGTAACATGTTCAGTCAGGCATGCAACGTCTCAGCTGATTTCCTCATTTTGTTTCCTTTCACTAGTGCCAAAGGAAACGGGAAATATTTCGTATGACAATTTTGTCCGTGGGGGTTTCCTCTTTGCTGCAAAAAGGAGTTGCATGTCTGATTTATAATAGATCGGAACCACACTTTATAAACACCTTGAACTCAAAGTCAGGTCAACCTTTGTATACATAGCAATTATGGCCCAATTTCAACTGTTTTGAGGCAGAAAACCTTGCTTGGCAAGCTTCTTCGCCAAGCAGAGTTTTATTGGAGCACTGGTTGCAGCAAGTACAATTGTATGGCATTTTGGCTGGTAACCTATTTCTGCTAAGCAAGAGCCTGTGTGCTAAGCAAGCATTTGTGCTTAACAGCTTTATGAAATTGGGCCAATGTGACTTTGTTGTAACACTGCTGTAATGAATACCACGATAATGAACATTTTGGTTTAACAGATTCTGATCCCTGGTTCTCATTTGATTTTACTTGTATTCTTATGAGAGATTTAGTTGTTGCCAGCTTTGCTGTTTGTATATCATGTGGCAGCCATCTTGCTTTTCTTCCAGTGTAATGAGACAGAGGCTGGGAGAGCAATATGGTCTGGTGCCTTTATATGAAATAAGAAAAGTGCATTGTGGATACAGGGAATCTCACCAAAATGGCCACATCATAAATTGTCCCTTGCTGATTTCCTTTGACAAGGGATTTATTTTTGCATTGAACAGGAAACTGGGATTTACAAAATGCAAGAATTAGACCCCTCATGCATAGACCGCCATCGCTGAGATCAAACCATGGAAAATGTACTACATGCAACATACATCTCTCAGCCATTGATGGGAGAACAACCTCATTGAGGGCGCTGTTTGAGCTAGTGACGTCATATGCAAGGGGTCTATGAATGCATTTGGTGGCGTTCAATACAGACTTGTTACGTGTATATGTTGAGCACATTTCCAAGTGAATCTTACAATACAGTCTTTCTTCCAAACTTGATAATTGATATCCTTCTTTTAAATTAACTTTGAAATGTTTCCAAGTAAGACTTGGGAGGGAGGATTTTTTCAGATTGATGAAATGTTTGGGTTTTTTTTTCTTCTTTTTTCTTTTTTTTGACAGATCCTTGGATTATTACTAGAAATGTAGATAGTCCTTTCTTTTTTTCTCTTTTTGACAAAAGCCAATATTATTTTTGGATTATATAAATGTTTATATTTAAGCATGGCTATACTTCAAGTACAGTTTATTCCAATTAATAGTTAATTTGTAAAAAAAAATATATATATATATACAAAAAAAAAAACGGAACATGAACAAGTGTAAACCTGAGCAAGTTGTCCCTCCTTTTGGTGTAATTTTAGACTACAGGGGATCTGTGGTTTAAACTTGCATAAAAATTGAATTGTTGGAAAGTGACAGCAGGCCATCCAGTGATTATTCTTGTTCATCATGCTAACAGGGTCTGATTTCCTGGCGCTGCTTACCGTGGTGTTTTGCGGTTAGGATCACCATTCTCTTCTTACAGGATTTTGCCAAATTTCTTCCCTGTTGATTTGAAGTGAATTTTGGTTGGTACGCACAGGTCAGGGCAGGTCGTGGCTGGGGAAGGTCCTCCAGAAACCAGGGGCCCAATTTCATAGAGCTGCTTAGGCTGAAAAAGGAGCTAAGCATAATAAAATTGTGCTTACCAGAATAAGGTTACCAGCCAAAATACCATTCTGCATGTACAATTTGTGGCTGGTATCCTGCTCATTTTTGCTTAGCAGAAAATTTCTAACCACAATTTGCTGCCTAAGCAGCTCTATGAAATTGGGCCCAGGGGCCCAAATAAGTTCCTAACCTTTCAAATATGCTTTACTTAAGCGCATAATTTTCTGCTTACTGTAAGTGTCAACATTCGGCTGACGGTAAGCGGTGCCATGGAATAGGATCCAGTTAGTTCTCGTTATCCAGGCATTCCGTTACCAAAACAAAATTAGCAGTGAAATGTTTAACCCATGCCTTTAAACCTGGCAGTGTCCAACGCCGATTAAATCGGCCCAATTTTAGGATTGTGTATAGGCAGGGCTGATTAAATCCGCCCCTATTTGTAACATTTTTATTGGTTACAACACACCATGTGAGCTTAAAATTACCTTTGTGAAAGTTCAAGTTGTGACCCAAATAAAGTTTGGGAAGTCGGCTTTGAACTTGTGTTGCATGCCTTGACTGCAGTCCATTGTTTCAAAAAAATGTTATATGCATTTTCAAAACAAAATGGTAATTTTCAGCTTAAAATGCATGGCATTACACAAATTTAATACAGGGCACTGCTGGGGTTATCTGGGTAGTCTTGACCCTTGACTCCATTCTTTAGCAGGTGATATAAGAAGGAAATGAGTTGAATGTCTGTTCTCATAATGGTAGACTTTTGAGGACACTGTGGCGGCAGACGACTTACCAGGTAAATCTAATGGTCTCAGATATGTGTGCATGCTCAGCAGAACTACGCAAACAATGGAAATTTACCTGGTTAGTCTGCTGCCACCTATCGTTCCAAAGTCTATTGAATCTGGCTTGAAAAAATGTACACATTTTGTATACTATCATTTAGCTGTGTGAGTTTTCATCGCTTAAAATTTGCAGCAGATATTTTATGCAGAATTGATACCAAAATCACCAACTGTAGCCTTTTGTTGTACAAAAAAAATTGTTATTAATGTCTTTGATTTATATGTGACGGAGAAATTCAAGCTTGTCACTCTTAAAACACTTAATCATGTCAGAAATAAATAAATTTGGCCTTATTAGTGTAAAGTGTAGATTTTTTTGTAGATGTTTCACTGTTATATTATCAAGTTCCACAAGTTATTGGTGTTATAATTGTTAACGGCTAAATTGAAGCATATTTATGATTGAGAGGACAGATTTTGTATTTCTAATTAAATTAATTTCAGTTACACAGATGATTTTTGTTTTTCCTTTTTTTTTTCGTTTCTTAATACTCACAAAAAAGGTTTTATCACTCAGTATAGTAAAATGTTTTTTGATATCAAAACTGTTACTGTCAAATACACTGAGCCTTTCAGGCTGCACGGCTAATGCTCACTTGTCTATAGGTGACCCAAAGGCCCACTTGCCTAAAGGTGACCTCGATCCTCTACTCTTATGTCACTTCACGCCAATTGGAATTAATACACTAATCCGAGCAGCTCGTCCATGGTGGCTTGCACCACCACAGCTAGCTATGTCGCCGTACGCGGACGTCAACGCACACACACTGTGAATCCTCCATGCTGATTGGTACATATTGTCACGTCGCGCGCGCGTGCAGCGGCCATACCTAGCGGTGGTAAACCACCATGAAGGAGCTACTTGGATTAGTGTACGAGATTGGTACGCCTGGCCAAAAGATTAGCAGTTGTTATTGTGGCCTACAGTCCTCAATCCTCCAAATTAACCCTTACTTCGTTGAGTGATTTGGTAGGATTCTTCCTGCACTCTTAACAAAATCCAACACCATAATATGATAGCTCAACACCTCAGCTGTTGGACTCCTGTTTATGGTGGTATGCTTGATCCCATGTAAAGCGTAATGAGTGTCACATCTCATCAGTCCAACAGAATTAATCAAGCAAATTTGCAGTTTTTGCAGATTTTGAAGGGTTGGGTGTTTAGAGATAATGAAGATGATTTGGGAGGCTTTGGGAGTTTTCATAACTTCAGCATCATAACTGCAACAAAATGTGGTTTGTTATTTATTTCTTAAACAATACATTTACCTTTTTGTGATTTTTTTTGTAACAATTATTTTTGCTTCAGCTGCTGTGTTTTTATGAGTATGTTTACTCATCATCTCACGTGATGTATGTAAATGCTATTATTGTCTAATGCTATTATTAATTATCTTTAATTTAAGTTTTCTTTTCGCTGCTTCTGATGATTACAAATTTTAAAGATTCACTTTCTAATTGATGTAATCCAATTTTGTGGAGTTAATAACTGGGTTTCTATGATGTTTTGCAGACAATGTTACAATGAATAAACAACAATGATCTTTGAGAATTTAATGTGCGCAGTGCAGTTATTGATACTGAGTTGTTGCAGAATGAAGGTGGGTCAGGGTTGGTATCTTGACCTGGTCGGTTGGGGGTGCTTTCGTCTTGAGGAAAGTACCAGTCAGTACAAGAACTAATTTGTCTTAATGATAGGATGTTAAACCTTTTTTGGTCGGAAAAAGGGGATTCTGCAAAAGAGCCTTGTCTCCTAACCCGTGGGTCTGAATAGTGAATACATAAGTAGACAATGAAGATATGTACAGTTTTGGATATTGAAAACATAGGCTAGCAAAGGACCGAAAACCTAAACCAAAAAAATACAAGGTTGTGGTCGTCCGGAGTATACGGTAGATAGGCGCTCTCCTTGTTGGGCCAATTGGCTAGACTTCCTTTGTACTGAAGTCCAGAACATTCCCAAAAGATCCCAAATCACTTATGTTGAATACTAGGGTGTTTATTGTACTTCGGAAAGTACCCTAGCCTTATATAAAGTTCACTTGTCATACAAACGTTATTATTATTTCTACTCGGCATTTAACGACCAACTTGCATTCACGGTGGTCAAATTTCAATCTGCTATTCCGTAAGTAGTGAGGTTGGAATTCCTCTATTGCAAAATGTACGAATACATGTGTAGTGTATCCTCGGTAAATCCCTTATAACACTAAATTTAATATGTTGAGAGTCTTATAACATCTCGCGCAAGTGCCGGGTCTGAATACTTATGGGACAGTAGAGTGTTTTGTTTCTGTTACCACGGAAAGCACCCGAAGTTTACCACTGAAAGGTCTTCCCTGGGTTTTAATCGTTGTTGAACAGTAATGCCGTGACCGAATGAATGGCTTCGGCAGTGGCTACGGCTAGAACGCCGAGAATTCCTATCCTTCAACGTTGTCGTTGCAGCCAGCGGCCATAGCCGTAGCCGAAGTCGCCCCTTGATTAGGACATGGCCTAATAAAGAAATGCATTTAGCTTCAAACACGGTTTGGGAACAAGTACCGCCGGTTACGGATAGGATTGACTCTTAAAAATACTGTGCAATATGATTAGTTTTTTAATGAATTACTTGGTTGAAGAAACTTTGCAGAAGGGGTGTGTTCTGCACCAGAGGGCGCTATGCAAAAAGACCACTGCAAAAATTGCTGCATTTACCTGATCTCGTCCTGGCTCAGAATGCCTGGCGTTGTAAATGACTTGTAAATTTTATTAGCGCAGTAATAATAACATTGATATCCACATAAAATGTGCTCGTTATAGAACGTTTGTGGCTTAATAATTTGTTGTTTTTTACCTTTGACCAAAACATTCAGGAGCAAATTATTACAGACAGAAACAAGAAGCAGTCGGACTAGAAGCAATATTAACCCACCTTGTTTATGGTGACGTTTTACATTGTATTGCTTTTTCTGGCAACAAGCCCTTACACTGCCATATATGAGAAATAACACATTTTCAGTGTTAAATTACCACATAAATTTAAGAGTTGAGATGTGCCCGCTTTCTTCAAAGAAAAAGTTGATGAAAATCCTACAGTGCGATCTCATCCAAGAAATTTAACTTGCATTTAATCTTTCAACCGAGCTATGTGTACAAACACTAATAGTAAATTAAATAAAATAAAAATCTTCCCTGCAGGAAGTCCAGGCTATGTGGCTCCTTTTTTAAACAGGTGGTTTTTCTGTCGGTATGCCTGGTTACCTGGGGCTCAACCACAGACGATCCTTATTATTATTATCCAATTGTGCCTTTTCATTGTCGATGTCTAGTCTCCACATCGATAGACAAGATGAGTGAAGGAATTGGGTAATCCCTGTGTAAGTCTCAATTAAGCACCATGCCCATCGCTATTTTATGACTTGCATTCTACGATCCAGCTTTCAGAGTGCTGTGAAATGGCAACACTATTATTAGACTTCAATAACACATCAGCAGATGCACTCTCATGGTACCGCCACTTCTGCTCGTCATTGCGTATTACCTTAAGAGGGCGCTATTTTACACTTAACTGTGAATTGGAGGCGTGTAAGCGATCGGCTGCTTGAGAAATATCAAACATTAGCTTCATCTTTAATCATTGATTTCTCCATGCTTAAATAGACAGCTGCTTTTAATTTTTTAGCTTAGTTCCCATTAATTCAGGAAGGTTCGCCATCCCTCCCCCTTTTCATTCAGTGAGATAGCTATAGCCGATGCCGTCATTTCCCTCAACTTGTTTTTGTGAACTTGAGCAGAGAGCAACAAACAAGCCTTCGGAATGACTTTAACCATCCTTACAGTAGGGTTTAAAAAATAATAATATTTGTATTTACATCTAAAAAGTAATCACGTCAAACGGTTTACGTAGCCCACGTGGTCATGAATCAGACAGTGATGTTATTGACCGAACACAAACTAATGCAAATGAACCTCACTACGTCATCATGCGCCAACACAGTTAACCCCGAACCACTAAACACACGTCAATGACCAAACCGAAAGGAACCATTATGAAAGTTCTTTTAGGGTCAATGCGCGGGTGTTTTAAAATTCCGTCAGGAAACCTTTAGGGAAACATTAAAAATTTCCGTTGTAAAAAATATGCCACGCCCACCTACTGTACGACGTTTGTTAAAAAGCGCATGCGCTCATAAAAAAAATAATTAATGTGAAATCCCATCAAAGATGGCGAATTGTCACAATGCACTCTGATGTGTCTGTCGACAAGCCCAAATTTAACAGGAAACTGGTCATGACAGCGCGAAAATTTGGACCACGGAAGCAGCACAAGGCACCAAGTTCACTCTGAGGATCCTGTAGAGTACCGCAGGGACCATGTTGGATCCATCTTCGAGCGAAGAAGAGTCCGAAAATGACATCTACGACGACGAAACGGATGCGTTGTCCGTTCCGAGTCAGGCTGGGCTTCGGACCAGCGCGTCCAGCAATGACAGCCTGCAGACCAGCGGAGCTGTTCCCGGGGCGGGTGGCCACCGAGCGTCCGTCGTACGACCAGCAAGTCCCAGTCCCTCTTTGATTAGTGAGAAGGAAAGGGAAGAAACGGAGAGATTACAGAGGGAAGAAGAAGAACACAAGAAAAGACTGCAGCTGTATGTCTTTGTGATGCGATGTATCGCCTACCCCTTCAACGCCAAGCAGCCGACCGACATGGCGAGACGGCAGACCAAAGTGACCCGCCAACAGCTGACAACAATCAAAGAACGATTCCAATCTTTCATCAACGGTGAGACTCAAATAGTTGCCGATGAGGCTTTCTGTAATGCTGTTCAGAACTACTTCCAGGTGTTCCTGAAGAGCGACCGGGTTCTGAAGATGGTCCTAAGTGGGGGGTGTTCCTCCCATGATTTCCGGGAGGTGTTCAAGAACAATGTAGAGAAGCGAGTCCGGAGTCTACCAGAGATTGATGGGCTGAGTAAGGAGACGGTGCTGAGCTCGTGGATGGCTAAGTTTGACGCTATCTATCGTGGGGAGGAAGACCCGAGGAAACAGCCACAGAGATTGTCAACAGCAGCTGCATCTGAGCTTATCCTCAGTAAGGAACAGTTGTATGATATGTTCCAGAACATCTTGGGAATCAAGAAGTTTGAGCACCAGCTTTTATACAACGCATGTCAGGTAAGAACTGTGTGAGGTGTACGTGTACGTCAGTGTTGTTGCATGAGTAAATACAGATTTTCCTACCATCTAACAAATCCGTCAGTCTTGGCCTTCATTCATAGCAAAAAAACAAACATAGGAGACTTGAGAGGTTGATTTAAAGGGGCTGTGTTGTCATGATTTTATTATAGGCTCTCTAGCAAATGGAATAACCAAGGTACTAGTACTAGTACTACACTCGGGTGCGCACAGGCATCCGCCGGTACTCACTTCACAGTTTGACAGAGACGGCGCCCTTTGTGATTTGATTGCAAGAGCGCGTGTGCAGTATCTGGGCGAGGGTTCATCTTTCCATGCACAGCCAAAGACAGGCCTGCGATAATCAAGACGACACAGCCCCTTTGAAATTGTTGTCCGATTTGCATTCTGACTGTGAGTAACTAGCGACAGGCAAGTAGGTACATCATTAAACATTCTGTAAACAAACACGTCAATTTCAAACAGCATCACATTTGTTTTGTTTGTGTGTTGTACTTGCAGTCTGTCAATTCCATCATGTATGATGTAGATCTAAATGTAACTTTTTGTAGTTTTTTTCAATGTGCCTTTGTCTTCACAATTGCATAAAACTTACGGCTTGGGAGGAAAAGCACAAGCAATGACGGCAAATATCCTCCTCAAGGGTTTGAGTTTAATAAGAATCTTTCAGTAGACCTTATGCGTCTGACGTCATGAGTCCCATAGAGATATGTACAAGCAGCACCCTCACTGGGGTCAAAATGGCCGTAAGTTTACTGTAGGAAACAGTAGGCTGTGCATACCCTCTATTGAAACATCTCTTAAAATGTAAGCAAGTTAAGGTTGTACAACCAAGCCACATGTAGTTAACCCACGGCACCAGCATTTGTCCAGCACCAGCATTTTACACTAGACCGTATGGTCCAAGCCAGTGATTTTAGCATCAGGCCAGTAAACTCACAACTTGGAAAGTTTGAGAGTCGTGAATAATAATAGCCTACTGTGTAATATCTAAAAAAAATTATCATAGTAATACATGTACATGTTCAAATGTTTACTTACATTTACAATCTGATAAATATCTTTCAATTTTGTTGAGAAGGCTTATCAATTTTTACTAAACCCATATTATACAATGTGAGATAAATCATCTCTTTAGTGCTTGTACAAATAAAAACAGTAAACTCTTTGGAGACAGCTATTTTTTCATTTTGATTCTGGTCTTGTAAAAAGAATTCTGGACCAGTAAAAAGTTTGAGCTACATGTACAAGTGGTCTGGTGGATTTTCTCCCCATACAACATACACAAGTGTATTGAATCTCTTGTAATGATGATGGCCATACAAATTTGCACGTCACCATAAAGGGATGTTCCCACTCTGATTCAACAGTTTGAAAACCAACAATATTTTCACAAAAAATCAATAATGTTTCCATCATAGGTGTCAACTGAAAATAAAGAGTGCTTTTAAAAGGTATGCAAGGAATATTGTTCTGCATACATTCCTCTTATTGAACCGATCCCCATGAATAGTGGTGCTCTAGCCAAGATCTTGATGTGGGCAAGTCCCAAGTTACTTGTGTTCCCTACTTACATGGAACCCATCATGTTTATGAAAAGTTACACAGTAGTCATGCCAAAGGCTAATAACACATACATTTTTAGGGGTATTCTCCTTGCAGATGCCCCACTCCCCCCCCCAAAAAAAAAAAAAAAAAAAAAAAAAAAACACTTAAGTGCTTTTCAGAGGGTTAGATTTCTTGGACTTGTCCATTATACTGTGGGGTGTCAAAAATGTGCTTTAGTGTACAAAACATTGACAAGATTGAAAATATGTTCACATATTTGCACATTAAGTTATACAACGTAGTAGGTAGATGGTCATAGTGGGAAACTTTCCTTGAAATATTTTTGCTTGAAATGCTATAGTTTTTTGAGAAAATGGGTAAAACAATCAGTTTTGATCTCCAAAACCCAAAGTTTGAAAACAGTAGAAATTAGTTTTTATTTTATTAATATTTTTTGTTACAGTTTTTTCTTGTTTATTTTCTTCATTGACCGATTTAGCTTAAACTTTCATAGAGTTGTTATTTTGATAAAAATAATGGGTCACATAAAGTGTGGAAACTGGCCTTTGACAATTACCAATGTTGTCAGAATGCTTTAAGTTTAAAGAAATAGAGCGTCCAGATTAAGCAGATTAAGACTAAGCAGAGCATCCAACTTCACCACAGGGCGTTCAAAAGATGCCCATTTTATTCCCCTCTGGCTACATGCATTTGTACACACACACTCTCTCCCTTCAACACCCATCCCCTAATGGGGACTTTGGTAAGGCAAATATGGGCTGCTACATGTATGTCATTTACACAGCTCTTGTTGGGGTGGAATGGTGACCTTCCTCTAATATCAAACAAAGTGGATGTCGGACTTGACAACTGTAGAATGCAAGAGAACATTGCCAAACTTTCTGCATTTTCTCAACATCGGTGTTTACACACATTGTTTACCATTGATAAGATGACATGTACAGTCCATTGAAGGGAGTGTTCATTGCTACGCCATGGACCTTACATGAAGCTGCCACATTATTTGTGCTAGTTCCCTGACACGTGGCTTAATATAGCAATACTGACTTCAGAAGGGCACAGACTAGTTTTCACTCCAGCCTCAGTTTGGTTACATCAGTTTGAATTGGAGAAAAGATGTCTGCACCATGTAAATTGTGGGCAAAGTAAAATGTATTACACAAAGGGAATGATTTCGTCCAGCAATTTTGCATAGGAAAAATATTTTGACTAAATATCATTTGTGCACTCTGAATGCTAATTATTGAGTTAGCAAAGTCTGAGTGGTACATTTTGTGTAGAAATAAATTTTGCAAGATGGGAAATCAGTTACATGTACTAATGTGCATTGGAACAAATGGAAGATATCGACAGTACAAGATGAGTTGCCTGACATTACATTCCCAAATGTCAAAGGTCATTTTTTTCCCTAGAGAAAGAGATTTTCCCGTTTGAAAATCGGACAGTTTTCAAGGGGGAACCAAAGCCAAGACTTGGGTAACACAACAGATACTCTGTTGCCTTCAATTTCAGGCCCATGGCCTCCTGAGAACCCACCCTGTTCAGTTGTAGTCTGCACTTTACTCTTTTTTCCAGATCAGAAACGGATTGCACGCTAGCTATCTATCCATTATTCATGGTCGTGTAAAGAACATCAACAAACAAATTGAACAACTTTTTGCTGCTGGGTGCACTTGATCACATTGGCAACCAATAAACTGTATTAAGGTTTTGGCTCCGCGGATCCGTACACATTATAAATCAAACCAACAACTAAATTAATTATTGGTTGTAAATATGCGCAAAACGTACCCCGGGATTTACACCAGGAGTTATAAAAACCCAGGCCTGATCGTCATGGGATTACGTGTTTAACAGTCACAACTACATTACGGCCATGATGAGAGTGTTATATAATGCAAAATGCGACAACGAAACACACGGCATTATAATGCGTACGTGTCAACTAATCCAGATTTCAGCATGCTACGAAACTGCCTTACTCTGCCCTGTGGTGTATTTTTGTGCACACAGTTTACATTAGTCAATACCAATGATAGTCAAATTGAATGAGTTGGTCTAGTTAATAAATATTCACGTGACACCAGCGGTGTACAGTCTGAAAATGTCAAAGTGCCTCCCACCCTGGAGAATAAAGCAACCATGTGGAAATTGTGAGCTGTTTTTAAGCAGTGGCCATTTGATTGATTCATTGACCCTAAGGAGTTGTTGAAATCAAATTGAAATACTTGTACTTATGTATAGATGTATGTTCATCAGTAGGCTGTTGTTTTTAAGCGATTGTTTTGGTCATGTGTTTAGTTGTAACGATTTGAGGTATTTCTTGACTTATACGTGTAATAGTTATAGGAATACATGAGTGGTTGATATTTTTGGCATCATTATAACTTTTTTTTTGTAAACATCCGAGGATATCCTAGAATTGTAAAACTGTCCGGATCCCTTTTGTTTTAAGTCAATGGATTGAATGTTTGTACTCACGCACTCACACACACTATGTTTGTCGACCCAGTAAATTGAGGATTTCTCTCTTCTGTTCTGCCATTGTTTGGACTAAGCTGTTTTTAATAATGCCTTGATTGGTTTTGTACACAAAAGCAAAGCGAGAGCATCCTTGCTCTGTCAAAGCTCCCGGTGACCCAGATCACTTTTGTTTCCTCAGTTTCAGTGGGTAAAACTGGGTATTCCATACTCACATTTTTGTGTTCTCTCATTATTTAGTCATTTTTCATGGAAGTTCTTGGTTTATCAAACCACCCAGGTTCCCTTTTTACTATAAAGTTCTCGTTTTGAATGCACGTGCTCAACGAACAAATCGGCTGTTTGTGGGTCCATGTACAGTGTATTGCTTGGCATTTATTCCTCAACTGCCTGACCTTAGCAGATACAAGGGATAAATACATGTACATGCCTGGCTTGACTCATCATCATAATCCATGGTTGCCAGGTATCTGTGGGATTAGCCTACTCTAAATGTACCATTTTATCATTAGCTGCAAAGCCGGCCATCTTTCTATTTAAAGATGTACATGTAGGCCTATAAATGTATGCACACACAGGCTTGATTTGTTGCTCTTGTGAGGGCAGAAGACAGGTTTTTCTTGGCGAAGGTCACTTTTAAACGGCTGCTGAAATGTTTTAAAGGACACCGAGGCAGTGACCACTGACCAGGGGCAATTGGTCCAGTTTCCTTCATGAAGTACTTGTACATATGTATGCATGTATGTATGTTCCAGTGTATGTACATACTGCACATGCCTGATACCTCCTTGTAATTTTGGGAAAGGCAGGTTTTTCCTTGGTAAAGGGTTTATCATAAGGTGGGAAATTTGTTAATGTCTGCTGGAATTTTTTTTACCAGGGTACAAAGGCAATGACTAGGGATACCAAGGCAAAGATGACCAGGAGCATGGAGGCAATTGCTTCGGTTTCCTCCACGAATCTACACAGGCCTGATCAGTCTTGTAAGGTCAAGGCAGTTTTTTCCTGGGATAAAAGGGCACCTCCGTCAGGGAAATGTGCTTGCAAATGTCTGCTGGCAAAACATGTCAAAGGCCACCAAGGTGGAGACCAGGGGCTTTTGCCTCTGTGGAGTGTCAAGCCTGTGTACACAGTGTGATCTTTAGGTATTAACAGAAAAAGCAGAAAACAATTGTGGACAATTTGGCTGATTATGCATTAAGTTTCCCCAGCTCTAAATTAACCCTAACCATCCCTAAGCCATCAGAAGTCCAAGGGTATGATTTGTTTGATTCTGTTAGACTGATGTTCATACGTATACGTGTATGTAAACTGATAATGGTTTACACGGGATCAAGTAGGCTATACCACCACAATCAGAGTCCAACAGTGTGTGTGTTTCTTTACCATAATATATGATGTTGGATTATGTTAGAGTGAGGAAGGATCCCAGAAATTGGTTTAAATTCTTAAACTACATAAAATAGGCCTACATGTACAACTTGCTCAGAGTATAGTGTGCACAAAATGAAAAACTGTATCTCTTTGGCTGGATGAAATTTCAGGTCTTTGTGGCATAATACATTGTACACAATACATGCTGTAATTGCATGCTTTTTAAAGATCAGTGATAAAAGCCTGGAATTTCCTCTTTGCTTGGATGCTTATTTGCATTTTACAAAAGGAATTTCCATCAGAAATATTTTAATGAAGTGATGGTGCCGAGGAGTATCTTCAAGGAGTACGTGTATCTTCAAGTCCAGGGCAACAGAGAAAATGGCCTCCTTGGAATTCGAGCCCTGAGAAGGAGATGGGATTTTTCGGGAGTTTTGGAGACTCTGAAAAAGAAGAAGTGGTTGTGGTGTAACAATAAAAGTATCTAAAATGTTGAAATCAGTATCGACCCACTTCACCTGACGGCATCTCCACAGTAGTCTAGGTTGCGCCATTTTGGCAGTCAGTTTCTTCGTGTGTTACTGTGCAGGGCGCTTTTAAAGCAACGCACACCATATCACCACTCATGCAATTTGACTTCCAAAATGGCAGACCACGGGCAGACGGTAGACACGTGTGACATTTAGTGCGAGGGGTCAATACTGTAATTTGGGCCCTTTTCAGAGCTGGCACAACTTATCAAACCTCCCTCTCAGTCTGTTTACTGTACAGACTTTTATAACGTACATTTTTTATCACTCATTTTTTTCCCCACGGAACCCTCAGCAATTGCCGTGGTACCCTGTGCTTTTGCCGCGGTGCCCTTTGCAAAGTCCAATACAAGTTTTTTACATTTTCCTCATAGAGGTGCCCCTTACCAGAGGAGAATTGCTATGCCCTCTCAAGAGTGAGTTTCAAGGCCTGTGTATGTAAGTGTACATTGTACATATGTCAGGGTTCTTCCCATGCACAAGCTAGTAGCATATCGGGGTGACACGCACGAATTACTGGCCGATACGCGGAAATTACATTTTTTAATATTTTAATATCATATTCACAAAAAATCATAACCAAAAAAAAACCATTTAAATGCTCCAGATTGTACAGTAGAACTTTTCAAACCAAACATAAACATGAAATAAAAACATTCCAAGGACCTGCTACCAATTCAGCGTGCTTCGGCCACACTTTCAAAATTTAGGGTCTAGAATGCCCCCCAGTTCTGAAAAAACCTGAAGAGAACCCTGCATACGTACAACTGCACAACACAAAAAGTGCTACTTTTAGTACTATCACCCATTAAAAAGAGTCTTCCTGACAGTGGACTTTTCAGATCCTCAT
Source organism: Marthasterias glacialis (assembly GCA_911728455.2). Lineage (NCBI taxonomy): Eukaryota > Metazoa > Echinodermata > Asteroidea > Forcipulatida > Asteriidae > Marthasterias > Marthasterias glacialis. The sequence continues at coordinate 24,977,508 of OU452221.1, read as the reverse complement.
TGGTGGGAAAGAACGGTCCAATCAGAGTAAAAATATATCCAAACTGGAATAGTTCATAACTGACTTGGACTTCACATTATATGAGCCTAAAATGTAAAGCAGATGTTGTCTTCACTCAAGGGTCGCCCGCCCTTTGGGACATTTAATATCCTCATTGGGACAAAAGGGTATTGAATCAAAGTAGAAGTATCTCCCAAATGGGATAGTTTATCCGTCAATGATCCAGTGAGGTAGCGTAACTGACCCGGCCCAATCACGCCATGAGTGATATAGTAATTAATCCAATATAATGTGAAGCTCAAGTGAACTATTCCTTGCCGGAAGCCTTGTCTCACATCAGAGCTTTTGATGAATCACATGACGCTCCAAGTTTGACACATCAACTGTATGTTTGATAATAAGAAGTAAACATTTGAACACATTAGAAGAGAGTGATGACATATATAAATTATGTACAATGTAACTGTAACCTATGCAATGAATGTACTTCATTAAAATTGTATTTTGAAAATTGAATTTTTTTTAAAATGTTGGGCTAATGTACATGTACTCTCGGCTATTGAAATAACCGAATGATGACAGCTAGCCTGGAGTACTTGGAGGGCACTGTTGCCCCTTGTCTTGGCCTTGATGCCCCCTGAAAATAACGCTTTCCCATTCCTGATTTGAAGTGCCAACATAGTTGCAACATAAAAATGGCCCCTTGCCCCTTCAGAGATGAAATTCTAGGACTGTAACGCTCTGGCCTTGAATTTTAACTCTTGAAGGGGCCTTGTAATTTTCATCTGATGAGTGGCACTTCTATGAGGGATTCTTCTACAAATTTATATTGGAGCTTTGGAAAGGGCACCAAAGCAAAAGCACAGGGCACCAAAGCAAAAGCACAGGGCACCAAAGCAAAAGCACAGGGCACCACGGCAAAAGCACAGGGCACCACGGCAAAAGCACAGGGCACCACGGCAAAAGCACAGGGCACCACGGCAAAAGCACAGGGCACCACGGCAAAAGCACAGGGCACCACGGCAAAAGCACAGGGCACCACGGCAATTGCTGTGGGTGCTGTGGGTTAATTCGAGGCCTGATCACTCATGTGCACAGTGTATGTACAACATACTGTACATTTTAGACCAACATGTACAATGTGTACGATACAAGTTCATTAATATTGTACAAGTCCTGCAAAAAAATTTCCATTGACAAAAATATTCATTTATAATTTCAACATGGACTTGTACAGTTCATGCAAATTTTAGGATGCACCACCATCAACACGCTGATTACCAAAAAGTGTAGGCAGTTCAAAATCATACAGTCAAATTACCTGCATATTGTACACAAGGACATAATATTCCAATGACTAAGCTTGTCTGATCTGTCTCGGATGCCGGGGGTTAATGCTATGTAAATGGCATACATGTACGACTTAGATATTGTATAAAATGTACGTGGATCATCATGCCATTCCATCATTCATAATTAATTTCTTTAGGTCATAGGAATTGTTTGTGTATTTATATGATATGTCGACTGTACAAATCAGTGCACTTCATCAGCAGTGCTCGAAAAACAGTATGTAGTACACACTTACATGAATGCGGGTACTGTCGTGTATGTGTGTCACTAACTTAGGCCGTGTCCGAATCAAGCTACGGCTATGGCCGTTGGCTGCAACGACAACGTTGAAGAAAAGGAATCCTCGGAGTTCCGGCCGTAGCCGCAGCCAAAGTCCTTCATTCGGATACGGCCTTAGCACATCTGTAAAATTGTACAAATTGTGCTAATATGTGTGACACATGTACACTGTACGTAGTTTTCTTTATCAAAATAACATGACACCTTACATGTGCATGTAGGTGCAAATTTTGTATGTGCAACTGGTGTTTTAGAATGTGGCACATTTTGTCATGCAACCGAGTGAACAGGTTCCTCATACAGTGTAGGAACTGAAATATATTGAGTGAGAACTTTCATTTTTTCTTGGATTCGTACAGTATACGAGAATCTACTTTGTAGTGTCAAACAATTAGTTTAATATTGGACTTATTAAAAGAGTGCATACTTTGTCCTTAACTGAGGTACATTTTGTATAGTTACACAGAGGTAAAAACCTTTGTGTACATTTTGTATCTCTCAGTACTTGCTTCATGTACAATGGAGTAAGAGTGGATGTCTTAATAGACCGTTCCGGCCTGTCAATCAAACTGTGCGCATTGACCAATTGGATCACGCCTTTTGGTCATGGGACCTCTGTCAAACTCGGTCACACGTGCAGCGTAAACGTACACAAACTAAGGTGTGTGGGCGGGGCTTGTTGCCAAAGCCGGAACGGTCTATTGTGGATGTGAGTTGAACAGACTTCGAACTCAAAACCAGATAATTATCAGAGCCCACAGGACTACCAGCTCTACAGTCCCATGTGCAGAACAATGATCTGCACAGTGTATAGCAATCATGTCAACCCCGGTGTGTCCAAATTAACTCCCACCAGTTAATAACTTGGGCAAATAGTGTTGGAAATTATTAGAACTACATACATCAAATTGTTCATTTTCTCAGAAAGAGTATTAAAATTATTTATCAAGCTGGGTGCCAATTATAATCATCATGAGAAATACATTGCTTTAAAGGGCTTAAAATATATCCGCTACACCACAGGCCCCGAGTCGTTTTTAAATCAAGCATTGGGCCCAGTGTCCTTAAAACCGATTAAGTCCAGTGGTCCAGTGTGTTGACCCCTTGTGTGCACGTCCCACGTGGTGCCTGTGACACGCTCACCATTTCGGAAGTCAACACAGGGTAAGCGTGTAAATACCGCATCGCATAAAACTCACACTACGTTGTATCACACAGTGACCTTGACTATGAAAATGGTGCAACCAAGATTAGTGTGAAGATGGCATCGGGTGAATTGGGTCAATGTTGGAAATTATTGAAATTGTAGACTGTTAATTTTCCAAAATATTTTACCTGGCCGAAGATAAGCATGTACAGTACTCAGCATGAACATCTACAGTATGTATTATTATTTATTTTACTCCACCTCTCCAAAATACAAACAAATAAAGTACAACATTTACATTGCACAGGATAAAATATACAAGGACAAAGACAAAATGTGGAGAGGGCAAGGCTGAAGAGGATTTGTTGTCCTTTTTCCCGACAACCAAGAGGTTCAACCTGCCCATAAATAGAACTAATTCATCCAAACAAACTGGTGGTTAGAAATAGATTAACTAAAATTGTAAGAAATGAAAAGGCAAAAAAGGTTTCAAGGGAAGACCAGACAGTGATGGGGTAAAAATTGTTTTCCTCATTAGGACTCGATGTTATGGTGATGCTTGCAACGAAGTACTGCGCCTACAACCTACGGATTTCTGTGGTTTACGGGGTGGCAGAAGCGCAGAATACCTCGGTAATCAGAGCCGTGAAATTTGGCCCAGGTTGGGATGTCTAACCAAGTAACTCTTTTGACACATGTCCATATGGTCTTGTAGTTGTAGAGCCTGCTCATCACCCTGTGGTATTTGAGTACATGTACATGCAGGTTTTGTTGACTCACCGTGGTTGACCGTGGAATACTACTATGCGTGGAGCTCAGGCTGCATATTTGAAAGCTTATAGGAGCGTGAATCATCAGGTGTTGTAAAGACTTTTATTATTATCTTGCCACCACAATGCTTGCCATGTACCCCGTTAGCAATTAGTAATAATGAATATTGATTCTCATTACACTAGTAAAGAACCAGACTTTGTTGTCCTCCCAACCTCAGTCTGGTTACATTGGTTTGAATGGGAGAAAAACAAGATGGATGCACCACTTCTATTACAACACATTTTTTATTGCTTAATATTTGGGTAGCCCATCATGAGGCAATTAAAAAAAAACCTAACTGCCTTTGACATTACCAGCTAGTAACAGCCTTAATCTTCCAAAATCAACCAGTGTGAGTTTATGTCTACTGGGCACCTTATTCCTTCAAAATCAACCAAATTGTATAGGGTTAGCACTGCCTCAATCCTCCAAAATCAACCCATATGAGCTGTGTAAGATGCCCACAGCATCATTCCTCCAAAATCAACCAATTAGTTTATGTAGAGTGCCTGCTGCCTCAATCCACCCAAATCAACCACTATGAGTTTATGTACATGTAGGGTGCATACATCTGTACTGGGCCAGTGAACAATATGAGTTTATGCAAGATGCAATACTGCCCCCAATCCTCTGAAATCAACCAATAATGAGTTTATGCAGGGTGCCTACATACATTTGTACTGCCTCAATCCTCCTAAATCAACTGATATGAGTTTATGTAGGATGCCTACTGCCACAATCCTCAAAAATCAACCAGTATGAGTTTATGTACATTTTTTTTTATAGGGTACATGGGACTGCCTATATCCTTCCAAATAAGCTGATGATAGATTTGTGAAGGATGACTACTGCCTTTATCCTTTTAAATCAGCCAATATGAGGCATGTAGGATCTACATGTAGTGTATCTGTGTGTACATTACATACATGTACATGTACACATTTTTTGTAGGTGAATGTCAAACAGGTCTCCATCCTCTCAAATCACCCAAATCATCCAAACCCTCGGGTTGATTTTGAAGGATTCGGTAAGGTTAGGGTTTGGCCACTCAAGGTGACGCCCATAAGAGAAAAGGGGAAGGGAAAGGCATGTTAGGCTACATGTACAGTACATGTACATTGTACAAAGAGAAAATCTCAAAAGAAAAAGCAGGCTGCTCAGATCAAAATAACAAAATAAAGCAGGGTTTTCAACAAAAGACACTTGGAACCCTCACATGCCTCAGGATCCAATTTAATAAAACAGTTAAGCAGGAAAATCTGCTAAGCAAATATAAGACAGTCACAAGTAATGTATAACATTTTGGCTGATAACCTGTTTCTGCTAAGTAAGATTTGTCTGTGCTTAGAAGATTTTTGCGCTCAATGTCTTAATGGAGTTGGGCCCTGGCGAACACTATTGATGTGTCATACAGTAACTAGTAGGTCCTACAAGTTGTAAAATATTACGTGATGTACACTGTACATTATGTAAGATCACACTTGCATACATGTACATGTATGGATCCTCCAAGCATTGAACTCCTGATTAATTAATGTCCAGTGTGCGTGTTCATGTACAATCAAATCACAATCGCTGAAGGTCATTTAAATATTAGCTACATGCTAATTATGCAGCCACAAATTAAAACGCAGTAATGGAGTACTTTGGCTGAATTAATCATTCATGTGAAAGTCCTCTCTTGGGTGTGATGCCTTGTATTTTCCAGCATGCAAAGCAATCTTTCTTTTTTATGGGGGGTGGGGGGTGGGGGGTGGGGGGAGGGGGGGATATCGGTCCCCAGTGTTGTAAATTACTGTCAAGTGTAAACCTTATGGGCATTACAGTCATCCTCCTTCCAGGTGGCATTTGCCTGCAAGCGTTCACGTAATTGCCCAGAGAACATTAATTAAATTGCTTTTAATTGATTGCTCTACAGTGCCATGCTGCTACATGTGTCATGGGGGGGGGGTATGGATAGTCTCTGTTCATCATCATTATGCCACGTCCAATGTAAACCTTAAATGTTGAAAACTGTTCAGTCGGAGCCAGACTCTTAAAAGGCATAATAGCTGTGTGCACACAATGACTAATCGTTTGAAAATGTGTCAAGCGATGTTTACACTGTACGGTTGTTTTTTGTGTGTGTAAATAATGATAATAATACCTGTAATGTAGGTGTACTGTCTTGTCACAGCAATTATGCCCGTCACGACAAATTACATGTAGTAGAAGTAAAACAGTTGGGGAATCAAACGGGAACACAAACTTAAATTTATTGAGTCCTTGTTTCAGGGTTGCTACACATGATTGGTTGCTTTTTAATTTAAGAAAAAACAAAAACGGCGGATTCTTTCAGAATCAATCAATTCGCAGTATTTTGGATCGCCTGACTTTTCTACTATATTCAGAGCTGCCAACACTCCTGATTCTGCAGAAAGTTCCCTGAAAATAAACCCATCTGTCCATGTTCTGATGAACAAGTTTGAAAATCTCCCTGATCATGGTAACGTTTTCTGCATTATATTAAATGTAGTTTTATAATATCGCCCTGATTGTTGTACAAAATCTCCCTGATTGCAAGATGCAAGTGTTGGCAGCTCTGCTACATTGACGTGATTGGCAGAGACGTGGAATTTGAAATTGAGGATCTTCCGAACATAATGAGGTAGAAAAGACTCCTGGCGATGATGTTGTGAACGGGATCATCGGTTAAGACCGATAGATGATGATGAATGTAAGTCTGTGTACGTACCGGTTAAGACGATGATGAGTGTATGTACTATGTTCATGTTCAGTAGTCTACTTGAATGGTATACTGCCGGCATACATGTACCTGTGCAATGCACATATTTGTCACGTTGCCAAGCCCAGTTCTTTCTCGACAGTATTGACAGCTCATCAGTGATATCACCTTGGCCAGCAATCAATGACGATTCATTGCAATCCAAGTGAGGTCCATCGATTTGCCAGTGTACGTAAGAAGCCTTACATTTAGGAGCAGACTCTGGACAACATACATGTACATGAAAACAAAAAATGTAGACGTATAATACATGTATATGTACCTCGTAGTCTGTTTCAAACAAGCATGTAAGGTCTCAGAAATTAAGCTAAATTAAAAAAAAAAATACATTAAAAAAAATCTATCCTTTTTTTTTTTCAATAAAAAACTAAAAGGATAGATTTTTTTTTTATTTTGAGTTTTTGTTTTTTTTACACCAAAATCAGGTTGTTCTCATAAATAGTTGAATGCTAGACAACTGAAACAGCAGCCATGATAGCAATGTGATGTGATGCCTTAAACATTCTGTGTGTTGAGAAATACTTACATTATAGGTCCTAATTAGGTGTTATTTGAAAGCCCTTATTCTCATCTATTTGATGAGCAAATAATGTACACTAAACCCTGTTTTGAGTTTTGGCAAGAAGTGACAAGTTTTGACATGGGGCATCACATACTGTACAATACTGGCCCTGGTAGGACGTCAGTCTCTGTTGCATTGCGAAAGTGCAATGGAGACTGACGTCCTACCACTACCAGGGCTAATGCAATCCATTTCTTTTACACCAGACTCTTGGTGTAAATTTCAGCACACTTGGCAAGTTCATTTTGGTTTTCTGAACCGTATTGAAACAAAATGTCGATTTTTGGGGGCTCATTTTGAGGTGCACTCACATGACCTGAAGGAAAAAGAAAGAAACAAACAAATTGTCCGTGAAATTTTCAAAGGTTGTTTTGTAATGTTGCATGTTGAAAACTGGGTTGAGTGGAATGAATCAGTAAAATGTAAACAGCGCTGTACCATCTCTTTAAACAAAGGGCAGGGACCAAGAGACATGTACTACAAAAATTCTCATACGTGTTTTGGCAAAAACAAGAATTGATCTAGCGTGAGTATGAGTAATGCACAGTCAGTTCTTGTGAAAAGACTGGCATATTATGCAAATTATTATTAATTTGCATTTGTCGAATCCATTAATCAGTTTAAGTTGATCAACATGCACTTATGTAATGTGCCCTTTTGTAATAATGGATAATGTGCAGTTTAAACAAGAGCCTTATGTGTCATACTTGCAGGGATGAGAAATTTCAGAGTTTTATCCGCAAAGGTCAGACCTTTTTTTATGTCTGCCTGGGGGGAAAAAGTAGCTGTTTTTTTCCTTCAGATATTAAAGAAATTCTGCTCTTTCATCTACTTCCCTAACACTGAGGATACTGTTCCCAGAAGCTGCTAGCAATCTAGAACTCCAGGGGTTACCAAGAGGTAGACATTTTATCGTACCTCCTAAAATTTGGGTCCTAGTGTCTGAGACCTTATTGTAAGCAATGACTCTCACTGCTGTACTTGTACACAGATACATGTACATGATTGTAAGTTCTGTACGTATACGAACACCCGCTTGTACCTTGCTTTTCATTGAGATTAATGCTCTTGTAACATCGGTTTGTGTAAACGATGGTAATTATAATACCTTGGTTTCAAGGGGCAAGGCAGTTTTTCCTTGGTAAAGGGCATCTCTATCAGGGAAATTTTAATCTGTCTACCATGGTGTCTACAGGAATATTTCAAGGGGGCACTAAAGTAATGACCTCTGCATGTCTCTGCATGTACCTGTTAAGAAATGATCATAATAAAAGTGGATTGGAGGACATCCACGATTTAATTTGTGTGCAAAAACCAATTGGGGGCATTGCGAAAAGTCCAAACGGTGGTGAGAACAAAAAGAATTCAATTTACTGGGTCTACACTAACTCTAAATTAGGAATGATGACAAAGACTTTGATTATAAATTGAAGTACATATCACGCTGGCTGATGAGTAATTTGCTCATTTGTTTTTTTCCATGGAGGGAACTACATGTAACGGGGGAGGTGACTTATTATTTTCTAGGAATTCCATTCTGGAATATGTAAATTGATATTAAAATCGGACAACTGATTTTGATAATAAATTAGAAAACTTTTTTTTTTTTCTTCAGATGGTGAATTTTTAAGTGAAACTCAACGACTCTTTTCCCCTTAATTTATCTAAATGATTACAAGCCTAGAAAATGTAATCCAAATACTCACGAGAATGTACAGTAAACAGTCTGCTACATTTCTAAACAATACACCGTAATCATAAAAACGATCACTATATAATGTCCAAAAGTCATGTAATTGCTACAATCACCATCGTCCTCCACAGAAAAGGGAAGACAAAGTAGTTGCCACTTCCCAAGATGGATTTTGGCGAGGCCGGAAATTAAGGCTTATACGCTGCGTAGTAGTCAGTGACATCACAAGAGAGTAGAAAATCCATCCATGGATTCCCAGACGGGTTGGAGAGATGTGTCGTTGCATCTATTTCATCATCAGAAGCCGTTAAACAAGGGATAAAAGATGATGGTGGACAATAAAATGATAGTCGGGTTGAAATAATAGTCCATGATGGGGGTACATGTACACCACTCTTGAAAGTGCAGCCATATGGGAAATCATGACCGGGTACTTTGTGTACACGTAAATTGTAGATTTTTTTTTTTTTTTGGGGGGGGGTTGATTTTGAGCCATGATTGAGGGCAGTGTCCAGTGTAATTTGTGGGTCCTTTTGTTTGTTTCTTGGTTGTCTGTGTTTGTGGGGTTGTTTGTCGTGAAGTTATTTTTGTATGTGAACTTGTTGCTTTTTTTTTAGCAATGTTTGAGGGCACAGGGGAACGTGGAATTTGATTTGGTGAGTTTTGTTTGTTTCATGGTTGTCCGTTTGGCAGTTGTTTGTCGCTACGTTGTGTTTTTTTGAGAGGGGCTTGAAGATGGGATGTTTTTTTCTCTGGGTTGTTTTTTAATTGGCTTGAAAGGTGGGCTGTTTATGCCGGGTTGTTATGATTGAGCTGTTTTTTCTAAACTACTTTGTTTTTGTAATGAGGACAAACATTGATTTCAGATTTGTAAAGACGATGGATTGACAAAAAAACATATTCCACCCACGCATACCTTGTTAAACACATCGTACACACATTATACAGGACAAATATGAGCAGACTGTGTTGTAAAGTGTAACTGAATGTGTTTTCCTTTGCCCCCATTAGCATTGAACATGTAGTAGACCACGCCACCTCTGCACCTCATATTTTGCAACTTACACAGTAATTTGAATCCCATGGGATATTTTTTTATTTTTATTGAAAGCTGTTTTCTGTCAAATGTTTATCAAAGGGGTGTATCTACCATCAAACATGTATTATAACAAAAAGCGTTAAGTTAATTTGCTGATTTTTTTTTTTGGGGGGTGGGGGATCCGCCCTTATTTTGCGAGGAACTGAACATTGTATAAAACTTAAAAGATCTTTTGGCCCGTTTTCAGCATGGAGTTGTATGGCTTCCAATCATCACACAAACCTTTGGCTGGCCTTTGCCTGGCCACAGGCCACAGAATGTCGAGCTCGGTTGGTTTAGTAATCCACAAACTCTGGCGAAACTAGGGAAAGGATTTTGAGGATTAGGCCTACAGTGTTGGACAAATTCTGTAACACTGTAAATAGTAAATGTATTACGTCGTACTGAGTAGCCTGTGATTTACTGTATTTACTGTAAAATATTGACTATTAGGGAGATCGCCAACAATAGTTCAGGATAGCTCAGTTGGTAGAGCGCCGGTACGTTAATCTGAGGGTGGCTGGTTCAATTCCCGCTCTAGTCAAGTTTTCTTAGTTCACCCCAAATTTGAATTAAAATTTACCCAGTCGGCTTCCCCTGTGATTTATTGCTACATTTATGATTACATGTATAATGTGAAGTGAAATACTGAACACCCGTTTCGCTGTGTTGTCTGCAGGAAGAACTGTCATAAGCTGTGCATGTTTTAGGGAACGTTTCATGCAAGAACTTGAGAGGGTTTGATTGCACAAAGCAATAAGATTGGTCTTAAAAAGGCTGCATTAAAAAAAAGATTTTTTTTTTTTACATGCAACCAGGTCCTGGCAATTTCCAAGTAGGGAAATTTCACGCTTTGACTCGCAATACATTGATGGTGACAGAATGACACTGTTAGAGAAGTGTATCGTGTGCTACCAATGCGTTCCGCTTGCTTGCAGTGCATTCGGTTTGCCTCCGAGTTGCCTGTAGAAATGTGACGAGGGCCTTTGAGATGAATTCGGTTAGTCAATAAATCACATCTTATCACAAAGCAAACTGTGATGTCGGATATTCTAATAATATAAAACATTTATAATGCCCCATCTAGTTATATCTGTTTTGAGGCTCAGAAATTTTTTAGACAGGTTACATGTATGCTAAGTTTTTTTAATTATGAGACTCGTCACATTGCAACGGTTTGACAAGGTGAGGCTGCGCAGTCTGCTGCCAACAATGCCAGAAACGTTGGGGGCAAGCCCCTTCTCTTAATGACAGGTGTGACTGTGGTCGTTTAAGTGCATTTCAAAGCACACGGGACCTACGGTTTTTTACCTCCTATCCGAAGGATGAAGTGCATAATGGTTAAAGTGTCTTGCTTTAAAAGGATGCCAGGACTGGGACTCAAACCCACTCTCTGCTGATCAGAAAAATCAGAGCTCGAGTCCAGTGTGCTACACCGCTTGGCTTCGACACACCAAGGTGATCGAGAAAAAACTCAGCATTAAGATGAATCTTGTTGTTTGGTGAAATAGAGCCTGGACATACAATGTGTGTAGGAGGAGAGACAACAGTGAGGAGATGGGACAGCTAAAAAGCACCATAAAAGTTGGTGAAAGATTGGGGAAGAAACGGATGTAAAAAAATAAACTTAACAACATACTAGAAATTCTCACTTGTACATGATTTGAGTGGGGGGGGGGGGGAACATGTGTTTGTTGCCTCACATTCTGTGTAGGCTGGGTTTGTTCAGTGCTGTATGACATTATGTGCATGTGTCTTACCAGATGTGAACCCTCCTACTCTCTGACCATTCAATATCACCCACTGTGGTTTTATGCCAGCCTGCGATATGTAACATAAGCATACTGTACATGTATCTTGTGGTGAATGCAATTCACTGTATGAAAATATAAGCAAGACTTGTCCCTATTTGAAGGCCATCTGGAGCCATCTCTCAATGTGTTGATTCTAGCAAAAGTTGCAGAAGTGACTTTCTATTGACTAGCATCTTTTCTTGGTGTGAGTCCCCAGACCTTGCTCCACGCACTGTGGTGTCATGATTACACGTCTCATGAAAAAGAAGGGATGTAACTGAGCTTTGCCAACACTTGCACACACAATACCCAGCAGTAGCCACGACTGCGATTACACTGGTACGTGATACATTTACTTTTACAATGCAAGGTTAAGGAGAAAAGATTGTTAAAAGGGGGACATTCTGGTCGAATGGGAAGGGGGGAGGGGGTGTGACTCAAAAGGTTTTTCGTAGGAGATAAGGGGGTGTTGAAAGAACGTCTAGTAGGATGGAGAAGATCAATGGATATGAGATACAGGAAGGAAGACAAACATGAATGGAGATGGTCTGTGCTGGGAACATGAGTCCTCTCCGTGTATAATATAGTCACCGGAGATGAATTGAAACAGGAAAAAGAGATTTTAAGTTCAGTTATAGATGGAGGAGGAGGTTAACAAAAGTTGACGGTCAGTTTGAATGTGAGGATGAGAAGGGGGGGTGGATGCGGGATGTTGTATACAATACTCAATGTTGGCAAGGGGGGGGGGGGGGGGGAGGAGTATACAAGATACTCAGGGCTGGCAAGGGAAGGAGGCGGGGTGGGAAGTAGATACAAGACACTCAGGGATAAGATAAGAGATAAGATCATTTAATTGCAACCTCATAATAATTAAATAAATGGTTGGATAACAATACATTCATTTACAGCTAAAATACTTAAAAAAAAAAAAAATACCCGTAAAAATGGGAGAAGAGGCAACCTAAAAACAGGGGATGGGGATGGGAAGGAAGATACAAGATACTTGGGGTAGGCAAAGGAAATCATTAGTAAGAAAGGAAATATTTCTCTCTCAATGTAAGAGTGAAAATTTTACTCTCTCGCCGAAAGGGTGTCAGTTTGGCTTTTTTTGAAAGTGAAACTCACTGTGCCCATCACCCTTTTTTGAGTGAAATTGGAGTGAACTTCACTATGACTCAAGTTGAAACTACCCGTCTTTCACTATAAAAAGAGTTGTCCGCCATATGGGTCTTTGCATCAGTGGTAAGGCAGACAAAACAAGTGGTGTTTCACCCTTTTACATAAATTAGAGAGTATGTTTTGAAAAGAATAAAGCCACATACAGTTAAACTGAACTGGGGGTTAGGCAGGGGGAGGGAAGGGGGAGGGAGTGGGAAGGAAGGTAAAAGATAGTTGGGTAGGCAAGGGAAGGGGGCGGGGGTGGGATACAAGATAGTTGGGGTAGGCAAAGGAAATGATCATTAAATGGAAAGGGAATACTATTTTTTGATAAAATAAAGCAACATACAGATAAATTGCACTGGACATAAGGCAGGGGGAGGGAAAGTGAGGGGTGGGGGGGGGGAGGTAATGGGATAGCAGAAGGTAGTGAGGAGACAGTAACCAGAAAGGGGGTGACGAATGGGAAACAGATTTCAGAAGAGAATAAATGGAGAGAGACCCAGATGGAATAAGAGTGGCTTGAGCGAAGAGGAATTGAAGAATCAGCAGAGTTGTTTTGGTTGCTTGCCAGGCCTGATGATACATAGTATTTCTTGGAAGCCATGGTGGCATGCCCCTGTGGTCACTGCCTTGGTGCCCTTTTCCAGTGGAAATTGTACATTTCTTTCCAGGGCTCGAATCTGGTGGGAAAATCCACAAAACAGCAGGGCTTGTAGCTCAAAATTTTACCTGTATCATAATTTGTTTTTACCAGAATCAAATGAGAACAAACTTTCCACACAGTTTAAAATATAAACTATTTTTTATTTTTAACAAACCCTGAGAGAAGATTTAAATCTCATTTGCCTTTTGGGTAAGTAGACTTCGATACCCAGCAGAATTATAAAAATATTTATCAGACTCAGAGTCAACATTTTGAACATCATTTTTGCTCCTTCATTTATTTAAGATATGCACAGTGAGGTATTATTATTAAATTGAATAACACAAGACCACTGGACATGTCCAGTCATAAGTTTACTGGCCACAGCACTAAAATCACTGGCATAGGGCCTGTGGTCCAGTGTAAATCATCAAGCGTTGCTGTGATGCCCTACATCAATCAAAAACTGTCTTGTCCTTCCAAGAATGGAAGTACCAGGACTGGATTTCTTTGAAGTATTCATAACCTGGCTGGAATATCCATAAGGGCTTGATTTCACAAAGCACGAAGATTCATGTTAAGACGAGTTGTCAATATCGCCATAGTGAATTGTTTTGTGACTTTGCTCAGCAGTTATGATTGAAACACAACTCAAGAACAAACTTAGCTCTTTGTGAAATCAAGCCCAGCTGCACACAGATTTGAAAAGGTTAGCCCAATGGCAAACGTCATACATGCACACGTTGCCTAGAGAAAAATTGCATTCATACAGATATCCTGTTTGTTAATTCATACTACTTGGTTGCAAGGATAACGAGAAGCCCACAGGAAACGTGTTGAGCTGCTTAATGGGTTTCTGTGAGGATTTAGTATGAAAAATAAGTTTATTTTTGGACTAGCTTTTTACATGTTTTGTAAAGACTCAAGGTCCTCTTCTCAGAATCACCGGTTTCTGTCATGAGAAGTGCCTAATGCAGGTTGGCTGAGTGGTTTGCTTCTCTGCCTTTCACCTCTGTGGACCCCAGTTCGAATCCCACCTCAGACCGAAGCCTTAAATGGGGATTGGGTTATCAGCCCCTACATGATTGCGTGGGTTTTCCCCATTTTGGAGTTTTCCTCCCACATCCATAACTAAACATTTTGTTCATCGTCTCCTTCTTGCCTTCTGTCATTGGCGCTTGCGATGTAGGATGTGTAATACAAATAAAATAAATAAAATCACTGTGGGCCTGAAAGAGGGGCACAAGGCTCTACGCCCTACTTATAGGCACACAGAGTACTTTTTGTCCCTAACAGAAGGTCGTAAGAATAAAGTGGCTCCTGACAAAAAAAAAAATAAAAAATAAAACTGTGTATCATTTCGACGAGATACTTTTCTGCAAAGTTTTTTTGTTGTAATATAATAAGACAGTTTCTTGCCTTTTGTTTGTTTGGTTACAGTTGGACAATGCAGACGAGCAAGCAGCCCAGATCAGGAGGGAGCTGGATGGGAGACTTAAACAGGCAGAAGATCTTGCCAGGGTAGGTTACAAAATCACAGCTTCATGTACAGGACTTAACACGTTGACTGCCGACTACGAGTATACTTTTACTAACAGGTGTACTGGATGAAAGGTCTTTGCATTGTAAATAAAATACACTAGCATCATTGAGGGCGCCACAAATACGCTGCTGGCAGTGGTGAGGACATGCTCATCACCACTGCCATAAAAGGTTTGTGTTCAAATTATTTAATAGTAAGTACCTATTAAATATGCACGCATGCGCATAACGCTACTAGGCAAATGGGAACCCCATGTGAAATTATGCGCGGCAGTCAACGTGTTAAACTGTAAAAGCATAAGGTGACATAGGGCTGGGTAAACGATACTCCAAGAAGTGGTTAGTATTCAATGCACATATTTTTAGAAATAAACTTCTGTTTTGGGGACAATTTTTCCTTTTGGTCAGTAAGCAGTTTTTCAACAGCTATTTCTGTTTTGCTTTTGGTTTTTTTTCTCTCATAAATTTGCCTTACTTTATCCTCACACCCCTAGTGTCTTTGGCTGGAGACTCTCTCATATGCTTCAGAATACTCCACTCTGTGGTAATTCAACACTCATATGTTTGGACTTGGATAAGACTGGTGCATGTAGGCCTGTTCTAATGAAAAGCAATTGTTATTTGGACCTGCAGTACCATACTATACTAAAAGATCAGACAACTTCCGGATTACGTTTTGGAGGATTTGGGACTGTTGTTATTCATAGGATTGTTTGGTAAGGGATGCAAGCAAGTCATATCGTTCCTTGCTCTAAATATTTGCGAACATATAAAAAAAATAGTATCGACAAAATAAAAAAAATAATGAGTAATCACACAGGTGTAATGCAAAGTAAAAGTGCACTTTTTGATGCATTCACTACATTGCACGCTGACATAGTGCCTTCATCATCTGAAACCATTTGATCGGATTTTGAACGGCAAGTCAATATGACATTTAAGCAAAAGAAATTGGTGGTGGGGGGGGGGGGGGAGGGAATGAATGGAGCCCAAGCAGCCACTCAAACTCTCGGCAAATAATTGAGAGGTAATTATCTCCTCTCCGCAGACGAAGAAGGGGCCAAGGTTCATCGTGAAGGAGATGGAGAGTCTGTTTGTGGAGGAGCTACGGTCTGCCGTCAATCTCCTCATGGCCAACCTGGAGAGCTTGCCGGTGTACAAGGGCAATACAGATTCCAAGTATTCACTCCAGAAACTCAAGAGGTATTGCCCCACGCCAGATGGTTCAACATCAAAAATTCCGAGCGAAAAATTTAGTATTGAATTCGGTTATTTTCTTTTCCCTCGTATATCCAACGGCAAAAGCGCCAGTTACATTTTTGTGAAAGTTACTAAAGTAACAAGACATTCAAAATATCAACAAGGTAACTTCTCAGTTGATGTGTAATATTGGTTAAATGCCCCCCCCCCAAAAAAAAAAAAAAAAAAAAAAAAAAATGGGACAAAAACTGCTGCAATGCCTTTATTTCCTTTTTATTTCCCCTGTCAAACAGCTTAATTAAAACTCTTGATAACATAAAGTCAGTTAATTTACAAGACATTCAAAATTAATTAAGAGGCGGAGACATTGTGTACCTACATGTACATAAAAAGACCTATCCCTTCTGATTTTCACATGAGATGTATGTTGACGGTTTATTGTAAAAGAAAAAATGGTATGTGTACATGTAGTTCCTTTTTATTTTGTTTTATTTCATTTCACTGCAACAGCAAAAGCCCCAAAATAATAATGAAAAGAAAAGTTCTGATTTGCTAAAATCAGAAAAAAAAATTCAAAACATTTCTATTGAAGGCAAATTAAAAAATGTGCCTACATGAAAAGAAATATCCTGTTGGCTTTGATGTATATTTGATTTGATGTATATTTTTGTTCTTGACAATTTTCCTTCTACATGTATCTGCTTAGTCAAGTAAAGGTTACAGGAACTTTTTTCCTCTTGATGTGAAGTACTCTCTGGTATTATGGCCAAAATAATCTCAATTCTAGGCAGTGGAATAATATTACTGGGTTCTTATATAGGCTTAGCCCTTTATCACACCCCTAGGGGACGTATCAAAGTGGTTATTATTTGTTTTAATACAGGATAAGCAGAGCTATGGTTTTTAAATCTGAGACCCATTTATGTAGCACCTTGTAATGGTTTACAAGGTGATGTGGTGCAATCTGCTGCTAACATTGCCAGAAAACAGCGATGCAAACGCCTTCACTTAGTGATAAGTGTACTGGGTTGTTTTATGGCGTGTCATGGCTGAGTGGTTAGTGCGTTGGACTCAAGCTCTGTTGGCTGAGTCATCGGAGTGTGGGTTCGAGTCCTGGTCATGACACTTGTGTCCTTGAGCAAGGCACTTAACCATAATTGCTCCGTAAAAGTTGGGGAGGTAGAGCCTTCTGTTCTACCAGCCAGGCTTCTGATAGATGATACCTAAGCCTACATCTTTACGGACTGTAAAGGGGGTTACCCTGTTTCAGCCCCAGGAGTAGGTGGCAACGGCCCCTGGATAAAACAGTTGATTTGTAGTCCACACCTCGAGTGGCTCACTGGCCTTGTGTGTCTGGCGACTTCCATAAAAAAAAAATTAAAAAAA
Organism: Marthasterias glacialis; assembly: GCA_911728455.2. Lineage (NCBI taxonomy): Eukaryota > Metazoa > Echinodermata > Asteroidea > Forcipulatida > Asteriidae > Marthasterias > Marthasterias glacialis. The sequence goes on along the minus strand of OU452221.1, from coordinate 24,960,073 downwards.
TTACACAACACACGGTACCTTACGGCTTTACGTCCCATCCGAAGGACGAGGCAATAATGGTTAAGTGTCTTGCTTAAGGACACAGAGGTCAAGATCGGGACTCGAACCCACACTCTGCTGATCAGAAACACCAGAGCTTGAGTCAAGTGCGCTTGACCACTCGGCAATGACACGTCAGATTTCTAATCCAACAATAGATCCATAGGGTTTACAATGTATGCGTACAAAATGTCTGCAAACCCTCATTTCAAACCATGATAAGAGAAGAAGAAAATATTCAGGCCAAAACTGGGTCCAATTTCATGGCTCTGTTTACCGTGAAATTCTGCACTTCAGTCACCTTTACAGACCTGATACTTCACGGAGGTAATTGGCTCCATGCCCCCTGGTCATTGCCTTGGTGCCCATGAAAAGTTCCAAATAAGAAATTTACAATTTCCTCATAGAGGTGCCCTTTATCGAGAAGAAAATGCCTTGGTGCCCTTGCCCTTTCAAGAACGAAGCAATAAGGCCTGCCATTTCATGGTAAGCACTGAATTCCTGCACAAGTTGTTTAAGCAAAGACTGCATAGTGACGTGACGCACATGCACAAATTCCTTGCTAAAATACGCTAATGTCAAGCGCAACTTGTTCCACATCCGCAAGCACCGATTGTTCACATACAGTAAGCAGAGCCATGAAAATTGACCCTTGTCATTGAGTTCAGTGAACAATTTCCCTCGTATAGCATACTAAAATGTTACACAAACAGAACCGATTTTTCGCTGACGGGAAGCAGAGCTATGAAAATTGACCCTCGTCATTGAGTTGAGTGAACAATTTCCCTTGGTGTAGCACAGCAAAATGCTACACAAACAGTCTCAGTTGGAACTCAAAAAGGCGCATAATTGGCCCCTCAATGTACACACACGCAAAAAAAAAAAACAGTCTAAATATTTGACTTTGCAAAATGGTTAGATGGAATCATTCCCTGAAGCGCACCGTTTGCAAAGTATTCAAATTAAACCACCATCCAGTATTGCTATTAAGGTCAATGAATTAATTAATGGAATTTGTTTGTACACAGCATGCTAGAATTTATTTGAGTAAGTATACATAAATGTACATGTACATTCCCAGGAGGTCATGTAAGCTTGTCTGGCCAAACAAACCAAGGTCTTTGAACAAAAGAGAATTAATGCTAGGTCTTCAAAAAACAAGATACGTAAGACGAGACTGTAGTCTTGACTGTGGTCCACATGTGCAGTCCCTAAGTGTAAGGCCGTATCCGAATTGGTGGCTATGGCTACAGCTACGGCTACGACTACGGCTGTTGCTAAGGTGTTACAATGGTCGTCCTATACTTCAACGCATGATGATGCGGCAATCAAATTCTTAAAAAAAAACATCTCCTTCATTCATCAAACTTCATTCATTATGTTTTGTCAATCTCTAAACTGTGGATTCATGAATTTTTGTACATCAAAAAAAAAGATAAAAACTCCCCCTGATACATTCTAATTTACATGGAAAAAGATGATTATCATAGTTTATAATAATTTGGTTTAAAGGAAGGCTTCATTCTTTTATCTCACAGGGCTCAGAACACAGCTGTCTCCATGATGGAAGTTACCGAGGACTCAGAGCCCACATTGTCCAAGTCGGATGTCGTCCTTTCATTCACACTGGAGGTAGACAACTACAGAAATGATAAAAATTCTTTATTCTGATTTGCCCATTGAACATCTGTCTATTATATAGTTTGCCACGACATGAATGTTTGCCAGATGCACTGTTAAAAGGATAATACACCATTGGTTTTGGGAATGGTAAATTCATTCCTGTCCTCTAGTTTTTCAATTAAAGAAACAACAACCTGTGAAAATGTCATACTATTAGGTGGTCGTGATTTAGTGAAAAGCAATGAAAAACATTTGAATATAATTCTCAGGGATGGCAAGTTGTTATTGATCCAATTCACCTGACGTCGACATCACAGTAATCTTGGTTGCGCCATTTTGGAAGTAAATGTCACTGTGTGTTATACACTTTTTTATGCGACGCCGTGTTTACACGTATACCTATTGACTTCCGAAATAGTGAGCGAGGCACAGTCGCGACAATCAAAATAAGGGTTGGTGATTAGTGGGGTCTTAACACACAATGTCAAACTGCACAATGGCATGCCGAAGCTTGTTATCAGGTTACCTTACTGCAGGCCTCGAACTTGACCGAGGCCACCGAGGCCATTGGCTTCGATGCCCTGCCGAGTTGGCAAGGTGCCCTTACAGAAAAATTACACTGTCACTACCAACTTGGCCAGCATGCCCTTTTGAGAAATGTGAAATTTCTCTGATTTGGCCTGCCCCCCCTTTTTTTTTAAAGTCGAGGCCTGTTACTGTTGACCTCATACTACACAGAACGTCCTGGGTATGTTAACAAGTCAACTGATCGCATCCTACGGACAGTTAAAAAAAATATATTTACCAGTCCTCCGCAACCGTGTTCGTAAAAAAATTGTGCTTGTCTACTGCACTCATACATTACCTGTAGAGCAAATTACTACATTTGCATATTCCCGATAGACCGGCAGGTATTTACGCTAAGACTTTCACGCTATAGCGCCCTCTCCCATCCCTACCCACAATGCCCTGCGGCATGCATGCCTCAGTGGTTCAAACTATACTTCCTTGACTTTGATAGTATTTCAGACAGAAATTGGAAGAATGGCACTGTTATGAACTTAATAATCAGTGAGGTTTCAGACTGAAACTTGTGTACTTTTGTAATTGTACTTTCTCTTTAAGCGGTGTGTGTTTACACTGAAGTCAATTCATCAGGATGTATTCTCTGCTACTTTCAGGTTCTTGTGATGGAGGTGCAAGGTTTGAAGTTCCTAGCCCCTAACAGGATCGTGTACTGCACCATGGAGGTAGACGGAGGAGAGAAACTGCAGACTGATCAGGCAGAGGCCAGCAAACCAGCGTAGGTTCACCTCCCACTTGTATCGTATTGTATCTAAAAGCCGTGTTCGCATTGGACTTCAAAATGGTTGAGTTATCATGTGACATGCTTTACTTAACCATTTTTTAAGTCCGCTTGCAAACATAGGAGTCTTGCTCTCTTCATCTATTTTGGAGTGTCTTTTAGCTGGGTTCGCATTGGACTTAAAATGGTTAACTTAACCAATGACGTTCTTAACTTAACCGTTTTATGTTCTCTTGCGAGCAGTGGTAGTTTATACCGAGCCGCTCACTTACTGTGGATGGTTCACTTCCCTCTTCTTCCATGGAGTGTGGTAAGCCGTGTTTGCATTGGACTCAAAATGGTTAACTTACCACATGCTGTTACCCATTTGTAAGTCCTCTGACACACAGTGGTATTATACCGAACATGTTTACTTACTGTGGAGGTTCGCTTCCTTCTACTGTGGAAGGATTTACACCTGTTTCAGACTGGTGCTCCAGAGTCACGCCAAACAAAATTATTGAACTATGTTCAGTCGGTTGGAACAACTCTAGAGTGTCTTGGGTTCAGACGTCAATCTTGTCATGAGCCGAACCTAATGCAAATTTATGTTAATTAAGTTCGCCTGTCTGAAACTGAAATCTAGAGTCGCTCGTAATCTATTTGGTCCAGTTCTGAATCGGGTGTTAGGCTGTCAATAATTGACAGTCTTAAGTTAAACCTGTATGGCCAACAAACAGTGGTAGAATAATTTTTTCAATCCTGCTATTCCTTTATGCCTCTATTCCTTTATTCCTTAAAAGTTACCGGCATGTTTGATTTCTTTCTCAGCTGGGACACACAAGGTGACTTCACTACAACACACCCACTTCCCGTGGTCAAGATCAAACTCTACACAGAGAATACTGGAGTGCTGAGCATTGATGACACCCTCCTCGGAAAGGTAAAACCTGCTTAAGTCAAAATGATTTGCTAAGCATAAAAACTAGCGGGAAACCAGTCACAAACACTGCTCATCACATTAAATTTTGGCTGGTAACCTGTTTATACTGCTTATCAGGATTGTCTATGGGCCTAAACATAAGTATCCTCTTAAACAGGTAGCAAGTTTAGACAAGGAACCGTGGTCGACCATTGGCCGATGACTGGGCATGCTCAATAACAATCTAGTGTCAATGCGGCTAATTCTAGTCTAGTATGTAGACTTTTGTCAGGGATTTTTTTTTTACAGAAGTATGAATTATTCTCACATTTTCTTTTCGTTTGCGACTCACTCTGTCGGCGTAGCGAAATATTCGCCATTTTGCAACAACTCCCGAGCATCGTAGTTTCTGTGTGGTTTGTCACAATGAAGAACGAAAAAAGGCCTCTGATAGGCTGGTTTCAAATAATTGACTAGAGAAGACCAACCACAGCTGGCTGGACGAGTCAAGATAGTCCAACAATAGTCCAACAATAGTCAACGATTGTCCATGTCCGAACTTGCTCAGGGTATAAGCTAGGATCAGGAAATCAGGTGTCTCAAATTTGCTAAAAAAACAAAATCAAGGTCAGGCCTGGATTTTCATGTTTGAGAGGGCAAGGCTATTTTGTTTTTGAAAAGGGCTCTTCCATCGGAAAATCTTAAAGTCTGTGGGAAGTTTTTGAAGGGGCACCAAGACCAAGACCAGGGCAACAGAGGTCATGGCCTCCAGTGTAATTCCAGGCCTCAGTGCAGGGAATCCCAATAGGCAGTATTTTTGACAGCAAGAGGGCACAATACTAATTCCATTTTGGAAGTACAAAAATATTTCAAAACAATCAAAAATACAAATTTTCCTAGCAAACATCTTACACTGATTACATTGTAAAACTGCCAATTAATAAAACCTCAAAAGTTGTATATTAACTGCTTTATTAGAAGTCTAATTGCGTCTGGTTTACCACACTATTTCAATGGTTTGACCCTCAATCTATCCCAAAGGGCGCCCCCTTGCAGTCAAAAATAAGGCCTATTGTTAATTTGCAATATTTTTACATGTACATGTCAATGAGAGACTAAGCAAGATGTTTAAACCCAAAACAGGATGTTCAAAAGACGCCCGGACAATGAAACCCAATGGGAGACTTTGGAACGCTAGGTGGCAGCAGACATACCTGGTATATTTCCATTGTTATCATAGTTCTGAGCATGCGCACATTTCCGAGAACAGTGGAGTTACTTGGTAAGTCTGCTGCCACCTAGTGTCCTCAAAAAGTTTCCCATCACTATGAATAACTGGAAACTAAAAGCATCGCTTGCGGAGCCCTGGTATGGTAATACACAGGTTCCGGGTTCGAGTCCCACCCGGTTCAAAATTTCTTCTTGATCTTAGCCAATGATACCTATCTTGTGACTGCAGATTGTGACGAAACCAACGCCCAATAGTCCCAAGACTCCCGAATGGTACAAGATGAACACGCCCAAACAGATGCAGAATCCTATCAAGATCAAGCTAGCCATTCGAATGGACAAGCCGCAAAACATGAAGCACTGTGGGTGAGTAACGAGTACAGTAGACTGGTTTTCAACGGGAAATTCATTTTCACAGTATCAGTAAGATTGCAAGTATAAATGCTCACAGATTTGCCCATAGCTTACATGGTATAAAGATGGTCACGGTGCAAAACTTCCCTTGAATTTTGTTTTCCTTGAAATGCAATAGTTTTTGAGAAATGAGTAAATCAATTTCGATTTGATCTCGGGAGTCCAAAACCTGATGTTTGAAAACAGTGGAAACATATAAAGGAGGTTTTTCATTATTTTCTTGTGTCTCTGATGACTGATTGAGCTTAAAGTTTAATAGTCTTGTTATTTCATGTATATAATTTAGATAGATAATCTCTTATTGCATTTACCACTAAGTGACAGAGCTAAGTGTTTTATCTTGGATTGCTGTAAACAATGTTGACATGATTGATGGTCATTGTGCAGACTCATAGCTTAATACATGTACATGTAGTGTACAAACCCGCATAAGTGTTGATGGTCATGGGTGACTTGTTTTTATATGGTACAGTCTCAGTACATTGTTACTCTATGTTTAGCTCCTTCTCTTGAATAACTAATGCAATCAGAAACGAATCTAAGTACATGTATTTCAATTTAGTTTGAATGAAAACTCTGACCTGGGCCCAATTGCATAGAGCTGCTTAAGCACAAAAAGTACGTACAAAATTATGCTTACCAGAATAAGGTTACCAGCCAGAAAAAAACATTTCACGTTGTACCATCTGTGAATGGTGTCCTGCTCATTTTTTGCTTAGCAGTTGACCCCCAGAACGTTCTGCTGGACCGGGACATTTTGCCGAAATACTGGAACAATCCTACATGAGAGAATATGCGCGTTAGCATTTCGAACGCTTCGATGAACATTCTGACAGTTCAATGGACCAGAACATGTACGAGCCCCTTTCACACTACACGAATTTCCCGGGAAAAATCATTGGGAAAAGTTATTTGACTTGTTCAGACTTGCATTGCTAAACCTTGCAAACTCCTGGGGGAAAAAAAGCCATTTTGTGGGAAATAGCTACCCCTGCTTTGGGAGTAGGGTTACGCCAGATTGGTATTAGCATACTGAGTGTGCATTAGCATACTGAGTGTGCATTTTTTTCCCCCGGGAAAATTGCATTAAGTGTTCAACTAACATGGGGTGGCGGTGGGGGTAAAATTCCCCTGGAATTACCCGGGGTTTTATTTCCTGGGAATCGACTTGGTAAAATGAAAAGGGTTTTAGATTGTTCCTACCATTGGGACTTTGAAGACCTTCCTTAAAGATATGGTGGTATTTTTCTAAATGCTTTTATTATTATTATATTTTGGTTTTTTTTACATGGAAAGTTTTACTCATTTGTTTCCAGATGGATGTACTGTATGGGGAAGACAGTCTGGAAGAAATGGAAGAAGCGTTTCTTTGTCTTAGTCCAGGTAGGTAGAAGGATGAGTAGACAACCTCAAGACATTGGTTTAAGAACCTTTGAAATATCTCTCACAAATTGCAGATTTATGTTTGGATCAGTGTGTAACTACACTGTGTGGTGCGTAGGTAGATTTAAAAAACATAAACTCACCAAATTCCGTTTCAGACCATTGAAACATCTCTCTCGAGTTGTAGATTAGGTACGTATCAATTTATTAGTGCTTCGTTTGAAGAATTCACACAGTCACTGTTTTTTTCGCTTTGGGAATTGCCATTAAAAACTGCGCCTTGATGTCATTTTTTGTTCACAACTTAAAAGAGGAGCAACGCTTTGACTTCTTAAAAGAGTAGAAGGAAGACAACATAATTCTACGTTACACTGATGTAAAATGTTGGATTTTTATTAAAGACAAAACCAGTACTTTTTTTTATTTATATTGTTGTTTTAGCAGAATTTATCATAATTTTGTGTGTAAAATCGCTGTTATCAGGGATAAGAAATTTCAGACCCCTATCTGACTTCAGACATTTTTGTGTCTGTTTGGTGAAAAAAAAAATAGATGTTTCATTTTTCAGATATTAAGGAAATCCTGCTCATTGATCTACTTCTCTAGTGCTGAGGATACACCTCCCAGAAGCTCCTTGCAATTCATAACTCCAGGGGTTACCAAAAAGTGGAAATGCCGTCATTTCCAACCTAAAATTTGGACTCTAGTTTCAGTCCTGTTTGTGAGCAACAACGCTTGCCCCTGCATTATGTAATTTTTTTGCAAATTATGAAACACGTGAAAAAGGCCGTTAGCACATGCTCTCACCGTAACATGTTGTTCTGAAATGTTAATTGCTCAAACTCTATTGACTTTTATTTTTGTCGGCATTGAAAAGAAACAAGTGACTGCAGTTAGTGTGACCTCTACTACAAGGGCAAATTCCACGTTATGACAACATGTTGACATGTTATTGCAATAGGGTTATAGGGTTTCCGAACGGGAGTTAAATGGTGCCATGATATTACTTCTGTTTTTCACTGATATCTGCTGTTGAACTATTTGCACAAAACTGAAGAAAACAAATTCCAACATCGCATGTACTGTGCAAGAAGCATAAATGCCATTGTAATGTGTTGTTTGTTTTGTGGAGTTCTTGTTATGTGTATGACATTCATGTGTGGTGGAACATCTTACTGGACCGTCCACACCACACTTATGAAAAAACACAAAACACAGAAGTGTAGACAATTGATTGAAAGCGGTGTTAGGTCTGTTAATGGAGTCACTTTAAAAGTGCATCCCATCAACTTTCCAATTAACGATCAATACCGTTAACGACCTACCGTTAATTAGACCAGCAGCTGGTGTCAACGCACTGAAGGATTGTCAGGAAGCTGCTATGGAGTGTAAGTTTGTTCTTCAGATTGTGGTAATTTGAGGTGCTCTTTCTTTCCTGCTGGATTTTTTGCTTGCAATTTAATACATGGCCTCGGACCTGAGCTGCTTTTTAAACTTTAAGCTTCAGATTTAACATAACACAAACAAAGAGGTGGTGATCATTAACTTTCCTAAAGATGAGAGACTTGCACCATTTCTCAAGGTGATAATGACTTGAAACTAAAATTTGAATGAGAGGTAGCTTTTGAATACTGGAATAAGTTGAATTTACGTGACTAATGCAGTACGATCTTTTTTTAAATATATATTTTTTTACAGCCAATTTGAAAACAAAATCTAATCAACATTAGTAAAATTTGAGGTGGTGTATGCAGTGCCCTAATATTTCACACATTTGACGAAGACGATTTATAACCATTATGTTTTTTTGTCCCGGAAAATCGCTTGATTAACATTTTAACAGCAGCTTGATTTGAGGTGGTGTTATTTCCGGGAGCTTTTTGAAATTTTGCTTGCAGTTTTTTGTCAACTGAGACTATAACTTGGATTTGATACTAATGACATTGAGTAACCTTGTTAGAACCTTGTTTTGATGCAGTTTGATTGGCCTTGTTTCCAGCAGTAATGCGGTGCTTTTGGTTGCTGTAAACCAAGTATTATTATTGTTATTATTATTATTATTTATTCGGCAATAAAACACATACAAAGTTAACACATACAATTAACTTGTCTGTTAACTGATTAACAAGACTTAACAATTTGTATGGAAGGCTATTAAAAAAGGGTCGAATGCAATCTCTTGCTTGGCAGTAGATTGTGTTCAGATAAAAGAAATTGTTTGTTAAACCCCCTAATGATTTTGGTGTAATATCTTAAATACGACCTACACATTTGTAGTGGACATTCCATTGTGAAGTTAACAGCAATATAATAAATCAGCCCTATTTATAGGACAAAACTAATGTGATTTTTTTACAGGCAGTCAAAAATATTAATAAGTGCTTTTTGATGTGGAATGAACAGGAAGCTATCCATTTATTTATTATAACTTTCTGGTAATGAAACCAAGGGACCCTCAAAAGTGACTAGCACTGTAACCCGTTGGTCTAAAGATATCTGTGTAGAGAAGACAATGAGGAAACATCAGTTTTAGATGTGGGAGGAAAACCCCAATTAATAGGCAAAACCCACATAATCAGGTGGGGACTGAAAACCCAATCCACATGGGGGGGACTCCGGTCCAAGCGGGATTTGAACCGGGTTCACAGAGGTGAAAGTCGGGGAAAGAAATCACTCAGCCAACCCACATGCTGACATCCTTCATGACGTTGTTAGGTTTCAATACAATGATTTCAATGCTGGGGGTGCACATGCACTTGTAGTCACACCAAATCTATACACATGGCAATCTTTACATAATTAGTTCGAACCAGGGTCCACAGAAGTGAAAGTCAGGGAAAGAAAGCACTCGGCCAACCCAAATGCCAACATCCTTCATGACTTTGTTTGGTTTTCATTACAATGAATCCATTGTTGGGGGCGTACCCACACCTGTAGTCACACAAGATCTATACATATCGTTTGTGTTTTCACGAAGCGAGGGGCATATACCCGTCGCTTCGTGAAAACACAAAAAGCATAATTTCGGGATGCCCGTCCTTTTCATAATTTCTCGAATAAATCATAAATGAATTGATGAATTGATCATAAAAAAATCACATTTGATGAAAGTTGAACTCATAATAAATCACAGGAGGAAAGTAAAGACTTAAAAGAATAAGCATTGTGCTTTTGTTTTGCAGTTTTGAAATGTGATGATGCTCTTGTGTGATTATCTCCAAACACGATTTTTTTCCCAATCTGACATGCCCGTCCCTTCGTGAAAACATTGACGATATGGCAACCTTACACAATTTGTGCTAATTTTATTTTCAGTGTTAATTGGAATCTAGGCTGTTATTGAAGTTCATCCAAGGAAGTTTGTGTTTTCAGCATCTAGGCTGGATCATAACTAGTTGTATAATTTGTTTTGATGCTATTTTTGTTTGTTGTTGTCAATGAGTGTGTAAGTGTCCTTTGGAGACAACAGCTCAAAATAAAACATGTCCTAGAGGAAGATCTACTTCTTCAGAGTCATCTTGAAAAGAAAAAGAAGAAGAAGAAAAAACAAAAACTTGAGCATTCCTCTGATTTGCCCAATTTACAGTAAATATTAAGGTCGATATTTATTTTTTTTTATCTGACTACAGTCCAAGTGCCTTCAGAGTAAAAAAAAGTCCTTAGTGTGTAATCCATGATTCTGTCCTGATGTAAAAGGTTGTTATGTCCCAAGGGCCCCTTGCCTCTTTCACCCCGTTCATTAACCTCCAAACCAATTGTCCTCCCTCTACAAAGACTCTTAGTTTTTTAACAGCAATGCCCTTTCTGAAGGGCAAGAAATCTTTTCTTCTCACCTTGATTAAATTCCAGCCTCGCACGCACATTGTCTTAAAAAACAAAACAAAAACAAGATACACAAACATTCTATTTTTAAATTGTTTTTCATTTTTTGTTCAAAATAAATTTCTTCATGGCAGGCCCCTTGATTGGCTTCGTTATTAAAAAAGGAAATTCGTATTTAATTTCCGAGATGCGTTGCAGATGCACTGCTGATTATTTCAGAAAAAGGGGCCTTGCATTTTGCCCTGGAATTTCTCAGATTGCTAATTTCTTGAAGAGCTAATGATGGAGCTTGGCATGTTGGCGCTAAAAAGTGTTATTTTTATTTAATTTTTTTTAGATTAACATCAATACAAAACCCAAATCTTTGGAATTCTTTACATGTGGTTAATGTTCCATTACAAAAATTTAAAAAGAAAAGAAAAAGAGGAAAAGCCCCGGTGCATCTGATTTTGCAAGATGAGTTAGCTATTTGAATTAATAATCTTTTGCTAATGGTTTGATGTTTGGACCCTCGCATAGTCTTTTTCAGAGGCTCTAAGAAGGAGTCTGAGAAAAGCTCTGGTTGGGTCGAAACATCAGGCCAGTAACATTTTTTTTGCAATAAACCACTTAGCCAATTTTCATACAGCTGCTTATACAGAAAATGTTGCTGAACAATTTTCTGTTCAGTAAAAATGAGCAATATATCAGTCACAGATTTTACATGTGAAACGGTATTTTTGGGCCGGTAACCATAACAGTCTGGTAAGCATAATTTTGTTGTGCTCAGCCACGTTTTTGTGCTTAAGCAACTCTATGGAATTGGGTCATTTTGGTTGGTAAACACTTTGCAACAGCTACTTCTTTTTGTTCTTAACAAGTCGGTATCGGACGATAGGGTACGCAGCTCAAAACTTTCACTGGCCCAGAAATACTTCTGCAAGACCCTGACCAAGAATATTTTATTCTTTTTCATTTGCTGATCTTATTTGGGAAGGTTTTGACTTCTCTTTGAGCCTATAGACTAATCCGAGCAGCTTGTTCATGGGCGTTTACACTACCGCAGCTATGGCCGCTCCACGCGCGTGTTGACGTACACACACTGTGAATCCTTCATGCTGATTGCTACATATGCGCGCTTATGTGCTATTGTCTTGTTGAGCGCGCATGCTGGGCGGCCATAGCTGCAGTGGTGTAAAATACCATAAACAAGCGCTGCTTGGATTAGTGTATAAGATAAGGGGTCAGTTGGTTTGTGTATAAACCTCAGTGGGGAAACTTTGGGATGCTAGGTGGCAGTAGACGTACCTGGTAATCTTCCATTGCTAGGAGGGAACTTTTTATCAAATGTTCAAGATTTTTCATTTTTATGCAATCTCATCCCTGGATTTACCTGGGCCGGTAAGTCTACTGGCATCTAGCATCTCAAACTGTTCCCAATTGGAATCCTCAATGATGCCACTGTGTATTTTGTTTCCGTCTCCTTGAATCTGTTACAGGTGAGTCAGTACACATTTGCTCTGTGCAGCTACCGGGAGAAGAAGGCAGACCCCAACGAGATGATGCAATTAGATGGTTACACTGTCACCTACACTGACCCTGAACCAGGTTAGACTGCTTCTTTGTCTTTGTCTTTGTAAAGACCACCTTGCCCTGACGTCAGACGCGGCTTCTGCATATCCCATGGTCTGCCATTTTGGGAGTCAAATTGCATGTGAAAAAAAAACTAAAGTCTGTCCAAAGCTAATATGGCTCATAAGGCCGGTGTTTATATCTGGTGTCCTTGGCATTAAATGGCTGAGAATATTTCTATTCCTCCTGGACAAGATGCCAGTCCATCGCAGGTTATTCCCAGCTCTCTCCAATACCCATATTTACTCCTGTGTGGAGAGAAGCAATTATGATAAAGTGCCTTGCTCAAGGATACAAGTGTCTTGACTGACCAGGCAAGGATCTGAACCCACATTCCCTAAATCGTTTTATTCTTTATCCCAGTGATTGTTTTTGTAGTTGTTTCGTTTTCTGAGAGTTGTGGGAACAGCTGTGGAACGTATGTAAACTTTTATCAGAAAAATTAGAGCAAATTTACAAAACCATAGTTTAAGAAAGTTTCAATATGAGGATTGTAAGTCGCTTTCAAACTTCAGCAAATTTTTGTAATGGTAGAATAAAAATCTTGGTGTTGAATATCACTTGAAAACACTTTTCCTTGTTTTTGAAATTCTCATATGTGGGATTTTTCTGGATGTGATTTTATGCATTTTTGTCACAACCAACTTCTTGTTTAATTTTTACTCAAAAAATTAAAAGTCTTCAAAGTATTTTTGAAATCCCGTATCATTCTGATGTTTTTCTGCTGTCATTATTATGTGACATTTTATGTTTATTTTTACCTGTAGAACAATCTTTTTGATGAATAGATATTTAACCCGGGATGACCGTTTCTGTTTCCCTGCTCAGATCTGGAAAGCCAGGGAGGTCGTTTCTTCTTCAAAGCCCTCAAGGAAGGTGACGACATCGTCTTGGCGTGCGATGAAGAAGTGGACCGCCAACTGTGGGTCCAGGCCATGTACAGGGCCACGGGACAGACACACAAACCTGTACCCCCTACACAAATTGCTGGTGGCAAGGGTGCCAATGCAATCATCTCAAGATTACAAGGAGGTAAGCATCAGTCTGGGTCCAATTCATGGCTCTGCTTACTGCGGATTGCTTCCCTTACGTACCCTGCATAGATCTATGTGCCCTAAGCACAGAGTTCCACGGTAAGCAGAGCCATGAAATCAGGCCCAGGCCTGATCTGATAGTTATCTGGAATTTCAGAAAGAAAAACAAATTGCAAAAAAATTTGTGAAACCCCCACGTTTTGACGTAAAGCCCCAGCTCAACATTGGTAAGAAGAAAAACATAAGCGTTTACAGATTTACATGCTGCCTTACATGGTATAAAGATGATAAACTTTCCTTTAAATATTTCTGCCTGAAGTGTTAAATCAGTTTTCGTCTCAGTGAGATATAATAAGTATAGTTTATCTGTCATTTAAAAACCATAGTAGATGATACTGAATAGTCAGGCAGTAGCAGGGTTAAAGAAAAAAAGACAGTCCTTCTTAACCAAAATTTGGGATACCGGCTGAAAATACCATTGAAGGTTCATTGCTTGCTGGTTCCCTGCTAACTGTCGCTTAGTAAATCAGTTTGGTTCGCATTATAAAATTGGAAAATGGTTTCCCTCAGTGATGATTTCGAGTGCGAAGAAGAAAAGACAACAATTACAAGCTGGCATGAGAAACATAATAGAGTTGAACTTCAGTGAGTAACAAGAATTTGTTTTGGGTGATTTTTATTCTTCCATAGATGCAGACCGAGCCCGCAAGCACGGCATGGACGAGTTCATTCACAAGAGTCCGTGTGAATTCGACCACTCGGCTTTGTTTGAGTTACTCCAAGAACTCACCCTGGACCACAGACTGAACGACTCATACTCTTGTCTGGTGAGTAGTGCTCAATTTCCACTTGCGTCAAAACCCATTTTCTTTGCAGGGCTTCACTGTAACCAAAGTATCTGCAGCTTGAAATTGTCTGAGGTTCTGGGCTAGGGAATTTGGTTTGGGGGCATGCCTAATTCAATGCTAACTACATGTACATAACTGGAGATTGGTGAGCAATACCTGGTAATAATAGTAATAATAAAGGACATTTATATTGCGCAAAACCTATATGAATATACTCTTCTGCGCATTACAAAAACAAAAAGAAATGCAGAAAAATACAACAAACTAGAATAGTTAACTGTGAAATAGATGTGTTTTTAACCTTGACTTAAATACATTAAGTGAAGAGGATTGTCTAATACAAGGAGGGAGATTATTCCATAATGTAGGAGCGGCGTTCACAAATGCCCGGTCACCAAGGGTAAAAAGCAACACCATTTGTTTAGAAAAGACCTACATCATTAAGAATCGTGGTACTCAGTCAGTCAGGGTAGACACCACTGCATCAGCCGGGCATGTGATTTCTCAGGATTTTCTCAAACCACGAATCTTCTTGAAAGAAGTAAAGCAGTCACCACGGGGAAAAAGAAATAGTCCACATTGTGTCCAAACCTGCAGTTTTGTATTTCTGGTGATGCACAGAGTCTGTAAACCTCCTGTAAACATCTGAGAGGTTCTGGGTCTAGAGTAAGGAGGAACCCAGGCCTGCAAGCCATTTTACAGGAATTTTCACATTCATCCTATCTTGTCCCCAGATCAGCGTAAAACACAATTTAACTTGATTTGGTTGTACTGATGTAGCTCATACAAAACACACGAGAAAGGCTCTGTGCTAGAGTGTTGTCGCTTGCGCCTTTGGGTTTTATTTTCACACCAGGGATGGCAGTATAAAAAGAATGTTCATTCTGTTCCAAACGCTTTGTGTTGTTCGAAGGCTGTATTTGATGGTTTGCACACGCGTGACAATATAGTCTTGGCCAGGAAGAAGGGCGGAAGGCTCTACGCCCTTTTTGTCAGGCACACAATGTCCTTTTTGTCCCAGTAACAGAAAGCCGTAAGCAATAAAAATGGCCTCTGACGACAAAATATGGCAATGCTGTTGCATTTTTGTTGCTAGAATCACCCACAAGACATGTTCTCCCATTCCCATGCAGAATCTAACCTGCCTACAATGACTTTTGATTGGCAGAAAACCGATCAAACTGTCACGCTCAGTTTTCTTGAAACACAACTTCTGCACATTAATGCTGACGCCCTTTTTCCGGAATGATATTAAGGTTTAGCTAAGAGTGCCTCAGTATTTATGTGTGTGTATTTGCTGTTTATGAATGTCAACTGTTGTTTGAGCTGTCCTTGTCCTTTCCTCTCCCAGGGTTGGTTCAGCCCCGGTCAGATCTTTGTGTTGGATGAGTACTCGGCTCGGTACGGGGTACGAGGTTGTCACCGCCATCTCTGCTACCTGAACAACCTCTTAGACAGGGCGGAGAAAGGAACCATGATCGACCCCACCCTCATCCACTACAGCTTTGCATTCTGTGCCTCACATGTCCATGGCAACAGGTACGAAAAATGATACATAGTTAACAGTTCTCACGTGATCCACGACTGAGTCTTCAGAAAAAATATTGTCTTCATGTAAAACAAGTGCATCATTATATTGAGGATTTGAAATTATGCACGGTGGAAATATATTCTAGAAATTTTAAAATAAAGTGTCATCATAATGAATATCGGAGCCTTTTTCTCACTTTCTTTTTATCCACAGGCCCGATGGGATTGGTACAGTCACCATCGATGAAAAAGACAAATTTGATGAAATCAAAGACCGACTCCGCAGTCTGCTAGAACATCAAATTACACATTTCAGGTAAAGAACAAACTGTACGAATCAAACAAAAAAATATACCCGCTGTACAGAGACTCCTTTGGCATAAGTTTCCTTTTACTGAACCCTTGCACCAACGTCACACGCAGCTACTGTCGGTCACTCTCGCCATTTTGGGAGTCAAAACTGCGCGTGAAATTTATGGTAAGCGTATAAACGCAGCGTTGTCTAAAATCCGCACTACACACAGGGACATTGACTCCCAAAATGGGGCAACCAAGATTATTGTGATGATGACGTCAGGTGAATTGGGCCAGTAGCATGATTGCCAGCAAAAGTTGAATGGGTTACCGTTCATAAGTTTTAAAACTAACTTTA
The DNA here is from genome assembly GCA_911728455.2 of Marthasterias glacialis. Lineage (NCBI taxonomy): Eukaryota > Metazoa > Echinodermata > Asteroidea > Forcipulatida > Asteriidae > Marthasterias > Marthasterias glacialis. The sequence goes on along the minus strand of OU452221.1, from coordinate 24,943,680 downwards.
AAGAAATAAATTAATCAATTAAAACCTGATATTTTGTGGTTCTTGCTGTGTCCCTCAGGTATTGTTTTCCTTTTGGAAGACCAGAGGGTGCTCTCAAGGCAACGTTGTCCTTACTGGAAAGGGTGAGCTGTCTCCATTGGTCTATTTGTATCATGTGATTGTAACTTGGTTTTGTGGTATCTTTTGTTGAGGGTTGCTCTCTTGATATTGGCTCGGTTTCTTTGGCCAATCCCCAGCTATCGTTTCTTTTAATGTGTATTGTGCCATTTTTTTTTTTTTAACCCTAGCAGCATCCCGGGCCAATGAAATCGGCCCAATTTTCTGACTGTCTAACTGGCAGGGCTCTATTTATAATGTATTTGTATTGGTTACAACACACCATGTGACTTTCAAATGACCTTTGTCAAAGTTCAAGTTGTGACCAAAAGAAATTTTGGGAAGTCGGATTTGAATTGTGCTATGCCTCGACTGCAGTCATTGTTTGTAGAATTTTTTATTTGCAATTTCTTAACAAAGTAATCATTTTAATACAAACTCTATCACAGATCAATGGTTATTAATTAGTTTTAATAGCCAAATGAAATTGTTTGAAAGTGAATTGTATTGTATGAAAAACAAAGGTGTTTATATTTGAGAGGTGAGAGGTGGGGAGTGGTAACTTGGGAAAATTTATCTGAAACAGGTCATTTGTTTTTGCTTTGATTGTGTGGATGTCAAACAGCCAGTTTTCCCTGTGTTTTGTTACTTAGTATTTGAAATAAAATGTCACATCCCCTTAAGGTGATCCCTGTACTGCCGCTTCCCAGATTGTATCGTAAACTTGGGTGTGATCCCTGGTTATACAGCAGTTTCATGCACCCTGAACAAAGATATTGACTAAATAGGGAGACCGCCATCGTAGGGCTAGATTGCTCACTAGATCGTTGGCATGTTAAATCTGGATTTCGCTGACTCAAATCCCATTCTTGTCAATTTTTCTTCAGTCACACCCAAAAATTGAAATACATTTTACCCAGTCAGTCTCCCTTGAGGTTAATTACTGGATAAAGAAGACGGGGGGAAAAACGGAATAGGAAACATGATTTTGTGCATGACCACTTGGGCGTTCACTCGTTTATGTTTATGAAGTAAATATCTAGACCTGAGATGGAGTTTCAAAAACCATGGTATGATCTTGACTTTACTTCTTCCCAGGTGTTGATGAAGGACATCGTCACCCCAGTACCTCAAGAGGAGGTACGCTACACCATCAAGAAGTGTCTTGAGAATGCTGCCCTCGTTAATTATGAACGTGTCTCTGCCTACGCCAGGATAGAAGGTACACAGACAGGCTTCCATCTTCTCTCGTACTCATAAAATCTTTCTCCAAAAGCTCATTTTTTCCCCTCTTTAGTATTTTGTATTTTGGGATGAGAGTTTTTTTTAACTATTCAGGCGTGTGATTTCTCAGGATTTTTCCTGATTTCAGGATTTTCTCAAAACTTCTTTTGACCCTTCAAACTTTCTTGGAGAAAAACGTAAAGCAGTCACTAAAGGGAACAGTCCACATTGTGTCCAAACCTGTAGTGTTGTATCTCTGGTGATGCACAGAATCTGTAAACCTCCTGAATTTTAACTCCTGGGAGGTTCGGGGTCAAGAGTAAAGGAGAACTCAGGCTCACAAGCATTTTTCAGTCATTTGTCAAATCTCATCTTTGTCAATTGGGAATTTTACTTTAGATACCTTACTTACAAACAGAAATTGTCATAAAACTGCAAGAAAAAAAGGTGATAAATCAAGTGATTGTATTTTTTGCTTATTTGTAAGAGTATGTACACTTTTGAACCTATCAAACTTTGTTATCATTTAAAATGTATTTTTTTAATCGCTTAATTGGATTAGGAGAAAAATTGATTAATTTATGAGATCACAGCTTCTCTGAATGGACTGATTCATAAGCCACACCCACTTGATGAGTTGACCAATCATGGCTGCCATAGTTTACCCCAAGCAACCAATAAAAGTCTCCCAAAATATGCCCTACATATCAACGATTGCATATGTACAATGTGTACAGTTAAGGCCTTTGTGAAACCAGGGCTTTTGTCTCCGGCTCCAGCTTTGACAACGGCATAGGCTCTATGTACCTTGAGTTGAGAGTGCATGGCATCAAAGTTGCTTCTAAGCTGGAGCTAGAGCTGAAGTCAGAACTGGAGCCGGAGTTTCCAAAAGGCCCTCCGGATGCTTCAAGACTGTTAATATTTGGAATGATCTTTGAAATAATCCAGCTCACATTTCATGTTTCTCTCATTCTTCCTTCCTGTTATGTCCGTTTTTCTCCTGTCATAACCATATCTGACCTTGCATGGTTTGACCTCTGAACTTTGACTTAACTCATGACCAGAGGATGGTGAGGAGGGGCATGTTCGCAAAGGTGACTTTTGATGTCTTGGTGTCTTGGTGTATCAGTGTATCAGTGTATCTGTGTTGTAATTTTAAGCCTTAGTTCCTTACTTCTGTTTAAACCTCTTCACGTTGGTGTTTTAAAAAAAATTTACTGTGCCTCTGCATGTTATTAATTTTTGAGAATAATTTTTGAGAATGTCGTTGTCAAAATGAAACCCTGACTAAACAAAGGAAAGACAACAAACGTTCTCATAAAATGCACTAGGATTTTTTGTTCTCTTTCGAGAAAAAGTGGATTGTCTTCACCGTGAATTGGCTAACCCTTGGACGTAAGTCACAACTGATAACCAGGCATGGTCTGCTAGAATCTCGGACTTACCTCCCATATGCTGAATACAATGATAAACAATGGTGGCAGCCTATCGATCTCTCAAAATCCTCATTTGTACAGGGTCTGGAATTGGGGATTACACAATAACCCCCCCCCCCTCCCAAAAAAAGGGGGAGATTTTGAGCATGAAATCCAGTACCTTTTGTCCCTCTTTGTATGGGGGAGATGCAGCATAGCACAGTGAGTGCATGCCTGAGCACGCTTCGCAATGGAACGTCCAGGCGTATTAACACGTCACTCAGCTTTGGCCTTACACCCCCAAAAAAGTGTTCCAGGTGTATACAAAAACATTAGAAATCAGTCAGCCATTTTCTGGTTTCTAAAAGTTGTGCGTATAAACCCGTCTTCTGGCATGAAATGGTTAAAGGGAATTTACAATAGTTTCCAGTGTAGAGCCCCGTGCATTGCTCTGTCAGCCATTTTTTGACCGACTTATGAAAAAGACAAAGCTGTTCGTAGCATATGTTCCATAGAATGGTATAATATGATCGATGAAGTCACAGTCCTCTTTGCCCATGGCATTGCAGTGGGTGAATACATCATTTGGGTCTGTGCACAGTTTGAACTGTCTGTCTTAGCTGCAGGTACTGTTATGGCCATCATCATGATGATGTCTGTTATGGTGCATCGCTAAGGCGGATGTTGCACATACAGTAACTATGACTGAAAGATTTACTGTTGTGTGGATTAACCTATACAGACAGGGTCAAACTGCTTAAGAACCCTTGAAAAAATTGTCAATTTTTTAAAGATATTTTTGACTTTCTTCACTTCAATGAAATCGTGCGATGGTTGGGTCTTGCACAGTTACTAACATCCTGTCAGATTCACGGCTGTCAATAGATCATAGAATTTTTTTGTTGGCACGTCACAGCCTCTAGTTTTGCCAACCTTGACCAAAAGTACGAGTGGTCTTCACTGCAGAAAAAATACAATCGTTTATCATTTAATACAAATGCTATCAAATTACCCATATCACTGATAAATCGGTTGTGCTACCCAGACCAAAAAGTACACACATTCTTCACTAAATCAAAAAAAGGTTGAAATGTTTTTTTTAGAAAGGGCATAATGTGTAAACTAAGGTCAAGTTTGCACAAGTACGATTTGTCAACTAGAGATCGATATTGCCTGGTACCCAACACATGTTTTTGAGCATGAGTACCAGTTAATATTATCAGCCACTAGTCAACTAATGGTCCTTGTGCTAACCTTCGCTTCAGTTACACATTTAGTGATATTCGAGGCTGCCCATACGAGGTGGTGGTCACTGGTCAGTGTTTGCAAACAAGACCAAGGTTGATGGCCTTTCTCAATTTGCAGCCATCTTGTTTTTCCGTTCAAGGGAATGTAATCAAACCGAGGTCGGGGGGAAAATGTAGTCTGGCTCCTCTTTGTTTAACTAATACTAGATTACATCACTGTTGTTGTATACAGGGAACACAACAAAGATGGATGCAGCGCGATAAACGTCTGTTGACCCAATTCACCTGACGTTGTCACCAGCATAATCTTGGTTGCGCCATTTTGGGAGTCAATGTCCCTGTGCGTTATACAGTGCAGTGCGAATTTTAGTCGGCGCAGCGTTTACACGCTTACTCATTGACCAAAATGGTGAGCGTGGCACAATCACCGCTTGTGGCATTCGTGGAAGGGGGGTCAGTAGACCTTTCTTTTGTTTAAACACTGACCACCATTTTGTATGGGTAGCCTCGAGTGTAACATAATGTACATGTATAAGTGGGTTGGCAGCATAGAGTTATTTATAAGAACTAGAGGGAGCACTCGCAATGCCACGCACGGAACTCCACTGACTCACCATGGGCGAAAATCCCTATGGGTCACCTGTATACGAATGTCCACTTAGAAAATGTTTGCTGTGTGAACGGATGAGTGACCAGTGTAAATGAATGGTCAGCGCCATTTTCTAAATGGACAAAAATGCTCCTTGTCGGGCCGTGTCGCATGGTTTGTACGCCCTCTAGTTCTTATAATAACTCTATGGTTGACAGACATCTCTTCTTTTTAATTAAACACTTCAACCTTTTTTTCTACGAAGAATGTGTACTTTTTTTTATGTGGGTAGAACAATTGATTATCAGTGATGACGGTTAATTTGATAGCATTATTTGCATCATAAATTTTTATATCTTTCGCAGTGAAGGCCGCCTGTACTTTTGCCAACAGAGGTTTGCCAAATATTTGGGCTCTGACATTGCAAAAGAAGGTCTATAAATTAGTATTATTTTTTTAATGTGGCTGTTGCGTCTTAACTCAAAATCACACTTTCTTTCCAAGTGACAATCACATTGTGTTCTTTAGAATGAATACTGCATGTTGTCATTTACTTGTGGTTTTGTTGTATGGTTGTATGTTTGATTCAGTAGTTCAGTATGGGATTAGGATGTCTTGCACACTTTAAATATATTGTGCATATAACCTTGGGGAGAATTATTTTATTTTTATTTCTTTCTTTTTCATTAACTTAGTTTTTACTTTATTAACGCTGTTACAATTCACTGCAAAAACACAGAAAAGACAACTTCGGACTGATACTTCACAATGGGCTCTATGCCTCTAGTCATTGCCTGGGTGCCCCTTTGAAATGTTACGGTACAAGTTTTCATTTTTCCTCATTCCGGTGCCCTCTACAAAGGAAAAAAACTCTTTTGCTGTTACAAGATTGAAGTATGAGGCCTGACAAATGGCAGGAAGGCAATTAGATTGAAGGGAGACTGTCGTCATGATCATAGCTGGCCTAGTGGCTGTACATGGAATTATGAACTCTAACCCCGTTACTGCGCACACGCGCACTGCGGTCACATGACAAAGGGTGCTGGCCAGTGCGCACGTGCAGTAACTAGGTTAGAGTTCATAATTCCATGTAAGCCTCAGGTGTGCAATGATCATGACAACGCTCCCCCTTTAACTGTTTAAATTTTCTGATGTAATATTAATGTCATTTGTTGTTCCTTGCCAAAGAAAACCCCACAACAAACAAACAAACAAACAATCAAGCCAAGAAAATTAACTATTATGAGCCGCCTTCATTTACAGTATTTTTATCTCATTGATTGTGTTTCAACATATGTAAAAAAAAAATTATTCCATCAATCCCAAGTACCACTAACACAAGCAGAAAATGTTTTATGAAAACATACAGTTTTTTTTATAGCACTCATATTTGTAAGCCATTTTTAGTTGCACATTTATGTACTTTCTCTGTGTAAGAATTGAAGCACCTACTACTGTTTTAATAGCGATGATAATGACTATGTATTTTTGTTTTGTGTTTTTGATGGAATGTGTGTATAAAAGTTGTTGAGTTTGATAAACTGATTGTAAATCACTTGTTGTAAATAGATTGATTGATTTACAGAATATCAATAAATTGATTGTTGATTGATTGACTTTTTATTCTTCAAAAGAATTCACTTTTAAATCACTGAATATTTAGAAAACAATATTGATAAACAAAGAATACCAATAATCAATTGCCGATAAATAAATTGATAGATCGATTGATCGATTGATTGATTGATTGATTGATCAATTGATCGATTGATCGATTAATAATTGATTGGTTGATTGGTTGATTGATTAATAATTGATTGCTGGACTGATAATTAATTGAATTTTTAAAGATTAATAATTGATGATCTGATTGATTGATTGATTGATTGATTGATGAATTGATTGACAGAGAGTCTTAACAGTGAGGATCTCCCTCCAGAGAAACGTCTGGAGGATGTTCTCCATCTCGCCGAGCTGTGCATCGATGTTTTGCAACAAAATGAAGAACATCATGCAGAGGTGAGTGCCAAGGGAATGGTTGAAGGGGGTCACCCTGGGAACTCATTGGTTGCTGTTAGCCCACTCTGGTGTAAATGTAATCTTGTAGTTTGGTGAAATGTTTGCAATTAAGAAACCTTTTATGAGAAAAACACAGCTCTAAAGAAAACATTTACACATGGGGATTTGGGGTAGAGGGTGGGGGGGGGGGGGGCTCATGTGGGTGGGAATTTGAGGTCATCAGATGTTTGGAGGTCGTCATGGCTTGGGAAAGAAAAACACTTTTATGGATAAGATTAAGGTGATCTGTTTGAAATTATCATCAAATTACTTTTTGCCAGGACTGGTTGCAGGCCAAATGGTCTACAGACCAATGAGCAAATAACAGGTCCAGGAGCAATACGTTCAAAGGTTATTCTCTTTCATGTAAATGTGTTTGTCTTTTTTTCTGGGAAAAACAACGAACAAAATGGGAAAAATAGAGGGCTGAATTCCTAGATGCATTTTCAGCATTCTGTGCATGCAGTGCAGTTTACACTAACTGATTGGTAATCAAAAGAAAATGCTTGATCCCAGAAACTATAGAGAGTTCTAGGTTATGCAAATATGCCCTAATTATGCATGACATGTGCATGCTCATACATATGCATCAGATGGGCAGGTTATTGGCAGGTCACAAGCCTTCCCCACAATTCCCCTCCCCCTTTGCATTTGTGGCAATCTTTTTCCCCCTGGCATTCATAGTACACAGTGGTTGATTATCTAGTGGAGTGGTATTGAAAGCCGGCCATCGCCATGTTTTTATTTTTGTTTGTTCAATTCATTTGTTTGCTACTATTATCTCCATCTACAAAGAGATGTTTATATACAAAGTGGATTAGCCTTTGGAATCCTGCTGGCCCCAACCAGCCACCCCCCATCTCCCTTACCCCTACTCCCCATCCCCTTCACCCCTTTGTCATACCTCTCTAAAAACCTCTAATCCATCCTGTCACCCAAAAAGATGATACTTCTCTAAATACCCACTTCATGTTCCCTGTTCGTATTCCTTCCTTCAGCCTGATCATGGTTCACTCCTGCTCTCTCGAACCTTTTTCAGGCCCCTTGTCTGACTTTTATCACAATGCGACCATCTCTGTTGGGTGCCCTGTGTACACAGTGACAATGATACATTTAAACGTGATGTATTCTCAGGCCGTATTCGAATTGGCGGTTGCGGCTACGACTGTCGCTAAGGGTGTTGCTAAGGACACCCTATGCTTCAACGCATGATGACGCGGCGATCCAGCCTTAGACGTAGCTATTTTATACACGGCCTAACTCTCATTTGAAGGGACCAGACTACTTTTTCTCTTCAAGCCTCAGATTTTACTCCTCGGTATTTGCAAAGATTCTGGCTCTTTTCAACTTCTGTCTCAACCTGTCACCTTGAATCACGCCCTGATCCCTCTCACCCCTCCCCCTTCCCTTTTCATCTGAGATGTCCATTTATATCAAGGCCATGTCCAAAGTCCCGGCTGTGGCTGTGGCTGTGGCTGTGGCTGTGGCTGCGGCTGTTGCTAAGGAAAGCCTATGCTTCAACATATGTTCACATGGTGATCAAGCTGCACAGCCGCAGCCGGCAAATAGAACACGACCTTACTCTTCCTACATGCGTCTCTGCATTTCCTTCTCTGCAATTCTCACTGTTGTGGATTTATCATTTCCCCTGCAACCCAGAGATCTGAGACCCCTTCCCGCACCATCTTGCTAAATACTCCACATTTTCTCTTTTTATTACTTCTCCACTTTTTGCGCTCAACCCTTTCATTCTTAACTTCAAATACCGATCACCCGTATCCCTCAAATCTATCTTGTCACCCATCCACACCACCATGACTTGAAATACAACGTTCTCTATTCCTCAGACCCCAAAAGTCATTCCTTCAAATATTTCTTGGTTTCGAATTTGTTCTCTTTACTTATCCCCAGTCCTCTTTCCTTATCCCATTGTCCTATTTCCTCCCCCTTGTCCCCCTTCTCCTCTTCCCTTATCCCCTTGTCCTCTTCCTTATTCTCTTCCCTTATCCCCTTGTCCTCTTCCTTATTCTCTTCCCTTATCCCCTTGTCCTCTTCCTTATTCTCTTCCCTTATCCCCTTGTCCTCTTCCTTCTCCTCTTCCCTTATCCCCTTGTCCTCTTCCTTATTCTCTTCCCTTATCCCCTTGTCCTCTTCCTTATTCTCTTCCCTTATCCCCTTGTCCTCTTCCTTATTTTCTTCCCATATCCCCTTGTCCTCTTTTTTATTCTCTTTCCTGATCCCCTTGTCCTCTTCCTTATTCTCTTTCCTTATCCCTTTGTCCTCTTCCTTATTCTCTTTCCTTATCCCTTTGTCCTCTTCCCTCCTCCATGTCCTCTTTCCTTATCCCCTTGTCCTCTTCCTTATTCTCTTCCCTTATCCCCTTGTCCTCTTCCTTATTCTCTTCCCTTATCCCCTTGTCCTCTTCCTTATTCTCTTTCCTGATCCCCTTGTCCTCTTCCTTATTCTCTTTCCTTATCCCTTTGTCCTCTTCCTTATTCTCTTTCCTTATCCCTTTGTCCTCTTCCCTCCTCCATGTCCTCTTTCCTTATCCCCTTGTCCTCTTCCTTATTCTCTTCCCTTATCCCCTTGTCCTCTTCCTTATTCTCTTCCCTTATCCCCTTGTCCTCTTCCTTATTCTCTTTCCTTATCCCCTTGTCCTCTTCCCCTATCCCCTTTTCCTCTTCCCATATCTCCTGCCTTTTTTCTTATCCCCCTTATCCTCTTTCCTTATCCCAATCCGATTGTCCTCTTTCTTCCTCCTCCTCCTTAGCTTTCCTTATCCCATTGTCCTCTTTCCTCCTCCATGTTCTCTTTCCTTATCCCATTGTCCTCTTTCCTTCTGTCCCCATTGTCCTCTTTATCCCTTTGTCCTCTTCCCATATTCCCTTATGCTCTTCCCTTATCCCCCTGTCCTCTTTGAAGTCATTCATTAAGGCTGATCTTTCAAACACTCTAAGAAATGCATCTTGTAAACCAAAGGTCATTAATTCATTGGATGTAGTGCTCACAAGTAAAAATCTAATCATCTCTAACTTTTGAGTTCTTCAGTCCTGACCTTGGACCTCTTGACAACATAATCATCTTTGCATTTTGCGCATCTGCACGAAGTACGAATGTGAATTTAGGGAAAAGAACAAAACCCAGAGAAACTGCCCATCTGCACGTAAAAGTATTTTTAAATATTGAATCAACCTGTGGAAAGTCCAATATGAAATGCAGTTCCCTCCGTTGGTAAATTTTAACTGGAAATAAAGAGGCACGTCTGCAATTTTTATTCAGTAATTATTTTAGTCTGTTTTACATTACTCAATACCATCTTTAGATTGAAAAAAAAATGAATAAATAATAAAAAAAACAGTCTAGCATATACATGTATATAAACTTACATGCCAGGAAATACCCTGGAACTGTACAAGGTTTTAAAACAGTTATTAAAGACCACTTCGTTCATCAAAATAGGAAGAAATTTTGTGACATCATCACGTTGGTTTTCAATTCCACATCAAGTATAAACCTGCCTTAACCCAGTCAGAAAAGTCCCGTCTCATGTCTCATTACCCACCTCCCCTCCCCTGTACCCACCAATTTTACACCCCCCCCCCCTACTCCTTACTCTTCCCTGGAGTCCCCCTAGCCACTCTTTCATTAGCTATCACATTATTGTATCCATCATATTTTGACCCTTTGTCTTTTGATATTTTTTTTTTATCTCCTCCCTTCTCCGTCGTCATCACCTTCCATTTTTTCCGCCATACTGATGCAGCGCGACAAACACAAAGAATCTCAGGTATAATTGTATTTGCCATCCCGAAATTTTGCTCGTGTGTAACAGGCTGTTTATTCATTTGTTTTTATTATTATTATTTTGAAAAAAAAAAAAAAAAAAACACGCTTTGTTTTTCTTTCTTTTTCTAACTTCCCCAACCCCGCATTCATGTTACTGGATGAATTTTCACCCAGATCATGTGTATTTTATTTCCTTTTTTTTTCTTTCTTTTTTAACATCCATGATTGTGACGTTTTTTTTTATTTATTTATTTTTTTTTATGCTGTCTGAAGATGTATAACCCATTTTAGTTGTGTTTTCTTTTCTTATGGGAAGTTTTTCTATTTTTATTAAAAGAAAACAAATTTTATGAATGATACAAACGGCAAAAATGTGTACAGCAGCCTTGTTATAAAAATAGTAAGAGGAACATCAGCTAAAACAATAGGAAAATATATTGAAACTTGTATGAAAAAAAAACGGTTTGTCTTTTTTTTTGTACAATTGCAAATTTCTAGATACAAAAATTATTTTGTTTAAATGACACACTTATGTAATCAAATTTTGCGCACACAATTTCTTTTGAAATTGTTGGTTTATTGCTCGAAAAAAAGTTTGCCGTACATTTTGCCTAGTTATTGAAAAATATTTACATAAAAGCCTTGATTAAAGTATTACCTGTTTTTTTTTAGTAACCATTGATTTGTCTGAGATTTAGGCTCTGGCTAGCGGCTAAAATTTTCTAAATGCCCATGCCAAAAGCATAGGTTTTTTTTATTATCAATGGCGGATTTTTGCAGTAGCCGCAGCCGTTACTGTTGAAAGAATGCCCACAGTCTGGGTATGTACATCTTGAAACAGCCATTTTTGCCCACGCCTAACACACTAACTGCTTTTTTGCATTTTAATCCAGTTCATCCAGGGCGTTCTCTATCTTCATTTTGTGACTCTTGTGTCTCACTAACACGCAAACTCAAGCCAAATTAAGCATTCATTTATCTTTCTGTGCTTTTAATTCATTTATTTGTTACTTTTCAGTAATTATTGATAATTAACCTTGATTGCTATAATGAGTATTAAGTTTACTGGAAGACACAGTTAGTTACCTCAGTATATTCATGATCAAGAGCTGAATTCTCACTGGTCCATCCACCATCACATGCCAGATGCTATTTTTGCTGTTTACCTAGTGCTTGTGCCAGTCTTCATGCACATGGTAAATAAGCATGCGTAGCAGACTGTCGCATGTGTAACAGTCTACTAAGCACGCACTTTATGAAACAATCGTGGAACTGTCCCACGGGTGTAATACACGCGCGTGAACATCGCCCTAGCTCTCGCTACACATACACAATGAAGGCGTCACACGCAAAAATGTCAATCCGTGCTAGTTTTCCCCAGCACAATGATGCCTAATGAGAGAAGCATAAGGCATAGTCAAACAAATACAACATGGTTTATTCCGGATGGACAGTCGATATTAGCTCCCCTCGGTATTTGAAGTTGACAAACTAGTTACCTCGGCTTCACCTCGGGAGTTAGTTTGTCAACCTCCAATACCTCGGGGGAGCTAATATCGACTGTCTACCCTCAAACCATGTTGTTTTTGTATATTATCCAGTGTGCACTTGTGAAACCTGTGGCCAAATCTGCATCTCGTATACAACTCGCCTTTCAGCCTCATTGCAAGGGATGCAAACGCTGTACATTCGTACGCTTGAAACCCTTCCACACTGGACGGATTCTCTGGGAAGTTCACAGTCAATTTTGGTTGACCTTTTCACACTTGAATTGCTAACCCTGGCAAACTCCCGGTAAAATAACGTTTCCTGGGGAAATAGCTACCCCGGGTTGGGAGTAAGGTTAAGGGAGATAACCCTGGGGTTAGCAGACAGAGTGTTGATTTTTCCCTGGAATATTACCACAAGTGTGAAATGAACATGGGGGTGGCGGTGGGGTTAAAATTCACCAGGAATTTCCTGGGGTATTGTTTCCTGGGAACTGGCTCGGTTGAGTGAAAAAGGCTATTGGATAAACTAATTATACAAATGATATGGTGTGTACCATGCCTGTGCCTTGTGTATACACTGGGTGGAGTTTAACCATTGGAGGTGAAGACATTGGTTACTCATGAGTTATGAGTTGTTTATTATTTTATTTTTTTTCTCTTTCGAGTCACGATGTAAAAAATAATGTTGTTATTGACAACCTTAACGTTGTATGTTCACGTAATCTAAAGTTCGGACAATTGCTAACCACCAACCTTGCCTCGTAAAAAATGCAAAAAAGGCTGAAGGTTTTTGTAGGAATGGGATGCTGCGTAAATCTTAATCAGAGACCAACAGCCTAAGCACTAAATCAGCTTAGAATGAAAACTGGGCCTTTCTCTGCAGTGCACCCAGAGTTTGGAATTCACTACCTGAAAACCTTACACAGAATTCACAACTTTTTTCGCACATTGTGAGTCAACGGAGTTCGGTGCAGGACATAGCGAGCTCTCCCTCGAGTTCTCATATATAACTCGATGGTTAGAACGCTATTTTTTAATAAAACACTGGACATGTATACATGTTTGGGTGAGGTTTATATTTTTTGTATTCATAAGGTTGTTACTCACACCGTCATAGACATATTATACGACTAAAATAGTTTGAAGAGAAGTTAGCGTCAGGTCATTCAGCACTTTCTTTCAACACTTACAAAGTCGCTTGGCATTTCTTTTAATAAGTTGTTTCCAATTTGTTAGCTCGTTGAAACTCTACGCATGCCTTCCAAATACATGTTTCTCCGTCTCTCTTTCTGTTCAGGCCTGGAAGTTTTCACGTTTTGGGGGTCAAAAACTCACTCGGATATGGGCAGGTTTCAGAAAGGCAACTTTCACTTCTGACCGCGGTGAACTTCCAGGCCTGCATTTCAAGACTTCTATTTTTTATCACTTTTCTTTTGAAAATATTGTCCACCAAGTACTTTTTTTAAACTTTTTAAAACCATTTTCTTACAGCTAGGTTTCTTCGTGGCCACTTAATACTTAATCAGTAAAAGCACTTCCCCATCGAAATGTTATACTTTTTTTCAGTGAGACATGCAGCTAGCATTACTAAACAACGATGGGGTAAAAAGGGGGAAGCTTGCAGAATCATAAAAATACAAGTTCTCTCTCTTTGTGTTTTTGTTTTTGTTTTTTTTAGAACCTTCTTAGCTGTTACATTGATGTTTTTTGGTATGTTTGGACATGCTTTTGTAAAGTTGTAGGCAACTTGTTTATTCTGGAATAATCAATCATCTCTCATCGTTTTTGTAAAGATCGATGAGAAATTTCTCTCGAAAAATGATACTGGGACATATTTCTTGTTAAATAAACCTTTGGATACTTATCATACTTTATCATTACAATCATGACAACCCATTCTCTATCTGACACTCTCTCAATCGGAGACTTTTGCCCCTTTCACACTACACGAGTTTCCCAGGAAATTCCCAGGGAAATGTATTTGACCTTTTCACACTTGAATCGCTAACCCTTGCAATTTCCCAGGAAAAAGGCCATTTCCTGAGAAATGGCTTTTGGGGTAGGGTTTAGCCAGATAAGCCCAGGGTAAGCATCTGGAGTGTGCACTTTCCCCCTGGGGAAATCGCATCAAGTGTGAAACGAACATGGGGTGGCGGTGGGGTTAGAACTCCCCAGGAATTTCCTGGGGTTTTATTTTCTGGGAATTGGCTCGGTAGTGTGAAAGCGGCTTTTGGGATGCTAGGTGGCAGCAGACATACCAGGATACTTGTCCATTGTTTTTGTAGTTTTTAGGCCAGTTCTGAATGAATGGCTTTGGCAGTGGCTTACCAGATCGCTGACTAAGCCATAGCCATGGCCAAAGTCGCTTGATTGGAACGTGGCCACACTGTGCTCACATTTTCAAGAACTATGGATCTACCTGGTAAGTCTGCTGCCACCCAGTGCCACCAAAAGTCTCCCATTTAAAAAAAAGGAAGGGGCCATTCTTAAACAATTACCAATAAAGAAATTTCTAACTTAATGCTAGCATTTTTTTTTTTTTTTTTTTTTTTTGGTAACAGGCAATAACCCTCTTCTTGCTTATGTTGTTGTTTGATTGTCTTCTACACCATCCTTTTAACTTTTCTTTATTCCCTTTTTGCAGTAGAATTTCTAAAGTGATGGTACAACATCGATTTGGGAGGAGTAGAAATGTAAATAAAAAAAAATGAAAACATAAACAAAATGTAAAATCTTAACTAGCAAAAAAGTGGCATCTTGTGCTTTGCAGATCACAGCTGTTGAAGTTTTTGTTTTCAATTTTCACTTTCTCAAATATAAGGGCGCTTCTATTGTTATTGTTAAAAGGGTATGTTCATAATCGTTTGATTGTTTTAAAATTAAGACTGTTATCAATGCTGTACCATCAGCTTTATTCAATTGATTTCTTTGTCTCGGTTCTTAACATTTTACAAGTTGACAATTATTAAAATCAGTGTGATTGCTCCAGCAAGCGCAACTAATGAATTGAAAACTCACCTGTGCTGTTTGTGCTGAGTAATTCTTACTTAATTGACCCATTCACCTGACGGTCATCACTCTATAAATCTTGCTTACGCCATTTTGGGAGTCAGATTCTCAGTGTGTTACTGTGGTGTACGTGTTTTGAGTGACACATGTACAGTAAGACACACACCATACCTGTACGTGCAATTGTACTCCCCGAATGCAGGCCTCAATCTTAAGAAAAAAAGGGGGGCAGGCCTTTGCTGGCCAAATCAGAGAAATCGAACAAGGGCATGCTGGCCAAGTTGGTAGTGACAGTGCAATTTTTCTGAAGGACATGCTGGCCAACTCAACAGGGCATGAGGCCAATGGCCTCGGTGGCCTTGGTTAAGATCAAGGCCTGCAAATGGCAGCCCATGGGTAGAGAGTAGACGCGTGTGACGTTAGTGCAAGGGGTCAATAATCATGTTTTATTTTATAAAAAAAAAAAAAACGACATCATAACGGTCTTGGAAAAACTTTAGGTCCCTTTTTTTTTTACTTCTTATTTTAGTGACCAATATCTGTTGCCATGGTTGCTTAGTGGATAGTCAATCTTGTTGGTAAGTGATGACGTTTTGGAACTGGAAGTTCAAAGTAAACAAATGTCACATTTGTTACACTGTACTTCCGGCTCCAAAACTTCATTACCTACCAACAGGATAGGATCAACAACTGAAACAGTTATTGGTTTACCATGTGAAACGCTTATACTATAGTGTAAAATTATGACTTAATTTTGCACCAGATTGCATAAGATCCTTTGCCCTAGTGGCTCTAATTGATAACATTACATGTTTCAGTAAAAAAAAAATTGTATGCAGACAAAACTGCACGTTTTGATGGAATTGGTTTCACTTTCGGTTGATTTCCTTCTGTTTTTGTTTTGTTGCAAAATTGTCAACATCCCTTTAAACATTCTCAGATTGATTCCCTCCACTGTAGATTTTTTTTTATCTTCTCAGGATTTATTTACCACAAAGATCGCCCTTCACCAAAACTGGGGTTAGGCTTCCAAGTCTTAAATGCCTGCGTGTCTTGTAAAATAACCTAACCAGCTAAATTTAACCAGTAATTGTCACTCTAACATCAAGACTGGCTTTAACACGAAAGTAACCACTTACCATTGTAAGTCGGTTAGCAACACAAACCAACTTGCTGGTAGTTGAAAATGACCTCATATTTCAACCCTGGTAAAATCTTTCACAAAAGCAAGAGAGTATCTATAAACTGGAAAAAAAAATATCAAGGATGCACATCAATCTGGGTCAGAGTTAATCCAGATTAACATGTAATCCAAATTAACTTAATCCAGATCAAGACTACAGTTATTCTAATTAAGCCAATCCAAGATAAGTTCATGCAGATTAAGTCAGGGTTAATCCGGCATTAACCCAGCCAAATATTCTTACCCGACCGTAAACTGACTCCGAAGATTTGCTTTACTCCAGAATTCCCATACTGATGACTTCTTACCAGTTTTTTTTCTACCCTCTTCCCCCCAAGGCATTTGCATGGTTCAGTGAATTACTGGTGGAACATGCAGAGATCTTTTGGTCGCTGTTTGCTGTGGATATGGACAGCGCTCTGGAGGTTCAACCGCCTGACACCTGGGACAGTTTCCCTCTGTTTCAGCTGCTGAATGACTACCTTCGTATGGAAAGTAGGTGACCTTTTGGATTACGGCTTTTAACCCTTTACCGCCAGGATTCCTCCATTTTTTTCCCGTCCAGCCTGACTGGATTATCTCGTTGGAATCGCCGAATTCATTTTTCTTTGGCACCAAAAAAAAAACCTTGACATAGCAAAGAGAACAAAGATTCTCTTTATTGTGCCGTGAGTTTTGTTTTCTCAAAAATCATGCACCGTAAATTGCAAAATCTCGGCCGTGAGCTACGGCATAGGATTGGTATTAAACCCGGAACCAGGGCCGTTTTCCTGGTTCACTCTAACTTACCTCCATTGAGCCGAAATACAGTGACGAATCCTCTTCTTGTGTGTTATACAGGTTTGGAATCAGAATTACACAAAAACCACCGCAAAATAGCCACAAATTGGCAAAATACTATGTTTTTTCTTTGTGTGGGTGAAACGAAGCGTTAGACGGCATGTGCGAGCTCCGTGAACCTTCAGCAGTGGAATGTCCAGGCGACCTTTGTTCTGGTATTCCGATTTTAGACAAAGACGTGTTTTAACGTGGCCCATTTGCTGCCTCGAAAAATATTTTTGTTGATAACACGTCAGCCGGCGCCAACTGGTTAAAGAGAAACTGATGGGAGACTCTCAGGGTTGACAGGTTCTTCCAGTTATGCTCAGAACAACGTAAACCTGGAAATAAACAGTTTCCCTCTGTTTCAGCTGCTGAATGACTACCTTCGTATGGAAAGCAGGTGACCTTTTGGATTACGGCTTTTAACCCTTTACCGGCCGGATTCTTCCATTTTTTTCCTGTCCAGCCTGACTGGATAATCTCGTTGGTTTTTCCAGTTATGCTTAGAACAACATAAACCTGGAAATAAACCGATGTGGACCCAATCAACCCGACTTCATCATCACAATAGTCTTGGTTGTGCCTTTTTTTGGAGTCAGTGGCCCTGTGTGTTATACAGTGTAGTGCATAGTTTTCTCAATGGGGCGTTTACACACTGACCGTAATCTGTACATACAGTTTGACTCACAAAATGTCCAGCAAATGTGAGTAACTATGAAATTTGCTCTGAGGACTTCTGATGTATTTGGAGAGGTGCTGTGCCAGCCTGCCGTGGGTGTTCGTTCTAAAGAAAATCCCATATATAACAGGAGTAGTAAGGGTGTTATTAAGGTCGTTATTTATGTTTTTCGTCGAGCAGATTTGAATGGTGGACGGTTTCACATGCATCTACAGGACACATTTGCCCCTCAGGTCATCCGCTACGTAGACTTGATGGAGTCGTCCATTGCTCAGTCCATCCATCGAGGCTTCGAAAGAGAAAAGTGGGAGCCCAAAGGGTAGGTTTAACGCCAGAATACTTTGACGTGGCAAAATAATCTGTTCATTTTCATGCACTGTAGCTCTGTACACAAGGGGTCAGTAATGTGTCCACTGGGGCACCCTCTTGCTGTGGGTCATAATGTTCGTTACGTCCCAATTTAGTTTTTTTTATTGAGGTCACGTTACAAATTTTTGTATTGGCCTCGGTTTTAATTTTTAGTTTTAATTTTGTGAAGTGCCTTTAGGGTCTTATAAGGTAGAGTTTTGGGGCTATACGGTGTTTTGTTATTATCCGCCATCTTTGTCAAGTACCCTATGTGCAAGAGCAGTAATGAATATCAACTCTCATACCAGAAAGAGGACGTTCTGAAACATTTCCAAAACGTATACCAACATCCACCGTTATTCAATTAAAAAAAAAATCATATGTAGTAAAACGTTTTCTGACGGCTAGTGGTCAACAGGGAAAAAACTCCTGCCTAGACACAGAAACAGAAGCCATTGCCATGGAGTTGCTCAGTCCAGAAAATAAATGCTTACCACAAACAGGTCACCACAAGAAACAATGACTTCAAAATATTTCCAAATTTTCCAACCCCAAAATTTTAAATAGCCCATACATAAAACATTAGCTATAAAGAATCTTGACAATGTCTTTGACGCTAACCCCTTATTTTGTCTTGCTCTACATCTAGTAATGGGACAGAAACCTCCGAGGACCTATTCTGGAAGCTGGATGCCCTGCAGACGTTCATCCGAGACCTTCACTGGCCCCAGGAGGAGTTTGCCAAGCACCTAGACCATCGTCTCAAGCTCATGGCCGCTGATATGATTGAATCCTGTGTCAATAGGTGGGTGCTCATCAGCTGGGCCTAATGTTCTAGAGTTGCTTAATTAATTTTATGTGAGGCAAAAAATGAACAGGGTACCAGTCACAGATGGTATGACATGGTATTTTGGTTGGTAACCTCAATCTGGTAAGCATTTTGTGCTTAGCTATGAATGCAAACAACGGCCGCACACTTCGACCCTGGCAGAGTGTTTCTCAAAAGCTAAAATGACACGACACGCACCAAGTATACTAGTGTTATCGAAGCAGTCCCGGGACCAATGTCATAGAGCTGCTTAAGCAGAAAATGTTGCTTAAAAATATTCTACTTAGCAAAAATCAGCAGGATACCAGTCACAGATGGTACATGTGACATGGTATGTTGGCTGGTAACCTTATTCTGGTAAGCATAATTTTGTTGTGCTTGGACACTTTTTGTGCTTAAGCAGCTCTATGAAATTGGGCCCAGGTGGAAAATGAGTGAAAAGAAAGGAGCGGGATGCCCCTGACGAGGGGTGGGGAGGTAACCTTTTCCAGACTTTTGGACACAGTTACTGTTACTGTTACATTTGGTCAATGAATTACATTGTAAGTGGATGAGTTGAATGGAGAAGTTCACTAAACAGGGTAATTTTCATTTGCATTCATGATGAGTATAAAGCTGTCTCCAAGATAATCATTTCTACTTTTTTTAGCATGCATATCTGAGCAGGAAAGGATGACAGAAATAATGACCAAGATAACCCTGAAACCCGTGGGGTCATTTCTTTTCTTCTGTTTCACTCAATGTAAAATTGTTGGAATTCGGCCTTTGTGCTGCAAGGACAGGTTTTTAACAAACCATTTGATCTGTATCTATCTATCTGTCTACTCTAGGACAATGAAAGCGTTTGAAGTCTGGGTCAAGAAAGGTCGGGTAAACTGTGATTACCGCGTGCCCTCTGAGATGTGCGTCATGATGAACGTATTGACCGATGCCAAGGTCCAGTCATCAAAGCTCTGCCCCGTCTCTAAGGACCAGGAGAATGTAAGTTCCAGTCCAAAAAAACCACTCTGCCTGTGTCCAAAATAATTACTCATATTTTTTCAGATGCCAAATGCTCAGTTAGTTTGTGTACAATTTGTATCGTGTTTTGTAACAGACGGAACTCGACGTGGGTGCTAGTAAAAAATAAATGCAATTTTAAATTGTTATTTGGATCATGGTGTTGCAAAATCCCTACTTTTTAAAATTTTAACATTATTTAGGACTGTTAGATTGTGAAACAAGAAGATTGCATCGTAATTTGTTTTTTCAGAATATTGCAAAAAGTCATTTTTTTTTTTTTACCCCCCCCCCCCCCCCCCCCCCCCGCTCGAGTTCCTTCTAATTTCAAGAAAAGGTCACCTTTATTTTAACTTGTAATCCATCAGCATAATACAAAATGCTTAAAACCTCAGCAGCCCACCAGGGATGGACCCCTCAGATTTGCAGCGAGTCTCACACAAAACAAAAACCAAATCTTGTTTGTTTCCTTTTTCTTACAGCCCCATCTCTGAGATGGGCAATCTTTCAATCAAATTGAAATAACAAGTGATTAAAATAATGTAAATCCAACTTTTTAATGTAAATTTTGTTGTAAGTTGAAAGTGACGTATATCCCCTCTCATAAAAAACACCTATAGTTAAGCGTCTTGCATTTGGTATTGACCCAATTCACCTGATGTCATCATGACAATAGTCTAGGTTGCGCCACTATGGGAGTCAATTTATAGAGTGTAGTGCGCAGTTTTAGGCGGTGTGGCGTTTACACGCTTACCGTAACTGTTACGTGCAATAGACCGATCCATGAAGCCACACCCACTAAACACCAATCAAAGCACTGGCTGCATCACCGCTGTACACGAGGGCAGCACAATGTGTGTCTCTTCAATGCCACACTGCACGACATGAGCGCGCGCGCTGTAAGTACGCGCACACATGTTTACATTTTCCAATAGCTTTTTTATTGTGCCGGACTTTTGTTGGACCAAGGCTGTGGTTGGTCAACATGTTGCGGGGCGGAGCTTAATGGAATGGTCTATTTGACTCCCAAAGTGGCAAGCGTGGTAGACAGTAGTGGCGTGGGACGGTAGTGCAGGGGGGGGGCCAATATCCCCGCTCATGGGAATGCCTATAGTTTAGAATCTTGCCTTTGGTATAAGAGAAACCCGGATGACCTTAGTGATTTTTTCTGTATTTGTGGTTTTTTACCAGCATCAGTACCACACCAAGATTGACGATGTCGTACAGACGCAGAGTTCTATACTGATCAATACGTTGGTGGCCAAGTTGCGGTGTGTCCTGGAGGGCATGCTGTCTAAGCTGGCTCGGTATGACGAGGGTACATTCATGGCTTCCATTCTCTCGTTCACGGTAAGTTGCCTACGTCGTTCGTATGGAAACTATCTTAGGAACGACAAGCCTTTTGCTTGGGCTCTTGTCTCAGGAGCCCCAGGCTCCGTTTGATGTTGGAAGCACCGTGCATGTAATGTACACAGCTCCAAGCCCGAGCCAAAACCCAAGCCTTGGTTTGGAAAAGGCCCAAAAGTCAAAAGTGGTAGACAGGCATTCTCCATCCATTCGATGGTGTCATCATCAAGGTCCATCAAGGCCTTGACATCACTGGGAAGATCTAGATATAGGGGGGAGTTGATCAAGGGCTATATTAATTCGTTTTTTTTTTTTAACTAATACCATCATTTTTTTCTCAACAGAAACCAGGATCGGAGGTGGCTGATGACTACGCGTGCTTTGTCTGTGAGAATCTAGACGAAGTCAGGGAGTGTCTGCACGATGATGAATTCATCTATGCGCTTTTTGATGTGAGTTGGTCCTCCGTTAACCCTCCCTACTGTAACTAATTCACTCAAAATAAAAGTCTAGTAAGGTTTGCAGTTACATCGACCATGTACAGGCTGTATTCACACAGCCAAGCAAATATCTGAGTCCCGCTTTTCTCCTGAAGACGATCAGAGCATACTGATCGAAACGTTGAGATGTTTCACCACAGGTTCATTTTCAAAACCACCACAACTCATGAGAGAGACTTCATTTTCAGAACCACCACAGCTCATAAGAGAGACTCATGAAAATGGTGTTACCCCCAAACCTTACTATATTGTATTTCCACTGTATGAAGTCGGTCATATTAGCATCCGTGTCTTGATTGTATTGACTTCCTCGTTTTTGACGGCAGGCATTTTATACAGCCAACATGAACCTGTTGTGTGACTGGTTGTCAGATCGTATGGACCTTCAGCTGCATGTACATCAACTCAGCACATTGCTACGTGTTACCAATGTAAGTAGGCAATACACCTATATCACGGTGTGAGTTACCTTGGTTCCCCCCCCCCCCACTCAGATAAGTGTACTCAAAATGAGGCTGGAAGGTAAAATAGTCTGATCCTATTTCGGTATGATGGTATTCTTTATAGACTGCAGGTGTTGCAAGTCTTCAAACGTTGGGAACTATTACCCTCTTGTTACCGAAATGTTTTGAAAACCGCTGGTGGCCACATTGTTTGACCTCTCAAGCGTGAAGCGCATATTCTCAAGCATGAAGCACATATTCTTACACAACAAAAAGCTTTAGTTCAAAGGCCAATTTTACAAACTCTGTTATCACCTTGAAGATATTGTTTTACTGCAAAAGAAGTAATCAAAAATGCCTTACGTATTGAGTTCCCTTTCATGTAATAAAAAAATCACAGAGAGTGGCCAATAAATGACAATAGGTCTTTGTTTCCTCACCTTTGAAGCAAAGGTTCCCAAAAATGTTCAAATAGCCACTAGAGTTGCTTGGTCGATGGCTGTTGCAGACAGGGAACAGAACAAAACCCTGAGAAAGGTCTTTTTTGTGAATAAGGTTCCTCCTATTTATATATATATATTTTTTCTTCACGACTTTTCTTTGGTTTGAAACAGAAAATGTACAAAGATTTTGAGATGCACGGCGTATCCAACCGTAGCCTGAACAGCAAGACGTACGAGGCGGTACGTCACCGGCTGCAAGTGGAGGAAGCCACTGCGTCCGTAACCCACGGCAACCTGGCCTTGACCAACGGCAGTACAGAGGATGAGGACGATGATGAGGATCAAGACTAAGGAGAACACGGCGAGACGTCTAGGAGCAAAAACAAAATCATTCTCAACATTCAAGATGTTTTTTTTATCACGCTGAAAGGGTTTGATCATTCACTATAAGGATGCTTCGTAGAATTATTCACAAAGGGGGGTCGTGTTTGAACAGTAGGAGCCTTCAGAAATTACAGGTCAAAGATAAGGTTAGCTGGTATGCTTTTACTCTCTTTGAATCAAGATAAGGTACAGCATTGTGATTGTAGGTGAAGTTGCTGCAACTTGTGTGCTTACTGCCTTTGAATCGAGAAAACGTACAGCATGGAAAATATTTGCAAACTGCTGTTGCTGGTGTGCGTACTCTCCTTGAATCAAGATAAAGTACAACATTGAAATTATTGGAAGAGTTGCAAGTGGTGTGCTTACTCTCTTTGCATGAAGATAAGGTACAGCATTGGTGATGGTGGCAATACTGTTGGTACTGGTGTACTTGCTCACTTTGAATCAGAATCACTGCACAAACGTATAATGGAAGTTTCTGGTTGCAATGTTAGTTATAAAGATGGTCAAACACGAACCCCTGTGAATTATTCACGGCAACTGTATCAAGGTCTTTTCTGTGTTATGCTGGGTCAGTATTTCAAATACCTATGAGCGCTTCATATAGAGAAGTGTTCCCTTATGGAAATGTGATCTTGGCCCACTTTCATAGAGTTGATTATGCAAAAAAAAAATTAAAAATTAGCTAAGCACAAAATAATTGTGCTTACCAGAAAAAGGTTACCAGTCGATATACCATGTCATTATTTATCGCGTGCAACTGGTTTCCTGCTTAGCAGCTCTGTGAAATAGGGCCCTGTTGACGCTACATGTAGCATTGAGTCAAGTGAGGTAGACAGCAGAAGTGTCTGAGAGAGGGTGACTTTGTGATTATACCTTTTGACCTTTGACCTTCTCTTTGGAATACTGACCTTGCTGATTGTGATTGAAACAAACTCTGGTGCGCAACGTCATGCTCAATCATGCTGCAATATTTGACAAACGAAGGCAAACTCTGTGTGCATGTAGTAACGAAAAACCCTGGTGAATGTAGAGATGTCGATAGATTCATCCTGCAGTCTGCATGATCGCATGTGTGTAATTAGCACCAATCATTGCACAGGAAGCCCTTTTTGTATGGAAACCTCTCTTAATAGGCTGGGTTTTTTTTTCCCAAAGTGGAGGGTTCTCTGAGATTTCCAATATGAGACTTCCCATATGAGGAGACTTCCCATATAAGGAGACTTCCCATAGTTTGGTGTCTTCCCATAAAGTGCGACTTCCCATATGAGGAGACTTCCCATAGTTGGATCTTTCCATAATCTGGGTCTTTGCACAAATGGGACTTCCCATAAGTGGGACTTTCCATCTGAGGGAACTTCCTGTAAAGAGGAACTTCCTAGACAAGAGACTTCCCATTATAGTGGACTTCCCATATTATGGTTCTTCCATAATGTGGGACCTCCCACAGCGAGAGGCTTCCTACAC
Organism: Marthasterias glacialis; assembly: GCA_911728455.2. NCBI lineage: Eukaryota > Metazoa > Echinodermata > Asteroidea > Forcipulatida > Asteriidae > Marthasterias > Marthasterias glacialis. The sequence goes on along the minus strand of OU452221.1, from coordinate 24,919,322 downwards.
GAAGGGACTTCCCAAAACAATTTGCACCACGCGCTTACAAATAGTGAACATCAGCTGAAATAAAATAATAAAAAACGGCTCCCCCCCCCCTTTGCTCTTAGACCCATTCCACTCTACTCTAGCCTGCATGCGTATAGAGGGCGGTATACACAAATCTTGCGTCGTTGATCTGTTCTCCTGATCATTTTCCTCACCATCGTCCTCATCCTCTGCTGCCGTTGCCAAGGCCAGGGAAGCTCCCAGCAGACAATAGATTGTACTGTGTATGCCGCCCTTGTGGGCTTAGATGTAGTTGTATCCAGACATGGGCATAAACCTTAAACGGGCACTCTGCCTCAGTTGGGCGTGATTTGTTCCAAAGGTACATGACTACACGGATCAATACAAGATCACTTTGATGAAGTAAAATCAGGGACTTTTAAATTTTAACCGAGTAGGTTTCCGATTTTTAGAGCGTCTCATTGAGCTTGAATTAACCAACAAAAAAGAGTTGTCTCTTTCAGTTAGAGTAACGGGAGAGATTTCTGTCAACTGTAAGTTTTAGAATCTGCATTTCAAACTGCCGCATTTTCACTGGTATTAGTGCAGCAGTGACGGCAAATGCTGATTAATCTTTGATATACTGGTCCATTTAGTACTCGATATGTGGCATGGTGTACTCCCCCCCTTCCGTTGTGTCTTCATTGTGTTCTGGGAAACTCAGGAACTCTTTAGAGGATTTTTGGGGGTACTTTTTGTACAAGTGCGGAAGAGTGTGTTACAGGAACATTTTGGGGCCGGGGAGAGGGTGGGACTCCCTCTGTCACATATCGGGCATGCAGTAGCCACAAATCGCTCTGGTATCCCTCACCGATGTCAAACCGACAACGGTGTAGTCAACCAACTCGAGTCTGTGTGAATTTAAACGAAAAGCTCATCAACAACTAGCCACGTGTGTCGTATCTTTTGAATTTGTGGGTAACCCTCAAGACTCAGAGATGGGTTCCCCCCAATCACGCCCAATGCAGGTGGTAGTGGACCCTTGAACGGTTTTATTTCCCTTGGTTGAATGTTGCGACTACATGGTTATTGAATTCAAAATCTTTTGGTACGTTTTTCTTGGAGATGAGAGAGGTACATCCATGGAAACGATTTTACCCCCCCCCCCCCCAGGGGTGAACGGAAATGTTTCTGCGTTTTTTTGTAAGACTGATAAATATAAAACATTGACAAGTTGTGTACATGAATTTTCCATATTATGTTGGTATTTTTTCCAAATGGATATTTACTGACGAGTTTTTAAAACCATCGGGGTTGATTTTAACTGGAGAACGGTTAGTAACTGTAGCATTAAAATATTACGCGTGAATTTTTATTTTCATCAAGTCTGCCCTCGACGCTGATTTGGATCCCTGCCTGTAGAAGTACTTCACTAGCTGAAAAGTCAATATGCACAGTACTGCTATGTAAATTTTCATTTGATTTGATTTGATTTATTTATTGACGACCATTTACTACAAATGGGATCTACACCTGTAGATTGCACAATAGTTTATTTACTCGATGTTAACCAGTTCTTCCCACCGGGAATCTTCCCACCGGGTGTGTTGTCAACAGTCAAACAGACTGTACTTTGTGCCACACTGGAAGAAAAACAACACAATAACAACAGTGGCATTTCTAGAGTGATAAAAGTGGGATTACTTATTCTCCAAATTCATGAAAACAATGTTTAGTTTTTCGCTGGAAAGAAAAGAAGCAAGATCTTATTCAATGCGTAAGTGGCGAACGATATCAACTTTCTCCAACCCCTTTGACATTTTGTTGTTTTTGTTCGCCCGAGAATTTTTGTGACCGTCATATTTCCACCGGAGATGACATTTATGCATGCATTGTAAATAAATTATGAACACTTCAGTCATATCAAAGGCTTCAAAGCGGTTACTGTTCAATTTTAACGATTGGTTTATAAGTACGTGTACTTTTAATTGACCTCATTAATTTATGTATTCGATGCAAAAAGGCAATTCTAAGCGCTGAAGAGATCCGATGACATCATTGAATATTTGACGGTATGTGAAAATTAGTTACAAAAAAATTAATATGATAGACTTTAAATTGATTATTTATTTAATTTAATATTTATTGAGTTGAGATGATTATTAACAAGCTACGTATTATGTGAATCATATTGGATTTATAGTGGGCTATGGCAATTGTTCAATGACTGAAAAAAAAGAAGTACTGTAGACAATTAGAAGATATTATGTTTATTTAAACGTAGAACAGAAAAAGCTTCAGCTTTCCTTTTTATTATGTTGTTAATATTTAGTTAAATATATATTTTTTACTTTCAGACCATTCTTCTTAGAAAATGTACAAAACTAGTTTCGTTCTGTGGCCATTCAGAAGAATTTGCTTTGATCTAAAGAATGTTGCGATAGTTCAACGCTAATAGTTTGGGGTTTGTTTAAAGCTTTGCATTTCACAGTCGTGTCCAATTTTTTATATTTGTTTCCATCAAAACTCCTTTTCTTTGTTTTCTACCTTTTGTTTCATATGAAAAAAATTTCAAAGCAATTTTAAACGGTGTCTTTCTGTCAGGAGATTCTTTGTATAATGTCACCCACATTAAGTACTGTAAGAAAAAAAAAAGAAGAAAAAAAATGAATTTTGTGTAAAATTGTAAATTTTAAAAAGATAATACCATTCCAACATTCCCAAGTACAGTAGTCCAAACTCGTAGTGTAGTGTGTGTTATATTTTGTTTAGCCAGGGCCAATTTCACAGAGCTGCTTAACGAAAACTACATGCTTAGTAAATTAACTGAGAGAGCTCCAGTTAGAGCCCCACTCTCCCAAATCCTCCTAAATTCTCTCAAATCCTCCCATATCCTCCCACATCCTCCCAAATCTTCCCAAATTCCCCCATATTCTCCCAAATCATCCCAAATCTTCCCAAATCTTCCCAAATCCTCCCATATCCTCCCAAATCATCCCAAATCTTCCCAAATCCTCCCATATCCTCCCAAATCATCCCAAATCTCCCCCAAATTCTCCCATATCCTCCCAAATCCTCCCAAATCTTCCCAAATCCTCCCATTCCCATATCCTCCCAAATCCTCTCAAATCCTCTTAAATCGGGCTCAGTTGGCAGTTTGTGCAAAGCGAAAGTGTTTTATGCTTAGCGAATTTGCTCACTTTGCAGCTCTGTGAAATAAGCGCCATGCTATTTCCCATATTGTTGTTATTATCTAGATTTGTTCTTATATGCTGCTTAAAATCCTTCATTTTACCTCGCTAGACTAGTTGATAGATACCAGTTATTGCATGTCTATGTTGCAAGTTATGTTGTATAGGGTACTAGGGTAGAAATAACCAGGGTTGAAACTCGGTGAAGAGGACTAATTATTATACAGAGTTTACGTATACCTACACCAGAAGTGTATAATGTACTTGAAAGAGTGCCGGTCCGGGATTAACTGTAGCCGTCTGCATTGTCATCAAAGAGCAATGAGAGTTGAAACAGACTGACAAAGATGTGGGGCTGGGAATATTTAGAAAAAAGTTTGATCTCTTTAAGGATTGATCAGCAACTTTAATTTGCAAGTTGGCCAACAAGTTGGGGCTAAGGTGGCTTTAAACAAAACTTGCTGGCTACCATACCTCTTTACGAAAATCATACCTGCTCATACCCCTGTAAACCCGGGCAACTGTTGAAAGTTGTAGTTACATTCAGACAGGTGTGTATATATACTTTCAATTTTGGAAGAGACTAGAGTTTATGTGGCGGCCAGATGTTTTTGTATTATTTCACCATACAGATTCTTCTTGGTTGGTATAATTGGGAGCTTAATGAGAAGAAGAACAAAAATATAAATTTCAATTTGCCTTACACCGATGTGTGATAAGCACTGTATACTGAGTGCTTTCGAGTCCTGTGGAGAAAAAAAAATCCGCAGGCAACTCATTCATTCCCCGATGCAAATATTAACATCTATCTAAGAAAAAAAAATGTTATGAAAAGTTCAGCAAACTGTCAATGCAAAGGAATACACGAAAGTCTGTTCGGTTGGGTTATCAATTCCTTTTGCACCGTATAGATCGGCACGCAGTGTGTCACGGTTTGGGCCTTAACTGATTGTGTTATAATGGACTGGGTGATAATGGACTGGGTGATAATGGACTGGGTGATAATGGACTGGGTGATAATGGACTGGGTGAAGGTAGACTGGGTGAAGGTAGACTGGGTGATAACAGACTGGGTTACAACTGCCTGGGTTATAACTGGGCCGGCACATCTCCTGTTGGTTACACACTTCTGCAAACACTCAAGTGCAATAATGTAAAGCAACTTGGTTGAGGAGGAGTTACACATTAACAGATTTATCCATATAGAGTCAGTAGACTTACGTAATATATTAAGTATAAATTTAATAAGATCTATTAAGAGAAAGGAATTAATGGTAGTTTATATTTTATGACAAAGCCTTAGACATTTTACTGGATATCATGTACATGTTTATGGATGGAAAGTGTAGAAAGTTGTAAGTCTTTACCCAAATGATTGTGATCGTCTGACAATGGAAGGCTTGGTGATGATAATGGTATTCTCATGGTAGAGTTGACGTGGGGTGGATATGACGTACTTTCTGAAACTGCTTTATGTACATATATAAACACAGTTAGGTTTTTTCTTGTTACGATAAGTATTGATTTGTTAAAAAGTGTTTTCTGAGGATTCACTTCTGTGGTTAGCTTCTTAGTTGATCGCAGCGAATGTGGGTACCTTTGCTTTGGACCAAGAACGTCCGTTCTGAAACTAAGAGTTGGAAATTTTCCAGCTGGAACCTTGTTTCTTTAGTTCACTCCAAAAATATAGCCACTTTGTAATTATGGGTCAGTGTAAAGCTCAAAAAAGCAAAAACAAAGTTGTTTTGGTTTTTCGATTTTGTTTTTCCTTCAAGGAAATCAAAAGCCATCTATCAGAAACTTGCTTTGTGAAAATGTGTCCGAAATTGTCAAACCTATGAAACTCGGCTGTCAAGAAACATTTCAGAAGACTGTTTCAACATTTCACTATTTTGATAATTCAAAACAAAATACTGCATTGAATGTGTGCTGTTATTGTATGAAGGTTTTCATGAGATATATGCTTCAAGGTATTTACGTTAATTGTGAAAAAAAAGGGGGAAAAAACCTGTTCCCAGATACTGATTATAATCTATTCCCAGTTCAAGATGCTTGAAATGTGAACCCGCAATGAAAGCATGCACAGATTATGATGTGTTCTTTAAGTCAGTTTGGAGTTTCATAAAATGGCTAAGCCGGAAACGATCGTACTAATCAGAACTGCCTAGCAGATGAAAGTGTAGAACCGGTCACGTACAAGTTCACATCACATTGCATTTCGGCTGGTAAGCTGTTTTTGCTCTGAGACGCACAGCAAACGTTTGTGGCTTAAAACAGCACTCGTTGAAAATACACGTTGACAGATTAAGAGGACATTGGAGCAATGTCCCCTAAAATGGGTGGAGACTCTGGGAGAAGGGGGCACTTGATGTTGATATCGCAGCTCACAGTCATGTATTAAGTATAATTGAAAGTTAAGAAACTACGGGGTTAGACTTTTTATTTGAAATCAATGACCACTATTGTTGGCTTCTATTTTCCCCATTTTGTTTCTTTTGACAAAATTTAAATTACATTTATACAAAGTTACTACAGACGATTCTTTTTCTTGTCAAGGATCGATTTCACAGATCACTAAGATTTATCTTAGCCGATAAATCAATTACAATAGCTCGGTAAAATGTGACGTCACAATACAAATCACCATGGTAATACTGACAACTCATCTTCTGATGAATCTTAGTGTTTTGTGATTGGTCCGTCTTGTAACAATGGGAGACGTTTAAGGGGAAGCTAGGTGGCAGCAGACCTACCTGGGGAAATACGATGTTCTTGGATATGTGATCATGCTCAGAACTATGACAACAATGGAAAGTTGCACCAAGTTTATATGCTGCCACCTATCTTCCTAAAGTGGTCCATTGCACAAATTGTTAACAGAAATTGGGAGTATTGAAGTCAACCATGGCGCTTACGTTATCATTATACAGTTGAAAGTCAACTCCCTTTGGATTCCATGTGTATAGATATACCATCTATTTCTTATGCCTGTGAATATTATATGACACTTATATAAAGTAGTTATACTTCTGGATAGTATAAACTAGAGTAGAGTTTTTAATTAATCCCAGTACCTGTGACATCCAACCGATGCTTGGGGCATCTGGAAAGCATTTTTTATAACACCTTTTTGTTAAAATTATCAGAGGAGAGTTTCCCCCCCTATGAAGCCTGCTGAAGTTGGATATCACATGGTTCTTGCCTTTGCAGAGGTGGTGTGACGCCACCCCCCTTCCCCCTCCCTGTTCCTTTGTGTTATTTACAAATTATTCATACAATAGCTTCGATGTTATTTCTTACCATTCCATCATTGTTATTCCATGTAGCGGTTGGTAGATAGACACTATGCCTGGGTTAGTCACTATTTTAATAAATGTCTGAGAGAAAACAAAACTTGTGTTGAATGGAAGTGCAATGGTTCATTGTCTTGGTCCAGATTAACCATGTGCCCTTTTGTTTACATCTAAACCTGCCCTCTATTGAATCTTCCTGTCGGTATGCGCGCAGTCTTTGCTTTGCATAAGTTTGGTTATGGAGTGATGTCAAAGGTCACATAATTCCAAGGCAATCTAAGCTGTTATGTCACTCCTCGTCCAAATTTATGCAAAACAACAACAGGGAGACTGACAGCATTAGGGCTAGATAGCACAGTTGGTAGAGCGCCTGCATGTTAATCCGGAGGTCGCAAGTTCAAAACTTGTTCTAGTCAATTTTTTTTTTGTTCGCCCCAAAATTCATTAAAATTTACCCAGTCAGTTTCCCTTGTGGTTTATTGCTTGATATTTGAAATAAAAAGTCGCATCCCCTTAAGGTGATCCCTGTACTGCTGCTACTCTGGTTGTGTCGTAAACGTGGGTGTGATCCGCGGCTATACGGCAGTATAGCCGGGGATCTAACCCGAACCCAGACCCCAAATTCAACCTTAACCCCCACCCTAAACCCAACCAAACCCTACCTCACCTTACCTATCCTCTTCATGCTACCTGGCACATAAAGGCCCCCCTCACTCTTTTTCCATTTTCCTCTATCTTTTGCATAGCCCTGTGCGCCAGTCAATGATTTCCAACCAATTTCCTTCAGTTTTTACATTCACTGATACCAAGAACATCAATATTGTATTCCGTCATCCTTTTTGCCACATGGACAGTTCTCCCAACTGCATACATGGTTTGTACTTTGTAACTTCCGATATTTACAATTTGTTTAGGCTTGACAAGTGACTCCATTGGTCGATGAGCTTCCTTTCGGCTTTGCCATCATGCCTAGGATGCTACAGTCATCAAGGAATTGGACGTTATCATCCTTGGGTACCTGTTACTTTCATTTAGAGCGTTTCAGGTTTCCGTGATTACTTTTTTGTGACAGGAATGGGTTAAGCCCCTTCCCCAACCTCTAACCTGGAAGACCAGATCACTCTTCTACCTGTTAAACTTTCCGCCATACATGTAGGTGGCCTCGCGACGTCATAGCTCATCAGGTCTTTGAAGCCTCTGGAAATACAACCACCAGAACCACACTCTACATAGAACCTACGATATGCCATTTTGTGGAGTCAAAAATTTGGTTCTATACGAAATGGCAGACTGTGTTCCGTCACAAAATTAGACAAAAACCGCACAATTTCAAGTGCCCAATCCGAAGGCAACGTAACCCTTTGAGCCAAACTCAAACCCCCAATCTCACCTTCAGGACCCCAAATCCCAGAACAGGGTAGTTAACTCAAACCCCCAATCTCACCCTTACAGGACCCAAATACCCAAACAGGGTAGTTAACTCAAACCCCAAATCTCCAAACAGGGTAGTTAACTCAAACCCCCAATCTCACCCTTACAGGACCCAAATCTCCAAACAGGGTAGTTAAAACCAACAAACAAATCAATCAATAACACGACTGTATTTTGAGGAATATTATAATAAACAGCAATTGCAAACATTTTCATTTATTTTTTGTTGTCACAAAAATCCAAAAATGTTTAAAAATTACACAGAAGTGAAAACTTCCATTTCATATTCATCAAAAGACATAGCAATTTTTTTTAAGAACTTGATTATAAAGTTAAACATTATTGCAAGTGCAAGCTTTTACTGAATCTCGACAGTTAAAGAAGAAAATACAAATCTTGGCAGGTTCAAACACAATGTAGTGAAAATCCCTTGAAGTATGAAACCTATAAAATATGGCAGCTATAAAAAATTGTTTTATTTAAAACGATGATGTTGGAAATAAAATAAAAAAAACAGTGTCTCATTCGTGTTTGTTTTTTCCTGCAATAGTTGGACTTCAGATGATTCTTTTTTGTATTGCATGTGCTGCCAGGATTACAATGATCATTGGAAAGAGAATCACATTGGAGAAGGTCCAATACTGTTGGTGTGTCGTAATTCCAATGTAAGCCACGCCTACTTCACACAAACTGGTAGTCTTGGTTCCAAGACCCTGGTTGCTTTCACGTCCCACGAAAAATGCACTTTTAATGCTCTATTTCAAGTCCAAATCTGAATTCCAATGAACGCAATTTAAAACTTGGACTTCAACAATGCCCTCTGCAGCTCATTACTTGTACGTGGGCAATGCAAGTGTGGGATGTGACGTTACTTGTACGTGCGCAATTTGGGATGTGACTTGAAAAGGGTCTTGGAGTAAGACTAACAAACTGGCTCCAACGAGTTCTTTTAACCTTTGTCAGAGCAATTCCTATGGGCATAAGATTTGCTTTGAACTAGTTTTTGTATGAGGATTTATGCAAGAAAAAGTTTAATACTTGGACTTGCCTTTTTACATACAATCCTTAAAGACTTGAGATGTTCTCAGAGTTATAAGTTTCTGCCACAAGAAATGCCCTTGAACGATGCACTGGGTGATTTTTCGAAAAATTACACAGAAACGTATGCCAGCTTTGGAGCAGAAGTAGCGAGCACTTCGGATGTGCAGCTGCAGATCCAAGCACTCGTGACGCAATGAATAGACCTTATGCACATGACGTCATTTGATTACAGCCTCCTCGGCTGGAGGTCAAAAGAAGGTCGTTTGCTGGCCCATCCTGTGCAAAGCGCGTACAAGCACCGCGCATATATAGGATGTGTGTTTTCCATCGTTTTACCTCTAAGATGGCGGCATGATAGTGTCAATGCATCAGGTCTATTTTGTTATGTTTTTCTAGATTTCTTCCAATTTGTTCATATCCACTTTTTTTAACAGCCAACGATGATCAAGAAGAATACAAACTTCTGTATTGTGACATTCCTAAAGTAAATGTATATCAAAAGCAATTACAATTTTATATTATAACATTATATAATTGTGACACTCAAAAAGTTTGTTATTATTTCAATTACTCATCATGGTCGGAATTTGGAATACTAAATACAATAAAGTCTACCATGGGTGGTCAACCATACCGAATACAAATTATGAACCCAAACCCTCACCTATCAAAGAGTTAGATAACACCCACATCTTCTCTGTTACCAATGGTAATGTCCTCCATTTAAATCAATACTCAACAATTTGAGACTTTTGAGGACACTAGGTGGCAGCAGACTTACCAGGTAAATCCATTGTTCTTGGATATTTATGCGCATGCTCAGAACTACACAAACACTGAAAATTTACCGGGTAAGTCTGCTGCCACCTAGCAGTCCAAAGTCTCCCATTCCTTCTTAACCTATTTCACAAAACTCTAAAAACCACATTTCAGTAAATATTTTGTCGGCAAATGCCACTTTTAAATATTAACAAATAAATAATATATAACATTTTTTACAACAATGTATATTTCTTGAAACAACGAACACCGAAGGAAACACTGTATAGACACTTAACGAAACCACGGCTTTGGATTTGGCTTCAGCTTAGACTCCATTTTCTTCAATAAAGCCCTGCACCAAAAGTGCAAAGTACAGAAATGGTAGGCTTCCTCCATGGCATTCATAAAAAACTTGAAATGATGATCTGAAAACCCCTTGATCGCTAGTCTTGGTTCCAAGACCTTCATAATTCAGAGGGCGCTATATAGTTCAGTAAAAAATATCTCAATAGAGGTTGCATGACCCCGGAAAAAGTTCGTTTCTCAGCCTCGTTGGGTACGGCCATGTACAAACTCAATGGCTTGCGCGTCGTCTGCTGAATGATTTCCAGCGCCTGTATTGGGTGACGTCATGTGAAACCTCTCTATGGACCGATCCATTGACCCCACCTAGTAATGTGTTGACCAATCACAGCATTGACAACGCCACTGAAAGTCCGACAAAAGTCTGCCACGTTAAAAATCCCATTAGAAAAGTAAACAAACCGCCGCCATTGTTCTGACACACAGCAGCACAAACAACTGTACTAACTTTTGTTTTGTTTTAATTCGTTCGCATTTCTGGTGGTGGAAATCCCACAGCAGTGGTCCCTGTAGAGTCAGGTAAAAGTGGTTCAGCAGTGTTCCTGTCTGCATTGTTCTTTGGACTCAAGGCACTGCTCAAAAGGCAACGAAACTAAATCAATACCGTTCACGAAAAACCATGTACATGTACGTGTGGGTATCCGATATGTGTGTGGCCGCAACCGAACCACTTCTGCGATGGCGGCAAGAAAGTCACACTGTGTGCTGTTGCTAGGCAGTTGCTAAGGTAGGCGGGGCTTAGTGGATCGATCTATTCTGACTCTGTGCTTATTTTTCTTTCTTTATTTTCCCCACGACTTTCCGTGGGAACCAATCATTGATCCAAGTTGGAACGTTTCTTGATGTGTTCCTGAATCAACCGATTTTCAAAATTGCTGACGGAGCTGAAGCTTAAGCCGAAGCCGCATGGTTTTGAAAAGGGCCTACATGTATGTTAAAATCCGGGTAAACCAAAATTTGTTATTATTAAATCCGAACTTAAGAAGTGAGTAAATTATATAAACTTGTCAAAAACCTATATATTCCAGTTACACCAAATAAATACATAACTGTGCTTCACATTGTGGCAAGCATGAATGCTTAATGCATAAATAAAAACTTAAAGCATAATTCTGTTTTTCCTAAAGCGCTTAAAAATAATGAATACAAATACAAACATTTGGGTGCTCTTCCAAAACTGTTCAATCTGCGTAAAATAATCATGGCTTTGGTTTGTCAAAGTGTTAAACCTGAATAAAAACGGGATATGTAGTCCCCATCCTACAAAGTCAGACAACGTCCTGAAGAAGACTTTGAGGTTTTGGGGATCATCAGGGAACAATTAACCCAGTTTTATCAAACCCAGACAAACTAACCCACAAAATGTACAACCCTATTATGGTATCAGACTTTCAGTTTGTATAAATTAGAAGTCAACGTCTTCAGTATGAAGTCTTCTCCATTGCATTTTAACATCAATGCTTGAATTTTTACATTGCTTTGATTGTCACAGTGTATACTTAAATGCAAGAGTTGTGCAAGTCTCTATATTTGTATGGAGTTATAAATTTCAATTTGCCTTTCACCGAAGTGTGATAAGCACTGTATACTCAGTGCTTTCATTCCCCCGATGCAAATATTGACATCTATCAAATTGTATGGAGTTGGTGATGACACTACAGGCACCTATAGTTTTAATAAGACAAGACATGCATTGCCAGAAGGACTAGCACTTAGTTTAATTCACAGAAAAATCACTTCAAAATCTTGATGAGTAACGCCTGGAGTCAAGCGACTATTTTATGCAAATGCTCACCTAGCCCTGGTAGGACATCAGTCTCCGTTGGATTCCTTTGTATGCAACGGAGGAGTCCAACCCAGGCTAATGCTCATCCAACCGTAACATCAAAAATGGTAATTATCCATAAAAAAACATAAGTAAAAAGATTTGCAAAAGTCAAGTTATTTTGCAAAAAGTTGTACAAATTGTTCTGTGGTGTAAAAGTGTCTTTTCCCATTTGTGTCTGCATCTCAGTGCAGCCAAGGTTGTGATATTCTCTTCGGCTTAGGCTATAGTGGTCTAGGCAGAGCAATAGCTCTGGTTGTGGCTTAGGCTTGTTATCTACTGTAAGCCAAAAAAAGCATACAGCTTCAAGTCAGCAGATGCAGCCTGAAGACCCTTGCTCTCACTTATGTCACATTTCAACATTGAGGACAATTCAACACTAGCCCTGGTAGGACATTAGTCTGCGTTGCACTATTTTGTTTGCGACGGAGGAGTCCAGGTTTAAGTTGTCAAATTGGCAACACGGAACTTACCCTCCGCTATTGTGGGCACACCACCCCTAGACTCAATCTCTCATTCAGACAGCAGCACAGACAACGGAAGAGTTGGACAAATGTCTTAAAAGTTGCTATAGAGCAAGAAAATTTACTCCACAATAAAAAAAATCTGCCAAGCACGGAAGAAGAAATTCACTAATAACAGAGACTGGTTACCAGTCACGTTGTAATAGTGATGTGCATTGTTAGTGACTGGTGCCTCGCCAAGTTTGCTCAGGGCGCGTTATCTGCGACAAAAACTCAACCACACACCACGCCCTCATGGTTCCTTTTGTCATGTACCACTTTTAGTATGAATCTGTCCCTCCTACAGGCAGCAAAGAGATGTGTTCTGGGTTCTCCTCCCCATCCCTTCTTACTCTCTCCTCTGTGGTATCAGGCTCTGGATGCCCCGATGAACTCTGACCCTGCTGCCGTCCTGATGAACTCTGACCCTCCTGCTGTCCATGTGAACTCTGACCAACCTCCCGTACCGTGGAACCCTGACCTTGCTCCTGTCCCAGCGAGCTCTGACCCAGTGAACTCTGACCCAGCGAACTCTGACCCAGCTCCCGTCCCAACGAACTCCGATCGAGGTCCCGTCCCGATGACCTCTGACCCTGCTCCGGTGACCAATCCCCACCTGTTGTTGTCACAGAGCTCAGTCTGGTCTGTAGAGCAGTATCAACCTCCAGGGTGGTTTGCGATGACTCCAGCGACCTCCGCCGACCCCTAGACTGGGATCGCTGCAGGACTCGGATGTACGGTGGAGGCTCTGTCTGCTGCCCACCATTGAGGAAGATGACAACGCTTTCATAGGATGGTGGCGGCTCTTCGGTGGATGAGTGGGTTGGTCCTGGGTGGGAGTGGTGCCGACGTAATTTCCGGCGCTGGCTGCGGACGACGACATTATAGGGTGGTGGCTCATCTGTGTACATGCTTACTGAACTCATGCGGGACAGACTTCGACTGACCGTGGACGGGTTATCTGTAGAAACTGGAAAAAACATAAAACAAATTTAACATTAAAATAAATACCCACTCATCCCACTCACATGGAAGTAGATGGCTCAAAACAGTTGCTTTGCATTTCTTCATCAATTTTAAGCAGGGATGCCAGTTAGGTTTTTGACCAGAGCCTGAAAATCCTGCATAGACACCCTCATTCTACATGAAAAAGCCTGAACTCAGTCTAGAATTTTACGAGAAAAAGCCTGAATTCAGGCTATTGCCTGAAAACTGGCATCCCTGTTTAAGAAACTCCATCAACACATTGAGCTCCCGGAATTGGATACTACTCTTTCCCACAGTGTATTTACCTGCAATAGACTGGTAACTTTTAAGCCTCCTAATCTCAGTTCAAGTTCCCAGCGAGTTGACCAATCACTTGAAACCATTCAAATGCATGGGTTTGTGTACAGTGGCACTACTGTGTACAGAACTATTACTGTGTACTGCGTAGATGCATTCACCACATGGTATCATATTGCAGGCTTGCATAGTTTATCTATCATTCAAAACCATAGTGGATGATATTGAATGGTCAGAGAGTAGGAGGGCTGACTGTGTACTGGTTAGATGCATTCACATGATATCATATTGCAAGCTGGCATAGTTTATCTATCATTGAACATCACAGTTGATGATATTGAATGGTCAGACAGTAAGAGGGTTGACTGTGTACTGCGTAGACGCATTCACTACATGATATATTGCAAGCTGGCATAGTTTATCATTCAACACCACAGTGGATGATATTGAATGGTCAGACAGTAAGAGGGTTGACTATGTACTGCGTAGCTGCATTCACCACATAATATCACATTGCAAGCTGGCATAGTTAATCTATCATGCAACACCACAGCGGATGATACTGAATGGTCAGACAGTAGGAGGGTTAAAGGAAACACATAAGTCCTTTCAGTCAACAGAGGGCCTGTCAAACAAAAACCTAACCACTCACCGGACAAGCTTTCCCTCATTTCCCTGCGTCTCATCTCACATTCCCTCTCACGTCGTCGAAGCTCTCGCTCCACCAATGACCGGCGAGTGTTCAAGGGGTAGAAACTACAGTTTCTCATCCTACAGCACACCCATACCATCACTAGTAGTATCGCTATGGGGATGACGGTGATCAGCGTGTACGTTAGGTTGTTCAGGAATGTATCGTCCTCATAGGTTTCTATGACAACAAAGAGGAAACTTTTTAGGTGATGTTTGAAGCTTTGTATGGTGTGAAGGACAGGAAACTATAACTAGTGAACTAGTCAAATTTGCGGGTACAACCATGTAAAAAATGACTTTTGGGAGGAGTGGTGGCTTTGAAAAGTGGCGGTGTGGTGGCTCTGAAAAGAGCCGGTGTGGTGGCTCTGAAATGGCTCTGAAAAGAGCCGCTGTGGTGTCAACGTTTCGAACAGTATACTCTGCTCGTCTTCAGGAGAATCCTGCTAGGAAACTGTTTGTTTGGTTTTGGGATATCCACGTTGGTCGTTCAGAGTTTCTTGTATTGACCCAATTCACATGACGTCATCATCACAATACACCCATCTAAGATACGGGTCACTATTTATCGCTCGCCATGCTGGAGTACTCACAGTACTAGAACTGGGCTTGATTTCACAAAGAGCTAAGATTGATCTTAAAAGTGCAACTCAATCTTAATTGCTTAGCAAAGTGTGATGTCACAATACAAATCACTATGGTAATACTGCCAACTCATCTTAAAACGAGTCTTTAGCGCTTTGTGAATTGACCCTTGCTCGCACATGAGCTACGAAAAGCAACCCTGGATTGCGCACGTATCCTACATGTGCGTAGTACTTCCAGCATGTCAGACCTCCTGCAATGCTGTAGAAATGTAACATCAGTAAGAAGGGACTATAATCTTGATTGCACCATTTTGGGAGTCATTGTCTCCGTGTGTTGAACAGTGTAGTGCACAGTTTTAGGCGATGTGGCGTTTACATGCTTACCGTAATATTTGCATGCAATTTGACTCCCAAAATGGCCAGCGTGGCAGACAGTAGTTGCATGGGATACTTGTGCATGAGGTCAAAGATTCAGTAAATCGTCATCTCTGTTCGCATTGGACAAAAATATCAACACCATGTGACAGGCGTATTGCAAACTGGACCCGATCGACCAATGGAGTAAGGCTGCAATTTGCCACACAGCCAAAACGGCTGCGAATATGAATTCCCTCAGGGAGGACTTGCACAAGATGCTGATGTACTCACGTTCTCCGGCGTCAACTAATACAAAACCCTGAACTCAGAAAAATTCCGAACCAATCAGAGGCCGAGTTGAAAGCACTCATAATATGACTACCATGTCAATCAGAGATGCTGCAAAACAAGTCAGCCACAAAGAATCTTGAATAGTCAGACAGTAGGAGGGTTCCAAGGAAGCTTCCTATCAGAGGGCTCATCGAAGAATTTCTCAGAGTAAACTCACCTACGTATTTGAATTCACAGTATGTACCAGTAAAGTCAGCTGGGCATTTACAGTTGTAGAGTTCATGGGTGCCTTCACAGCTTCCTCCATTCTGACAGTAGTGGTGTGGACATCCTACCAATAAAATTAACAAAGGCAATGACAGGAAACAAATCAAATGTAACTCAAGATGTCCAAATAACTACAAACTAATGTTACACTTATTGATGATACTAACAACAAATCAGATGTCCCACTGTCACTGCATCACATGCGCGTACATCTGCTGCACGCGCATCGGTTTTTGCTACTTCTGGCTCCAACGTTGGCACACATTTAATTTTACTAAAAATCACTCACTTCATCATTCAAACATATTTCTTATGACAAACGCTGATAAATCTTACGATTCCCTCGTTAGCCATTTTGAGATATGGCGGACACATTACGAGGGCATTATTTGGTTTGGGTTAAATTTGTCTGTAAACACCCAAACCATACAGTGCACTCCTATAGTGTCCGCCATACCTCCATAAAGGCTAATGGAGGTTCCCTTTACCTAGGGCAAACTACCCTTTCAAGAATGAAATATCAGCCCTGTACATGGAAACGAAGAAACACTTTCATTAACTTGAAATGTTGCCCTTGGAAACCAGATTGTGATGGCCTCCCTAAAACACCAGAGCCTCATTTCATGGCTCTGCTTACCGCCAAATGCTGCGCTTAATGCCCCCATAGAATCACACACTATACAGAGCGCCATAAAATTGGGCCCCAAGGCCTACTACCCTCATTTCCCGTACCGGAATTATCTTGCTGGCAATTGACTCCAGAGTAGGGCCGTTGACAGTGGCAGTAGCGTGTAGATACCGACGATCCCAGGCATATCCCACCATTCATACAATAATCTATTGGACACACTGTGTGGGAGGTACAAGAGAAGATAACTTCAAGGCAAGAACATTGGAGAATAGAGGTTAGTAGGGCAATCCCAGGCATATCCCAGCATTCATACAATAATCTTTTGGACACACTGTGTGGGAGGTACAAGAGAAGATAACTTCAAGGCAAGAACTTTGGAGAATAGAGGTTAGTACCGGCGATCCCAGGCATATCCCAGCATTCATACAATAATCTATTGGGCACACTGTGTGGGAGGTACAAGAGAAGATAACTTCAAGGCAAGAACAATGGAGGATAGAGGTTAGTGGCTACTTATACTTTATTCATAAAGGCACATGTGCACAGTGTTTAGCAGGGTTCTCCCCATGCACAAGTTCTATTAAATTCCTTCCATGATTGGTCAGTGAACCACTCGGCTGCATCAAAAAATTCAAGCACCGGACACACTGGAAACAAAACCCAGGTTTTGTGTATGGGGTGTCGTGGCCGAGCGGATAAGAACACCAAACTCAAGCTCTGGTGTTCCTGATCAGCAGAGTGTGGGTTCGAGTCCCGGTCGTGACACTTGTGTCCCTGAGCAAGACACTTAACTATAATTGCTTCTCTCCACCCAGGGGTAAAATGGGTACCTGCGAGGGCAGAGATGGTTCTTGTGAATGATTTAGCCTAGTAGCCCATATTTGTTGCACAGGCTGTATGCTTCCCAGGGAGCTGAGATGGTTCGAGGAATGAAATAAATGGCCCAGTGACCAGGGGTAATAATGTTGGAAGCGCTTTGAGACGCCCTTCGGGTGTGAAAAGCGCGATATATAAAAACCAATTATTATTATTTTTATTAAAGATGTTGTCTATCAGGAACTATCTATTCTTCAATTTTTCAATTCCGAAGGTCCAGTTTCGAGCAAAAAGACCCTTTGTCTAGTGGAGATTTTCCTGAAATTCCTACCTTCCTCATCCTGACACCTATCTCCAGAGAAGTTGGGCAGGCAAGAGCAGCGCGGGTAACCACTGATCACCTCATGACACGTTCCACCATTGGCACACCAGTTCCCTGGACATAAACCTACACGAGAAGAGAATACTTTATTAATGATAGATTTAAAGCAATGCATGACGAGAAAATGTTGAGGAAGGAAGTTGACTTTTAAGTAAGGGCTTAGGCAGTGGCTATGGCCGGAATGACAGAAAGTCCTACTTGTCATCGTTGTCGTTCCAGTCAACAGCCAAAAGCCGTAGTCAAAGTCGATTGATTCAGACCCTGCTCTATGTTTTACTCTTAACTTTAAATTGTACAAAATATCCAGGGCTCAATTTTTACTAAAGAGGTAAGATTAATCTTGAGATGTGGACCGATGTTGACTGAATTTTTGGGTGAAAAAAAAATGACTAGAACAGAATTTGAACCTGTGACCTCCGGATAAGTGTGCGGGGGCTCTACCAGATGAGGTATGTAGCCTTAATGCTAGCAATCTCCTTATTTTGTCAATATCTTTGTTCGGGGGTGCCAGTCAGGGCCCAATTTCATGGCTCTGCTTACTGCCTCATTCTGCGCTTACGAAGACCATTCGCCGCTTACGAGGTTAGCGCCGAATTTCTGCACTAGCTGTGTAAGCGAGGAATCCTTAGTTACGTGAGCTACGCACGCACACAAGCAAAAATTCCTTGCTAAGCCGTGATATACGCTTAAGTAAGCGCGGAATTTTCTGCTTCCGCAAGCGCCGATTTTTTGCTTACGGTAAGCACAGCCATGAAATTGGGCCCTGAAGCCATGCAACCCGAAACTGCCATATAACCAGGGATCATACCCAACCTTACGATACAAACTGGGAAGCGGCAGTACAGGGGTCAAATTAAGGAGATGCAACTTTTTATTTCAAATATCAATTAATAAACCACAAGGGAAACTGTCTGGGTAAATTTTTAATTCACTCTTTGGGTGAACAAAGAAAAATTGACTAGAACGGGATTTGAACCTGCGACCCTCCAGATTAACAGGCCGACGCTCTACAATGTCTACCAACTGAGCTATCTAGCCCTAATGTTGGCGGTCTCCCAATAGTGTCAATTAGGCCGTATCCCAATTGGCGGCTATGGCTAGGGCTAAATCGACGTGTCATCATGCATTGAAGTATAGGACTTCCTTAGCAACACGTTAGCAACAGCCATAGCCATAGCCACAGCTATCCATTCGGATTTGACCATTATTGTTGGGGGTTCTTGGTTGCTAAGCAGAGTGAGATGTCACTCATCGTAAGATGAATCTTAAGTATTTTTGTGAAACTGAGCCAAGGTTCAGGGAAAATCACATGTGTTTCGGCAAAAACTACTTTGACTGACCTAGGCAGGGTTTCTCATCGGAATTGTCACCACAGTGGTTTACCCCGTCACACTCGAAGGCGCTGGAAATGCAACGCTTGTTGGCACACCAGAAATCAGAGCACAGCTTGTGGCTCTCTGCAACAAAGAGTTTCTTTATTCATTCATACTTGTTACAAATAAAACAGAAGCAAAAATAATGCAACAAAATGGTATTACAAGTTGTTGAAAATTAAAGAAATCACAGACATGGGACGTCAAAAACAGAGAAGAGGAGACAAATCAAAAGACCACAATCCAACCCTGTTTTTTAAAGCCTGAATTAATAAATATTTAAAACAAAAACGATCAAGATCACGATCACTTCCTTAGCAAAGGCTTGCACGCTTTGTGACTAACGATGACATACCCAACACAGTTAACATATAGCACAAAATGTTCAAATTTCTTTATTTTTTAATCAAGACGGTCCAATTTTATGATACAGTTGAAATTTTGCGACTGCCTAAAAAAATTGGCAGAGCAAAGTTCTTAAATATGATTGAATTTTGAAACAATACCATCTCAAAAAAAAAGAAAAAAGATACCTGCCTTGTATGGCCTGGGCTATCTCAGCATGCCATGTGAGTGATCGTACTTAAGCAGGCCTTGATCTTAACCAAGGCCACCAAGGCCACCGAGGCCACTGGCCTCATGCCCTGTCGAGTTGGCCAGCATCCCCTTCAGAAAAATTGCACAGTCACTACCAACTTGGCCAGCATGCCCTTGTACAATTTCTCTGATTTGGCCAGCAAAGGCCTGCCGCCGTTTTTCTTAAGATCGAGGCCTGCTTAGGTGTGTGTGAGAACATAAGCAGCTCACAGCCTCTGAATGGCACCATGACTATTGGCCTTTTTGAGATACGGAGGACACTAAAGGAGTGCACTGTTTGGTTCGGGTGTGCACAGACAAATTTACCCAAACCATATAGTACCCTGGTAGTATGTCCACCATTTTCAAAATGGCTTATGGCTTAAATTTGTTGTTTCTCATGGCTTACCAGCTTTGGAGAAGAAGACGAACATCCCGGCTACCGTGATGTTCTGATTGAGCAGTCTGTTGGTTACACAGCGGACATACAGCCCGTTTCCCGTGGAGATCATCTCTAGTGTTGGGAACTGGTACTTATAATGGAGGGAGTGGTTCTTAGGAGCGTCTGAGGTGAAGCCATCGTGGATGTCTAGCGTGATGACTATGCTGTCTGCAAGAAGAAGAGTACCGATTGAGCGAGCATTTCATACGCAATGTAATAGTAGTTGCTTCAAACGGAATAAGACAGGCTTGATACTACACGGGGGCAACGTGGGCAATTGCCTTGGTGCCCCTTGAAATGTTCCAGTACAAAGTTAACATTTCCCTCTAATTTTTGGTGTAAACAAAGAAAATTTGACTGGAGCGGGATTTGAACCTGTGACCCCCGGCGCTCTACCAACTGAGCTATCCAGCCCTAATGTTGGTGGTCTCCCTATTTTGTCAATTTCTTTGTTCGCGGGTAAACCCCCAAACAAAGATATTGAAATAATAAGTAAACAAAAAAGTGGAGCAAAAAGAAGACCAAAAGGCAGTTTATAAAAATCTAAATGTAAAAGATATCCCACCCATTTTCAAAATAGCATAAGCTGGAGCCTATGCCGAGGTCCTTTTTTTTCGAAAAGGGTCTTAGTCTACTCACTCGACTTAAAGATGGGGTTCAGAGACAAGTACACATGCTTCTTCTTGGGTGCCACAAACAGCCACAGCATATCGTGGGTCTCCGGCTGCCATAGGACAGTGGAAAACTGGCTCTGACGATCATCGAAGAATGCAAGTGTGTCCACTGAAAAAAAACAACGTAACACAATTGTCATATATGATTAATAGTAAAAAGAAGTTACCAGCCTGAAATACCATGTGATGCGTTGTTTGTGATTGGTTGGGTTCCCAACTCAATTATGCTCAGCGAATAAGCAATATTTTCAAATAAGCACTTCTGGGACGTTGGGTTGATTGATTGAATGACTGAGTTGCTGGCGTTAAGATGTTCCAATCACAAGGAGATTGTTATTTGGTCCAGCAGCCCCAAAGCCTACAAAGTCAGACAACTTCCCAAATAGAATTTTTGAGGAACCGTTACGGTTAACCCTTAACCACTTTCACACACTTCTACTCCTTAAACAGGGCATGGAATGTCACAAGATTATCAACTCCACCAAGAAATCCTTTATACCACTTTCATTGTGTTTAATTTCATGTGGCACAAGTTCAGTTTATTTAGTAGAGGGTGAAATTACCTTACTGACTTACACATTTGTTTGGTTTACTTGACCGAATTGAAGCTTTGAGTTTAGAAATATAAGACATTTGTGGAAAGTTGTGCACTGAAGTTTGCTCAACTGTACTGTCATCTCAAACAAACAAAATTTGTTCTCAAAGCAATTCAAATTAATCACAACCTACGTGTATCTTTGAAAATAAGTTCAGTTTATTTAGTAGAGGGCGAAATTACCTTACTGACTTACACATTTGTTTGGTTTGCTTGACCAAATTGAAGCTTTGAGGTTAGAAATATAAGACACATCAACTAGAAGTAGGAAACACTGTGTCCGAAGTAAACATTTGAGGAAAGTTGTGCATTGAAGTTTGCTCAACTGTACTGTCATCTCAAACGCAAAATTTGTTCTCCAAGCAATTCAAATTAATCACAACCTACGTGTATCTTTGGAAATAAGAACTATTGCCCTTGTTTACTACAGACGATTTCTTTACCTCTCTGTAAAGTCCTTTCAAATTACGGCATTCTGGTGTAAAAACATATCTAATGCTGCGTCCAAATCAAACGCCTTCGGCTACGGCTGTGGCCATTGGCTGCAGCGACAATGTTGGAGGACTTTTAGGCATTCCGGCCATAGCCACTGCCGAAGCCGTTAATTCAGACGCGGCCTAAGTTTAACGTGGAAGCCAGCAGGGTCGCCATTACTGTATACATTGCGCGTGAAATACACTGTACACAAAATAGGATCAGTAAACACACAGCACATCTGCGCGTTGTGTCACACATGGTACTGTGCACATTGGTGATGGCACTTCCGACTTTTGAAACCTCGGAAATAGACGGTGGATATTTCTGATGGGGACCCAGCGCTATTAGTAGACCATAGTAACCTTGAGATCGCGCTCTATCTACGGCTGTTTGGTGCATTTCAATCGCACGTGTACAAATTCAAGATACAACATGCCAAATTTTGGGGGCGTTTGCGGATGGTTTGAGAACTAAAGGGTTGAGACGATTGGCTAGGTTGGGCTGCCAATGCACAAGCAGAAAGTGAATTCCCACATCCTAGCGAAGGACGCTGTGAAGAATCTCTGATGCTAACGTACCTATCGGTTTAACGACCGGTTCACTGGAAGATAGAAATCGGTAGTGGGCTCGGAAGACCGGAAACTGAAAGGCGATGCTGCTCCAGTGCTTGAACTCTATGCGCAGGGAGTTCCCAGTTGATATCAACGCTTTTGGTCTCTTGTATGACGCAAAGCATTGCTCGATCACTGGGACAGACGACTGACCATCGTATACCTGCATGTGTGGACAAACAGTAAAAAGCAATCAAATGGTTTTGTTAATTAACCCTCATGATCTTGGTAACATTTTCCAGTGAGTTGACCAACTATTTGAAAGCATTCAACTGCAAGGGTCGTGTGTGGTGGCACAACTGTGCACAGGCTTGCACCAATCTGTATACAATGTAGATGCACTCACCACATGATATCATATTGCAGGCTGGCATAATAATATTTCTCCATCATTCAAAACCACAGTGCATAATATGGAATGGTCAGACAGTAGGAGGGGGGTTGACTGTGTACTGTGTAGATGCATTCACCACATAATACCACTTTGCAGGCTGGCATAGTTGATATCATTCCAAACCACAGTGGATGATATTGAATGGCCATACAGTAAGAGGGTTGACTGTGTAAGTGTGTCAGCTGATTTACCTAGCCACTGTAATTAATAAGCTTGCCGCCAAGCATGAGTTCCTTTCTTTTAAACCTCCCATGATACTATCATGGTATCATGATAGAGCATCCACTCAGTAAGCGAGGTAGATTGCGTTATCATGATACCTGACCTGTCGCTTATAAGCTGTAGTGGCTATCATGATATAAGCAACGGTGTCTGGTCCAATCGGGTAACTGTGTAGATAGGGTTCGAACTGCCTGTAGCTACCGGGCAGTCTCGGTAGTCTAGTTGGTAAGACATCTGCTCTGGACTGGCGGGGGTCGTGGGTTCGAATCCCATCCGAGAAAATGCCTGTGAATATTTTTTCACAGGAATCGAGTATACAGTGCTTAACACACATCGGTGTATGGGTAAAAAACTACAACTAACATTCTTTATCCCCGATGCAAAAATCAACATCTATCATAAATGTGTAGATGCATTTACCACATAATATCATTATTGCAAAATGGCATAGCTTTCCAATAATTCCCAGTGAATGAAATTGAATGGTCAGACAGTAGGAGGGTTAATCAACACATCACAGAGGGAAGTGGGGGGGGGGGTTGAATTGAAAATTCTGAGGAATGGGTAGCTAGTGATGCAACCCCTGAATTTCAGAGGATTTTCAGACAGTAGCCCTTTTTCAAAATCCAACGCTGTTTAAGAGCAAAGAAAATCTTCATTTTGAAGTACCTCGATTCCATTCTTGTCATAAGACCACAAACACGGCTGCCTGCTCTTGCTTCCTGACATCAAGAAGTCATCAAAGATAAGCTGCACTTTGCCCGTCGTCTGAAGATTCTGGATTGTATAGCTGCAGATGTATGGTAGGATCCTGTCGGTGAAGTTTGCTTGGGTGAACACCGGTCCTGAGATGGCCTTCAGCTGGATACTAGGCCAGCCTGAATATAGCTGAGGGCCGCATTCTGCTTCGGAAGAGTATTATTTAGAATAACAAGTGAAGACAAGACAACGAAATGGCCAAATATATGTAAAGTGTACGCGTTGCACAAACAGAAATTTATGGTAATATGTAAATTTAATCAAAAAAGATTTGCATGCAAGCCCTGGCCCAATGACAAAGCCCAGTTCTGGCTTTGCAGACCTGGAATTTCATTAATGAGAGGGCAGAGCATGTTGGGGCCGAGGTGTCTTGTGCACCGGACTCAGGTACTGGTGGCCAAGTCATCAGGGTTCGAATCCTGGTCATTACGCATGTGTCACTCCAAAACCAAATTCATGCAAAACCCCGACCCATGTGCACATTGCCAGGCAGAAAGTTCATGTTTTTGGTTTCATCCTGACGTTCGAGGGAAACATTGTCTACACACTCCCAGAAGACACATTTTGGGTAAAACAATCAAATTTATAAAAAATAACATAACTTCCAAACAACAACAACAACAACAACAACAACAACAAAATGATTGGATCCATTGTATATAAGAAGGGTGACTTACGTGAGGGTCTCTCACACGTGGGACCAATCCACTGTGGTAGACAATGACAGGTAAATCCCTGCTCCTTGTTGATGCAAAGACCCATATTCCTACACGGACTGCTGGTACATTCATCAACATCTATGCAAGGAGAACGTTGTATTCAATAAGCCATTTTGCGAGTTAGATTTCAAGGTCTGTTACAATGCCTCGCTTAGTCACAAGTTACCGCTTATATTCAAATTTGGGGTGACCAAACAAGAATTGACTAGAATGGGATTTGAACCTGCGACCTCCGGATTAACGTGCCGGCACTCTACCATCTGAGCGATCTAGCCCTAATGACGACTGTCTCCCTACTTTGTTGATATCTTTGTTCGGGGGTGCCAGTCAGAAGTCATTCGACCAGAAACTGCTGTATAACCAGGGATCACACCCAAGTTTACAACAGAACCTGGGAAGCGGCAGTCCAGGGATCACCTTAAGGGGACGTGACTTTTTATTTCAAACATCAATTAGTAAACCACAAGGGAAAGTGACTTGGTAAAGTTTAATTCAATTTTGGGTGAAGGATGAAAAATTGACTAGAACAAAATTTAAACCTGCCACCTCCGTATTAACATGCCAGCGCTCTAGCAACTGAGCTATCTAGCCCTAATGTTGGCGATCTCCCTATTATGTTAAATCTAGATTTGAATTCCTCAGACTATAGAGACAGTTGCTTTGTCAATTGATTTGGGGCGACTTTTGTACAGCAACCTCCAGATGAGCAAACCCTGGTACCACTGTGCCATACATACAGGCCTTGATGACCTGTCGAGTTGGCCAGCATGCACTTCAGAAAAATTGCACTGTCACTACCCAACTTGCCCTTGTACAATTTGGCCAGCAAAGGCCTGCCCCCGTTTTTCTTAAGATCGAGGCCTGTACATATTTATTCAAAATTGTGTATAGATGTTCGCCGTCTCTTACGGAACTACGCAAGAGCTTGCCCCAAACCAGGACAGTTGACAGACAAGAACAGAGTGAAGTGGAAAATAGACTTTATGCATTCACCGTTATCTTTGAGGTCAAACGCAGCATCAAACGCACATTGTAGCTGTTGTGACCTCAGCACGATGGTATTCTTTCCTGTACTGAATGCTCATGAATGCTCATAGTAACGTCATACGCATAAGGTCTATTGATGAAGAGGCCTTCCTCTGGCATGCAGCGGAGCAAAACAGGCAAGCTAGACAGACAGACAGACAGACAGACATACAGACCTTGTTCACAGTTTTGACCTGTCCACTCTGAGGAACAGTTGCAGCTGTAAGTGCCAACTTTCCACAACTGCTCTTTGCAGACACCTCCATGCAGACACGGATTGCTGGCACAAACTGAATCTACAAAGTAAGAGGGCAAAAAGATTACATCCACCTTTCGTGAAACATTCTCAAAGATCTCTCTTGGTCTTCATGTCACTTTCTTAGCAACGGCTTGAAGAATAAACCAACCCTCCTACTCTTCGGACAAACTTTCCATCAAGTTATACAAAAATCTCTCAGTGAAACCATTCAAATGCACGGGTTGTGGCACAATAGACTGATCCCTTACGTGTCTGACAAAAGTCCGACGAGATAAAATCCTATTAAAAAATATAATACTTATTGCGCGCATGTTCACGTCATGCAGTGTGGCATTGACCAGATGCACATTGCGCTGCCCACGTGTACAGTGCTGATGTAGCCAATGCTGTGATTGGTCAATATGTTCAGGGGGCAGGGCTTAATAAATCAGCCTATTAGGCACAGAACCAAATGTGTATTGTACGTGTGTACTGTGCAGACGATGCATTTACCACAACATATCATATTGCAGGCTAGCATAGTTTAAATATGCTTCAAAACCAATGGATGATATTGAATGGTCAGACAGTAAGAGGGTTGATTGTCTACTATTGTTTCATTTGGTAGTTAACCATTCTACTCTTAGTAACATTTTCCAGCTAGCCATTCTATTGCAAGGGTTTTATATGGTGGCACTGAATGGTACACAGAAAAAAAAAACATTGTACATGTGTGTGATATCATATTGTAAGCTGGCATAGTTTATCTACAATCAAAACCACAATGCATTGTATTGAATGGTCAGAGAGTAGGAGGCTTGACTGTGTACTGTCTTGATCCACTCACTGTGTACATGCAGTGTAGATGTGTGTATTCACCATATGACACACTGTAGGCTAACAACGTTCATCAATCAATCCAAACCGCAGTGCATGATACTGAATGGTCAGACAGTAGGAGGTTTGACTGTGTGCTGTCTAGATTTATTTACCACACGATACTGTATTGCAGGCTGGCATAGTTTATCTATCATTCAAAACCACAGTGGATGATATTGAATGGTCAGACAGTAGGAGGGTTGACTGTGTACTGTGCCATTCGCTACATACATGTATCATTATCCATCAATCAAAGCCACTGTGGATGATTCATGTCGATAGGTCATCAGGAGGATTGCACAATTTCCTGGCCCCCATGAATTCAAATGAGTTCAATGGAATACATGTACGTACAGAGTGTTTAATAGACCGATTGCGCGACCCGCAACATGTGATCCATTGTGAGTAGTAAATGTAAACAAACACGACGTCCTCCATAGGAAAGTGCGGTACGGTACGTGATGATTGTTGCATTTCTTTATTCGATCGAGGCTTTTTTTTTCTTGAAATCTGTGAAAAATATTCCAGAGTTTGTACCAGAGACCTTCGAGTGGCTGAATAAAGCCAGTAAGGACAGTACTAGCAGAATACTGGTAGTTTATGAAACAGTAATGTGATTAATATCAATGTCACAACATACAACTTTAATAAAATGGCTTAGTAAATGTGTTATTGTTACCAAAAGCCGACTTTTGGTGTGACTTTGTCGGTCACGGCATGTAATTGCACATAGTTTGCCATCAGCTCAGATGACGTATTACCCACAATAGGTCACGTGGTGACATGTAAACATTGGTCGCGCAATCGGGCTATTGACAGTCTGTGAACTCACCCTGTGCCTTTACCCATCTGAGCACCACGGCTAAACACACAGCCAGGCACACCTGCATGGCTGATTGGGTGCAAGATGCCACAGTTGACCTACAGTCATCAGCGGTCCTCAATTTTCCATTACTTGGTATGGCTATGAGATCTGTTTGTTGAATGAAATCCTGCAAGTCTTAATCTCCTACATCTGGGATATGTGTGAAGCCCCTTGTAGATAGCTGTGACATAGAGGGGGTAAATGATTAAAATTGGTTAATACCATCCAAGTACAGGATTAAGCCTTGCCCAAATTGGCGGCTACGGATACGACTGTTGCTAAGGGTGTTGCCAAGGACATCTTATACTTCAGCGAATGACGTTGTGACCCAGCCGTAGCCATAGCTGTAGCCATAGCTGTTGATTCATACATGGCCATAGTAACAATCGGGGGGGGGGGGGGGGTTATGATAATCATAACTCTTGATCCTCCATACGATGAATCATCTAGGTTTTAGGTTCAATTTGTGCAATTCCCCTCTCCTTTCTTTATTTTCAACATTGAAATGTACCCTATTTGGGTACATTTTGATTGGGTATTTAAAAATAAACTTAAAACTAAAAATCCAATCCTCCAGAAAGTATTTTTGATCGCAATATTTTGCTCCTACTTCATCTGTTCATGTACTTCCTATATGCACAAATATTATTACTTAGTCCATAGTCTTAGACCCACAAGCTTAGGCGTTGTTCTTTTTTAAAATTTTGACTTGCTAGTAGAAGTACGACCATCCAACTCCAAAGTAAAAATTTCAAAAAAGGAGTGCAGCACCCGGAACCCCACTGCCACTATCTAGAGCAAGAGAGGTTAGTCTTTTCAGAATCAGAGGTCTTCAACTCAGCATGCTCAGCCCATGACCCAAGAAGCTCAGCCCGAAACAAACAAGAGACTGTCGGGAGGATCGACAGTTACGATTATCGCAACTAGGACAAACCCTAACGAGACATCAGATAATCACATTATGGACCACTTCCCCAACGATCATTTTGATGATGGCTGCACGGCCGGCAAGGCGCAACTCGGTGTGTTGTGCATGCACAACCGGGCCGCCGCTGCCGTAGTGCGAGGCTGAAACCTAAAGTAATAAAAGCCCGGCAGATACAATGCCATTGCATCAAAAAAAGTACAATTTTTTAAAATACTAACCCCTAACTAGCCCAAATATCATGCCCTACTTCGAATCACTAAACATTGGAATGATTACATAAATGATGATGACTGTATAAATCAACATCATCGAACAATCCCTCAGCAAACCTACCGTAATTTTCTCACTTTCCCTCAAATCGCAGAGTACTACAGAGATCAGAGCACACACGCTTTCCTGTTAATCAGGTTTGTAAACACACTCTCGAATATCTGCTGCATGGACTGGTTCCTGATATTATGCCTCGTTAACTATTTCGGCCCATGTCTGTTTACCGACTCGGTTTCATTGGAAAGCTGGTAAGAGTAAATGGGACGTCTGTACCGTGAATTATTCTGCTCAGTGGGGGTGGGTGGGGGGAGGGGGGTAAAACAACATTCCGCAGTGATAAAAACATCTTGATTAAAAACAATCTAACCAACTCGAGGCTAAGAGAGTAAAACAATCTACAGCCTTGTCTTGAAATTCAGTACCTGTCTTTGCTATCGCATACGGAGAATACAACGATGGTGTTAAACAGTCGGGTGGAGGGTCGTCGGTTTGGGGGCGGGGCGGTGGGGGATGGTGGGGCGGTGGGGGTGGGGTGGTGTGGCGGAGGAGAAGGGGTGGGGTTCTATGCCTGTCGATGGAGGAGTTGTCTTAGTCTTTAACTCTTTTAAATATATTGCTAGCTAATGACAAGGTGGACAGTGGACACAAACAAAAGTCAATTCATTTTGTAGTATCTATTATGTATTTTTATTAACTCTTTCAGATGTTTCATTTCTTATTTTAAATTTGAGTTCTATTTCTAAAAAAAAAAAAAAAAAAACAGTTAATGTATAAAAAATATACCAATATGTTCACGTCTATTTAATTCTATTGCATATAATTACATCTCTTTATACTCAAGTTTATTTCCAAGCTTAGGAATTTGAACAAAATATTTTTAAAATAAAGTTTTCTCTTAATAATAGCGGCTCTTATATGGCACAATTTTTCAAAGGAATGATCATAGCGCTTAAAAAAATTATTAACCTGCTCACTGGGTCATTTATTTAATTCCAAACCATCTCAGCTCCCTTGGGAGTATACAGCCTGTGCTGCCAAGAACCAAGCTAAATCAATCACAAGAACCATCTCTGCCCTCACAGGTACTCATTTACCCCTGGTCGAAGAGAAGCAATTACAGTTAAGTGTCTTGCTCAAGGACACAAGTGACATGACTGGGATTCGAACCCACACCCTTATGATTCAGCCACCAGATCTTGAGTCTGATGCACTAAACTGCTCGGCCACGACACGCCAATCCTTCCTTCCTCCATGTATATACTATTTCATTCAGCATTTCAGTTTCCAAATACCATTTTAGATCGGAAGCTAAGGCCATCAACCCTACTAGTTTTATATTTATATATACAATATTTTAAAAAATAGAAGTGTACTTTATACTGTTCTGTCAAATAATACATTTTTAAAAATTAATTTTGAGTTGTATCTTAAGGTTACAAAACAATCTTGTTGAATCTGTCAATTTTCATCTGAACTGACAGGACAAACTATAGTCTTGACTCCAAGAGCTGAATAAGTTGGGTTTTTTTTACAATTTTTTAAATTCTCACATATAGCGATAGTAACTTGTTTTTGTCAAAGGGATTTTTGTTTCTGTCTCAAAACTGTCTCTGGACTCAAGTGCTAAAAGTGAGAGCTAAACTATTAAAAATGAGAACACATTAAGTGCCAATAGTGAAAACTCAAAATGTACTAAAGTGAGAAATTGCAAAGTACTAAAAGTGAGAAATCATAAAGTACTGAAGTGAGAACTCATAACGTACTAAAAGTGAGAACCTGTAAAGTACTAAACGTGAGAACTCATAAAGTACTAACAGTGAAAACTCAACGTACTAAACCAGAGAACTAGTAAAGTACTAAACGTGAGAACTCATAACGTACTTAAAGTGAGAACTTGTAAAGTACTAAGAGGGAGAACTCATAACGTACAAAAGGTGAGAAGTCAGACCTAAAAGTGTTCTTCGGGGGAAAACGTATACCTAATGGCAAATATCCACTTGCACTACTACTACTACCCTTATTTATCAGGCCAGGGTACCCTGGGCAATTAGAAATTAGGCACCAATCGAATGTACACATTTTTTCAAATAACTTTCTCTATGCATTTAGAATATCAAATATTTTAGATATTACTTTGGAATAATATTTCTTGAGTCCTGTGCTTGATTTCACAAAGTACTAAGATTCATCTTAAGATGAGTTGAAAATATATTGCCTTAGTAATTTGTATTGTGACATCACAATTTGCTTAGCAATTAGCATTGATTAACATTTTGAAGATCAAACTTAGCTCTTTGCGAAATCAAACCCAGAGCATGATACATGCTTTGACCAGGATTCGAACCCACGATCCATGGTTAGACAAACTCGTCTGATGGCATCTTGAAGCCAAGGCCAATTATAAACATGCGCAATGAATATTGATGTTAATGTAATAAAGTAACAGCTACTGTGACTACATGAATCTTAGTTACGATGCTTACTCACCAAAATCATCAAAAATCATTCCCAGGCTTTGCGTATATTACATTCAGTACAGTTCAGCCGAACCAACAATGTTTAAAATGGCATGGCAGGGCCGGACATACTTCCAATATTTTTTACATCTACAAGTTTGGGTTACTAAAGAGCTTGTAAGCATTATCAGGAAAATGTTTATTTGAAATAATATATTTCATCATTTGTCAAAAATATTCCAATATATTCTGTAAACGAAAATTATTGGCCACTTTCAGTATATATATATTGGTAACAACAAATATTAACGACAAATTGTTCGTTTCAATCTAAAAGTTAACTGATTACAAAGATAATACTAGTACCAAGATAAATATTTCCGAGTAAAATACTGCTAAAAGTCAAGCAAACAGAATTGGAAAAAACCCAAATTACTATTGCTTATTTTAATTTCTACTACCTCATTGTCTCACTTGTACAAATTTAAGTCCTAACTAAAAACACTTCTGGTGAACGATTGAAGAGCCAACCTCATCATACTGTTTCTTGCTGATTATTATCTCACTAAACGTCGACAGCGAAGCCAAGATGGATCCACCAATCCACGCTGCGTGTTTCCTCTCAGGAGTTGCTATGGTATTCACATTCATTGAAGCAGGAACAAGGGAGGTTAACTCCTTCTTCATCCGGTCAGCGATGCCTGGAAACATTGTGGATCCCCCGGACATCACCACGTTTTTGAACAAGTCCCCCCGGATATCCAAGTCGCATTTCTGGATGCTGTTGAAGACTGCCTCGTGGACACCAACAGATTCCATACCAATAAAGGAAGGTTGGAACAGCGCCTCCGGGCATCGGAACCTCTCATTGGCAATGGTGACAACATGACCGTCAGGTAGCTCGTAGCTTTTAGCCAGGCTGGCGCTGTTCTGGGCAGCGACCATCTCCTGATTGAAGTCCAGGGCTGTGTAGCACATTGTCTCTTTAATGTCGCGAACCGTCTTCATGTCAGCTGCAAGAAGCATAGTATACCGACATCACAATTTAAGTATTTCAGAACTGACTTCTAATAGTATAGGGTACTGAAATAGTGTAAACCTACTAGCAATTAAAAAAAATTCACTACTGAGCTCAACAAAAACAACTTCAACAAAACAAGCAAGACCCTCCACCCCAAAAAAGTGTTGATATTTGGGAAACGCAATCACCAAAAATGATGACTCAGTCAACAACAAACCAAGGAAATGGGTAGCATCTTTTGCAACCCCCTTAACCTAACCAGGCTCAAGCCTGTACATGAATCTGCAACTCTTTTTTTCAGAGTTTAACCACTGGTGCTTGTTCTCGAACTGGAATATTTGTTTCCTACACTCACGCTCATACTTGTACTGCTAAAACGGTACTCATATTCATAGGGTACAATTTTGTGGAGCACAATAA
Source organism: Marthasterias glacialis (assembly GCA_911728455.2). Lineage (NCBI taxonomy): Eukaryota > Metazoa > Echinodermata > Asteroidea > Forcipulatida > Asteriidae > Marthasterias > Marthasterias glacialis. Next base: position 24,886,684 of record OU452221.1, on the reverse strand, counting down.
ATAAACTCTGCATGCAGACTGCTCAATTTCAGCCGGGTACCTTGCCACACAGTGACAAAATGCAGGCAAAATTACGTTGTAATATAGCTGACTTTTCTGGGTACCAGCAGTGGGCATGGCCATCGTACACATTTTCTTGTAGGGTGGTTGGCCGATATAATCGTTTAAAAAACAATGTTTTCATAGCCATTATCAAGGTTCAAAATGCGATTTATGAACTTCAGTTGTAAAAAAAAAAAACACTCTTTGAAATTTGTTTCACTGGAATCTATTTATTTTTTTAAGGCAAAATCTGCTTGAGCACAGATCACATATCTTTAGCCTAATTGCGCCAGCTAATGTGCATCCACGAAAATATATTTTTTGAGCCAGCAAACAGGCGACGTTGAAACACGCCATTGTGTAAAATCAGAATACCGCAACAAAGGTCACCTGGAATTTTCCACTGCTGAGCGTGCACAGAGCATGCAAATGCCGTCTAATGCTTTGTTTTAACCCACAAAGAAAAATTAAGGTCTTGAATATTTTGCCAATGTTTGGCTATTGTGCGGTGGTTTTTGTGTAATCCCCGATTTCAGGCCATTGTCCTTTTGTTCCAAGTAGTGGATTGCAAGACATCGAGAGGCTTCCACCATTGTTTATTCAGTGTATTTTGGCACAACAGGGGTATGACAGCGTGAACCGGGGATCCAGCCATGGTTCCGGGTTTAGTACCAATCCTATGCTGTAGCTCATGGCCAAGATTTTGCAATTCCAGGTGCATGAATTTGACTTATTCTCCATGAATTTGGCATTTTTCTCCGTAGAGAAAACAGAAATCACGTTGCGACAAAGAGAATCTGGCTCAAGTCAAGGTTTCAGCAATACTATCAAAGGAAAATGCTTCCGGCAATTCCGAGAAAATAATCCCATCTGGCTGGACAGTAAAAAAAATGTAAGAATCCAAAGGCAACTGGTTAACAATTAACAACCAACAACAGCTAGTTACTATACCTATTGCGGACAAGGGATCACTTCTTTCTAACAGTATCTTCATCAGGAATAAAGAGAGTTCGCGCCCAGCAACATCCAGCGTCTGGACTGCATGAGGCAGCGATCTGCCATCATTGACGGGCACAACTTGTGAAACACCATCACCAGATTCGAAGACAGTCCCAGTCTTCCGGCCGGACGCGTAGAGGGACAGGACCGCCTGGATGCCGAGGTACATTGATGGAACCTTGAAAGTCTCAAACACGATCTGTACACGGGGAACGGGTTAAGGGTAAAGAAATGGGCTGAAATCCTGCCATATGAAAAGCGAAACTCAGTGACGATGGTGATTTTTAAGGTCTCAAACATTATTTTAACAATATATTTACGAGTATCAAATTGAGTATTCTAGAGAGCTACTAGTTAAGTCTGCTTTCTTGGAACCACAGTCTACACCGTACTTTTCTTGGGGTGTATTTTCCCCCGTTGGTCTATGGTTTATTTTTGTTTTAGTACTCATCCAGTCAAAATTATACAAACTATTAATATTTAATTCTAATATTTGTTTTTGTTTTCATCCTTTGAACTTAACAAACAAAAATGAAATTAACTGAAAACAAAATGTTTTTTTTAATACATCACTATGGACCACCAATAGGCCATATTTTTGACAGCAAGAGGGCGCAATACTCATTCCATTTTGAAAGTATAAAAATACTTCAAAACATTAAAAATACCTATTTTCCAAGCAAATATCTTACTCTGATTTCATTGTTAAACTGTCAATAAAAAATAAAAAAATAAAAAATAAAATAAAATTTTACTGTTTTATTAGAAGTCCAATTGCATCTGGTTTACCACACTATTTCTATGGTTTGACCCTCAATCTACCTCAAAGGGCGCCCTCTTGCAGTAAAAAATAAGGCACGTTATCACACATATTGAATGTAGGGAGTAGACCATTGCGTGGGTCAATTACCAATACAGATGAATTATAATCAATACCTCTGTCATCTTTTCTCTGTTGGGTTTGGGGTTAAGAGCAATCTCAGTCAGCAAGACAGGGTGCTCCTCTGGAGTCACGCGCAGCTCATTGAAGGTGTGGTGCCAGATCTTCTCCATATCGTCCCAGCTGGTGATGATGCCGTGTTCGACCGGGTACTTTAGAGACAGGACACCCTTCTTACTTATTGCCTCGTTTCCGATGTAGGTGTCTTTGATACCAAATTCCGATGCAAGTTGCTGCATGGAAAAGGTTTATTTCAGTTTTAACACTTTCGAGGACAGATTTTTGTGAGTGTCTTATGCTGTCACAGTTCAGCTTGAATGTCATGAAACCACTGAACCTATACCACTGAAAGTCAAATCTACCATCAAAAGTTACAAAGTCGTAAAGCTCCAATCACGGATTAATCAACTGATGTTTCCAATGTGTAGTATGGTTGTGATGATCATGACCCTATGGTGGGTCAGGGACAAAGATCTACTGTTGGAAAGTGAAATACGCATGGGCGCCATTTCGGCAAGTGAATGCCTGTGTTTCCCATTGATAGCAATTGTCATTGTCTACACTGGACCGCACGTATCAGTGTTGTATTAATAGAGTCACTTGCCAAAATGGCATCCAGTGAGATTTCACATTTCAGCCAGAGTTCCCCATCTTGTGCCTACGGTGCTCTATAATTTTTGGTCAGGGACCTGGGGTCGATTTCACAAAGCACTAAGATTCATCTTAAAGATGAGTTGTCATTATTACCATAGTGATTTATATTGTGACATCACACATTGCTTAGCAATTAAGAGTGATTCACAGTTAAGACCAATATTAGCTCTTTGTGAAATCAAGCCCAGGGGTTTAAAAAGGTCATTGTAGTCTACATCTTGTACATGCGTAAACCTTACCTCACTTCGAGGTTTGCCCACCACTGTCGGAAAGACACTGCCTGGTTCATGGTCACCTGCAAATCCAGCCTTGCAGATCCTGGATCCACTGTCAATAACAATGGGGCGTGGTCCATCTTGCTGCGCTGCCATGACGTTATCTATCTGGAAAATTAAAAAAATAAATTCATTATATGATGTAGTTGATGATCACGAACCACATAGATCATCAGACATAAATGTGGTAAAAATTGGAAACCACGGTTTACTTTTACCATAGTTGCGATAATCATAACCCTTGATGATCCTCCCAATGATCATAGACTGCAAGGTTACGACGAACCTTACATGTAGGTTAAAAATGCAGATCTGACAGAATCGCACCAACATATTATTAACCGGCAATATCTTCTACGTATCTCAGGTGACTTTCAAGTTGATAGTTTATGTATTTGATGGGTTTTGGAGCAATTTTTTGTCACCCTGTTTTGGAAGCTTGAAATTTGTACACAGGTACCAAGTTTTGATGGGACTTCAATCGGACCCTACATAGGCCAGATCATGTCCGAATGTTTAAAAAAGGCGTTGCTGGGTCCAGTAACTCAGACTACGAATTAATGCGGTAAAACTGAGCAAAGCAGTGTCAGTGTTCAGTAACAATAGGCTTACCAAATAGCCAAATCCAGCAAAGTCAGTTATACTAATACTATAGCGGACAAGGCACGTACAAACTCAAGCCGTTCAAGTCCGACAGTCTGACACAACAGCCTACTCATAACATAACTAATACTTGACTACCAGTACCAATCATTGTATGCACATGACCTTGGTGAACATTGAACCAAAGAAGGAGATTGAGCAGATAATATTATTATTATTATAATAACAATTACTTCATGAATTTGACTGTTGGCTTGTTTTGGTATCTTGTTGGTACACCTACTGCCTACCTTTGTTTGTCTGTTATTGTACTTTTGTAGTCTCTCGTTTTTGTTAGTCTTTTGTACAATGTAAGTATGTCAAGAGCCATAGGTAAGGGTACAAAAGCCAAGGCTTCACCCAATCCCAAGTTTTGCCCTCGTGACTTTGAGAATCATTGTTTTGCTACTGTTTGTATCTTGTTGGTATTACTATTAATAATATAAAATATATATTATAAGTATTAATCATGTATTATTAATTGAAGGGCAATACCGAAATAAATGTTTATTGAATTGAAAAATTGAATTGAATTATTATTAATGATATGACAAGTGGTAGGCCTAATGTAGACCCATTAACTGGGTCGCTGTACTCCTTTTTTGAGATTTTGACATTACCGGTAGTATAGTCTAGTGTAGTGTACCACCGATAATGTCAAAATCTCAAAAAGAAGTATAGCGCCCAATCCCACTGACTGGGACTAACGTTAGGCCTAAGTTAAGTAATGATTTTTTATTTCAATAGAATAGGATGCCCCCAAAAAGGGAACGTTTTATGTCATAAAACAATTCTAAGACAAAGAATTTGAGTTGACAAGTATACCATTCTCAATCATTTCACACCTACATATGTTTACTTAAACCATGGAAAAAGTTCTATTACCTCTGCTGCCACCACCTATTCACCAGCACTCTGCAGGCTAGGCGGGCCCAACTACTACTCAGCTGTTGCCGTAACCATTAAAATTTAGGACTATAGAGGGCGCACTACATGTTTCAGCGATGAAGTTGTTTTTCCATAAAGATTGTAGTGTCAAAACACTTAAACAGTATATCACATGCTTTCTTTTGGACAACAAAAACGATCATTACTTTTTTTGTTTTGTGTTCCTCGGTTCTTCTTTGCATCTAAATCAAGTCCTTATTGATTTCACCCGAAACGGTACTTTTGATTTAACTGTGCAGCATGCATTCCATTTTAAGTTTTGATTCAAAACCTGGGAAAACAACTTTGTTGTGTTTAATAACTGTAATTAGTACAAATTATTTTATAATAAGTAATAACTGAAAACCCCGAAAAATCAACTTTCCCGAATTATTTGTTTTGAGGAAAAAACTCTATTGTTTGATGCCTCCAAGTGGAGTAGTTTTTCAAAATTCTTCAATCATATTAGCAGGCCTAGCTACCGGTCAGTTTGGTCACTTCTTTGATGTCTGAATAATCTTTAAATTTAACTTCCTAATTAAAAAATCATGAGCGCGGCACCCATTCAAACGACGAGTTCGTGACCGCACTCCGCTGAGAGGTCTCCAGTAGTGAAGTGGTGTGGTAGCCCTACTGGTGGTAGGGAAGCATCGCGCACAGAGGGTGACATTCGTACAGTTACCGGTCAAATATTTTGTGCTAAAATATTATAATTACATATTTTTTCAATCTCGCAAATTAACAAAAATCTGAAAACTAAAACCTGTGAAACAAACGAAATTTAAAATGTGAACTTTCCATTAAAATTTATGTATGGGAACTTTAGGCCTATATGCAACTGTTGTTTTTCCCCCTAAGTTTAACCAATAAACTGTTCATTATTAATAAATAATATAGCGGATTTATCTCAGTTAATTTATAAAAATCCTAAATGAAACAAGCCACCTCAGACCCATATTCTTCTTCTAGGATCCGTATTTTTTTATTTGAATATATATATTTGAATATATATATTTTAAATATTTGTGATATTTGCTTTTATTATTAATTTGTTGTCTTCATGCTGCTCATTAGAATTTTGACGTTTCTTTCTTTCCTGGCAAAATACATGATTCAACTAAAAAAATTGCTATACATGTACATGTTTGCACGCACATGGTTTTAAACTTGCGCAAGCCAAACTTGAGTGTTCGAATTAAGCGACTTCGGCTACGGCTATGGCCGCTGGCTGAAACACAACGTTGAAGAATAGGAATCCTTGGTGTTCCGGCCGTAGCCACTGCCGAAGCCATTCATTTGGACACGTTTGAGGGCTGTGCATTTTGAGCGCTCTGCGAAATCGTCCTTTGACTCAATTTTCGAAGTCCATGTTTTAATCACTTCGGTGGCACAAAGCTTGTTTGTCAAGGCCTTTGTGGCTTAGACATCTGTGTAGCCGTGAAGCCACTACAGTGGAGTGGGATGCTCAGTAGTGGCTTTGCCCAGTGCTGACTTGTTTGGGTCTTTTCGCTTCAGTGGCTTCAGCTGCTACACATGTCTCAGCCATGGAGCCTTATGGCTTTGCCACTCATCGTGCACGAGGCTGACTTGGTCGTCGCTGCAGTGGCTTCGCGGCTACATATATCTCTAAGCCACGAAAGCCTTAGCCTTTCGTCAAGGCCCAGTCGCGGCTACAGAGTGTCTTCGACAACAGTGTCTTCGCTGCAGTGGCTTCGCGGCCACATAGATGTCCATGGGGCCTCGTTGCTTTGCCAATCGTCGTGCACGCTGCTGACTTGGTCTTCGCTGCAGTGGGGCGGCTACAGTCTAAGCAACGAAAGCCTTAGCCTTTCGTCAAGGCCTTCGCGGCTACAGAGTGTCTTCGGCTACAGTGTCTTCCCTGCAGTGGCTTCGCGGCTACATAGATGTCCATGGAGCCTCGTTGCTTTGCCACTCGTCGTGCAAGCTGCTGACTTGGTCTTCGCTGCAGTGGGGCGGCCACACAGATGTCTAAGCCACGAAAACCTTAGCCTTTCGTCAAGGCTATACAGTGTCTTCGCTGTAGTGGCTTCGCGGCTACACAAATGTCTAAGCCACGAAAGCCTTAGCCTTTCGTCAAGGCTGCACAGTGTCTTCGCGGCTACACAGATGTCTTAGCCACGCCACCCAAGAAATCGCGCACACGACATGTGGCGAAGCCACTCGATCGTGCGCGCTGACATGGTCTTAGCGGCTACCTGTGTAAGCCATGAAGGCCTTGACGAAAGGCTAGCACAAAGCGTCTGTCGCACGTTTGAACATGGCCAAGTGATCTCCAGTCTCGACCAGTCAGAATGGATCGACTGTTCCAGGTATTATATGAATTACATTTAATGTTATAGTTGTTTGTGTATTTTAAGAAATAGATTTTGGCTTATATTAACAAACAACTCGTACGTTTTCTAGGTAAAAACATCTAATTGGGGAATAATGCCCGTATAAGCCCATTGAGTGAGAGTTTTTGTCACAAACTTCCATTTTTTAGCGTGTTCTATATCTTGCTCAACTTCATAAAATACTCCCAGCGTAACTCCCCTCAAATAAAATAAGATTGAAAAGGGAAAACATAAAAATGTTTTAAAAACAAATACAAACACTATACTTATATAAGTTTTGGAAAAAACATAAACAAACATAATTTGTGGGTAAACTAGAAACACTTTCGGTGGACGATTGACGGACCACTCTCATCATATTCCCGTTTGTTGATCCACATCTCACTAAATGACGACAGCGAAGCCAAGAAGGAGCCACCCATCCACACCGAGTACTTCCTCTCGGGAGGTGCTATGGTCTTCACCTTCACAGAAGCAGGAGCAAGGGAGGTCAACTCCTTGTTCATCCGGTCAGCGATGCCTGGAAACATGGTGGAGCCCCCGGACATGACCAAGTCGGAAAAAGTCCCTGCGGATGTCCAAGTCACATTTCTGGATGCTGTTGGGCCTTTAGGCCTATAAGCAGTTGTTGTACCCCCCCCCCCGAAGTTAAACCAATAAACTATTCATTATTAATAAACAATACAGCGGATTTATTTCAGTTAATTTATCAAAATCCTTAATGTAACAAGCCACCTCAGACCAATATTCTACTTCTAAGATCCGTTTTTTTTATTTGGTAAACTAAGGTAGGTCTATACGAAAGAAAAACAAAAACAAACTTTCCAACAAAATTCCACACTTTCGTTCAATAAGATCCGCAGAACTTTATTTCAGTGAGTTAACTTTACCGTCCAACTTAATGAAATCAGAGGCAAGTAGTTTGTAGTGGGGAAATGAATGTCTAAAGAAAAAAAATTAAAACACCACTTCAGCCTCATTTTCTAGGATTCTTATATTTTCATTTCACCCCGTCCAACTTGGGCCAGTAAATACAGAAAACAACTTCCCACAGCAGTGCCGTTCTCTGGTGAGTGCCCAGTGAAGCTTGACGCTGTGGTAGATTCTCATTCATACTCAACTAGGCTAATCTGACCTTGCCTTATATGGTGAAGGCTCACCTACAGGAGCCGCGAGATCCCCAGAAAAAGTCCTTTATCTCATCGATAAAAATAACAAGACCATCACAAACTCTCCGACTGTGTGTAATACTGTCGTGTTGTATTGAATTATGAGCTAATCCAAAAGCTGACAGTGGTTTGACTCGAGTTCTAGCATGAGGGTAGCCTACCACACGGTGACCGTGTTCTTTTGCTAACGAATAATTCATCACTAATCACCTGATCAAACATCGGGAGGTAAACGACATGATGTAATTGTGCAAATAAAAGTCAGCTTTCTAATGACTCAGTAGCCTGAGGGGTAACCCATCTTCGCCATATTTGGCCATTAACAAGTTTCTTCCTAAAGTAAAAAAGAGTATAAAATGACAGCAGCAAGTGCCAGAAGAGGGCAAGAAACCACCTGCGAGCATTCGAAGTGCAAAGTTGTATTAATTACGCAAAAAGAGGCCACTCCTTGTAACTTTTCAAGACTATAATTACAGTCGTAGCACCGTAGTCCACTCGGCTTTACCAGTGCTGTGACCAGTGAGAACCACATTGAGTAAGTTGATTAATTACCTCAGTATCGAAAAAACCTTGCATTTGGACAAAGTAGCAGTAAGTTGTCACCTGTTTTTTAGCTCCTAGTAGTCATACACGCTATACTCATAACATTGTAACAGCCCTTTTCGTTTGTTATGATCGATCCATTCATTGTTTTACTTACACGCATGCGAAGAACTTACAAATAAAATTGTTGCCATTTAATTTGTGCAGTTTACACTGTAACATTGGTTTTTGCGGGTTCTTGTGTTTAACGGCACGTAGATCGGCATTTATCTTTTTTGATTTCTCGTTCAAAACTTCATTTTGCGAAACTTGTAATGTTGACATGTCTTAGTAGTATTGGCCTACTGTATTTCATCCTAGCCAGCCACGATCACAATTTTTTTCACAATTTTTTTTTTTTTTTGATTATACACCATTAATTTATTCACCCATAAAGAAATTCATCGTAAAGTTTTAGCCGATTCTCCTTTTGTGGAAAACAGCAGTAGAATTAGTGTAAAGACCTTCATTCATATTCATGGTGAATATGTATCTTATTTTGCTCCCATTTTAATCAGCGTAACCAAATTTAGGAGGGTAAATGGAGACCGTAGGCCTATGTCCGGCATTTTTGGTACAAATAATGAAAACCAGTATGTATGAACAGTTGGCCTAGCCCACTAAGGTCCATCACAAAATTCTCACATCTCACACCTGAAATATAATTTCAATTGGACTGGTGGGATGATTGAAATCAAAACTGGATTTTCCATAATACTTGTTTAGCCCCAGCTCAACATTGGTAAACTGACTGTCAATACTTCAATTCTTTGCACAAATAAAAATATTTGTAATAAAACGAACCTGTGAAAATGTCAGATCATTTCGTTGTTTCATTGTTGCGAGAAACGGTTTGTACGCATTCCTATATGCGGAGTTTTCGTCTCACCGAGACGAAAACTAATTTTGGATCTTATTTCATTTATTATTTAAAACGGTAACACTTCAGGCAGAACTATTTCAATGAAAGTTTTCTACCATCATTATACCATGTAAGGTAAATGTAAATCTGGGAACATTTATGTTTTTCTTCTTACCAATGTTGAGCTGTGGCTTTAATCTCAATGCAATAATTTCATTTACAGGATACTTTCAACATCTGAGCTCGCAAGTTGTGAAGAAAGACAACAAAACTACCACCCATCATGTCTATGTTCGGCAATGACGAAATATCAGCCCTTGTTATCGACAACGGGTCTGGTATGACCAAGGCAGGGTTCGCCGGGGATGACGCGCCTCGTGCCGTGTTTCCAGCCGTGGTGGGTCGACCTCGTCATGAGGTAAGTCAGTTGACTGGTTTACAGTTTTGAATCAGTCGTAGGGAAAGTCATTTACGTCATCGTTGGTCTTCTATTCCACCATCAAAATAAACCAGTTTTCTTTTTCAACAAATTAGGTGGTCCTTTTCGTTAAAAACAACGAACAACGGTCACTCTGGCGTTTATAATGTCTATTTCGACTGTAGCAAGCGAAATAACCAACAGCAATTCGGAGTCTTCGAATGCATTTTCTTGACTAATGAAGGTATTCTGAATAAATTAATCCTGGAAAACGGTTTTTATGTTTTTCAATGGGGATTCCATTTCCGGGTGGTTATTTTAGATAGCAGCAATCAAAATAAACAGTGATCTGAACACCATTTTCTGGACTTTAAAAGTATTGGACTTCAAATGGAATTTTAGCATTGGTTGTACATTTTGTTTTATGATGAACTTTGCGTGTCTTGGCCGAGCGGTCTAGTTCTGATGACTGTAGTGCAACGGACTCAAGTTCCGATGGCTGGATCATCGGAGTATGGCGTCGATTCCCGGTCATGGCACTTGCAAGGCACTTAACCATACATTGCTTCTCTATACGCAGGTGTATAAAATGGGAACCCGCGAGGGCTAAGAACGTAATGTGTGGGATGAACTCCTTAGCGCTACGGTAGCTTGGGGTTGTATGCTCCCCAGTGAGTTGAGAAAGTTTGAGGAAAAATGCCTGATGAACATGCAGGGAGAATAATGATTATAAAGCTCATTGATCTATATATGTTCGCTATAGTTTAAGAACAACGGTCAGTGAACTTTCGGATGGTCACCGTATAATCATGTCGATGACTATACTTGTATCTGTTTTTAAAGGATGCATTACCTTTTCACTTATTTTCAACAGGTAATGATGCCGGGAATGGGAAAGAAGGACAGCTACATCGGAGACGAAGCCCAGAGTAAACGAGGGATCCTCAGCCTCAAGTTCCCCATCGAACACGGCATCGTCACCAACTGGGACGATATGGAGAAGATCTGGCACCACACCTTCTACAACGAGCTGCGTGTGGCTCCGGAGGAGCAACCTGTCTTGCTGACTGAGGCACCCCTGAACCCCAAAGCCAACAGAGAAAAGATGACACAGGTATTTAGGTTATAGTAGTCAGCGAAGAGAATATGCATTTTATTTTAAATAAAAAAAAAACATGTCACTTTGAAATCCCCCCCCCCCCCCACTAAGCACAAGGTAACAGGTCATCATGATGATGATGATAATGTACCGAAATTTCAGATTTATCTCCTTCATTCTTCAACACGGATTTACGCCACTGTTATAAACGGGAATATGAACAAAATTGTTTCATCTTTATGGGACATGCAGACGTTTACAAAATGCATTCATCCATTAAAGTTCACTATATTTATTTCCAATTATTCTTGATCAAAATGCAACTCATACCCCCTCTTCTAACCGTTCCCAACAGATAATGTTTGAGACCTTCAACGTTCCGGCGATGTACGTCAGCATCCAGGCCGTTCTGTCCCTCTACTCGTCCGGCCGGACCACTGGGATTGTCTTCGATTCTGGTGACGGTGTTTCACACGTTGTGCCGATCTATGAGGGTTACTCACTCCCTCATGCGATCCAAAGGATTGACTTGGCCGGCCGAGACCTCACCGACTACCTAATGAAGATTCTGACGGAGCGAGGTTACTCATTCTCCACCACAGGTAAGATTCCTATTAAAAGGCAAACATTACTGCAATTATTCAAGGAGTAAATCACGAAGGATGCCTCGATTACGATGGTGATGCAGGCTAGCTTTAAAAAACACACACACACAATTTAGACAGTGAAATAAATAGACCTATAGAGCATCAACAAGTTAGTATTCCCTCTGCAGCATTAAAACTGATATTCTTCAAATAAACACAAAAAAATTATGTCTGATTTCTGTATTTTTGATATCATTTCAGCTGAGCGGGAGATTGTCCGTGACATCAAGGAGAAGCTTTGCTACTCGGCTCTCGACTTTGATCAGGAGATGGTCAGTTCACAGAAAAATTCCAGCCTGGAGAAAAGCTACGAGCTACCCGATGGTCAAGTTATCACCATCGGGAGTGAGAGGTTCAGATGCCCGGAGGTGCTGTTCCAACCTTCCTTTATTGGTATGGAATCTGCTGGTGTCCACGAGGCAGTCTTCAACAGCATCCAGAAATGTGACATGGACATCCGCAGGGACTTTTTCAGTAACTTGGTGATGTCCGGGGGATCCACCATGTTTCCAGGCATCGCTGACCGGATGAACAAGGAGTTGACTTCCCTTGCTCCTGCCTCTGTGAAGGTGAAGACCATAGCACCTCCCGAGAGGAAGTACTCGGTGTGGATTGGTGGCTCCATCTTGGCTTCGCTGTCGTCATTTAGTGAGATGTGGATCAACAAACAGGAATATGATGAGAGTGGACCGTCAATCGTCCACCGAAAGTGTTTCTAGCTGCTTCATGGTTGCTTTAAAAAAACAAATCTCGTCTTTAAATTTCTATTTATTCGCCAAAAAGGACGTGTACAAATTCTTCAATAAGGACGTGCACAAACTGTTTCGACCACAATGTGTACACAAACTGAAAAATAATCGTGTATAGATTTGGAAAACGCCTTTGATTTGAATATTTAATTTGTATATATTGTCATTGCAAGGGTATAACTTTATTTATTGGTAAAGAAATAATTGGTAGTGAATTGATTGGGGCTATTTCATGAACGTATTATAGCAAATTTTATGTCACAGAAACTCAAAAAGCTTATATTGCCAAAGCTAAAGGAAGACGTAGAGTTGTAATAATTTTAACGAGCATTTTGAGAAATAAATGTAGTACTCGGAGGGTCTCGGGTCCCCTTATTCTTAAAATAAGGATGCTCAAAAGAATCTACGTGATCTGCACTCTCTTCAAGTGCCCGAAAGGTTTAATATTTAAGTAACCTTCCGTGATGCATAAAGGTAAAAACAAGACTCCAAAACAGCCAACGCTCGAGTTTCCCTTCAGTCAAAAAGCCAGAGGGTATTCTGCCTTGTTCCTAAAACCGCTTCACTTTAAACGTAGAAAATACGCATCACGAAAAATACTTAAAAAGCTAAATTATTTAAAACTGCACTTCTATTTGTTGTCACAACAACCCAAAACGAAGTTTGACATAATAATAAATAAAGCAGTGCACTTAGATAAGTTTGAAACAGCAGTATTCTAAAGGTAAACAATCATTTTATGTGGCGGATGGGGACAGTAATTGATTGTGGTGACAGGGCAGCCAGCCCGCGAAAAGTTGTGTTAAAGGGACTTTACACTAAAAACTGGGTATATTAAAGGCCGATTCCCTACATGTATAAAATAAAATGTGTCGTGGAATTAAGGACAAGTGTGGCATGTGGAAAAAAAGATGAACTAAAAAATCCACACAACAAACACTTGAATATAGTTGAAGGTCGTTGACGTTTTCTGTATTTAAACATAATTTAACTGTGTACGTTATTCTGTTGTTTTCATATTTGCTACTTTTACAGCATACGTTTAACGCCATGTCATCATAATATATCATTAAATGTTAGTTGATGTTTTTACGCATAATATTAATATTAACTAAACAAATGTCAATAATAAAGTATTTTTGCTAAAAACTATGTATACCCTTTAGTCAGACTCGATTTTCTAAGCAGCAGTTGCCCCTTGCCCGTATATCATAAAACAAAAAGGAAGTGAGCTATTTTGCATCTCAGCCTCGCTTTGGTTACATTGGTTTAAAAGAGGAAAATGAATATGACTGCACCACCATACAAATGGCTTCTAATGGAGGGTAATGGCGCTTTATCACTCGTATGTGGTACTATTTCATTCTTGAAAAAATTCCTTTGGGTTCATCTTAGCGCACAACAGTAAACTGAATGATGGAGGCGGGAGTGGATCAATAGTAGGCCTATCACGACTCTGAAAATGCTTGTTGATGTTATCATGTTCTTAAATTTAAGTGTCCACTTTTAATAGTCACATTTAATAGTTAGCTCGCACGCCATCAACCGGAAGCCCATATTATACAGTTTGTCTTTGAGAATTTTACGTAAAAAAGAAGGGGGGGAAAGAATAATAATAGTTTGTGGACGTCCTTTTCACGCATGGCTTGCAAAGACTCATTGTCTTGTCAGTTGTTTGTCATTAGAAAAGCATTTTTGAACAATGAAATGCCAGGGTAATTTTCGTTAAAATTGCACACAAATGGTAGCTTTGAAGCATGCAGTGGCGTAGCCAGGGAAGGGGGGGGGGGCAAAGGGTTCAGCTATTCCCTTTGGAACATCTTGTCCCTCTGTCAGCCTCTAGACACTGTGAAATTTGCTTTAACCAGCAGTGGCGTAAATAGGTGGGGGGGGGGGGGGTAGGGGGGGGGCGTTCCCCCTACTGATGTCCGTGCCCCCCCCCCCCCATTTGAAATTTGGACTTTTGAAATTAAAAATTACCAGAATGAACCGTTACATTTTATGAACATTTACGTAGAAATTTCAATGTTTTTAGAACAATTTATACACAGAATGTATTTTGTTTTACGTCAACACGACAGAAAACACGGAAAAGGGGCTTGTTTAGGAAAAATACAAACGGAAACTACAGTTTTATTTGGCCAGAAGTGCCTCCCTCCCAAGAAAAATGGTGCACCCGTGCCCCCTAAAATTTTACCCTAATTACGGCGCTGTTAATCAGGCAATTTAAGCCCGTTTGTTTTACTGCAATTGCCCCCTCAATAAATATCTGTGACCCTGCTCCCCCCCCCCGCTAAAAATGTTGGCTCCGCTACTGCTTAAAGCCGGGAGTATCAACAAGTTTGGGTGGCGTGGAAAAACATTATGATGAGCACGCGCGTGTGTGACGTGATGACTTTAACCAAATCGATTTGTGGAAAAGTAGGAGTTGGGCAAAATGCTAACAACAAAATAATTATGCTAACATTTTTATACACTCGTGTGAGAATGGGGGGGGGGGGGCGTAAAAAATGTTGGGGTAAAAATTGCATTATTGTTTTTTTTGACCAGGAAAACAAGATGGAGGATCGAAAACTACAAATGTTCTTTTCATAAACGACGGCAACAGAATCGCCAAAGTGTATTGAATCTAAGCATTCCAGTATTCGCGAGACTTTCAAAATGTTTTCAGCTTAAAATATACTTCCACGTGGAAGAAACATTGTCCCTCAACAAACCTTCGTTTATCATTCGATTTAGCCAATCAAAATAATCAGAGAGGGAAGAGCGGGGCTCACCACACCTGGATTGAGTACATATACCCCAAGTATCTGAACTTACTGCTTGACTTCAACTTTATACCCATACAGTACATACATACGGTATATACGTTCAGAATTGTCTACAAGTAAAGTACTTGTGTACTTATGATACAAAAAGGAAAAATGTCCGTAAAATTTCAGTTTGACAATATTTCTGTCAATCAAGTATGAATTCGTCAATATTTTTAATATACATGTAAATGATTGTGTGATTTATGTTGAACATAAATTGGTAT
Organism: Marthasterias glacialis; assembly: GCA_911728455.2. Classification (NCBI taxonomy): domain Eukaryota; kingdom Metazoa; phylum Echinodermata; class Asteroidea; order Forcipulatida; family Asteriidae; genus Marthasterias; species Marthasterias glacialis. Next base: position 24,871,288 of record OU452221.1, on the reverse strand, counting down.
TAAGAAAAATAAATGAGAGTGAAATACACGTTCAAAATGTTTGCTCATCATTCTGTACATCAACATTTATTTTCTTTTAATTCCAGAAACTTTTTTACCGATATCTACACGTCATTTTCAACATTTAATACTGTGTATTTACTTGTGATATTTGCTTTTATTAATTTATTTTCTTCATGCTGCTCATTAAAATTTTGACGTTTCTTTCCTTGAAAAATATAATGATTCAACTAAAACTAAAAAGCGGTCAGTATTGTTAACTCACATTTTTGCCATGTTACTACTATTAATTTATATATTTATTTGATCTATAAATTGGGTAACTCATCTGTGGCAAAAGAAGTGTTGCATAAACAAGTAAGATTTTTTTAATCGAAGGAAAACAAAACAACATTGGTTACTTTACTCTAAGCCAAATTCTTAAAATAAAACTCTGTTTTGTTGGAAAAGCACTTTTTGCTCTGTTTTATTTCAAGTTAACAAATTGTGGTTGAACAAAGAAAGAAAGACCAGAACGGAACCTGCGACCTCCGGATTAACATGCTGTGGCTCCACGATCTGAGCTATCTGGCTCTAATGTCGGCAGGTCAGTCCCTATTTTGTCAATGTCTGGTGAAGAGGTTTTCAACTAGTTGTTTATAACACGGCGAGGCCTGGTTCTCGATAATTTTACCGATACGAAGTCGAAGTAAAATTATCGTGTTTAAACAACTTGGTGAAAACCGATTCAACACACTTTTAGTCCCATTCATAAATACCTTTCTGTTAAAAACATTTAAAAAAACTTTTAAAAGTCGAGAACAAATCTGACAGCTCACCTCGCTCAGGTCTGCGTTCAATTTCTGTCCGTGTTGAGCGCCTCGCGCAAGTTGCAAAATTGCGCGCAAATGGTTCAAGCTTGCGCAAGCCAAATTTGCGCGCTACTATCCTCCATGGGGCTACCATTTTATAAACTGGGCTGTTCAATTTGCGCACTCTGCGCAATCGTCTATTGACTCAATTTCCGCAGTCCATGTTTTAAACGCTTTGTTCGCGCAAAGCTAGCCTTTTGTCAAAGCCTTTGTGGCTTAGACATCTATGTAGCCGCGAAGCCACTACAGCGAAGCCGGTCTTTGCTGTAGTGGCTTCGCTCACTGGTGAGCGGCTGCGGCTACACAGATGTCTAAGCCACGAATGCCTTGAAAAAGGCTTTGGCTTAGACAGCTATGTATCCGCGAAGACCAATACGCGCTGATGACTTGTTCTTCCAGCGTAGTGGCTTTGCGGCTGCGGCCTACACAGATGTCTAAGCCACAAAGGCCTTGACGAAAGCCAGTACACCCAGCCCTGCTGACTTGATGGTCTTTTCGCTTCAGTGGCTTCGCGGCTACACAGTGTCTTCGCTTCAGTGGCTTCGCGGCTACACAGATGTCTAAGCCATGCCACGCAAGTCATGCGCACACGACGAGTTGCAAAGCCACTCAATCGTGCGCGCTGACATGGTCTTAGCGGCTACCTGTGTAAGCCATTGAAGGCCTTGACAAAAGGCTAGCACAAAGCGTCTGTCGCACGTTTAAACATGGCCAAGTGATCTCCTCTCGACCTGTCAGAATAGATAAACTGTCCCAGGTATTATATGAATTACATTTAATGTTATAGTTTTTTTTTAAGACATAGAGTTTGGATTATATTAATAAACAACTCGTACGTTTTCTAGGTAAAAACATCTAATTGGGAAATAATGCCAGTGTAAGCCCATTGAGTGAGAGTTTTTGTCACTAATTTCCATTTTTGAGCGTGTTCTATATATTGCTCAACTCGTTCATAAAATACTCCTACTCCCCTAGAATAAAGAAGACTGAAAGGGAAAACATCAAAATATTGTAAAAACAAAATTTAAGCAAACAATATACTTATATAAATAAAAAAATAAACAAGAACATAATTTGTTGATAAACTAGAAACACTTTCGGTGGACGATTGAAGGACCACTCTCATCATATTCCTGTTTGTTGATCCACATCTCACTAAATGACGACAACGAAGCCAAGATGGAGCCACCCATCCACACCGAGTATTTCCTCTCGGGAGGTGCTATGGTCTTCACCTTCACAGAGGCAGGAGCAAGGGAAGTCAACTCCTTGTTCATCCGGTCAGCGATGCCTGGAAACATGGTGGATCCCCCGGACATCACCAAGTTACTGAAAAAGTCCCTGCGGATGTCCAAGTCACATTTCTGGATGCTGTTGAAGACTGCCTCGTGGACTCCAGCAGATTCCATACCAATAAAGGAAGGTTGGAACAGCACCTCCGGGCATCTGAACCTCTCACTCCCGATGGTGATAACTTGACCATCGGGTAGCTCGTAGCTTTTCTCCAGGCTGGAACTATTCTGTGAACTGACCATCTCCTGGTCAAAGTCTAGAGCCGAGTAGCAAAGCTTCTCCTTGATGTCACGGACAATCTCCCGCTCAGCTGAAATGATATCAAAAATACAGAAATCAGACATAACTTGTTTTTGTTTATTTGAAGAATATCAGTTTTAATGCTGCAGAGGTAATACTAACTTGTTTGATGCTCTATAGGTCTATTTATTTCACTGTCTAAATTGTGTTGCTTTTTTAAAGCTAGCCTGCATCACCATCTTAATCGAGGCATCCTTCGTGATTTACTCCTTGAATAATTGCAGTAAAGTTTGTCAGATAGAAATCTTACCTGTGGTGGAGAATGAGTAACCTCGCTCCGTCAGAATCTTCATGAGGTGGTCGGTGAGGTCTCGGCCGGCCAAGTCAATCCTCTGGATCGCATGAGGGAGCGAGTAACCCTCGTAGATCGGCACAACGTGTGAAACACCGTCACCAGAATCGAAGACAATCCCGGTGGTCCGGCCGGACGAGTAGAGGGACAGAACGGCCTGGATGCTGACGTACATCGCCGGAACGTTGAAGGTCTCGAACATTATCTATTGGGAGCGGTTAGAAGAGGAGGTATGAGTTGCATTTTGATCAAGAATGATTGGAAATATTAAAGTGAACTTTAATGGACGAATGCCTTTTGTAAACGTCTGCATGTCCCATTGAGATGTTATTTATAAAAGAATGAAACAACTTTGTTTTTATATTCTCATTTATAACAGTGGCGTAAATCTGCGTTGAAGAATGAAGGAGATGAATCTGAAAATTTGGTACATTATCATCATCGTCATCATCACCACCTGGCCGGGGTTCGGGCCCGCTTAAGGGCCCCAGGAAATTTGGTTTACGACCGTGGTCTGTTACCTTGTGCTTAGTGGAAGGGTATTTTAAAGTGAAATGTCATTTCATTTAAACTAAATTGCATATTCTCTTCACTGACTACTAGCCTAAATACCTGTGTCATCTTTTCTCTGTTGGCTTTGGGGTTCAGGGATGCCTCAGTCAGCAAGACAGGGTGCTCCTCCGGAGCCACACGCAGCTCGTTGTAGAAGGTGTGGTGCCAGATCTTCTCCATATCGTCCCAGTTGGTGACGATGCCGTGTTCGATGGGGAACTTGAGGCTGAGGATCCCTCGTTTACTCTGGGCTTCGTCTCCGATGTAGCTGTCCTTCTTTCCCATTCCCAGCATCATAATCTGATTTTTAAAAATGAATTATTGTTAAAGATAGCTTTTAGAATAATATTCATACAGATTAAGAAGCTGTTACAGGGCGTGACTTTATAATAAACAGATTTCATATTAGTTTTTAAAGTAACCGTCTGTTTTCATTAAAAATGCACTAAATACAATAATAAGCTGAAGCACGTTCATTCGAACCCATTTATTTGAGAAGAAGAAATTTTTGGAATCTTTAATTTCGAAAAAAGTTATAGTAAATATAAAACAAGAAAAGGGGCACCGTGCTGTTATATTGTTTTGGCAGAAAGCACAAACTCGGACTTATTGTTTGAAATAGTATTTTTTTTATTAATTGTTTAAAAATGTTTTTATCAATTATTAAAAAAATAATATTAGACACAATGAATAAAAGCTGGACAGGGGCTGCCGAGGAAACTTTCTTACCTCATGACGAGGTCGACCCACCACGGCGGGAAACACGGCACGAGGTGCATCATCCCCGGCGAAACCCGCCTTGGTCATACCAGACCCGTTGTCAATAACAAGGGCAGAGACGTCCTCATCTGTGTACGCAGTCATGACGGTCAGTGTCAGATTCTGCTAAGAGTGAAATCTACAAGAAATAACAAAAATGATTGTATAAGAGTTACATTACGGAAGCGTATTGCCAACACGTGAATATTTAATATCTCACTCTTATCGTGTCGTTTGTCGTGTACATACACAATAATTCATCGTGTACGTACGCGATAAGAGTGAGATTTATTTTATTTTTGTTGCGGCATATACGCTTCCGTACATTTTTTAAACATGCAATAAGACTAAAGTAATGACAACAGATACATCAGTAGGAGAATAAGATTGAAATATCTCTGAATCGCGATAATGTGATAAAACACCGCTTAAATGTTTCCCGCGCTGATAGAGTAACTTGGCGTGATGTAATATTGTCGCGAGACTGCTGTTTTTGCGATACTGCTGCTCCCAGCCTGGACATCTGCTCTCGCGACCACGGCCCCATTTTGCAGAATAGAAGTTGGGTGCCAGCAGTCTCGCGAGATCAGTATATGTTGCGCGAGAGCAGATCACCGCGACAAACATTGGACACAAGTCTACTTTTTCTCTAAGCCTTTACATTTATTTTCAGGTGCAGAATAATGCTAATATGTAGGCCTATGTTCGAGAGAGGGGGAAAAAGATTTTTAAAATGGGGAGACTGAGTTTCATCTGGATAACCACTTTTGAAATAAGCATGTCATGAACATGCTTTATGTTTCATCCTCGATCTTATTAATTTTTCTGTAGTGTTTGGTGACCATCCGTGTTTTTAAAATTTGGTTGTTCGTGTCTTGTTGGTATGATATACTCTTTACCAGTGCATTTGGACATTATTTTTATGGAATTTGCGATAATTATATATAAATGAATAAATTATGATTAGTATTGTTATTATTATTACAGTTACAAACAATCCCATAAAAACACATTTAAAAACGAAACCCCAAAACCCTAGGTCGTTTACAGTGTTTTGTCAAAAGCGTGACTCCATCAAAGTCTGCTTTTCTAATTATTGAAAACAAGAGGTTTATTATAAATGAAGCTCATGTAGTAAGTCAGTTTTACTGACACTTGAAGGTGTATAGCGAACTTGTTCCACTTTTACAAGCGGGCGCTGTTAGCAAAATCGCATCAGGAAAGTCAACCTTTGCATATTCCAACAAACGCTGTACACATTTAAAGAAAATTGGTTGTTTCAAAACATCTTCAAAATGTTGTTAATCCAATAAAAATAAAAGAATTTTCTTTGTGTACACAAACGTAAACGTCTACTCAGTTGTGTACCGCAAAGAAAGTTCCTTTCTTATCTTCAAAATACTTTGCTATTCCCAAAAATTGTACTAATAACAAAGTTTAGACTTACCGAGTCAAACTTAGCTCGTATATCAGCCCTGGTATATACAATAGCCGTGTCCACACTTTGTCGAAGATGCCCCCAATCTATAGACAACTTGCAGAAAATTCTCGAGGAATCTTTGCCAAAAAAATTGAAAAGCTCGCTGTTATTTTGCGACTGCTACCTCTCATATGCATGAAAGCTCACAGGTGGTTTCGAGTTTCATCTACCTTCCTTGCGTCTCATCTCACCGACCATCATTTTTATACCCTTTAAAATATAACTTCATGACCAAATATGGCGAAGAAAACAAACCTGTTCTGTTTTGAAAATAATTATTTTGTGTTCGTTATCCTGAATGTTGATTCACATGAATTATTCATCATCAGTGCGCAGACGCGGTATATTTCAGAGAAACGAAATACCCGCATGTGAAAACTGACAGTGTTGATGATGTAGTATTTATTTATATCTATGCAGTGTAGGCCTATTCTTTTTAGCGGGAGATCGATTTCCCCCTCTTTTTTAACGTGTCCTTAAAAGGCAACGTTGTATCGTATTTGATGTATCCTATGAATTGGACCAATGGCGGCGCTTAGCTCGTTTTCTCATGAATATTTACATTTGGATAAGGGTCTAGTATACGCAAGAAGGGCGCGCTTTCTGCAGTTGTCTCTAGTAATGGAGGAAGGAAAATTTTCCTCCACTCTATGATAGACGGTTTCGTCGGCCATAAATAATCACAGAACATGAAGAATTTGTGTCTGCACAAATTCTTTTTTTTGGTGGGATGGAGGGGGGGGGGGGGGGGAGTGAAAAATGCACGTGAGAATAACACAGACACAATTAGTTTGAAGTTTTTTTCGGAATTTATAACGGTTGTTCTAATTCGGTTGCCTGTTTGTTTTCTTTTTAAGGACCCCGATTAATCGGTTAATTTTTTAAATTTTGTTTTAATTATTTTTGTTTGCCAAATAAAAGAATTAAGAGTTCTTTGTATTTCCCAATCCCTGTCCATTGCTATGTCATTTACATAGTTAACATATATTTATTGCTTTTATTGTGAGTTTTACATTGTATTTACATCTAAATATTTGTTAATATAATGTGATGTAATGTTTGATCAATACTTAAACACGCAGGGCCCAAATGGAAACCAGTGAGTAAATAAAGGAAATAAAGGCCTGCACATTCATTGATTGTCCAATCCTCACACTCTGAAAAGTGTTTCTTGCGTGATTCCATAAATCGGCCAGAAAGCTTTATAACAATGGCTGAAATCAGCCTCCATGTTCTACATTCAATGCTGGTAAATTCTTATACAAACACAAGGTCTGCATTCAGCAAAAAATAATTAAGCCCCCAAAACACGTAATAACAGAGCATGTAGTAAGCTAAGACGACCGGTGGCAGCTGCTGCAGTTCACTTAGTGGTGACCATATTTGGCAGTGGGTAATCTGCGCATGCGCGCTAATTGTAAACACTGAGTCATTATCCAAAGTGTTCAGTCACCATTCACGTGTTAGACTTGGTTCCAAGTCTGTGATCGTGGTTGGCTATGACACGTAATCATGAATGCCCGAAATAGCGCCCTCTTGTGGCCTGAGCATGAGAATTTTAAACCTGAGATCGCGAATCGACTGTGGTGATAGCATAATTTGTATACGAGCAATCTGGTTAGATGATGTCACCACGATCTCGGACTTGAAATCAAGTCTATTCATTGTGTGTGCTCATGATTATTGTATGCAACAAACAACCAACCACTTGCAAAAAGCACTAAGTATACAGACCCCAATGCAGTTATTACTAATACATTTGATGCCGATGAGAGACTTTATCCCTGATTAGGACCTAGTCGACTTTTCATACACTCTACTCTATTCTAAAATATGAAGTTTTCCACCGTGTGAAATATGTTAACATTTCTGGTAGTTGACCTTCCCAATAGTGTATTTTGGCCTTTAAATTAAAAGCAACTATAGTTTATTTTTGTTAAACGAACACAAATTGAAAACACTTTTGAACACACTATTGTAAACATCTATACCACTGTGTCATTGACACTGCCTATGAATATAGTTCGTATTTTGACACACCAAAAATAGAAAAACCTTTAATTCACAACTTTTTTTTTTTTTTTTTTATACTTAAATTGGAATGGAATATTAGTTGCAAGTTATGAACAATGCTTTGCGTATCTTCCCAGCACAATACCATACCATTGGTACCCAGGAGTCGTCCTCTCACATGGTACATTATAAAGCAACCTGTCAAAATTATTTTGGGTTTGTTTTGCGCTTTGTTGCGTCAGTTATGGGTGTGTGAAAAAATAATTAAAAAAATGGTCGTGTTTTTATTATTAGCTGGACATGCTTATGTGTCGAACGTTTTGTTAAATAAATAAAAAAGTTAAATAAAAAAAGGTTGTCAGAAGTGGGATTCGAACCCACGCCCCCATTCGGGGACCAGAACACCCAGATCGCATTATGTCATGCGAAGGATTCAATCCTTGAGTCTGGCGCCTTAGACCGCTCGGCCATCCTGACATGTGGAACGTGGTGTCAAATATAATTTATATACATAAATTACACCAAATCGTGACCTGTTTGTATAATAAGGGTCAATTTGGACATGGTAGATGGTAGTCAATATGGATTTCCCATCCAAATTTTGTGAAACATATTCCATTGCTCACATTATGTTGATAATGAAAATTTTAAGCCTATTTCGGAGGCACCATGCTCGCTAAAAGCACATCATTTCTAGTAGTACTTCGGTCTGAAATCCAGACTTCAAGCCATACAGCATGCAAACTGGTTCAGACTGATTTGATTGCGCAACCGAACCTTACCCAACACACACATGTAACGTAACAACACAGCTTATATCATCAGAAATTCTGCCATACATAACATAACAATTGACAAGTCGGCACTACCCTCGATGACTGTGACTGTGACCGTGACCATCTGTGACTAAAGTGTGACAGCCCTAAGTTACCGTGAAACACACAGTGGCAGTGACATCAACTAGCTAGCTGTGGAAATGAGTTTTTCTCTGCATTTTTGTAAAGGACTCGTGGGCACTCTGTGCTACTGCTGAGTGCTACTTGCTTTGGCGGCCGGGACAACGATGGCTGACGGTCACAATGTTTATGATCTGGCCGTGCATTTCATCTCGGGTGGTTTTGGTGGAATGTGTGCCCTCATCACTGGCCATCCTTTAGACACAATCAAGGTCAGCCAGCCCTAATTATTTTTAGCAACAATAAAATAAGTAAAATACTACAGTAAAAACGCTCTAGATCAGTCAGTTCCCATTTAACATGATCAGATGATTAAGTTAGTTGCCAATGCCATATATATTATAGAAAATAAATCGCAGTGGGTATTTGCCCACACCGGCTTTCTTTTAGTTTCGTAAACGATATAAAGCCGAAATGGCACGGAACATGTGTGCGGTGACTGTTTTTTGGGACTTCAAATGTTAGTCTGGTTCCACGCCAACATTGCAGCCTTGTATTGTCGTTGTGACTTCGTATTCATGAGATGAATAATAATAATATTTGAACATTTATACCGTGCCATGTCTGTCAGAATTGACACTCCTGGCGCATACACAGTATTTATCTTGCAAGGTATTCAGAGTTATGTAGTATGAGACCTGTTCCTTTAGCACCATGTAACGGTTTACAAGGTGCTGTGGCGCAATCTGCTGCCGATCAAACCAGGAACACCGGGACGAACCCCTTCTCTTTTCGATAAGTGCACTAGGTTCTTTTACGTGCATTACACAACACATGGGACATACTGCTTTACGTCCCATCCGAAGGACGCAGCAATAATGGTTAAGTGTCTTGCTTAAAGACACAAGTGTCACGACCGGGATTCGAACCCACACTCTGCTGATCAGAGACACCAGAGCTTGAGTCCAGTGTTCTTATCTGCTCAGCCACGACACGTCACGACACTCGGCCAAGGTACTTATTACTTGTTAGACCCAGTAACTAGCATGACTAGGCTAGGGCTCTGCTCCCCTTTATAAAATTGTTTTTAACTTGGACGGTCGTACTAGCTCCCCCAGGGAAACTTTGAGTATTTTCAGCATCTTGGCGATTTGACGTCAAATTCGCTTCGCATTAGCATGAAGCATGAACCAGGTTTTTAGGTGTGATAGACGTAACCCTCGCTCGTCCTGACGGAGGGTTATGACTTTGAGACACATTGCATTGGCTTGGAGGATATGATGCAATTTCTGCTATCTCAAGCCGAGATCAAAGAAACATTTTAGGGTGTCATGAATCAATTTAGGACTACTTAATAAAACATCATCAAGAGAATATTTTACAGAAACCTTATCTTCTTTGAAAAAAGATAACTTCTTTAGTTTCATTTTTATTTCCAGTTAAGATTGCAGACCCAGCCCACAGCTGTCACAGGAATCAGCCCTATCTACAGGGGTATGACGGACTGTGCTAGGAAAATGTACTTGGGTGAGGTAAATATCAGGGTCTATTGATATCAAAGGTATAAATACTACAGTGGCTGAGATGTTCACGTCCTAAACTAGTTCAGATCTGAAGACCTACATGAATACGAAATGGCAGACCGTCATTTATGCGTACAGTGCTTTCATCTGTTGTCGCCTTGATTTTTTTAATAGTCTACTGCACTGTATTCCCGATTCCCAAAATCGCAAAACTACAAAGCGTCCAGAATGCTGCCGCCAGACTTGTCATACGTTCATCGCCCGGGCAACATACAACTCCAACCACAAACACCACCTTCAATAACACCCACCCCCTCACTGGCCCAGTATTGCAAACAGTCGCCCACTTATGGCCTTCTGCTGAACACCCAACGTTTTTATGCTTTTATCTTTTGTACTGTTTGCAGGGATTTTTTGGTTTCTACAAAGGGATGCTAGCACCCTTAGCTATGATCACGCCTATATCAGCACTGAGCTTTATGGGGTTTGCAGTGGGCAAGAAACTCCAGACGCCCTCAGGAGAGGATGGAAGATACAGGTAAGAATGTCATTTGTGCGAATTGAGGTATAATAAAAAAGGAACTGCAACAGCACGTCTTCTTGGCGATGGTTACAAATTATCTGTCGTGGCAGAGCGGTCTAGTATACCAGATTTAAGTTCTGGTGTTGGGTTTGGGTCGCCCAAGTGTTTCTGGCATGTTGTGTCTGAGCAGTATAGGTTCTCACACTCGAGTTTTGATGGCTGAGTGCGGGTTAACATCCCAGTTGTTTTCTTGGGCAAGACACTTAACTAAATTTGCTTCTCACCACCCAGGAGTAAATAGGTACCTGCGAGGGTAGAGATTGTTCGTGTGAATGATCAGTAACCTTTGTGCCAGCTTGGCTGCCGGTGATGCATACTCCAAAGGAGATGAGATGGTTTTAGGAATGCTTAAGGCCCAATGAACAGGGTGGTAGTAGTGTAGGGCACTATGATACACTGTTTAAAAGCGAAATGCCTATTATTATTACTATTAAGGTAAAATATAGGAGTAGCAAAATATAGGATTGGCAAAGCTGAAAGTGCAGTGTTCTCACTTTGTGCGAAAATTTGGGCTCAATCTGTCGTTCAAGTCAGGAGAAAAAATAATGAAAAACCATGCACACTTTTCAGCATGTAAATACATTGTCCTTAAGTTTGATTGTTACAGTCGTAATTAAAATCAGGGTCTTCAAATTCTACTTTCTCGACTTTGACAGTATTTCAGACAAAAATATTTCTATGGAAGATTGGTACTGGTATGAACATCATAATCAGTAAGCTTTCTGACGGATACTATAAAAAAAACTTGTGGATGATGACCAATCCTGTATTCTACCTTTATGGCAACAGACTGTTTTTAATCTTGAATCATGGTTCTTTTTATCGCCCCACAGCTTATTGCAGATCTACTTGTCTGGAATGTGTGGTGCCTTCTTCTTTATGGCAGTTCTCCCACCCTGTGAAAGAGTTAAATGCCTTTTGCAGGTAATTAATGCCAGTGTCTTTTATGTTAATTTTCCCCACCCCACCCCACCCTACCCCAACCTCACTCCCAAAAGTTTATTCCGTCATACTTTTTTTTTTAACTAAAATTTTGTTAAGCTCTCTTTCATTGAGGGCAGTAATACAAACAATAGTCATAGACCCTTTGCGTACATATACCATGATTTCACGAGCTCGAACAGCGCCCTCACTGAGGTCAAAGCAAGACCTTAACATTGGCTGATAGTTGTGCGAGTACACACACTTGTGTATTTCCATCGATTGTCCTCGCCGATGGATACAAGAGTCTATAACACCAGAATCTTTAAGTGTGTTCTGGTAATTGTGACTAATTTTACTTTAATCCGTGCCCACTTTACACAAACTGGCTCCACTGATTACCAGAAGCCCATTGGAGTTGCATTAAACTAGTTTTTCTTCGATGATTAATGCAAGAAAAACGTTAAAAATTAAACTTGGCTTTTTTACATACTGTCTGTTCTTCAAAGACTTGGGTCCTCTCAGAATTATAAGTTTCTGTCGAACTGCTTTTGAACAATGAAATGGGTGATTTTGGGTGAAATCACACACACACAAGTATGCCAGCTTTGGAGCCAGAAGTTTGTGCATATCAGATACGCACACATGTGATGCAATGACTTACAAACAGGACAACAAAACTAGTTAATAAAACCCAAATTAAGTATGATTGCATTGGCACTTTGAAAACGCATTTTGAAAAACTTGGTTATTATCCTAAACTTTCCTGACTTTGTTAAATATTGCATTTTCCTGTTAACTTATTCTTTGCCAGTCTTGTGCATGCTTTTAGTGAGTTGTGTTGTAGTTTTTCCCCCCTCCAGCGTGTACATATGTGTACCTTAGTGCTAGATTTTGTCTGCTTTGTTGTGTTAAATCACAGGTTCAAAAATCCTCAAGGCAGGCAGCGAGATACTCTGGTATGCTTGACTGCATGCGACAAATTTATAAAGAAGCTGGGCTTGTGAGAGGCTTATATAAAGGCACACTTATCACAAGCATAAGGGGTAAGAGAACATTATATTGTGGGAGATGGGGAAACATTACATGATTGGGGCTCCGGAGGAGTAACTTCACAAACATCAGCTGAGCATTATGAGCACATTAAAAGTGTGTTTAAATTTACTTAGACAGCTCCCAGTGGGATTTTTCCATTTTTTTCCCATCCAGCCTGACGGGATTATTTACTCAGAGTAGCCGGAATCATTCTTCTTTGAGAGTACCGCCGGCAAGAAGAAACCTAGACTTGACAAGGCCAAGGATACAAAGATTCTCTTTACAGCACTGGGATCTTTGTTTTCTCTTTAGAGAAAATGTCAAATACATCAACCATGAATTGCAAAATCAAGGATTGGTCCTAAATCCAAACCAAAGCTGGATCCTCGGTTCACTCTGACTTGCCTCCATTTAGCCGAAAAAGCAATAAATAATCAATGGTGGAAGTCTCTCAGTGTCTCAGAATCCTCTTTTCTTGAAACAAAAGGACAAAGGTCTGGAATCAGGGATTACACAACAACCAGTGTATAATGGGTGAAAAGTTGCGAAGTATTCAACACCATCTTTCCTCTTTTTGTGGGTGGAACAAAGCGTTACACAATGGCGTGTGTTAGCGTCGCCCGTTTGCTGGCTTGAAAAATATTTTCTTTGATACACATCAGCCGGCGCCAACTGGTTAAAGGGGAAAGCAATGAGTAGCTGGTTAATGAGTTGCAAGCTTCGTTGTTAATTCTTGTCATTTTAGATCACTTGCCTTGCTTGTCTGCTAATCCCTCTGCTGATCCCTCTGCTAATCCCTCTGCTAATCCCTCTGCTAATCCCTCAGCTTCAACCAACACCAAAAGCAGATTAACCCTAACTCCCCTGAGTGATTTACTAGGATCCTAGGATACTAGGACCGATATGGCGCTTTTGATTGGCCTTCGATTACGTGGGCGCAGTAATAATTTTCTAGTTTTAGAGATGATGTTTGCTATGCTCGTGACGTGTGCATGTTGTTGTTTGACACTAGCACACATGTGCATCGTAACTCTTCAGCCGGGCTTAGTGAACCAACCTTCAACATCAAAATTCAAGCTAACTTTAGAAGAACATCATCTGCACGATGGGAGATTCTGATGTAAGGACCGGGAACCAGTCTAATGTACATGAAATCCGTCTCTAATGAGTTGTGGCAGTTCTAGAAAAGGAACTGGTGCCGGGTGGTGTCATAATGCTTTGTAAGCAAATCTAAGCAGAAAACCAGTCAAAGATGGTATGTGTGACATGCAACCTCGTCCCCGCGTGTGTCGAGCAGTACGAGGTTGACCGCTCTCTCACCCTGGTATTTGATCATTTGCATATCCAAAATTTTGGGATACGTATGCAAATTAGAATAGTCTGGCTGCTTTTCGAAATTCACATCTTCGTCATAATCTTGTTGCCCGGTACCAGATTTAATAGCCTGTCTAACGTTTGTTTTGCCGACGCCGGCTGTTTTGACTTCTAAATTACTTCTAAATTGAAATTAAACAAAGGTAAACATTTGGTTGTTGGTGCTAAAACAAACATAACGAGTACAAACATTGAGATACCGCGACCAAGCATGGAGGAGGTAGGGTGTTTTTTTTTTTTTACATGTAGTTACTGTCGACTGCTGTGAACTGAATCGAATGTACAACTGTATGTGTAATTCTTCTATGTACTATGAATATGGAACATATGCTAATATTGTAAAGTCGTTGTCCAATCAGGGTCCAAGTAAGGAGTTTTCATCCCAGGGTTTACATAGTAAACCATGGGGACGAGGTTGGTGTGACATGGGTTATGGCTTGTGTTGGTATGCAATTTTGTTTTTGCTCTGCTGCACTTCATTTAATTCACTTTTATGAGGGTGTTGAAAGCATGTCTCCAGCAAATACTAAAACAATATTTTCGTTGCAAGACCAAAATACTACCCAAACGCTTTTTAAAAGATGTACCCAAACTTTATTTGTGGAGTTCTCATTTGAAGGTTTTTTTTGTTTGACTGTTAATTTATCTCTTTGGTTCACAGATTTTCCAGCTATGGGATTTTACTTTCTCACCTATGAGGGGATATTGAGGAAATTGGAATCTAGCTATCCAACGTTAGTATTATTGTTATTATTATTAAGAGTTTCTGGTAATGAAACCAAGGATGCCTCAAAAACGAACTTAACCATTGTGACCGAGAAACCTGAGAAACCTGTAGACAAGGGTGCTCGCAAAGAATCAGAATGACCAAGGTCAACCCCAACTCTTGCAAGATTAAGTGTTCTGAGTTCTTTTACGTGCACTGCCTATCCTAGGAAATGGAACCTACGACTTTACGCCGCATTGGAAAGACAGAGCAATTATGGTAAAGTATCTTGCTCAAGGATACATTGGGGATTTGCACCTACTGTCTGTTTCTGTAAGACCAGTACCTGTGGATAAAGACGGGACCAGTCAATGAAATTGGCCCCTGTTATGAGACCAATGGCAGACTTCTGGGGACGCTGTACTTTAGGTGGTAGCTGACTTAGCCAAGTTCGCATAAGGACTATTTGTCGAGTAGCGGCTGATGCTGAAAAATATGTGGTGGGTACCAGGCAATATCAACCGCTAGTCGACAAATGGTCCTCATGCGAACTTGACCCATGTCCTGGGCGTAAGGCACTGATATACAGGGTTTAACAATTTGCGTGCATGTCCCTTGCTTTCAGGGAAAACAAGTCCAAGCGCACGCCCTCTCCCATGCAGTACTGTTTAGCCGGGGGATGCGCTGGGTTTGGTTACTGGTTGTATGCTATTGGTCCC
Organism: Marthasterias glacialis; assembly: GCA_911728455.2. Taxonomy (NCBI): domain Eukaryota; kingdom Metazoa; phylum Echinodermata; class Asteroidea; order Forcipulatida; family Asteriidae; genus Marthasterias; species Marthasterias glacialis. Next base: position 24,855,991 of record OU452221.1, on the reverse strand, counting down.
GACACTGTGAAGTCCAGGTTACAGACAGGTAAGGAAAGTGTTTTAACCTCTGCCTACCCACCCCTCCCCCCCATCTCCCTTTTCCTTGTTCATCCTTTGCTTTTTCTGACTGCATTCTGTTCCTCTTTCACTTCTTTCCACCTGACTGCTTTGGTCACACAAGTTTGTTTACTGCATTGTCAGGCTCGTTAATAAGGCCAGATACTGGCTATTAATGACCTCCGCCGCCCCTTTCCCATAGCTCCTGAAGGAATGTATCCAAATGGTGCACGAGACGTGGTGAAGGAGATCTTGAAGAAAGACGGCGTGTTGGGGTTTTTCAAAGGATCTGCCCCCGTGTTCCTGCGAGCCATGCCAGCATCTGCCGTAAGTATTCATTTCACTTTCCCAGACAAAATACTACTCCATTAACCTAAAGAGTGGGCTTAACATTTTCAACATTTTTCACAAGTGCACAGAGAGCACTATTTTTCGCGACATGGATAGCAAAAATCAAAAGATGGTAGTACAAATATTATGGGTTTATTAAGAAGGGAATAAAAGAGATGCGACAAGGTCTTAAACGGCTGTTTAAAACCGGCAGGATCGTGGCCGTGTGATAAAGGACCGAGCCAAAGAAAGGGTCCTTTTAAATGGCCATTTAAGACCGAGTCACTACTCTGTAATTCCCCTTCATAAATGCCCCTTTTTGTTAAAAAGAAAATGTGTAAAGCTTTGCATTTTTTTTGTTTGAATTTTCAATTCCTGTCACGTCCTGAGGCTCTGTTTTGCAAGGGGTTAAATTACATCTGACGCTCAACGAGGGCGTGCCAATAGATTTTATGATTGACTACTGCTATGTGTTGAATGCGTTGCGTGCAAATTGGCACCTGCGTAAGCTTGCTTGCCAACATGCGAATGGCTATGAGAGCCAAACCTGCGTTCACAGCTCCAGCCATGTCTTGAACAGCCGTTTAGAACCGGTCCTATACAGTCCTATACAGTGACCACCTTTCAACCAATAGGAATGTCTAAACTTTACTAATCTGGCTGGGGTATTTATGAAAAAGTTTTTAGGTGCAATATGTATTTAGGATGAACTATTCTCCCACCCGAAAATAAGGCAAGGGGGGAGGGGGACATTACTCTAGCCATCCAGCCCCCACTTACAGCAGCAATGTACACATTTGAATGTTTACACGTTTATTAAATATTTCTGTTATTTCTCGTTACAGGCACAGTTTATTGGCTTCGAAATGGCAATGAAGATTTTGCGCCAGAGCAGTTAATCCCTTGATGTCGAGACATCCAAAAGGCTTAATCCAGCCAAAATGATCTCTCCAAAGGAGTCTATTCTCTACTTAGCAGGGATGAGATTGGAAAACTCCTGAAAATGGCTCGCTGGTCTGAGTTCCCCCTTATTCTAGACCCGGAACCTCTCAGATGTAACAACTCGGGGGGGGGGGGGGGGGGGCGGTGTTACAGACTCCCTCAACAACAAAAACCAAAAAACTACAGGTTTGGACACTGTTTTACTCCTTTCAAGAAATTTTGAAGGCTCAAGAAGTTTTGAGAAAATCCTGAAAACCAGGAAAAAATCCTGAGAGATAACATGCCTGACTTAAGTTGATCTGTACTGAGCAGGGTTTTGCCCTCACCAGCTTCATGAAATCATAGCTGATAGCCCCGTTTCATAGGGCTGGTTCCTGGTTTTGTCCTTGCTGATGCAGAAAAATGTGTAATAGGCGTAATTCATAACAATCAAAAGAAGATTCAACAGCAAGTGTGTGCGTGTTCACAATAGATTCGCAATACCTACATGTACTTACAAGAACCACCAGACAGTCAGGACACCTTTTGCCTTGATTATGGGAAGCATTAGTTAAGAAACAGAAATTGTGCTGAGGGCTGCTCCGCAAGCAGTAAACATCTGCTTGAATATACACAGGGCCCAATTTCCTAGAGCTGCATAAGCACAAAAAGTAGCCAAGCACAACAAAAATATGTTTACCAGAATAAGGTTACCAGCCAAAATACAATGTCTAATGTACAATCTATGACTGGTATCCTGCTTATTTTTGCTGAGCAGAAAGTTGTTTAAAAGCATAATTCTGTGCTTAAGCTGCTCCATGAAATTGGGCCATGGCTTCATGAAATTAGCATCAGGGCCCAATTTCATAGAGTTGCTTAAGCAGAAAATATCATGTAACAATTTTCTGCTCAGTAAAAATAAGCAGGAAACCAGTCACAGATGGTACAGCGACACAGCATTTTGGCTGGTAATCTTATTCTTGTCAGCATATTTTTGGTTATGCTAAGCTACTTTTTTCGTGCTTAAGCAGCTCCATGACATTGGGCCCAGGGGTCGATTTCACAAAGCACTCAGATTCATCTTAAGATTAGTTGTCAGTATTACCATACTGATTTGTATTGTGACATCACACTTTGCTTAGCAATAAAGACTGACTTGCACTTTTTGTGACATCGAGCGCAGGTCTCTGTTGGGTTTTGCTTCCCACAGGGGGAAACGCCTTGCATAGCTAAAGCGGAGCTTACATCATACTACTGTTTGAGAGGGTTGAGAGATTGCGTTTATGACATTGAGCCAACTGTGTGTGAAATGAATCGCACAAGTATGTCTGCAACAAGGTCGGAAGTAATTAAAAGATGTTTTCAAGGTACTTCTTTGTAAAGTTTTACCATGTTATCGGTGCAGGTGTACACAAATTAATACCTTGTTTTTTTTTTTAATAAATACTTGATAACAGTAACAGTATCTCAAATTTTCCTATGGACTTAAAAATGTTATAATGAACATGAAATATTCCAAAGCAAAACTTGTGGCTTAAAAAAGTATTTTTTTGTTGTAATATGTACTAATATTCATTGTTATGCAGTATTAATAAATACCTAGGACAGTTTGTGGATTCTGATTGGTCAAAATGTGATCACGTGGGGGTGTATTAACTGCGATATAAAGACCGGCTAACAAAACAAGAAAATTTTAGCCGTTTATTTCGTTAAAAAGGTATTTATTAATGGGAATAACAGTGCGAGGACCCGGTCTTCACTGCTTGGTAATGACCTTGGGTGGTGGCTGGCCGCTGTTAACGACCGCGCCTCCGGCTTGGTCGTTAACAGCGGCCAGCCACCACCCCGGTCATTACCAAGCAGTGAAGACCGGGTCCTCGCACTGTTATTCCCTAATTAATGGCCTTGTATTCACTTAATTAAACTTGGGCTGATATTCACGTCATGACTCCCAATGTTATTATGCAGTGTAGTGCACGTATTAGGTGACACAGCGTTTATGCATATACAGTGTACTCATCGACTTCTAAAACGGTGAGTGTGGCACAGCCCCCTCGTGTGACGTGCATGCAAGGGGATCAGTAGTCATGTGAGAGCCGTTACACTATCACCAGGACAAGCATTTAACATCTTGTCCACAAGTCGACGATTGTTTGTGATTTGAATGATATTGCCTTGCTCTTCAGTTGCATTTTGTGTGAAGTGCGTTGAGGGCTCTTGTGGGCTGATTTGGAGGTATATTGTATAATCTATTTATCTACTGTACTATCTATTATCTAGATATTCTTTGGTGTTAAAAAAATCATTAATAATGGATAATGAAAGCTTTGTTATGCAACAAAGTACAACCTTGTGAATAAAATCAGAGGTACATTTTAACAGTAATCTAGGACTACTTCTTTATGAGTTTCTGTGTTTGATGCTGCACTTTAGGGGATCGTCTACAGTTTCCAACTATTTTAAGGTCGTACAGACAGTAATACTTCTTAGGGGCCCCCTTCCCCAAAAAGTAGTATTTATTGACATGTTTTGTGTGAGTCAGTATTTCAGGTCAAAATGTTCGAACCGGCGCGAGACTTGAACTTGTCTATAATGAGATACGAATCAGTATTCATGATTTGACGAGCACCGTCACACCCTGGGAAAATGAACAACGATGGGGCCAAGAGGATGATGAAGATCAAGACAGAATACTTTGCAAAATAAAATACTCACTGCAGATCTCAGAGTCATATTTTACTGAGAATAGTCACTTTTTATCAGAGAATCAATAAAAAACAAACAGTCCATTTATCGTTATGGTTGTATTAATTCATTATTTATACAATTCCAACAAATTGATGTTGATCATAAAAAATAATTTCAAAGAAATATCCTTGGTGTTTGTGAAAAAAAAAAACATGGTGGGTGAAACTAAAAAGAAACGTTTGGTTGTTTCTGGAAAACAAAGAAATATTCAGGTGATATCTCTATCTACACTTGCTTACTCATCAGGTTTTTACCTAGAATCACACACAAATTATCAATATGTAAAAAAAAAAAAAAAAAAAGGTCACATCTGCAGACATTTCAAGATGTTTGTCTTGAATTTCAGTTGATAACTCCCTTGGGGTTCTAGAGCAGAAACCTCCCTAAACCCATCGACAATTTCCACTCTATGCTACCTCAAAACCCTAATGTTGGACATCTGGTGAGAGTGGCAAGACTGGCCTTCTTTTAAAAGATAGAGGGTGTCAGGATAAAAAATCATCATATTCAATTCAAACCATGCGATGGAATACGGATAGTTTTTATTATTTCGAGTTAACCACATCAAAAATCTCTTTAAGTTGAGGTGTTGGCTCTGAAAAGACTGGATGATTTTTGCGATGGCGTAGCCAGCAAAGGGGGGGGGCACAGATATTTGTAGAGGGGGCAGTTTCAGCTAAAAGTGACTGATTATAGCAAATTTCACGGTGTCCGGAGGCTGACAGGGGGGCGGTTAAGCAGGGGGAAAGATGTTCCACGCGGGGTGGGGCAGGGGGTGCTGGATTTGTGTCTTAGTAGGGATAATTGGGTCCTCTATAAAATGCAGGACACCTCAAACATGAACCTATTTTAGTTTTGGTTTAAAGCTCTCCACATTCTTAACGAGGAATAAATATAACCCTCGTTTGATAAATAGTCTTAATTTCCCTAGTTCTGAATACTAAAAATTCTTTCCTAAAAGAAAATTCCTACACAGACGCCTTCTTCATTTGCCGGTGAAATAATTGGACGGAACAAACGGCATCTTGGCTACCTCGGCATCCATTTCCCTCTTGCGTACTTGAACTTTGACCTTTGTTTTGACCTTTGAACTTGCCGTCTGGACGTAGCCCATGGCGACATTGACCTTGAGTGTTGGCGAGGGGCATCCGCTGGTCACATGCCCTATTTCGTTGCCTGCCTCGTCGAGGATTGAAGCACCGGCTGTAACGAGATCAAGAAGCCGGTTATTCTGGGCATTTTTGGAGAGGAATTCTTCCTACATCCGTCAACAAACAAACTCAACAAACATCCAGGGCCCGATTTCATAGAGTTGCTTAACGGTCGATGTTGTGCTTACTGTGTGATTTCATTCCATTTCCATTTCCAAACATGGCATGCTAACCTTTCAGCGCTTACAGTAAGCAAATGAATGACGTAACATCGCAAAACAATGGTGAATACGTAAGATTTGAAACTTTGCATGGTGGGAATACAATCTAGTGAGTTTTGCGGTGACACCATGTGAAGATCTCTAATGAGTTGGGATGGTTCTGAAAAGAACCGATGGTAAACAACTGGACGTTTCGATCAGTATGCTCTGATCGCATTCTCCTGAAGACGATCAGAGCATACTGATCGAAACGTCGAGTTGTTTACCATCGGTTCTTTTCAGAACCATCCCAACTCATTAGAGATTTACACATGGTGTCACCGCAAAACTCACTAGATTAATAGTGAATCCAAAAAGCGGCCCTCTTACTCACCTGTGAAATACACTTGCGCTTCAACAAAGTTTTCCGCTGAAGTAAGCAGACAAATTTGCTTATCGCTAAAGAGGGGCTCCAAGGTCAAATTCAGTTTTGTGATGCACTAATTTCCCAATAAAGTCCTTATGAAAGTGGGAGGAAAAAATTACTAGTTTGTAACCTCGCGTTAAAATGCCGTAAAATGCCACTTTATTTGATACTCTTTCAGAGTGAAATTTGAAAAACGACTTCATTGGATGTGAATGACAAATAGGTCTGTACTAGTCCTAAGTCTGTACATAACAAAGAGGAGTTTTGGGGTAAAAAAAAAGTCATATTTAATGACGATTTTGATTGAATATCATGGCCATTTAAGAATTAACTAAAGATTTCCTGTACAAGAACGTAAAGACCCAACTATTTCAAATGAGACGTCATTGGATGTTTTGGGACGTGGACAAAATTCACACTGGAAGGGTATCATTACACCGTTTCTTACACCGTATTAAACAAGAGGTTAGAGACTTTGAATCTTTTCCCCACTTACAGAAAATGAGTGCATCACAAAACTGAACTTGACCATGTAGTCTCTCCTTAAGCCACTCTATGAAGTTGGCCCGAGACCTTTGAGGGTGTTGGTAACTTAATGCATCACATGTGACCACATCAGCTGCATGCACAAGATCTGGCCTAAGTCTAGCTCCAAAGCTAGTATATGGTTGTGTGTGATTGTAAACAAAAAAACCACTCATTCCGTCAAAGGCAATTCTCGTGACACCAATAATTCTACCCTTGAGTCTATGTAAGACATTATGCAATAGGGGAGTCAAAAGTGTTTTTTTTCCCCCTTCATGCATAAATATGTTTGTAATCGACCACTTTTGGGGAAAATGGCCTCTCCTAGGTAAACCATACTATGAATCACCCATATTCAATGGACAACTTTGCAAATACTTTTTACGTGCGCATAAGCTGTGAAATGAGGTGCATGCCGATCTAGTTAGTGATAAAACGTGTCGATGACTAGACCAGCATGAACCTCATTCCACGTCTATTGCGCGTGTAAAAAGTATTTGCGAAGTTGTCGACCTGATTACAGAGGTCAGCTTGAGAAATCAAACCCCTGAACTTTGCAACTGCAAGTCCACAATGACTGAAAACAAGTTGAAGATCAATCCTGAATATCTCACCTCTTGGAGGGGCACCCTTTGACAGGAGTCCGACACGTTTCCGGGCCGGCTTATCTTTGAGCTGTTGAAGTATGAAATCTGCGGCAGGGAAATCTCGTAGCTCCCTCCTCCTCTTGGCTAAATGAACAGACGGAGAGGAGAAAATGTGAATCGTGGGAATCGTGAAATAAAGTTGTTATTTATTGTTAAAAAACACATGTTTGGCAGCCACAGAAGTGGGTGAAATGACCTCGTTTACAAGAGATAAAAAGTTACAAACATACAGAGAGCAATTTACATAAAATGGATTAAGTCATAATTATAGACATTTCATCAAAAAGGAAACATTTTAAGAATATAATAAAAAATTGCCAACACAAGGTGATCACTGATGAGAAGTGGCAAAAGTGGCATCTTTTGGTTTAGCTATGTTCAAAATATCTATAGACCCATTCATTTACACAGCACCATGTAACGTTTTACAAGGTGCTGTGGCGCAACACCAAGGCGAACCCCTGCTCTTATTGATAAGTGTACTGGGTTCTTTTGCGTGCATTAGACAATGCACGGGACCTACGGCTTTACGCCCTATCCGAAGGAAGCAATGATGGTTAAGTGTCTTGCTTAAGGACACAAGCGTCACGACCGGGACTCGAACCCACGCTCTGCTGATCAGAAACACCAGAACTTGAGTCCAGTGCGCTTGACCGCTCGGCCACGATGCGCCACGATAGAGAAAGAAAAATAATTGAGGAAGAGAGAGAAAGAACAAACAAATAAATAAGTAATTGAATAAATAAATAATATATCTAAATCACTTAATTCACACAAAATAAAGGAAACAACCAAGAGTCCAGACCAGTTCTACAGATGATGGGAGCGAAGCACTCAGGACTATAAATACAAACAACAACAACGGCAAAAGGTAAAATGTTAAGAAAACCACAAAGAAGAAAACAAAACCAAACAAAATTGTCTATAAATAAATAATGTATTAAAAGTGCAAAGCTGATTTCCATTGCAAAATAAATGGCCGATTAATATAAACTTGTTTACTCTCAGATAAGGGATAAATAAAAATAAATAAACAAACAAACAATCCGCCAAGATACAAAGGCCTCCAAAACTACATGGGTTTACTCTTACCAATGGTCCAGGCAAGGGTGGCTTCTATCGGTGTTGTATTCTCATCAATATCGTTGCCATAGAGACACATCCCTGCCTCTAACCTCAGCGAGTCTCTTGCACCTAGACCGGCCATCTTGACCGGTGCTTCCGGAGAGGTGAGTAACCTCTCGGTCAACTCCACTGTCCTGTCAGCAGGAACCGAAATCTGAAATGGAAAAAACAAGTTTTGTATTTTTCGATTTTGTAGAAAAGAATTTAGGCTTTGCCTGGTGGATAAGTGATAAGAATTTACGTTTGCAATACACTGTTGTCTTGCGAGTGCAATAGCATTAAATCTCAGAAAATAGCGTTCACACACTACACAAACTTGAAACTGCGATCTACATGGCGTGTCGTGGCCACCAAGCAGTCAGCAACGGTCAAGCACACTGGACCCAAGCTCTAGTGTCTCTGATCAGCAGAGTGTGGGTTGGAGTCCCGGTCTTGACACACGTGTCCTTACACGAGACACTTAACCATTATTGTGGATGGTATTGAATGGTCAGACAGAAGGAAGTTTGACTATATTAACCGTGTAGTTGCATTCACCAAATTGCAGGCTGGCATAGTGCATCTATCACTCAAAACCACAGTGGACGATATTGAATGGTCAGACAGTAGGAGGGTCATCGACCAAGGAACTCCACTTACCTCAACTCCATCTTCACCTGTGTAGCCACATCGTGTGATCCGACAAGGTATACCAAAGACGTCCGCAGTCGTCGTCGTCATGAAAGTTAACTTACTGAGGTCGTCTGACATGCCTGCTTGCAGCACCTTAGACATGAGTGGACCTAAGGTGTGAGAGTCAGAGATTGTAACAATACAAGGGCAGGTCTGATGCTTCACAGAGGCGCCTTCATGCCCCTGGTCACTGCCTCGGTGCCCTTTGAAATGTTCAGTAGACTTTTAAATTTCCCTCATCGAGGTGCCTTTTAATAGAGAAGTTGCGTGACCCCGGGAAAAGTTCATTTCGCAGCCATGTTGGGTCCAGCCATGAACAATCTCAATAGGCAAAAATCCCTATGGGTCAACTGCATACGAATGTCCACTTAGAAAATGTTTGCTGTGTAAACTGATGAGTGACCAGTGTAAATGAATGCGGGTCGGCGCCATTTTCTCAATGGTCAAAAAATGCTCCTTGTCAGGCCATGTCACATGGTTTAGTTCACACTCTAGTTCTTATATATATAACATTATGGGAGGCACTTACCCTGCAAGGCTAGGAGACCCATGTCATAGATAGGTTCGAAGGTTACATCATGTCCCGCAGCCTTGAAATCTGCTAGTTTACCCTGAGAAGTAGACGGAGGGAAAAAAAGAAGAAAAGAAAAAAAAAAGATCAAGAACTTAAATGGAAATACACCATGAGTTTTCATGAAGCAATATCAACAACAATGACAACTTATTCCAGTCATGCTTTTTATGAGCAATTTGAACATTAAGTTTGAACATTACAAAAAATACTGGACAAATACACATGTATTCTGCCTTATTACTTACACTTGTTTACAGGTAAAATGTAAAAAAAAGACGACACCATTCAAATGGTATAATAATAATAACATGTATTTACTATGCGCTTTTTCAAGCCCAGTAGGCTCCTCAAAGCGCCTTACATATAACCTCTGTTCATCGGGCCCTTAGCATTCCTGAAACCATCTCAACTCCTTGAGTATGCGCCACCAGCAGCCAAATTGGCAGCCAAATGTGAAGTCAAACGGGCAGCCCAATGGGCAGTCAAATAGTATTAGTGCTAGTGCAATTTATAGAGCGCCTTATGTAGAGACTGCCCCATAGTGTTAAACAAAATGTGTAATTTAAACTAAACAACAAAATTGTGGCAGAAGAACAAAAAATCCATTGAAGAAAAACACTACAGAATATTAATGGCTATAGTTAACCGTTCTATCAAAACTCCAAAACGAGCGGCCAATGTGCAGCCAATGAGCAGCCATTGTGCAGCCAAATGAGCAGCCAATGGGTAGCCAGATGGGTAGCCAGATTGGCAGTCAAATGAGCAGCCAATGGGTAGTCAGATGGACAGCCAAACGGGTAGCTAGATTGACAGCCAAATGGGTAGCCAACTGGGTAGCCAGATGGGCAGCTGAATGGATAGCGTAATATGAAACCAAATGGGCAGCCAAATAAGTAGCTAATGGGTAGCCAAATGGGTAGCCAGATGGACAGCCTAATATGCAACCAAATGGTCAGCTAACTGAGCAGCCAATAGCCAACTGGGTAGCCAAATGGGCAGCCAATGGGTAGCCAAATGGGTAGCCAGATGGACAGCCAAATGGGTAGCCATATTGGCAGCCAAATGAGCAGCCAATGGGTAGCCAGATGGACAGCCAAATGAGTAGCCAGATGGGCAGCTGAATGGATAGCCTAATATACAACCAAATGGGCAGCCAATGTGTAGCCAAATAGGCAGCCAGATTAACAGCCATATGGTCAGCCAGATAGACAGCTGAATGGAAAGCCTAATAAGCAAACAAATGGGCAGCCAAAAGAGCAGCCAATGGGCAGCCAAATGAGCAGCTACAGAGTAGCCAGATGGATAGCCAAATGGGCGACCAGATTGGCAGCTGATTGGACAGCCAATATGCAACCAAATGGGCAGCCAGAAGAACAGCCAGAATGGCAGCCAATGAGTAGCCAAATGGACAGCCAAATGGGTAGCCAGATGGGCAGCTGATCGGATAGCCTAATATGCAAACAAATGGGCAGACAATGTGTAGCCAAGTAGGCAGCCAGATGAACAGCCAATGGGTAGCCAAATGGGCTGCCAGATGGACAGCTGAATGGAAAGCCAAATGAGCAAACAAATGGGCAGCCAAAGGAGCAGCAAATGGTCAGCCAAATGAGCAGCCACAGAGTAGCCAGATGGATAGCCAAATGGGTAGCCAGATTGGCAGCTGATTGGACAGCCAATATGCAACCAAATGGGCAGCCAGAAGAACAGCCAATGGGTAGCAAAATGAGCAGCCGCTGAGTAGCCAGATGGAAAGCCAAATGGGTAGCCAGATTGGCAGCTGAATGGACAGCCAATATGCAACCAAATGGGCAGCCAGAAGAACAGCCAATGGGCAGCCAAATGAGCAGCCGCTGAGTAGCCAGATGGACAGCCAAATGGGTAGCCAGATTGGCAGCTGAATGGACAGCCAATATGCAACCAAATGGGCAGCCAGATGAACAGCCAATGGGTAGCCAAATGGGTAGCCAAATGGGCAGCCAGATGGCCAGCTGAATGGAAAGCCTAATAAGCAAACAAATGGGCAGCCAAAAGAGCAGCCAATGGGCAGCCAAATGAGCAGCCAGAGTAGCCAGATGGATAGCCAAATGGGTAGCCAGATTGGCAGCTGATTGGACAGCCAATACGCAACCAAATGGGCAGCCAGATGAACAGCCAATGGGTAGCAAAATGGGTAGCCAGATGGGCAGCTGAATGGAAAGCCTACTATGCAACCAAATGGTCAGCCAAATGAACAGCCAATTGGTAGCCAAATGGGCAGCCAGATGAGCAGCCAATGGGTAGCCAGGTGGGCAGCTGAATGGATAGCCAATATGTAACCAAATGGGCAGCTGAATGAGTAGCCACTGAATAGCCAGATGGGCAGCTGAATGGACAGCCAGATGGGCAGCCAATGGGCAGCCAAATGAGCAGCCACTGGGTAGCCAGAAAGGCAGCTGAATGGCTGCCCATTGGCTGCTCATGTGGCTGCCCATTTGGTTACATATTGGCTGTCCATTCAATGGTCAGCCAAACAGGCAACCAAATGAGCAGCCAATGGGCAGCCAATTGGGCAGCCAAATGGGCAGCCAAATGGGCAGACAAACGGGCAGCCAAATTGTAAAAGATTTATAAGCTAACCTGTATATGAGGAAGATCCTTATCAGTACATCCAGCATTAGTCACCATGTAGATGTAGCCTTGATCTGTTTTACTCATCACTAGATCATCAATGATCCCACCTTTGTTGTTCAATAGTAGACTAAGGGTACCCGTGTTCTCCTTCAATCCCTCCAAATCAGCTGCAGGTGAACACAATAACACAGTGTCTTTAGTTGATGTCATTATTGCATTAAGGACAAATGTTTTCGGGGTTCTGTCCACCTTAGTCGGTGCTAGAAAACCTGACCGGCACTCAGGGTACCCCGACCCCCACTCGGTAAAAGGTATGTTTTCCGATCATCACTCAATTTTTAACATTTCAAAGTAAACTTTATAATATTTCCATTCACATATCTCAATAAAAGCTGACAGATTATGTCTTTACCAGTAAAATTTGAAGAATTTCTATAGTGATCATCTTTCAGTGATCTAAAACAACCTGCCGTTCTATCAATGGCATGGAACTTTGGCGAGCTCCGATGTACATGTTTGTCTTCCTTTACTGGCGATGTTAAATACAGTTGCGCTAATCCTCAAATCAGATTGCTCAACGGGAGTGTGATAATAAACCATACCAAACACCCAGTAGTCTATATTGCACTCTGCGTATTGTGAGAATCATGCGTCACGCTCTGTATACAAACAGTGCAAAATAACCAATGCAATAAACATTGCACATTGCACGTGCTGCTCTTCATGAGTTGACACTCAAAGTTGTTAAACTTCACGCGAAAAAGGTATGAAGTTGGCTGGTAGATGAAGTCGTTATCACACTCGTGCTCGTGGAATACGGAAAAATATAGGGCGTCTGCGTCCACTCGGCCTGCGGCCTCGAGGCATACAGGACGCAGAAGCGCTATATTTTTCCGTATTCCACTCGTGCTTGTGTGATAACTTATAAAACGTTTGGTTATTAATCACTGGTAGAGGGCGCAAACACAATCCTGTACCGTTGATTAATAACCAATCGTAAAACTAATGTAAAGAACTTTTCCAACCCCCAAAAATCCCGGGCAGAACCCTGGCTTTTTGCAGGCCGGGAATTAACCACATTGATTGTTTTTTAGACATCCTGTTAAATGCAGCAAAATCAAACAGTTGTTGCGGTACCTGCCGCTAATAATACTGGATTTGAACTGGCCCCTCGGGCGTGCTCGGTGGTCTAGTGGTTAAGACATCTGCTCTAGTCATGCAGGAGTCGTGGGTTCGAATCCCACCCGAGTTGCCTGTGTTTTTTTTTCCACAGGACTCGAAAGCACTGAGTATACAGTGCTTATCACACATCGGTGTAAGGCAAATTGAAATTTATAAAATCAAACAGGACATTTGTTGTATTTTGAAGTGAACTGGTTTACATGAACTTCAGTTGGGCAAAATTCTCAGTTCCTTTCAAATAACCCGGAACTGAGGTCAAGTCTTATTCTCAGGTCATTTGTGTCGACTTGTCCTTTTTTTTGCTACTTTCATATCTTTCATCGCTAAATTTTAAAACTTTCCCAACAATACGATTTAATTTCTATAGCCCTAAACTAAGTTAAACTAAAGTATTTGAAGAAACAGAACCTCGCACACATGTAAAACTCAATATGGTTGGGACCAACTTGGTCCTGGAAGTTTTCAATACGCGCGAGACATGCACAGTCTATTACCCTCAAAGTCTTAATACTCATACCTACCGACAGTTAAACTCTCAACAAACTTAATCCTGTCCTTGCCGTAGATCTTGCTTTGTAGCATATGGGATACGTCAAAAATCACCGCTTGAGTGCGGCAGTGTGTGTGTTCAGTGGCTAAGCCTTCTTTGTACTTTACAGGCATCGACCAACCGGCAAAGGGAACCATGCTTCCGCCTTGTGCGACATGAAAGTCATAAAGAGGAGTCTTCTTCAGGGTGGCCTGCAGTAAAGGGCGATAAAATCATTGGTTTGAAGGAAGGGCATACCTTTCGTAATTACTCCACAATTTAATGACCATGAAAGCTTACTTGGTAAGAAGTTCACTGGAGAGCTGTTGATAGTATAAAACACTGTGAGGAAATGATTCCCTTTGAAGTAGAGTCCCTGTAGAGAAAGAGTAATTTTCTGCCCAAAAAGATTCATTCATGTATCGTTTCTCAGGGAGACCGCCAACATTAGGGCTGGATAGCTTAGTTGGTAGAGCGTCGGTTCGTTAAGCCCGTGGTCGCAGGTTCAAATCCCGCTCCAGCCAATTTTTCTTTGGTCACCCCGAAATTGATTAAAACATTTACCCGGTCAGTTTCCCTTACTTGATCGTAGTTTTATTTTCCTAAATAAGATGCTGTGGGTCATAGTGAGTGAACTTAGCAGTGGTGTGACTGTGACACTACTTTGCCCAATAGTTTAGTTATATATACAGAGCAGGAAATATATCCACTGGTGTAGTACCCATACACCAAAGTGTGTTAAGTATTTGAATTTGAACCCATGACCCTCACCACAACTCTAGATGTCTTACCAACTAGACTACCGAGATTGCCCAGTTAGCTAGAGGCAGTTCAAATCCTAATAGCAGCGGGTACTACTCCCATTACAATAGATGTTATGGGAACTAGAGTAGATATTATCGAAATTCTATCCCTGAATTAATAATTAGTAGTACTAGTAGTTCATAGGCCTAAATTTATAGGCCTACTAAATTACTTTACATTAATTTAAAAAAATAAATAATTGTTAATGATTTTTAAGAAAAATGAGAAAGTGAATTAAATAAGCTTTAAAATAGTCAGATGCTGAATTCAATTGCCACTTTTTCACTTGTTATTATTCTTATTAGGTAAATAACAATTATAGTATTTTGACTTTTGAACTATTTTGGGGTCGTTCATGAGTGAAAAAGTGGCGATCTTCAGTTTTGGACACCATTTCTCTCAAATTGCAAAATCTACATGCAAGCAGTTTTGGACCTAAGTCATAGTCTGGACTTACCCTTCCTCTCACGACCTAAGTTTTACTTCTTCTTTTTTTTTGGGGGGGGGATATCCCTATAGCTATGCTACCTATGCCTATGGAGTATGGGACGGGCGGGGAGTCAAAGAATGTTGTTGTTGTTGACTCTCCTCAGACTCCTGTCCTATTCTTTGATGAATTTTGAGGCATTTGTTGTCACTCCCTGTCCAAACAAATGTTCAAACATGTACAAACAAAACATAGGCATCGGGACTAGTTTTACCAACTAAATTAGTATTTTTGTTACCTACATCTTCACTCTGAAAACGTCTCAGCGTGCTTGTCGCTGTCAGTCCAATTTTCTTTCTATATTGCCCGCCCAGAAATACTGCTGCCTTTCGAAGTCCGACCATGGTTTTAGAGAGAACTGAACAACTTTCACGTCAATTTCTAGCAATCCAAAGACGACTGAACCATGAACTCAGAGGAACGACTTCTTGTTTACAATGTTTTGAACGCGCCCTCTTGTGACCGGCAGCCCTATCTTACCGCGGTTCGCTTAGCCTTTCGTCAAGGCCGTCGTGGTTTAGACATCTGTGTAGCCGCGAAGCCACTGCAGCGAAGACAAAGTCAGCGCGCACGTCTCTTCACTCCTACGCCCCGTCCCCTTCTCATCAATATCATCAAGACAAGATGACGTGAGCGAATAACACCTTCGTCCGTGCGCGACAATGTTTACATGTGGTCACGTGACCCACTTTCGGGTATGACGTCATACAGCTGATGACAAAATACGTGTAAAAGCATAGGCCGTGACACAAGGCCGAGTGAGTACGAAAACAGTCGATGTTACTTTCGTTAAGCGATTAGTTAATCAACCCCTTTTTAAAGTAGTATGTTGTGGCATTAATTTAAATCACATCTCTGTTTCAGAATTTAACAGGGTTCTACTAAAAAGAGGTTTTGTTTAGCCATGCACTACTGGCGTCGGTATTATATAGCCACCCGTGTGTTATTTTGTTTGTAATGTTGGCCTAAATCACTGTAAAAAAGGGGATAAACAACGTTGGAAAAGTGAGCATTAATACCTAGCCTTGAAGAATTTCAAATAGGCAAAGGAATCACACAGTTTTGGAAAGCAATTTCTTTGGAGGATTTCAGCTTCAAAACTTCGCGCGCTGTACACATCGTGCACATTTATACGGTACTTTTACAATTTTCAAGACTTGCTGGAACTGACCTTACTGGTTTTATTCAGCCACTTGACAACCTCTGGTACAAACTCTGGATCAAATATCTTTAACAGATTTAGAGCAAAAAAAGGGTCGATCAAATAAACTAAATGCATTAATGGTCGTGTACCCTACCATCCTTTCTTATGGAGGATTACGTGTGTGTTTATACCCAAAAGGGGTCACGTGCCACGGGTCGCGCAATCGGTCAATAGACCGTTCCGGCTTCGGCAACAGGCCCGCCCACACACCTTAGTTTGTGTGCGTTTACGCTGCACATGACTGTGACCGAGTTTGACCGAGGTCACATGACCAAAAGGCGTGATCCAATTGGTCAATGCGCATTGTTTGATTGACAGGCCGAAACGGTCTATTCACATTCAGTAATCGCGTCACGTGACCTATCGTTGGTAAACAGACACGACGTCCTCAATAGGAAAGTGCGGTACAGCACATGGTGATTGTTGCATTTGTTTATTCGATGGAGGCTTTTCTTTCTCGAAGTATGTGAAAAACAGAGTTTGTACCAGAGACCTTCAAGTGGCTGAATAAAGCCAGTAAGGACAGTTCCAGCAAGTCTTGGAAATTGTACAAGTAACGTTTGTGCGCATTGTGTACAGTGCACGACGAAACGTTTAGGACAGACGACCGCGATCACATACTTTTCAACACAAGAATTTCAAAGTTTTGAAGCTGAAATCATGATGATCCTTTGGGTTGTGATAGCGGTTCGTGGGTGATAGACAGAGACAATACCTAGGCCCATAAGTATATGTCTGTGGTGATAGCGGTTTGTCTTGAGATAGCGCTCTCTAATGGTGATAGTTCTGGGGTGATCGCGGTCGTGGGCTTAACAAAACAGGAAGGTCACTTGGACCAAGACTAGTCTATACCCTATTCTTGCCGCATTTTTCGATCGACGTAAAAAAGTGACCCCCATCGGACATCATATTGGGTCACGGTAGCATGAGCTCATAATTATAATAACATTATGTAACGTATTAGGCCACCGGGTCCTTGTTTGCTCCATAGCCAAACGTAGACAGAAAACAAAAGAACTCAAATTCCGTTCAATATGGAACACACTGATTTACTTATTCAATGCTCACTCACTGAACTCAGCATTCGGTCTGTCTAACACAACTGATTTACACGATACAAAGCAATGTGTCAGTCTTAAAGTGCGAACAGAACAATATATCAGTCTATTTGTAGTCCGTACCTCCGGGGCGGGAAAGTGGTGACCCTTTTACTTCTACCTCCATGGTTTGATGAACTTGAACCGGCGGTACCGTACCTCCAATAGTGGTATAGCCGTTCATTACAATAACAACGACCGTAATTTATGCATAAACTCTGCACCCTGCTTTCGTGTGCTTGTCCATTCATTTTGTCCTTGCACTTTACGTGCAATTTTATAGACCTTTTATATTATGCATGACCTGTGATATCGTCACTGCCATAGCGTGACATGCATAGAGTGCCAGACATCTGTTTTGGGACAGCATGTTGCCGGTGTGCGTTGCTGACTTTAAACATTATTTCAAGCAAAATCTGTCTTCGCGATGGTATAACTACTTTACCATGGGAGCCGACGATGGGCACACAAATGCAGACAACGTTCAGGCCTTTAAAAGGTAAGCTTTACCACCCCCAAAAAACAAACAAACAAACAAACAAACAAACAGAGGACCGGGGACGAATTACCCACCCATCACAACGACATAGTGCAACTTGTTTTAGCGCATGCGCTGTACGTAAAATGTTCATTTAAATTCATTTGTTAATTTCACGGCAAAGTTACAAAAGCACAATGATAACAACAATAAAGACAACATAGACAGAACTACATTAAGAAAAGGTAGCACCCTGAAGGATTTAAAAAAAAATAAACTAATTATTATCAGGTTTATCTCTTGATGTTACAATTTAAGAAACAGACAAACATTATGCCTAAAAAGCATTAGAATAGATATGGAACATGTATTTGGATAAAAAGATACAATATTGTACAGTGAATATACTTACAATTATAAAAGCACAAAAAGTACTTAAAACAATTACATGCTGTTAATACTAAAAGAATGCAAGAATGAGTTATTGAGGAGGTGCATTAGCAGGGGAGGGAAGCTAAACGGTTTGGGTCAAGGGATCTACCAGACTATGGGTTGCACATTGTACACGGTCTAATGAGAATTAAAGGTACACACCGGCTTACTGTTTACCTAATTTAGTGATGTGGAATGACAGACGATAATTTTTAAATGGTTGTTCTTAACAAAAAAATCATCAAAATATCACGTAATTAACGAAAAATGTGAAAAAAACATGGTCAAAGGTCAGCTTATACGCTTTTCCAGCCGTTGCAACTGTCAAGTTTACGTGCCAATGTTGCGCAATGTTGTAAGTAGACTGGTGCTCTGTTATGTATGAATTATTACGATGACGAGGCATGAGGATCCAGACTTCATATCCATCCACCACAAATTCACGTGTAAATAAAAAACAGACATAAACAGACAGTGTATTCTGTGTACGACAAACTGGACGAACTTGCTTGCAATGGAGAACGTTTCTTCATTATATCGCAAGTAGGCCCTATGTTGTAAAAAATTACTTGGACGAATGCTAGTTGGGTCCAGGACTAATCTGTGTTGTCAGGTCGTGTTCAAATGTAGAAAGGGAGAGAATAAGCTTGGCATAATGTGGACATCACAGACATGATGGTCCATAAAATATTCGTAGGCATATTCACAATACAGTTCTATGACACAAACCTGTCCATCAAAATTATGGCAAATACCACATCCTTCATATTCTCATCGTGACCAGCCTGCTGCAGTCTAAAAACTAATGGTAGTGTCCCTAATCTTGGACCATCTTTTCACATTGGCTTGGCCAATAACAATCATGTGCCAAGCGAGCCTCCCGCTTTCGCTGCAAACGGATTGCCAATCCTGGCAGCTTTAGCGAAGGCATTCTCCCGTTTTTCGGGTGATGACTTCACTGGCCGGCCGCGGCCACCGCCACCGGTTTTTGTTGTGGCGATTGCGGGGGAGTGGACATTATGCAGCTATCATAGAAGTAGATAGATCAGCTGTATGGGATAAACATTCCCCACCGTCGTCGCTCGTGTGCGTAGCGCAGGCAACACGTTACAATAGTTAGGGGATAATAGCTAGGGGTACAGACTAAAACCCTTGTTAAAAAAACGTAATTGTTGGTCTGGCTCCCTATCCCGCCGACAAGCTCCCTCGCTTACGGCTAGACCGACCGGCAAGCTGGGGAGTTCGTGCCCCGGGGTTTGTCTCTCTGGCCCCACGAGACACGGCACCGGTTGTACGGGATATGCCCCAAGGTTTACGTTCCGCTAGCTCCCATGCTGGTACGCCGTAAGACACGCTTCGGTTGCACGGACACCTCTGAATGTGAATATTATTATTACGTTCGATTTTTCATCATTATTTACAAATTGTATCAATAATCTGAATACATAAGTCTTTTTTTGTCAAATACTCATGAATAATTGTAAAAAAAAAGGATTTAAATTTGGTTCAGTAATTTACTTTTATACGGCTGGAAGTAAAACTAACTCCAAAGATCACGTAATTTATCCGAACCACTTTTTTGGTTCGGATAAATCGTTTTTTGAAAAATGCTCGAAAACGGCAAAATTTGATGGTTTCTTTTAGGAACCGTTATTCTCCATTCCTGAAAGACCTTTGAAGTCATAATTATGTTAGCCTATTTTGTAGCCCAAATTGCCCAACGAAGCCGGTGTGCACCTTTAAACCCCACACACTGTACACGTATGTATACGTACAATTATAGACCGATTGCGCGACCCGCGTCACGTGACCACTTTTGGGTATAAAATGTAAACTCACACGACATCCTCCTTAGGAAAGGGTGGTACGGTACACGATGATTAATGCATACAGTTTATTCGATCGAGGCTTTTCTTGCTCGAAATCTGTGAAAGATATTCCAGAGTTTGTACCAGAGACCTTCAAGTGGCTGAATAAAGCCAGTAAGGACAGTTCAAGCAAGTCTTGAAAATTGTAAAAGTACCGTATAAATGTGCACGATGTGTACAGCGCACGACGGAACGTTAGGCCAGACGACCGCGATCACCACACACACTTTTAACACAAAAATTTCAAAGTTTTGAAGCTGAAATCCTCCAAAGAAATTGCTGTCAAAAACTGTGTGATTCCCTTGCCTATTTGAAATTCTGCAAGGCTAGGTATTAATGCTCTCTTTTCCAGCGTTGTTTATCCTTTTTTTTTACAGTGATTTAGGCCTACATTACAAACAAAATAACAGACGAGTGTATGGTGGCCCTGAAGGGACATCGCACATCGCATACGTGTGCGCACACGTATGCAATGTCGTGAAACAATTCGCGAATGTGTGCGCACACGTATGCAATGTCGTGAACCAAATCGCGAATAATATATGCGCACACGTATGCAATGTCGCGAAACAAATCGCGAATATGTGCGCACACGTATGCAATGTCGTGAACCAAATCGCGAATATTATGCGCACACGTATGCAATGTCGCGAAACAAATCGCGAATGTGTGCGCACACGTATGCAATGTCGTGAACCAATTCGCGAACATGTGCGCACTCGTCTGCGAATATATTCGCGATGTCGTGAATGTTATTGCATACCATTGTCGCATACCTTTGGGGTGATGTCATAGTTGCGGACAATGTGTTAGTGAACTAGGGAGTATGCAAGTGGCCCTGGTCCCATTTGTATACCAAAGACATTCAATGCAGGAGCTTGGGTAACAGGCAGGTACATTGTGTGGCCACTCTATTTATATATGCCTGTACGTCTTGATTCCAGACTTGGTGCTTCAACCCCCCAGATCAATAGACATTTTATTCAAAGGTATGCGACAATGGTATGCAATAAAATTCACGACATCGCGAATATATTCGCAGACGAGTGCGCACATATTCGCGATTTGGTTCACGACATTGCATACGTGTGCGCACACATTCGCGATTTGGTTTACGACATTGCATACGTGTGCGCACATATTCGCGATTTGGTTCACGACATTGCATACGTGTGCGCACACATTCGCGAATTGTTTCACGACATTGCATACGTGTGCGCACACGTATGCGATGTGCGATGTCCCTTCAGGGCCACCATACGGGTGGCTACATATCGTCCGACGCCGGTAGTGCATGGCTAAAAAAAACCTCTTTTTAGTAGAATTCTGTTAAATTATAAAACAGAGATGTGATTTAAATTAATGGCAAAACATACTACATCAAATAAAGGGGCTGATTAACTAATTTATCACTTAACAAAAGTAAAATCGATTGTTTTCGAACTCATCTCTGTGTCACGGCCTATCGCTTTACACCTATTTTGCCATCAGCTGTACGGCGTTATACCCAATAGGGAGTCACGTGACCACATGTCAACATTGTCGCGCAATCGGTCTATTGGTCGTCCTCAGGTTCGTTTTCTGCTGCCACCAGTCTCCATCTTGCAGGAAGTGGTCAAAACCGTCCGGACGTCTGGTCCGTGTGATCGTTTATTGACCAGCGGCGGCCTGCTCCCTATCCTACCAACCCGCACGGTGTGTGTGCAGCAGAGAGCTGGTGGTAGTTTATCGCTCGGATCCCGCACTCTGTACATGTACATACACCACATACATTGTATGTACCCCACATCGAGCCGTGTGGGCCGGTGTCAGATGCAATTGTGTCCGCCATGCAATACTGTCCGCTCCGGACACTTTTGCATATGCAATCGTGTCCGGGGCTATGCAAAACCGTCCGACGTACATGTACATTGTGCGTCAGCGAGCGTGCATGCACTGAACGTACGTATGCACATGTACGGCATGAATATCTATGTATTATGATTGCAGCTTACTGCAACGGTTTCAGCGCTTTAGTTTTTCTTCTGTTTTAAATCTTTTGACATATTTATAAACATAACCCGGGGGTGTCATGGACAAGCAAAATTTCCACGGGCCCGCCGTGCCTGGGGCTTGTTTTTGCCGAATATTTGAACATAGGCTTCGAGGACCGTTTTGCACGGTGGCGGACACGATTGCATATGCAAATGTGTCTGGGCGGACACAATTGCATTATGCAGCAGCGTCCGGGCGGACACAATTGCATATGCAAAATCGTCCGGCGGACGGTATTGCATATATGCAATAATGTCCGCCGGATAGTATCGCATAGAGGACATAATTGCATGCGACACCGGCAGCGGCGAGAGCATCGGTCGCAGGGGTCGCGACCCGTTCATACTAAAAAAGGTCACAAGAATCATGAATATTCATTACTTGCAGATTCTTCTGACCGCTGGGAAACCAATCAAATTGAAGTCAGCAAATGCCCGCAGAAACTTAAAAGTGTTCTATCTCGAGTTCCTGATATCAGAATTCTTAGGTTTTTTCTATTTTTCGTTACACAAACATAATACACTTTTGAAATTCGTTCACTCAATGAAATTGACTTTTTTTTTAATCCTTTGGCCCCAAATCGGGCAATGCATCTTTAACGGACCCCATCTCCGGTCAAGTCACATTTTGGATTCAGTGTCGCATACAAAGGGAATCGAAGAATTGGGTTATACAGCAGGGAACATGGAGGGAAGGGGGTGAGGGTTGTCTTGTATTATAACCACCACTATTGTGAGGTTGTGACACCTCCACATTTGTCCTAAATCGGCATTTAGAGCCACAGTCGGCAACTTGAGCACCAAACTTACAAGAGTAAGGGCTCGGGCTGAACACAAGTCCATTCGGCAAGCCTAGAGATTTGCCGACTAGATTTGCCCACTGAAAACTTTAGTTGAATCCTTGTAGTGTGAGAAGTCCAATTTTGAATTACCACCCAATTGAATATTCTCGGCAACGTGCGGAAACTTACGCTCTGAAAACACTAAAACCGTACAGCATCCGGTTCGCCCCTGGACCGCCCTTGCAGAATTTCTGCCCCTTAGACTTCATTAGGGGCATTAGTTTATTTGTCCAAAATGAAAACCGTTTATTGTTTATTGTTGGAAACGTGACGAACTTTTGTAGGGTAGGGAATTTATCCTGAGTGCAAAATAATTCAAAGTTCTGAATTTCAAAATTAAACGTCTATTTTCGGCAGCTTGGCAGAGCTCCTTAGCCCTGAAAACACTAAAAAAAAAAATTGTAGAGCGTCAGGGGCTTAGCCCCCTGGACCCCCACTAGATAATTGTGTCCATATACTCAAACAGGGGATTTGTAAACAAGTTTTCAAAGCTTGCATTTCTAATATGAGTCGTCTATACTCGGCATCTGAGGGCCATTTTAAATCTTGGAATCACTGAAAAACCTCTAAGAGCGTTCGCCCCGAACCCCATCATGTAGTAGGTGAGTCCCGTGTCATGCTGTCACTTTCATTTGGTAATGTCAGTCGGCAAATTTAGGCTTCCACCCCCCCCCCCAAAGAAAGTGCCTTCGCTACGCCGCTGCCCCTACCACCACCTAGCGACAAAATGGCGCGGAAATGTTACCGTTCGAGGACGGTTTATACTTAATGGCGGCGTATAGATGCATTTTGATGCAACTCAGATCAATCGTTTAAAACTGATGTGTGAACAATTCCCAGGTCTCACGTATAGCCAATACAGATAGACCCAAATTAAATTTCAAACATGGTGTGGAGCCAGATGGACATAAGGCGGAAAACTGTGTCCCTGTTTGAATTTTTGTGCGAGCGGCCCTGTAATTCTTTTGATAAGACACCTCTCCCTGGTTCTTTATCCTGATCGGCTGAAACACGGTCACGTTGGGTGAACTAATATGGTCCAGTGCATGAAATCTGCACCACCGTGAACTTGACGCCCGTCAACGCACCGCACGCGCTTCATTTGCGGGAAATAGTTCGCAAAGCGGGAAATAGTTTCCAAAACCTAAAAACTATTGACTGGTAAACAGCGCCCTCAAGAGGTTGAAATAAAACAGTTTACGGGTGTAAAACTGTGCTTCCTGAAAATACATTTTTTTTCACATGACATTTTGGACTGAGGTGTGTTATAAAACACTTATGGACTGGCATTATTCGGACAATAGTGCGCGTCTATGCACCCCTCGGGCCTGTGAGTGACCAGAAGAAGGTCCTATTACAGGCCCTTGGGGAGCATAGACGTGCACTATTGCCCTCATTGCCAGTCCATATGTGTATACTAATAGAGTACCGTACTTCGTTGCAGCTGTATGGGCAATCCGTCAGTAAATCCTGAACACAATGTTTTGTTTTACTCTTCAGGTATCGGCTTCGACCAAGGTGTCTGCGGGACGTGTCCAACCGAGACACCCGCACTAGTATCTTGGGTCATGACCTTGAGTTTCCGGTAGCGGTCAGTCCCACTGCTTGTCATGCCATCATTCACAAAGATGGAGAAATTGCAACTGCAAGAGGTGTCCAAGACAGTTGTGATACAGTTTAATACATGTTGCCTATTATTTTTTGCAAAAGAGTATATACATAAAATACAATTTTGGGGTCCCTGGTATTCATAAAGTCATCAAAATCAAGTTAATCTTTAATACAGTTTCTTTTATAAAAGCTTTAGGCATTCTTGTCTACCATGGAGCCGTAGGCCTACATTATTTGCAATCTTCTGATTTTCACCAATGACGTCAGTCAACCAACTCGTGAAAATTAAATGAAATTGTTATTTCCAATAATTGTTAGCCTGTTGTTACGTTTTTTGAGAAAGCAGTTACTGGCAGTTGATGTTTGTCAGGGTTTGTGCCAATGTTTCTAGTTCGTATTAGTTATAATTTTTGACAGACAGTATTTCAGACGAAAGCAATTTCGTATTGTACTTTGTTTTCGTCCAACTCTTGCGCATGCAGGCGCAGCAAGCGCAGGGACTGCGTTCACCCTCAGCGTGTGGGCCACCACTTCCCTGGAGGTCGTAGCCGCATCCGTACCCGTGGAAACGCCTCTCTTCATGCAACTCAATTTCTTCGCGGACAGAGAGCAGACGACTAGTTTGGTGCGACGTGTGGAAGCCACGGGTCGTTACAAGGCACTGGTCGTGACAGTAGACCAACCGATAAATGGCAATAAACTTTCGTCTCGAAGACACGGAACCACACTGCCTCCACATTTTGACGTAAGTCAGTTTTACTTCAGTCTGAGTAGGGAAAAACTGTGGATAAAAGGCGCCTCAATACCATTCAACCCCAATGGTCTGAACATCCAAGAAGGAATTGATAAAGTTTTGTCCTTGCCTTTTCCTTTGTCACCAATTAATTACTTGTCTCTCTTTTCCAATCTTTGATTTTCTCATGTGTAGTATAGAGAGACTGTAAGTAAATAAAGCTTAAAAGTTTTTGAGCCCAAAGGCTAAAATGGCAACACAACACACGCGCACAAGTATACTGGAGGTAACAGAAGTGAAAAGAATGCAGTCAGAAAATGCAAGGGAGGAACAACGGAAATGGACACGAGGCTGGTTTAACCATACCTTTACATATCACAAAATACGGTTTTGTTTTATAAATGCCAGGCGCATTTTAAGTCTAAAAGTCAAAAATAGAAACTTTTTTCTTGATATATTCAGAGCGAATCCGGAGTGAAGTTTTATATGCATTTTTTTTTATAAAGAGTATCAAAAGATGTAAGAGAAAAACAAGTGTTGTATGAAACAGCGTTTCCAAGCGAAAACAAGGAAGCAGAAACCAAATCGGTTACAATAATGACAGGGATGAATTATGTACACGTTCTGTTATGCTGATTTCGATTTTCCAAATCGAAATAAGATGTCCAGCATTGCAGTTTTTTGGGGGGGAAATTCTTTCTGGGCTCGATTTCACAAAGAGCAAAAATTGATCTTAACTGCGAATCACTCTTAATAGCTTTGTCACAAGTGTGATGTCACAATACAAATCACTATGGTAATACTGACAACTCATCTTAAAAGATGAATCTTAGTGCTTTGTGAAATCGACCCCTGGACATGTTGGTTTATCCTTGTTTACGATACAGCAAGCAATGTTCGATCATTACCAATGGCTCATTACACTGAATGAAACAGCTTTAAAAAAAAATCTGACCTTCTCCTAAAATATTCATCTCTCTGCAGGTATGCTAACTTTAAGCTACCAAACGGTCTTTCCGAGCAACAAATTCGCACGATATACGACCCTTCGTTCTGCTGGAATGACATCACATGGTTGAAGGATCTCACATCGCTGCCTCTCATTTTGAAAGGAATTCTTACAGGTGATGAAACGGCGAAATGAAAACATGTGTGTTGCATTTAAAAAAAGTACATTGATTTGATTATTCATTCATTTAAATCTTTCTAAGAATAAAACCAACGGATACTCAAACGCGAAAAGCCCATAACCCGTATAACTATAGACCTGAATTATGTGTACAGAAGACAATGAAAAAAAAATGTTAAGCAGTTAACCACAAGGGAAACTGACTGTAATTTTAATTAAATTTTGAGTTGAACAAAGACAAATTGACTGGAGCGGGATTTGAACCAGCGACCCCCGAATTAACATACCGGCGCTCTCCTGAGTTGATAAAGTACAGGAAGACCGCCGACATTAAGGGGGTAGGCCTATAGCTCAGTTGGTAGAGCGCCGGTACGTTAGTAGTCTGGGGACCGCTGGTTTAAATTCCGCTCCAGTTAATTTGTCTCTGTTCACCCCAAAATTGAATGAAAAGAAATGCTCAGTTTTAGATGTGGGAGGAACGCCCTAATTAACAGCGAAACCCCACGTATTCAGGTACTAATCCAACCCACATGCGAGGAGGGTTTCCAAGCGAGGTCAGCAGAGGTGAAAAACAGAGCAAGATATCACTAAGGTGTCACCCGATCCCCATAAAGCTGCCGTGGGATTTATTTTTGTATGGTTAAACCTCATTAAGTTTGAATAAATCGAAGACAGAAAGAAGGTTATGTGAGACTTCGATTCCACGATTTCTTGACGCAGTTGATACGAAATGGTCCACAGCCTTGAATCCCATTTTTCTGGACATATTCGACTTAAATTTGTTTTCGTCACATGGTTACCATTGTTGGGTTAGGTTTGGGTGAGGGTTAGGGCTTACGGGGTGACTCTTTTTCAAAGGGTTGTGGTTAGAAGTGGGGATACGTTAAGAGTTACTGGTTTTTGGCTAGCCCTCGTAGGACTCTTCGTCTGCTAGGAATGCACTATTGTATTTAAAGTCCCACAGGGCTAAGGTTTTTACTAGTTTTCTGGATTCAGGTAGTCTCGGTTCCCAAATAGACGTTCCTCTTGTGTACAGCGCCCTCTGTCGGCGATGATTTCTTTCTTTTTCGACAGGAAAGACTTGGAACCAAAACTAAAGGGTTCAGGTAAAAGTTGGGCGTTAATATTGTTAGAATTTAGGGCTCGGAGTTTGAGTTAGTGCCTGAGACAGGTGATATCTATCGCCATTGTACTTTTTAAAACTGAAGTCCATTTTTCCTTTCATTCAGCCGGAGACGCACGGATGGCTGTGAGCCATGGAATAGCCGGTATACTGGTGTCCAACCACGGTGGACGGCAACTTGATGGTGTGTGCGCATCAGTAAGTTACGTACAGTGCTGTTCGAGGGCAACCCATGTTTTATACTTGATAAATTGTAGAAAATAATCCTGGTATCGGTTGTATGTGTCTAAATAACGGGAGACTGTCTTTTGATAAGCTGGCTGCAGCAGACACAATGGTCCTTTTTGACAGTTCTGAGCACTGCGCGCACATTCTCAGTATTGCGCGCGTAGTTCTGAGCATGCATTGAGAACTGTGAAAGAGGACCGTCCACAGTCTCCCATTGAAACTACCAATGTTTTAAAAGCATTATTGGGTGTTCGTTCTCTCATCAACAGATAGACGCATTATCAGAGGTCGTAGATGCTGTACAGGGCTCTAACGTTGAGGTCTATCTAGACGGAGGAGTACGGAATGGAACTGATGTACTCAAAGCGCTCGCCCTCGGGGCCAGGGCTGTCTTCATCGGCCGACCGGCGCTCTGGGGTCTCGCTTATGATGTATGTTTTTTCAGAGGGGAAAATACATATCCAAAGGTTTTCCAGACAACATTGTGCAGTCATAGTTGCTCACTATACAGGGCTGACCAAAATCTACATAGTGCAAAGTTTTCAAGTATGTGCTTGCAGTGTGTAGAGAAAGTTATGGTTAACAAGATAATCTTGTCACACGAAAATAAGGTCACAAATTCAAATAAAACTTTCTCGGAACCAGTTGAGTTTTCATCTACAAAATATTCTTCATTTCCCGATATTTACCAAACCTTTATCATGATGGGAATAAAGACTCTGAGGTAGGCCTAACATGATGTCACTATGTTCAACATGAAATCCAGCCCGTACAGGAAGAAAATAATAATAAAACGCGTAAGATTTGAAACTTCACAAAATGTCAAAGTAGAAATTAAGTATCTCCTAAAGAAGATGTAGTCATACTGGACGAAAGATCGAGTAGGTCGAGTTAGCACTGGTTCTTTTCAGAACCACTACAATGCTGTGAGACTTACCGTAAACTTCAGTATCTAGTAATGAAGTGTAATGGTGTGATTGAATTTCATTTTTTTTATTTAGGGAGAGGCAGGGGTCAAAAACGTTCTTGACATTCTGAAGGAAGAATTCAGCAGAGCGATGGCTTTATCAGGTATTCCCATTTTTCTTGTCGAGTGTTCATCTCTTTTGCCTCTTCTGACTAACTCCACTCCTTACATTTCACCCATTTTCGACCAGACTGCTTCTGTTATTGTTGACTTTAAAGCCAATTTGGAGAACATAACCTTACTGACTTTTGTTATCCAGGTTGTTCATCTTTAGCTGATATCACACCAGATCTGATAACGACACAGCCGTGCAGCAAGCTTTGAGACCATGTTGGCAGGTGACGTCATCATTAACATGGCGTGTTTAACCTAAAACCACGGATTGAGAGTCGTTTCTGATAAAACGGTCTGCAACTTGGATCTAAATTATAGGCCTACTGCATGTTGAAATGATGGCCAGCTTTTGCTAACCCATGAAGTCATTATATTTTAAGGATCTTCTTATTAACACAGTATCCTCAGCACTAGAGAAGTAGATGAAAGAGCAGGATTTCTTTATATCTGAAGAAAACAACAGTTGCTATTTTCAAAAGGCAGACATAAAAAATGCCTGAATTCAGATCAAAGTCTGGAATTTCTTATCCATGCTTAAATACACTATATACGATCAACCTGTGACCTTGAAGTTCATCAAACTCTGCGGTCACGTGTAATTTAGAGAAAACAGCTGACGTTAATCAATAGACCTTGTGCGTCTGACGTCACGAGATGGGTCTCATCCATAGAGCTATTGACAATATTATAATAGCTCCATGGTCTCAACAGAGATATGTACAACAGCGCCCTCACTGAGGTCAAAACGGCCGTACGTTTACTGCAGGAAAACGGCTTTGCGTACACTCTATTATTAATTTTAGTTAATCTTTTGTCAGGGATTATCTAGCCTTTCATCAAGGCCTTTGTGGCTTAGACAACTGTGAAGCCGCGAAGACACTGCAGCGAAGAGTAAGTCAAGTTTCGCCACTCGATCGTGGTGCACTGACTCGTATTGGTTTTCGCGGCTACATAGCTGTCTCAAAAGCGAAAGGCTATGGCTTAGACAGCTCTGTATCCGCGAAGACCAACACAAGTCAGTGTGCGCTGACTTGGTCTTCGATGCAGAGGCTTTGTGGCTGCGGCTACACAGGGGTCTAAGCCACGAATGCCTTGACGACAAAGCCACGAATGCCTTGACGAAAGGCTATGGCTTAGACAGCTATGTATCCGCGAAGACCAATACAAGTCAGTGTGCGCTGACTTGGTCTTCGATGCAGAGGCTTTGTGGCTGCGGTTACACAGGGGTCTAAGCCACGAATGCCTTGACGACAAAGCCACGAATGCCTTGACGAAAGGCTATGGCTTAGACAGCTATGTATCCGCGAAGACCAATGCAAGTCAGTGCGTGCTGACTTGCTCTTCGATTCAGTGGCTTTGCGACTGCGGCTGCGGCTACACAGATGCCTAAGCCACAAAAGCCTTGACGAAAGCTGTACACGATCGAAACACGCAGACTTGGAACCAAGTTTAGGTTACATGACACTGGATTTTTAAGAAGTATTTACACAATACAAACGCTTAGACAGCTATGTAGCAGCGAAGACTATCACAAGTCAGCGCACACGATCGAGTGGCGAAGCCGCGAGGGCCTTTTCCAACTTGATTTTGCGGATTTTGATGTTAAAAACAAAAATTATTCATAATTTTTACGCAAATAAGAACAGCCAACCACAATGCGTTAGGGTAGAAAAAAATTGACAAATAAAGAAAAACATTAGAATTTCCTGACAAAAGTCGTTGTGGGCTGACTTGGTCTTCGCTGTAGTGGCATCGCAGCTACAATACAGATGTGTAAGCCACGAAGACCTTGACGAAAGGCTAGGGCTTATCGGGCATGAAAAGTGTCCTTGGAAATAAAATAGGAACATTTTATTGAGTAGAAGGGCTGACCTACATATACACATGGTGTAGGATTTAATAGACTTTTCAGGAGAATTAATCACAATTTTACTTATTTTTCTGAGGGCAAAAAAAATAATCTGAAATCAACCAGAAGTAGGAAAAATATGCTGAACGTTTACATTGGGCTTATTTCAATTATTATTATTATTTTACTACTATTTCCAAATAAGCATAGTATGACAAAGATATGTTCACTTTTAGGATTTGGACACAAATAAAATAAAACAACTGTCATATTTATATTCATAAACAGTAAACAGGACATTTTCAAAAAATAACTGTTTTAATGATTTATCGTAAAACTTTTTCAGTTTGAAAACATTTACTGTATTACAAACCTATAGCCCTCTATCACTACAGATAACGATTACTGTGAAATAATATGACAATTTCTGTCGCATGATACATATAAAATTTACAAATTCACAAACAATATGTATAGACTTTGTAATAAGCTTTTTAATTTGGAGGCTTGTTAAGAATAATCCAGAGGGCAAAACGATTATAAATCAGATTAAAATATGAAAAATATCATGCCTGGTGGATTGATGGAATCTACGCGAGTTTAGCCATAATACCAGAATCAAACTTGTTCAATTAATATATAGGTTTCCCCGGCCAATTTCAGCAAATATTAATTCAATTTCATTAACATGCATTCAAATTCACACGCTTTCCCCCAAATCAATTGAACTAGGGTTTCTTTTCAGCTACTTTTTCTTTTACAAACAAAATACAGTTTTAAAGGGACACATGGCCTTAAAATCTCTTAAAATTTTGTTGTTTGGAATAATGCTCCTTACACCATTTAAAGAGTTGTTAATGCAATAAAACACCTTCAGCGGAACCACACTCTACATTGAAACACACAATCCGCCATTTTGTGGAGTCAGAAATTTGGTTCTACAAAATGACGGACCGTGTTCTGTCAAGAAATTAAACAAAAAGCACACAATTTCATGGGATATTTATGTGAATTATATTCTACTTTAAAAATATTTATCCAACTATTCATTTCATAACAAACGCTTTTTATAGCCCCAAAGTGCCCAATCTGGAGGTAACTTGTCCCTTTAAGTTTTAATACAAACAATGTTGGAGAACTCAAAGCGCTGAATACAAAGTGTTTCATTCAAAACCACCGTAGATGATATTGAATGGTCAGACAGTAGGAGGGTTGACTGTGAACTGTGCAGATGCCTTCACAACACGATAACATATGGCAGGCTGGCATAGTTTATCATGTACCGTGTAGATTCATTCACTACATATCATATGGCAGGCTGGCATTATCCTTTAATGTCATAATGGATGACAATAAAGGTCAGACATTAGGAAGGTTTTAAATACAAAATATTGTGTGAAATTTCAAGCTGAATATGAAATGATTCAGTGATTTTGAAATCAAGTGTGTCACTTAACAGAGAATTCCTCATCCAGCCATTATAAAGATTAATGTTTAAAGCTAGTACAAAATACCAATTAAAATCATACCTTCTTCCTCCTAAACATCATTTTTTGAATTGTTCCATTACCTTTGGGGCCAATCTCATAAAGCCAGTAAGCAGATATTTTCTGCTTATAGAGCATACCTCTAAGCTGAATTTCTGTTTTGTAACTCATGCCAAAGGCAGGTTATCTTGCCAGCGGTTCTTGTGCACCGATGAGCAACACAACAATGCAAACCATCATGAACGCGCACACACACAGTTAAATCTTCTTGATCGTTTAAGAAATTACACTTGTGCTTACCAGGCCGTGCACAATTTGTTTTCTTCCTGAATAGCCAAGGGATAGTAACTGCATGAACTAAACTCAAATACATTTTGACTATCATGTTCAGTGTTGTAGTCGAGTCCACGACCTCTGAGGACGAGGCTGAGTCCAAGGGGAGAGTCATGGGTCTCCGAGACCAAGGCCAAGACCGAGTCACAACATTCCAGGCCGAGGCCAAGGTCAGTTATATTATGTACAAAACAAAAACAACCAAACAAACAATCAGCCCAGTAACTCAACAACAAAATAAACAAACAAACAACACAACTTTACACAAGGGTTATTATTCTTAAACGAACAGACTGGTTGGACAACTCGACGGTTGACCGAATCGACTCGAGACAACTAAACAGTTGAGACAACTCGACGGTCGGGATTACTCGTTGGTTAAGACAACTCAACAGTTGGCCAACTCAACAGTTGGCCAACTCAACAGTTGGCCAACTCAACAGTTGGCCAACTCGACGGTCCAGACAAGACAAGTCGACGGCATAGACAGAGATACCTCACCCCGTTCTCTGCCTACTAGTTCAACAGTCGAGTTGTCTTAAGCTAGAACTTGGCCGTCGAGTTGTCTCAACTGTTGAGTTGTCTCAACCGTCGAGTTGGTCAACCGTCGAGGTGTCTGATGTCCTTTCCAGATCATTACTTTGGTAATGCATTTTTCCAGGTGGCGATGAGAATCAAATTAAATTGAAAGGTTCAGGAACCAGTCTATTGCAAATCTGTAATCTTTGGGGTCGGGATGCGCACGTGAGTTGCGTCTTTCGCACTCGTAAAGCATGCCCAATTTTAGTCTGCAAAACATCAAGTCAGCCTTAGTAACATATTTTGTCACGGTAACATTTCTGTGGAAAAGTAAATGGTGACAAATTTGAATCAAAACAGGCTGCCTCGAACTGGCCTCTGCTTATTCTTCATGTCCAGAAGGTGCCGAGGCCAGGGCCAAGACCGAGTCATGACATAGCAAAGGCATAGGCAGAGGCCGAGACCAAGGCCATCAAAACTTGGCCTTGAAACCTCCAACACTTATCATGTTAGATTTTTATCTGATATTTTCATGTATAGCAAACATAGTTTTACACGTGCAGGTTGCTCTTTGTTTACGAGGACGCCCGTCTTTCTCAGAATAAAGTTTTACAAGGCCGCAGCACACTGGACTTGTGTTTGTAAACCAAGGCTAGTGACTACTTGAGCCTGGGCTTAGTGCCAATTTCTCTGCCAATAGTAAGCACAAACGTTTGTTTCACAAACAGCTTTATGACAATGGGCCCAGAGGTATCTATGCTTGATGCAAATCTTAAACGCCGTCCTCCTTGTTTTGCTCTACATTCCCAAGAGCCATGATGATCTCTTCATAGATGCTGATCCCTTTCATGAAGACGTCTTCGTTTAAGAACTCGTTGTGGTCGTGGAGAAGGATCGGCGTGTTGTTCATGGGGGAGAACCCAAGGCACTTGTATCCGACCTTCCGCAAGAACCGGCTGTCCGTCGCAGCTGGGAAGATCTCAATCTCCAGGTCAACTCCTCTGGAAAGAAGGAAAATGAGGATCCAGAGGTCATAGGTCATAACAACATATATTATAACAATACGATAAATAACAATATGGCTTGGTTTTGCCCTGCACCGATGTATCTTAAGCACTTCATACTCGACGCTTTCCAAGTCTTGTGGAAAACGAATCTGCAGACACCTCAGTATTAAAAAAGCGGGATTCGAACCCATGACCCTCGGCATCCTAACCACTACACCACTGAGCTCGCCCGGTGACACAAGGCAAGTTCCAATCCAATTATTAGCAGCTGGTACTGTTAACAATTCACAGCCAATGGAGAGATGCACACCACACGTATTAAGAACCAAGAGAAGAAAGACAAGCATGAGAAGAAACTGGCAGGAAAACTTACATTTTCTTGCAAGCACCTTCAAAGGCCATCCACCATACGCTCTGGCTGCCAGTCTCGGTGACATGGACATCATCTTTCTGTCAAAAATATCAAACGGCACAAACTGAAGTTAACGTGAGCTATTGGGTACTAATTATTTGACAGTTGAAGCTGGCTTATTATAAATGCTGTACCACATCTGTATATTATTTAATCAAGGCTTGGAATTTTTTTTTTATTTAGATATAATGACCAGAGCGGAACTTGAACCAGCAACCTCTGGAGTAAACAAAACAAATGTAAATGTTCTACCAACTCAGCGAGCCCTATGTTACTATTGGCCCAAGATGTTAGTGATCGATAGTGGATTGTGTACGTTCGTAGTAATTCGTAATAGCACGCCCTCTTACAGCATGATTTAACCAATTGACTAGCTCTCACTAACCTCTTGGGAATCCTCCAGCATTGGGTGAACTTTTTTCTTTGTTTTCTCCCAAGCCTTTCCTTGGGCACGCCATCACAGAAATAAATTTACCTAAACTATTATGTGACCCACCATTTTTTTTTTTTTTAATATGTGCGTACACATGCTACCTGTCTGTTACAAATGAAAATGCTACGCCAAAAGAGAAACTGACTAAGTAAATAAAATATTTACCTGAACAAACTTGTAGGTAGCACCTTCGCCAGCCTCTGTTATCCAGTGATCAATCTTTCCTTCTAGCTCCTTCAACAGCGCAATCAAAACAAAAGCTGTTTTAACTACCACAAGTGATTATTTTACATGTTTACTGAAGTAAAAAGTTAGTAGAAATAATAATAATAATAATAATAACAATAATAATAATAATAATAATTATTATTATTTTTATTATTATAATAATTATTTCAACATTCAGACTGATCATGTTATAGAACATAGACGTCCGGATGTTGTAGTCTTAGATAAGATGAAGAAGATGTGTCATATCATCGACATAGCTGTGCCGGGTGATATAAGGGTAGCTTCTAAGGAGATGGAAAAGAACGAGAAGTATCAGGACTTGGCCAGGGAACTTCGAAAGATTTGGCAGGTGAAAGTGAAGGTAGTCCCTGTGGTAGTTGGAGCACTTGGCACCATTCCGAAGGCACTGGAGAAGCATCTAGATCAAATAGGCACAACTGTGAGGGTAGATTTGCTGCAGAAGGCGGCACTTTTGGGAACAGCTAGGATCCTGCGAAAGACCCTCGAGATCTAAGGCTACGGGACGTAGCCCGACTCGAGGAGTTACCGGCAACGAGGAAAATGAGATCTTTCTTTTGCATGCTGTGATATCGTGAAATAATAATAATAATAATAATAATAATAATAATAATAATAATAACAGCAACAGCAACAGCAACAACAGTAATAATAATCACTAATTGGGTCAACAGCAGCTTTATCAGGGGTAACAATCAGAGGTGTGCTAGTAAGACAAATCCTGAAAACATGCTTACCAGAATAAGGTTACCAGCCAAAATGCTGTATCACATGTACCATCTGTGACTGGTGGCCTGCTCATTTTTGCTTGGCAGAAAATTTGTCAGCAATATTGAGTGCTAAACAGCAGCTTCATTATCCAGAGACAAGTCTATTCTACTACTCGATACGTTTGCTGCCACCTAGCAGTCATAGGGAGGTATCAACTAGATTTCTTACCTTCATGTCGGTGTTTGGTGAGACTCGAATGTCAGCAGACATAAAGAACTCGCTTGGCACCATGTTATGCGCGATCCCTCCCTGTAAGACAGTAGCAGGATAGCACAATGAACCAAAATGTAAGGAGTGCCGGTACTGAACTCACACCACTACACAGAAATAATGGAAAAACAGTAACAGGGGCAACTTAGCATCCGTCACATTAGCAGCTTTTCCGACGGGACGGTAACTTTTTTGGTAGTACCTGAAACCAGATTCAGCATGTGAATGGACATACAGGCTTATACTGAAAATAATTTGAGTTGATTCATTTGATACTTTTAGGTTTTTTTTTAAACCACCCTCAAAATTTCATCCAAATTGGACGGAAAAATCTACTTGCATTTTCCATCCATTTGTTGAATGAAATTTGATCGTAAATTAATGATCCTATTCAACTCGAATTATTTTCAGTATAAGCCTGCATGTACCTTCACATGTTGAAACACTTTTGGCTGGTTTCAGGTACTTGAAAAAAAAGTTACAATCATTGAAAAAATTGCTAACGTGACGGTAGCTAAGTAGTCCTCTTTATTGTGTTTCCTGTCAAATACAAGCTGCTCTATTCACCCCTGTAGTCATACTAAGACAAATATCTTTAATTATGTATGTTTATGGATGTATATACACAAAGTGTGACATCATGGACTGGTTTAGTCTTGGTCAAGACGGTGTTACAATGACGACGCGGCGCCTGCATAATTTCCGCCAATAGAGGGCGTATCCTCAACCACCAGCAATCAGTTTGTTTCTGAGTCGAGAGTCTGATAGCCGGTTTGTCGAAAATCAAGTTGTTTGATTTGCTAAAGGGACGGTATGAGCACGGCAGCGGTACTATAATGAGATCGCGGGTGGCGGTTAGATCGCGATGGTGAATAATTACAAACAAAGTCTTGAGCCAAGACTAGGACTGGGTTCGATAAGTGGTCTTGAAGGAAAAGACAGAGCACTGTATAACTATGGGGTTGTGGGGATTGGGGGAGGGGGATATATCTAACTAGGCCTGGAATTACAAGGAGGCCATGGCCTCTGTTGGCCTGGTCTTGGCTTTGCTGCCTTGCTTCAAAATGTTCCCATAGACTTTAAGATTTTCCAATGAAAATGGCATTGCCCTTGCAAAGATGAAATTCTAGGCAATTGACAGGGTTAGGATGAATAACCGAAGGGAAGCCTAAAGTTAATTTTTGTTTACTACAGGGGGCAGGCAGGGTATTGAATTTGGGACGTTGTTCACCTGTTCCAGGAGATTTAGTGTTTGTCATGTTCCCTGTTTGCAACGGCAGTAATGACTACACAGTTCTCATTATACTAAAAAGAGATCTGACTAATTTGTCAGCCCTGCCTCACTTTGATTATACTGATTTTAAATGGATGAAAAAGGGGAAAGTTGGCCGAGCATTTCAGAATGTTCTGTTGAGGGAGAGGGAGGGAAAACCAATTTTTGTGTAAATTTGGTAGAGATGGTGGAGGGGGAAGGGAAAGTGGAGTGCTAGTTTGTACCTTTATCATGGTGATGTTTGTTGTTGTCACATCTCCCAGGGTTGCACATCCAACCATCCTTCACGAAGAACAAACAACAAACAATAAGCCTTACGTCAAGGTTTTAGCCAAAATGTGAAAAAGTTGACTATTACTTGCAGTAAATAGAAGGGAAAAAAGCTTCAAAACTGCTGATTTGCATTACCAAAATTACTTTCGTGGGTGTGGGTTCGAATCCCAGTCATGACATTTGTGTCCTTAAGCAAGTATTCGAATTAGCAGCTATGGCTATGACTAAGGCTGGGTCACTGCGTCAACATGATTTGAAGTATCGACTTGTCCATAGCAACAGCAGTAGCCATAGCCATAACTGCTCAGATATGGCCTCAGACTGTATAATCCCTGTACAGTGAGTAAAGGAATATAATGAAAAAACTTACTTGGCCTTTTCTTCACTTCTGTACTTCAGGAGAGAGCTCATAATCTTTTGCTGTAAAGAATATCAAACGATGAGTAACAATCCGTCATAATTAAAAACCTGCTGCAAGAAAGAACCTACAAAATTAGGTTTTTAAACAAGTTTTGATGTAAACCTTGATAAAGCCGCTCCAAATCAGCGACTTTGGCTATGGCTATGGCTGTTGGCTGCACTGATAACATTGGAGAATGGGCCGGCCTTAGCCACTGGCCGAGTCATTAATTCGGACACGACCATATTGCTTATAGATTAACATCATTTGAATACATCTTTATTCATAAATTAAAACCTAAGGAGTTAGGCCCTTGTTTTTTTTTTTTTTTTTTTTTTTTTTTTTTAATGCAAGTTCACCCTAAACAAAGCTAAAAGCCACTTTTGGTAAGTGGCCTCAAAGAAAAGAGTACAAGATGGAAAAAGGCAATTTTTACAGGCAAGTTGAAGACAACAACCCACTGCATGCACTAAAGGAACACTCCGGTTGCACGCTTCAAAACTGCTGATTTGCATTACCAAAATTACTTTTGTGGGTGTGGGTTGGAATCCCAGTCACTTACCAACTTCTCCACTGCAGTGTTTTCGATGAAACGCGATCCATGACCAGGCTTTCCTTCACATTTTATTTCCAACCCTGGAATATACATTTTTTTAAATATCGTTTAAGCTCTTGAGAATTCATGTATATCGTATAAAAATACACAAAAGGTATCATTATAAGCAAAGATCAACCCTTATGATAGCAGAAAATTCCACACTTTAGTGGTTGGTTTAGTGAAGTACGTAGCCTATGCGCACTGAAACTAAAGTGCGAACGACCCTAGTCATGTCATGTCAATGCGACAGCGGTTGCCTGTTTGTTTACATGAATACGGGTTTTCTGATAACTGGTCCTCTCTGCACTGTGCTATTAGAACAGCTATTGGTAACCAGCTATGTGACTAACCCTGGTGCACTGGTTGCGGATCGTCGACCAGACTAGTCCAACCATCGTTAACTAGCGTACATTCAATCAGAATTAGTCAAACTATGGTTAACTCTGGACCAAGTTGATAGAACTTGCTCTATGCCAAACCCTTGATGGAGCACTGTATTGTGAATCACGCTATAAAAACAAACAGCCTTCCAATGTTGGTATTCAATAAATTTCTCCTTCTTTGAAAAAAAAACAATGAAAAATCAAGATGACTTAAGTGTTCTTACACCATGGTGCTCTTTCTCCATAGTACACAGTAAACTTATCCGTTGGATTGGCCAAACCTGATGAGAAAAAGTAAGTTTATCAAATCATTTTACAAACGTCAACTCTGAAAATCTCAGATTTATGTTCCTTTAACGAGAGCCATGGAATAAAAGATCATTGAGAATTTTAAGCTCACTAGTCGTCCGTGTCTTTGGTTTATGCCCTCTATGTCAACTGTGGGCATTCAGCATCAATACCATGTGACATGCCTGTATGGGTAAATTATCCAGATCAACCAATCGGGAAGCTGAAATTTGCCATACAGCTAAAATGGCAGCATGCACGAATTCCCTTAAAAAAAAGATGCACAGATAACTACACACACAGCATTCTTTGAGTTCTATTTCTATGACAAAATCCCATCATTATTGACCCCTTGCACCAAGGTCACACTCAGCTACTGTCTGCCACAGTCGCCATTTTGGCCGCGCCACCTAAAAGGCGCACTACACCGTAAACCACACAAGGGCATTGACTCCAAAAATGGTGCAACCACGAGCAGTGTGACGATGACGTCAGGTGAATTGGGTCAATTGAAAAAGTCAGCTTCGACACTGGTCAAGTCTCGTTGAATGCTTTAGAATACTCAAGAATCCATGTGTCCGTCAGCGTTATGTGCAATCCCTTCATATGTTTTAATCACTCCAAAGAGCGTGTTCAATTTAAACAAATTATGCAATGGGGATACATGGAAGTATTGACCATAGCCTGGCTATCATTTTACATACATACATACATACATACAGTACTTATATAGCGCTTATTCAAAACTAAGCGCTTTACAAAAGGCAAATAATGAAAGAGAAACATAAAAGTAAACGGCTACGTGAAGAGATGCGATTTTAACAGTTTTTTGAAGGTTGTGAGAGAAGGTGCTTCTCTGATGGTGGAAGGAAGAGTGTTCCACAAGCGTGGGTCGGCAACACAAAAAGAATTGTCGCCAAAAGAACGGGTTGTTTTGGGAACATGCAACCTGGTGTGATCAGTATGAGATCTGAGAGCATGGCCATGAACATTTCGGTTGTTATATGAAACAATGTCATCAGAAAGATATAAAGGAGCCAAATTGTTTACACATTGATAAATAAGAACAAGTAGCTTGAAATTAACGCGTTTGCTAACAGGTAGCCAATGTAGCCTGGTCAGGTAGGGGGTAATTATGTTCACGTCTCTTTGCACCACATATCAGCCGCACAGCTTTGTTTTGGATGCTTGCAGCTGATACATTTGGGCATTTTGCATTTTTACGTACTACGCACAACGTTTGTCAAACAATAATTTAGAATCATGGAGTCCCAGCCAATTGTTGATAATTTGTTGTGGCAAAAATTGCATTCATACATCACCAAGTGAATTTGAAAAGTACCCAAGCGTTATGTTACATATCCCAGATGATCACATAAAACATACTGACCCACTTCCCTTGTTGATGTCATCATTCGATAAATCTTGCTTGCGCCATTTTGGGAGCCAGATTCCCTGTGTGTTACTGTGAAGTGCAGAATTCAGGTGACGCTTGGGGGGTTAGACGCACGCGCCCACTATATCAATACACAGAGCTGCCAACCTTAAATTGAGAAAATCAGTATTCTGAAGCTTAAAAATCAGTATTCTGCCAATGAAATAAGTATTTTTCTGCGCGACACTACTCGACTACCCTTTGGTACTTTAGCTACCTTTACGCATGCTACTCTTATCGTATAATCACAGCTAATGGCCTCACAATTCAAACCTACAAGATTTACTGCCTGTTGTAGACTGCAGCTGCCTTTTTGCAGTTTTGAAGGAGATTGTCGGGGAACTGCATCTGGTAGCACAGTATCTTTTTGGACTGACTTTGTATTTTCTGCGTAAGGAAGTCTGAGTACTGACGCTTGGACGAAATTCGGTGGCATTTTTCCTCACCAGACTGAAAATCCTCTCAAGAACTGGGCGATGTTACCAGTACTTTTTGACGATCTAACGGCAGACTGGTGTTTCCTTGATCTCACGTGGATTTGAATGTCATTCGCACCTCCGTGGCTAATGGAAAAGTCAGATGAACAAAGTGTACACCTCGCGCTGTACTCGTCCCGCCTGGAGGATGAAATGCATGACCACTTCTTAAAATATTCCTTTTTGAACATTTGCTTTCTGGCACTCTTCGACGTTGATGATAATGAAGCCATTTTAGTGCTCAATCAATCGTGGTATTTTCATATGTACTAACTTGTCCTACAGAAACCGCTAGTATGCATGTGGTCGACGTGCACAGAGCATGTAGCATGATACTAGTCTAGTTCCCAGACCCGAAAATCTCCGACTAGACTATCGAAGATTCGTCAGGGAATCTGTTGTCAGAGAACCAGACTAGGCATGCTACCAGCTGGTGCAGTTTGCTCGGCTCCAGCCTCGTTGCCATGGGCAGCGCGCCGTAACGCCTATACCCCGTACGTCTTATGATCGAGCAAGGCATGCTGGGAAAAAATGGCGCGGCGAGATCGATCACCCCTGGGGACGAGGTTGGCTCGGCTCCATCTCCGTTGTAAAGATTGTAAAGTGAGAAATACCACATGTGCGTCGCTGGTTCCCTGCATGTTGATCGGATTCCGTACAATAAAAATCTGAATCCTGGGAAAAAATTGAATCACGCACATGGGAACTCAGAGAAGGCGGGAAATAATATTGTTGGCAGGCTGTCGTTTTTTAGGTGGTTACGTGACGTTTCTTTTATTTGGTGGGTGTTTTTTTTCCAAAATTGGGGATTGTTGAATTTCAAAGTGTGCATTCAATGTTATAATTTTCTTTGACTTTTTCAATACGTCCTTAGAATTAAATGAATTAGAATGAAAGTGAGAGCTGTTTTATTTATTTATTTATTTATATTTGCGGAAAGCTGCTCTCTTGACTATTTAATTAAAAATTGGGAATTCTTGTAATTGTTTCGGCCTTTAAAAAAATTATATCTGGGTAAGCTGTTGAAATACAACAATAAATGTAATGCCCTTCCTGGCGATAATTCTCCGAGGTCTCATTTTAACGAAAGTGTCATCGAATAAAATTTGCAACAAATGCCCGTGAAAAAAACACAATATCTGTGCGTAAATATTAATTTTATGATTTAAATTATTGTAGCCGTAATCGATTTAAAGCTCGCAATATATAAGTAAACGAGTGTCGACTGTAACCCCGAATCCAATTGCATGTGCACGCACCGCACGTCATACGGTCAAAGCATGGCCAGCGTGTAGCGCCTGGTTTTTACAGGGGACCATTAGCGTCGCGCAAAGTAATTCAGGGTTTACACTCAGCACGCGCAGCATTATAATTTATAGCAGGCATCTGAAAAAAATGCACAGCATAGCAGGCCAGTGTATAGGTTCTCCGTAAATTAAAAAGAAAACAAAGTATGATCGGATTTCCCCAAAAACGTATTTTGAAACGCATATTCGTACATCCGTATTCCTGTTTGATTTCCGTATGAAATACGGAAAATCCGTACTAGTTGGCAGCTCTGAATACACGCTTTTTGACTGAAAAAATGGCAGACCATGGGCAGACCAGTAGCCGTGTGTGATGTCAGTGCAAAGGGGGTCAACAGTGTCGGGATACAATGTCTTTTGC
Source organism: Marthasterias glacialis (assembly GCA_911728455.2). Lineage (NCBI taxonomy): Eukaryota > Metazoa > Echinodermata > Asteroidea > Forcipulatida > Asteriidae > Marthasterias > Marthasterias glacialis. Next base: position 24,813,097 of record OU452221.1, on the reverse strand, counting down.
ATGGAGCATCTAAAGTGCGAGACATGACGTTAAAACATAACTGACAAGATGACATGAAGATGCAGAATTGTCTTCTTTTTTTCCCCTCTCTCTTTACTCGATTGGCAAAGTTTACCTCCTACACTTGCATCTGTATCAGTGATTCTCTTCAATGGAACAAAAGACATTCACTTTTTAAATGACAAGTTCATTTCTAAATAGTGCTAGCATGCTTTTTGTGGCCGAAACGAGGTTATATGTTTTGGCAGACTGTTACCTTCATCAAGTCCAAAGCCCATGTTCAGTCCGAGAAACGCTGGGTGTTTAACAAACTTCTGCATCCCAAGAATTCCCCCGACTTCTTCATCTGTACAAATCCAAAATGTAATCAATAACTACAAAACAATAATTAATTTGTCAAAGAAGAAAAATAGAACCGTTCAGCACAAAAACTGTCACAGTATACAGTAAGGGATGAATGCGAAATTAAACAAACGTTAACTCGAGGTAAGTGTCTTGGTTTTACCGGGTTTTCCAAGGTAAAAAGGTAGTGGGTCTATAATGAGCTCATTATCTATGGGTCAATGGATTCAGAATTGATTCCTGGAGCAGTGATTATAAACGCTCAGTGTGGAATGATAGCTAATCCTTTAATCCTATAATTACACAGCTCCGATGTAAGGACAGTCTTTTGTTATGCCCAAGTTTGTCCATTCATGCTGAATGTTTTTATGGCCCACCTGTGCCAAGTTGACCTTGTTTTAAAATTTGTCAAAGAAGAAAAATGGAACCGTTCAGCGCAAAAACTGTCACAGTATACAGTAAGGGATGAATGCGAAATTAAACAAACGTTAACTTGAGGTAAGTGTCTTGGTTTTACGAGGTTGCTTCATTGTTTGTATGCAAGTTGTTTTACCTCGGGAAAACCCTGTAAAACCTAGACACTTACCCTGAGTTACCGCTTGTTTAATTTCGCATTCATCCCTAATCAAAGCAGCTTGTTCATGGGCATTTACACCACTGCAGCTATGGCCACCACATGCGCGCACGACGGGACAATAGCGCGTCAGTCGCACATACATGTATGTACCAATCAGCATGGAAGATTCACAATGCGTGTGCGTTGACGCGCGCGTGAGTAGGCCACAGCTGCAGTGGTGCAAACGCCCATGAACAAGCTGCTCGAATTAGTCTGTAGACTTTATCTAGGAGTAACTGTTTCGGCATGTCTCTTGGCTGAGACTCACCACCAGGTGGCACCCTCTGATTAATTTCTTTTCTGAAGGATAATGTAAAGCTCTACTGCTTTGTTAGATTATTCACCCATTCCAGTGAAAACTTCTACAAACTGACAGAGGACCTATTCCATTAAGCTCCACCCCTTAACGTTGCTTGGCCCAATTTTCGCTGAAAGAATAGACCGATTGCGCGACCCACGTCCTGTGACCTATTGTGTAACCTAGATGGGTAATGAATGTAAACAAACACGACGTCCTCCATAGGAAAGTGTGGTACGGTACATGATGATTGTTGCATTTCTTTATTCGATCAAGGCATTTCTTTCTCAAAATCTGTGAAAAATATTCCAGAGTTTGTATCAAAGACCTTCGAGTGGCTGAATAAAGTCAGTAAGGCCAGTTCCAGCAAGTCTTGGAAATTGTACAAGTAACATATAAATGTGCACGATGTGTACTATGTACTAGTGCACGACGGAACATTTGGGCCAGACGACCGCGATCACACACTTTTCAACACAAGAAGTTTTGAAGCTGAATCATCCAAAGAAATTGGTTTCCAAAACTGTGTGATTCCTTTGCCTAATTGAAATTTTGCAAGGCTAGGTATAAATGCTCACTTTTCCAACGTTCTTTACTCTTTTTTACAGTGATTTAGGCCTACATTGCGAACAAAATAACAGGCGGGTGGCTACATAGTCGTCCGATGCCGGTAGTGCACAACTCAAAATAAACCTCTTTTGTAGTAGAATACTGGTTGTTTATGAAACAGTAATGTGATTAATATCAATGTCACAACATACAACTTTAATAAAATGGCTCAGTTACCGTGTTATTATTACCAAAAGCCGACTTTTGGTGTGACTCTGTCGGTCACGGCATGTATTTGCACATAGTTTGCCATCAGCTCAGATGACGTATTACCCACAATAGGTCACGTGATGACATGTAAACATTGGTCGCGCAATCGGTCTATTGGCAAAGGCCAACTGAAACTGTTTCACAAGCAAGTTTGTATCTTCAAAAGCTTGAAAAATGACATACCTGGCATGAATGTCATGTGAATTGTTCTCAGTGGTTGGAGACCGGCTGCTTTGAGTCTACGGATGGCTTCAATGTATCTATTGGTATTGGTATTGGTTTATTAGTATTCATCTGATGGCACGAGGGCCAAATGACATGGATGTTACAATAAAAATATTAAAAATACAAAACAGTCTATCGAAGGAAAACCAACATATGGATGGATATAATCTTCTCATCAAAGGGAACTCTGAAAATTCAACATCAAGGGAGATAATGTAGGGTTTGTCCTAAATAAAGGACCAGTACTCACTGAAAAAAATTATATTATATATTAGTTTCAATCTGGAAGCTCTATGAGCAAATTAAAGTCAATATGACAAAAAAAATTGAGATCAAACTCACAAAACATAACAAATTAAAACAATTTACAATGCTCCATTATTACTTTCTAGGAATTGCCGGAACCATTTTTCATTGAAAGTGCTGCTGGCACAAAGAAACGTTGACTTGACAAAGATTCTCTTTGTCTCACCGGTATTTTTGTTTTCTCTGTGGAGAAATAGTCCAATTGGTACTAAACCTGGAACCAAGGCTGGATCCCCGGTTCCCTCTAACTTACTCTCCACTACTGAGCCGAAATATAATGAATAAACAATGGTGGAAGCCTCTCGATGTCTCGTAATCCTCTTCAATTGGAAGAAAATGACAAATGTCTAAAATCAGGGATTACGCAAATTACCCCCGCATAATGGTCAGAAATCGGTGAAATATCTAAGACCATGTTTCCTGTTTGTGTGGGTGAAACAAAGCTTTAGACGGCGTGTGCCTGCTCTGTGCATGCTTTAGTAGTGGAATGTCTGGGCGATCTTTGTTCCGGTGTTCCGATTTTACCCAATGGCATGTTTAAACGTCGCCTGTTTGCTGGCTCAGACAAAAACGTACGTATATACACGACATCCTGAACCAACTGGTAAAGAATCTAAACAAGATGTACTTACTGCATACCAACACTCTTCATGTCCTGTAATTAAAACAAATAAACAAAACAGTGGTCAGTATTAATAATAATAACAGGCATTGTTATATATTTTATAGCACATCCAACAGCACAATTAGCGCCAATAACAGGGTGAATAGGAGATGATAAAGACATGTTAAGGTTTAGATGTCAAATGAAAATCCCAACGGGGGGGGGGGGGACCCACACGATCAGGTAGGGACTGAAAACCCAATCCACATGCTAGGCACTGGCTGGTCTGAGGTAGGATTCAAACCGGGGTCCACAGAGGTGAAAGGCAGGGATAGAGGCCACTGAGCCACTTTTAAACATTGGCACTTTTAAATATTGTACCAATGTGCCTTAAATATGGAGTGTCGTGGCCGAGCAGTTAAGATCACCGGACTCAAGTTCTGGTGTTGTAATAGCGGCAGAGTGTGGGTTCGAATCCCGGTTGCGGCACTTGTGTCCTTGAGCAAGATACTTTACCATAATAGCTTTGTTTTTCGGATGGGACATTAAGCCGTAGGTCCCGTGTACTAGGATAGGTAGTGCACGTAAAAGAACCCAGAACACTTATCGTGGAAGAGTAGGGGTTTACCCCGGTGTTTCTGGTTCACATGGCAAGCACCCTTATCTACAGGTTTCCTCAGGCTTGAGAGCTACAGTGATTAAGTTCACTTATGAGGCATCCTTGGTTTCATTACCAGAAATATATAATGATAATAATAATAATAATAAAAATTATTGCTACCCCTGCTCATTGGGGCTTTAAAGCATTCCTGATACCATCTCAACTCCTTTGGAGTATGCAGCACTGGCAACCCAAATGGGCGCACAGGTTTCTATCCATTCACATCAACAATCTCTACCCTCGCAGGTACCCATTTACTCCTCGGTGATGAGAAGCAATTATAGTTAATTGTTTTGCCCAAGTACTGAGGACTGAGTATTGCGACAATGTTTATTTGGTTTGTTTTTATTTCACATACATGAATGAGATTTGACAAATGTGAAAATTCCTGAAAATTGCTTGTGAGCCCCAGTTCTTCCTTAGCCTATTCTAGACCCGGAACCTCCCAGATGTTAAAATTCAGGAGGTTTACAGACTCTGTTCACCACTAGAAATTCAAAACTACAGGTTTGGACACAATGTGGACTGTTTCTTTCTCCCTTTGGTGACTACTTTACTTCTTTCCAGAAAGTTTGAAGGCACAAGGAGTTTTTGGGGAAAACCCTAACATTAGGGAAAATCTTGAGAAATCACATGCCTGCATTTATAAAGGTAGAATACAGAATTGGTATTTATAACAAAAAACATTATTAGTATCAGTCTGAAAGCTTACTGACTATGAAGCTCATACCAGTACCAATCTTCCATAGAAATATTTCTAATCAAGCTATCCCCACGTCATAACATACCCAGTCAGGCAAAATCAAACAGCACAAGACCTGTTGAAGTATGATGGGTTGTGTACTGTCCCCATTTGTGTACTGTGGGAGTATGATGGGTTGAGGAGGTCTCCTAGTAATAATGCTTAAAGGGGTTTAGAGTTAATCCTAAAATTACCTGTGTTCCTCGTGCATAGATGTCTCCATTTTCGTACTTTTTGGCTTCAAACGCATCACACTTCCAGTGCTCCTAGTGGCAAAGAGATTAAAGATTAAACTCTACAAAAAAATTGATACCAGTTATGACGAGATTGTGTTCGAAAAGAAAGAAACAATCAAAAAGGAAATTTTGATTCATAATAACATACCTGCCAACATTTAAAATCTGGGAAAAGGGACACATCGCGAAGTGAGAGGTGCAAGCTTAATGTCCAATGGCGTTAGACCTGCAACAGCTGATTACGAGATTGCGTCCACACGGTTGAATTTGGGGGGGAAATCCCCCAGACTGCAGGGGTTGTAGCTTGAAAGGTTTACTGCACCAGAATTTGTTTTACAAGACCAGAATTAAAATGAAAAAAAACAAACTAGAAATTGTGGTTTGTTTGTTGAACCAAACAGCCATAGACTGATTGCGCGACCCGCGTCACATGACCCCTTTTGGGTATAAAATGTAAACACACACGACATCCTTCATAGGAAAGGGTGGTACGGTACACGATGATTAATGCATTTAGTTTATTCGATCGAGGCTTTTCTTGCTCGAAATCTATGAAAGATATTCCAGAGTTGGTACCAGAGACCTTCAAGTGGCTGAATAATACCAGTAAGGACAGTTTCAGCAAGTCTTGAAAATTGTAAAAGTACCATATAAATGTGCACGATGTGTACAGCGCGCGACGGAACGTTAGGCCAGACAGCCGCGATCACCACACACTTTTCAACACAAAAAATTCAAAGTTTTGAAGCTGAAATCCTCCAAAGAAATTGCTTTCCAAAACTGTGTGATTTGGCTATTTGAAATTCTGCAAGGCTAGGTATTAATGCTCACTTTTCCAACGTTGTTTATCCCTTTTTTCTTTTTTTTTAAAGTGATTTAGGCCAACATTACAAACAAAATAACACACGGGTGGCTACATAATAGTCGTCCGACGCCGGTAGTGCATGGCTAAAAAAAACCTCTTTTTAGTAGAATCATGTTAAACTATGAAACAGAGATGTGATTTAAATTAATGCCACAACATACTACTTTAAATAAAGGGGCTGATTAACTAATTCATCGCTTAACGAAAGTAAAAATTGACTGTTTTCGTACTGTTTTCACAGCCTATGCTTTTACACATATTTTTTCATCAGCTGTATGACGTCATACCCAATAAAGGGGGTCACGTGACCGCATGTAAAGATTGTCATGCAATCAGTCTATAGCACAAGGCATAGCCAAAGTGTATGGCTTATGGTTATGGCTACGGCTTATGGCTACGGCTTATGGCTACGGCTTATGGCTACGGCTTATGGCTACGGCTTATGGCTACGGCTTATGGCTACGGCTTATGGCTACGGCTTACGGCTACGGCTATGGCTTATGGCTACGGCTTATGGCTACGGCTTATGGCTACGGCTTATGGCTACGGCTTATGGCTACGGCTTATGGCTACGGCTATGGCTTATGGCTACGGCTTATGGCTACGGCTTATGGCTACGGCTTATGGCTACGGCTTATGGCTATGGCTTACGGCTATGGCTTATGACTACGGCTTATGGCTATGGCTACGGCTTATGGTTATGGCTTATGGCTACGGCTTATGGCTACGTCTTATGGCTACGTCTTATGGCTATGGCTTATGGCTACGTCTTATGGCTATGGCTTATGGCTACGGCTTACGGTTATGGCTTGTGGCTTAACAGAAGTAGCTGTAGCCATGGCAGTAGCAGTAGCTAAAAATAACAATAGACCGATTGTGTGACCTGCGTCACGTGACCTCTTGGTTTTAATGAAACACACATGGCATCCTCCATAGGAAAGTGCAGTACGGTACATGATGATTGTTGCATATAGTTTATTCGATCAAGGCTTTTCTTTCTCGAAATCTGTAAAAAATATTCCAGGGTTTGTACCAGAGATCTCACTACCCCAGCGCATGCATATTTGAAGTTTTTCACCAAATCCTGTGTATATTTTTACAACCGGACAAACACCATTGGATTTACTTTGGAAAAAAAACAGATTTTACTGCAATACGTTCAAATTGACATTAAATGCCGCGAAATGCGCACAACCCACTAAAACATTTTAAGTCAATCCCCCACAGCGTTTTAGCAGTGTTGTTCAGATTGAAAAATTAAAGGTTAATTGTGCATTGATTTGTTTTAATGGTCTGGGATTACTCTTCGTAAAAGCATTCATACCAACTGTTTTATTTTTCCAGCGGACTGTTCTAATTTCTAAATGTTTAAATCACCTGAAACCGTCACTCTCCATTATTCAGGGGAGGAATAATAGATAACGCTTAACACAAAAAAAACCATTAAGGCAGTGTGAGTCGGATACCAACTGCTGTACAGGGCTTGAAATTTACAACGGACCACAGGCCTGAGCCCAGTGATTTTTGCATTGGGCCTGTAAAGTCATGACTGGACAAGTCGGGCAGTCTTGTGTTTTTCTTCAAATCAGTCTGACAGTCTGGCAAACATCTTTCAGTTCTGGGTATGCATTTAACACAATTTACATACAAGATGCTCATTGTAAACAAACTGTACAAACAGATGACTCACTGGATATACTGGAACGACGTCAGTGTGAGAGTTGAGAACGACACTTTTCAATGCAGGATCTTTCCCTTCCCATGTCATGATGAACACATCCTTTCCTGGATGAACCTGGGGAATCAAAACAGACCAAAAACAATCTTAAAATCTTGGAAAGTGCACTGAAAGCAATGACGTTCAACAGACACAGTCCCAAATCCTTCTATATCCAATAGCCCGATCCACTAAGCTCCACCCACTAACGTATTGACCAATCCCAGCATTGACAATGCCACTGAGAGTCCGACAAAAGTCTGACACAATATAATCCCATTAGAAATGTAAACAAACTGCCGCCATTGTTCTGACACACAACAGCACACACAACGGAGTATACAGTGCTTATTAACACACATTGATGCATGGGTAAAAAAACACAAATAAAATTCCTTGACCCCGATGCAAAAATTAACGTCTATTATATTGGATCACACTTTCTAAGAACGTATGAAGGTAACGCCAGATCTATATGCAAACAAAAAAAACACCTGAACTTATGGAAAAAGTCTGACAAATCACAGACCCAAACTCTGGACTCACCTCCACAATCTGATGAGGAAGTTTGAGCTCATCAGCCATCTGCCTCAAGAACAACAATGCACCATCTGTAAGCCAAAAATGTGTTGCTGTTTCAGTGTTTGTTAGGCCTACAGAAATTGAAGGTGCTTCATCGTTTTTTTGGAGAAAAATAAACTCACTTTCATCCTTCTGTTTTCATAAATGGTCAGTGAGACAAATTAGTTAATAAAATAATACATGTTTTTTCTTTATTTTTGTGTTCTTTATCCCATTTATCATATTTGTAACAGGTTGAATGGCTTCTGACTGGCATCCCCACGGACAGAGATATTGACAAAATATGGAGACCACCAACATTAGGGAGAGATGGCCCAGTTGGTAGAGCATCGGTACATATATTTATTATACAGTCGACAGGTCGCAAGCAGGCCTCGATCTTAAGAATGGGGAGGGGGGTAGGCCTTTGCTGGCCAAATCAGAGAAATTGTACAAGGGCATGCTGGCCAAGGTGGTACTTTGGTAGTGACATAGACCCAGTAACTGGGGCGCTGTACTCCTTTTTGAGATTTTTGACATTATCTGTCGTACTAGTACGACAGATAATGTCAAAAATCTCAAAAAAGGAGTACAGCGCCCCAGTTACTGGGTCTAGTAGTGACAGTGCAATTTTTCGGACACAGACGATGGCATGATAAATAATAGTTTCAACTTCCAATCTTAAAATAAGTGCCTATCTAACTTCTAAGGCAAGCTTACTTGATTTTAAAGTTCAATCATACTTAAATTTAGAGAAATGTAGTAATATTCCGGAGAAAAACATGTACGTAGTACTATAGTATTTACTATTGAACTTTTTTATATCAAAAATTTATGATATAATTTATGATAATCCTGTTCTTTTGCCTCTAACTAAAATAAACTCCCGTACAAACCGTGCCTGCCGCCGGAAGGCCAGGCTCTATGGCTCTTTTGTAAACAACAAGTCACGCACAGGTTAAGTTAATAAAATAGCACAGTCGTACTGCTTGTGTACTGCTAGTGCTAGCTAGCTAGGTATGGTACTGATAATAATTGACTTTACCATAATCAGGATCTGGGTGTACTGTCTTGATCTTGAGATACGTCCTGAAGTTGGTGACAGCTTGATCCTCTGTCTTAGCCTTTTTGGCATTGCTATGTGTTCCTGGGGGTGGGGACATTTTGCAAGAACAAAGTGTTGTATTACATGAGCAAATCTTAATAAATCTAGTGTGTCGTGTGACCTAAACTTGTTTCCTAGTCTGTGTGTGTGTATGATCGTGGTTTCCCTGCGATGATAACGACAGCATTTTCCTGAAATAGCGCCCCCTTGTGGATTAACCTTCAACTTGCCCTCGCTGCGTGTACTTGGGGGCGTCAAGGCCTTCGTGGCTTAGACATCTGTGTAGCCGCAGCCGCAAAGTCACTACATGGAAGACCAAGTCATCAGCGCGTATTGGTCATCGCGGATACATAGCTGTCTAAGCCATAGCCTTTCGTTAGGGCATTCGTGGCTTAGACATCTGTGTAGCCGCAGCCACAAAGCCACTGCATCGAATACCAAGTCAGCGCACATAGCTGTCTAAGCCATAGCCTTTCGCTTAGACAGCTATGTAGCCACGAAGACCAATACAAGTCAGCATGCACAATCGAATGGCGAAGCCACGAGGGCCTCTTGGCTTCGCCACTCGATCGTGCGCGCATACCTTTTTTTTGCTACACAGGTCTAAGCCACGAAAGCCTTAGCCTTTCATCAAGGCCTTTGTGGCTTAAAAATCGGTGTAGCTTCGAAGCCACTGCAGCGAATGCCTACGAAAGCCTTGAGGAAAGGCTACGCGTACACTGAAGCCGTGATCAGCAGATTAAAAGGGCCCCAAGTCTACAAAAAGCAAGCAAGGAAAGACTATAGAGGGCGCTCGATTAGATGACGAGTACAACAAGTTTGTTATTGTGTGAAAAAGATGGCTGCGTGAAAAATGTGTTCGACCATTTTATTGACTTAAAAATAACGACGTGAGTGAGTTGTGTAATAATCTGTTTATCTTTTTAAGTTTATCAAGGATAACAAATATTGAAATGTATCGTATGCGGAGGTTTGAAAGATTTACTTACTTGTTGATCAGTTTTTTGTACGTCTTCACACGTCACATATCTCATCTCATCTGTAATTTTTTTTTTAAATAGTACAAGTTTAGTAAAGTCTTATCATGGAGGTAGAAATTAGACTACCTCCATGGTCTTATCTACACAGTCATACAAACAAGGTTTCAGTTTATGTCGATGATAGCGGGGGGGGGGGGGGGGCTTGGCGCGTATAAGAATAAGGGGAAATTTCCATATCAAACTACCAAAAATTAATGGATGTTAGACTTTTTTTATAATTCCCTTTTTAAAATATTCCTCTTGAGGTATTTGGTAACTAAATTGTTAATTTATATTGACCTTATTATAAAAGAAAAATTTGAGCAGACATTTCATCGCATGGCTGGAACTCTCGCACACTAATTGGGGTCTAGCGAGTAGCATTGTCAAGACCCCCGTAGACATAAGGTCTATCGCAAATACTGCCTGGTTGATTTCGCACAATAGTCGAAAGGCATTATGGGAAAGATAAAGGTGCAAAAAGTGCTCCTTTTCTTTAACTTCCCACAGTGCTTTTTGACAATTGTGCAAAAATCAACCAGGCAGTATTTGCGATAGGCCTTATGCCTGGTAGACCTGAAAATGGCATATCTTTTATGATTTCAACACTTTGTAATAAATCAAAGTGTCTGTTCTGCTAATCTCTACATTCTGTCAAACTTTCTGGATAGATGGTAAGGATAATTTGGCCTGAATTAAGGGGGACAAAATGGCAGTCGGATACGGCATTTTTGCCAAAATAAGGGTTGCCTGAATTAAGCCAGGAGTAAGACTGGAGAGCTGGCTAGACCATGGCCAGACTATGCATTCTAATTGTTCACATGGCATTATTTAGATTAATTAACAAGCAAAATTTAGCGCTGCATGTGGGTCTGAACAACAACAGCCTCATCTGGGGCGATTTGTGCAGTAAAAGTATTCAGATCAAGATCAATTCCAAATATTTTATTAATCCTATTACAACAGTTTTTGTTTAATATCGGGTCACTGTCAGCATGGATGAAGTGGGGAATTGGGTTGGGGCTTGTGAAAAAAAAATACGTTTATCATAATGTTATTGTAGTGCAGATATTAGTTGCAATAATCATAACCCTCAATCCTCCTGACAATCATAAAATAGCTTTTAAAAAGTTGGCCTGATCGCTTTTATTCTTAAAGTTTAGTAAGCATGTAGTGATAAACTATTTTTAGTTTAACTATGGCCTCGGTCATGTCATTGACATTTGTTTACATAGTGTTGAATTATCTTTTTAATCTATTGTACAAGTTGTGTACATTTCGATCTGCAGGGTACCAGTCTGTAAATGTCATAGTGCTACTGCAACTGAATGGCAAAATCAGCGGTTATCTCCTCCAGGGCTGTAGTAGTTATTGTGCTATTGATCCTTGGATTAGTCATCTTCTACAAGTACAACCAAGACTCCAGCGAAGTTGTTAACGAGTTGGACGACGAGCTGCTCATTCAAAAATTGCAAAAAGGTATCGATTCAACAACATTTATTTCAATTTTTTACAAATCTTGTGTCTCATACAAAATGATGACGATCATAAAATCAGAGTACATTTGGGAGATATAATAGTAGGAACAAGGCAAATGGAGGCAAGTCAGAGTAAGCATTTGCTTGAATTGGAGATGCCATACAAGACAAGACAAGACAGACGGATGGGCCTTTAAACAGACAGACAGACAGACAAGAGAGCAACAAAACACTTGTCACCAATAACTGCAAATACTATTAGATAAGGTAGGCCCGACTGTACAATGATAACAATAGGCATTTAGTGTAATAATAAAATAGAGCAAGGTAGGTTTCAAAGAACAAATTTAAAGGTAAGCTATAACTTTACATTTAAATGCATTTACGCACAAAATTTGGTAGTGGCCTTACGTTTCGACCCTAGCAGAGTCCTTCTCAAAGGCTTTCTCATTTAGCCTTTGAGAAAGACTCTGCTAGGATCAGACCGTGAGGCCCTTACCAAATTTTGTGCATTTATATTATAGGTCCTTGTGGTTGGTAAGCAGTTTGCAACAGCTCATTTTATTTTTTCTTATATATACATTTAGTGTAGATGTGCTTTCAATGTCACTAAGAAGCTTGTTCCAGTTGACTGCACCAGAGTTAGTAACCGAATTGTGTGTTTTAAAAACATGTTATCACCTTTATTTAAATGAAGTTGTTTGTTGTCAGGATTTACAGTTAAAATCATGGGCTCCATTTCATGGCTCTGCTTACCGGGAAATTCTACACTTATGCCCTGCCATGGCCCGTAGGAGTACATGCTGAAATTGGGCCCTTGGCTGCTTAAGCACAGGAAGCAACTAAGCACAGGCACAAAACAGTTCCGCTTGCCAGAATAAGGTTGTTAGCTAAAATACCATTTCACAGTACCATTTGTGACTGGTTCAAATGCATCCGATATTTGTATATTTGGGCTTTACAAAGTCGCTTAGCACATCAAGATTAAGAGAGATGGTTAAATTTATCCCTAGCAGTGTCTCGAGCCGATGTTTTTACTGTGTATAGCCCTCTCTATAATACATTTGTATTGGGACGGGGTCCCTACTCAGAACCCTTGCCCCCCACTAAAATGTGCAAATGAATGGTTCGATCGTCGAAAGCTGCCACACCCCCCCCCTTCCATGCGGCGTGTCATGGCTGAGTGGTTGATCAGCAGAGTGTGGGTTTGAGTCTTGACACTTTTGTCTTTAAGCAAGACACACTTCAAACCATTATTGCTTCGTCCGTCAGATAGGACGTAAAGCCGTTGGTCCCGTATGTTTTGTAATGCAGGTAAAAGAACACTCATCACTATGAGAAGGGGTTTGCCCCGGTGTTTCTGGCAGTGGCTGCTGAATGCACCGCAGCACCTTGTAAACCCTTATAAATATAAATGGGTCTCATCATCCAAAAACTTCTAAAACCTGTCTTAAAAAAATAATAGTAAGTGCTTTGAGACACCTGTAGATAAAGTGCTAGGCCTTTATAAAAAAAAACTATTATTATTATTATGGCCCTCCTCCCCCCCCCCCCCCCCCCCCCCGCCATGAAAATGTCTAGTTATACCACTGTAACAGTCCACACGGCCATTTATGAGGTTTTTTTCTGTTAAAAATTTCTGTATACAGTGTCACTTGGTGTACTTGGAATGTCTAACTGGGATGAAATCAAGAAGGTGGCTGTCGCAAGCAAGGTGCTGCGAGTCACCGAGGGCAAGGTTGACATCGGCGGTAAAGGTTCAGTGTTCAGACGAGAGGTACGGTTCAGACCGTCTAATTTCCTTCTTTTTTTTCTGTGCTCTTTTATCATTTGTTTTCTCTCTTCTTTCTTGACTGTCTTTCGGGTAAACATTTAGGATGATGCTTTCAAACTGTTCAGTTCGAATGTCTTAAAAAGCCAATGCATGCTTGGAATTTCACATTAGTCACAGGGGACCCTTGTTTAAGATGATATTCCAATGACGACAATAATGTGGCGAATCAACTGGGCATACTGTATCTGTGTATACCGCTTGCCTGAAGTCAGTCTTTTTAGCCCTGGGCCAGTAAGCACATGTTCAGTGGTTCTGTTTTTGTTTTCATGAGATATTGTAAGGTCTGTTGCTAAACCTTGCGCATCAGCCAAGTCAAACTCAAATACTTGTAAAATAGTTTGCACCAGGTGGTGACAAATGTCGCACTTTTGCGGAACATTTTTTTGACTGGAATATACAACTTTCCACCACTGATCAGCAAGGTGGAATTGCCCATGTCTGTGGCGTAGCTAGGATATTTCTTGGGGTGGGGTAGCAAGTCAAAGAAAACAATAGATTGTACACAAACTTCAATTTGAATGAAAGCAGGTGTTTAACACTTTTTGTCATGATAATTCTGCAGTATTGACAATCTGTGTCTTTTTGATTGATTTTCTCATAATGTTCACTTGAAAACTTAACATAGTTATCATTTCGGGCCATTAATCTTTTTCACATCATGAAGCTTTAGTGGCTTTCTCCCGGGTCCGCCATTTTGAAATTACTTAATGTGTGACAACTCTTCCTGAATAAGTTCAACTTTTGCCACCAGTTTGTTTTTATTTGCCATACTTTTGCCGCAAGAAATACATTTGAGTTTGTCAGAGAAAAATGGGGGACGCTTAGCCCAGGCCTCAAAAGTATCCTCCATAGCACCAAGGCATTTTACTAAAGGCATGATGGGAATGAAATCAAATTCGGACAAGTGTGTGTTACATTAAAGGATCTGTGGATACAAGGACTGAAGGGTTTTAAAAGATGATTTTTGTGACTTTCTGTAGGTCGTTGATGGCACCAAGGAGAAGCCCAAAGGAGCTATCGTCTTTCTTCATGGGATGAGATTCAAATCCCAAACATGGCTTGATCTTGGGACACTTCACGTCATCGCGTCCTATGGATATAGGACAATAGCTGTGGATCTTCCAGGTACGGCATCGCTCAAAAATCTGAATTAGAGCTGTATGTTATTTAGAGCAACTTTCGCCAAAAATAAAAAATGCTGTACATGCATACGTGTCTTGATTCAAAAAGGATCAGCCGTACTTTCAAAAATTTACCAACATTTCCAAGATACCCAAAGGGAGTGAAAATACTAAAAGTAACAGTTTACCTATCAACAGTACAGATGTTGTACCTTATCTTGATTCAAAGAGAGCAAGCATGCAGGAAGCAGCAGGTTTCCTGTTGACAGTACAACTGTTGTATCAGATCTTGATTTGACAAAGAGTTTAAGCATATTGATTTTGGCTGTACCGCCATTATTACCAAGACTGTATCTTATCTTGATGCAAAGTCAGTATTTAACATTCCTGTAGAGTCCATTTTGGTAACATATCAGATGCTGCACATTATCTTGATGCAAAGAGTGGGAAAGCAGGGGGAGCTATGCTTCTTGATTCAAAGACAGTAAGCTTAACAAAAGTGGCAGTTTTGCCAGCATCACTAACACTGTACCTTTCAAAATTACCACTTTATAATTCATTTTTATTTGCTCCTCAGGTTATGGAAACACAGAGAACATTCCGGATGTAAACCCAGTGGACTTCATGACAGAATTTCTCAAGAGCGTGAAAATTGAGGAACCAGGCCGCGTCGTGATCGTCAGTCCTTCCATGAGTGGCTCGTTTTCCCTTCCATTTCTCATGGCACATCCAGACAGGTTCAAAGGATTCGTTCCGGTCGCTCCGGTTTATACAGAGAAATACAAAGCTGCAGCGTATGAGCAGCTACAGGTACGAGCTGCAGCCATGTTTGTCAGGTTCCCTGTATGCAACTACACCGTAAATACTTACTCTCATCATAACATACCAGGGGACCGGACTAAGTTTTGACTTTTAAACCTCGGTCAAACTGAGGCTTCAGGGACAAATAGTGTTGACCCCTTGCACCAATGTTACACACGCATACAGTCTGCCACGCTCGCCATTTTGGAAGTTATTATACATAAAAATTATGGTAAGCGTGTTAACGCCACTTCGCCTAAAATTTGTACTACACAGTACAGGGCAGTGTCCAAATTGATAGCTTCAGCCGTGGCTACGGCCTGATTACTGAAAACGATTGTTCTTCACTGTAGTCGCTGCAGCCAGTGGTCATAGCTGTAGCCGAAGGACATAGCCTAACACACAGGGACACTGACTCCCAAAATGGCGCAACTAAGCTGTTTATGTTGATGACGTCAGGTGAATTGGGTCAATAGGCCATGTCCGAATTAGCGGCTTGACTGTCACGTGAACATGCGTTGAAGAATGGAAGGCCCCTAGAAATAGCCATAGCCAGAGCCACCAATTTGGACATGGCCATTGATTCAAGTGGGAGAAAAGTCATATGGCAGAACTAGGATAATGGACTTTTGTACAGTTTGCGAATTTTCCCATCCTACTGTATCTTCCATTTACATTTGAAATTGTTGTAGCTGAGCTAAGTGGATGTCCTATTGTTCCATTCAGATCCAATCTTCTAATTCTGGCAACCCCTTCTCCATCCCATCCCATCCCAACTGCCCCCCCCCCTTCCGCCTAAACCCTGAATTGAAATACATTTACCCTTCCCTGTTCTTAGCTGAGCTGTGAAGAGACTAGCGTTTATACCTCGCCATGTCTGGTTTCTGTGCATTGGGTCAGGTTTCTATCCCTTCTGTAGGCATTTGGGGCTTGTGATTGGCGACCTGCCTAAAAACAAAACAACAAATTAAAACATTTCTGTCTGCCTTTGGATTCTGTATTTTTCTATGCAGGGTGGAACCAGGTTGTAAACAGTGCCTCATGGATATGTCAGTAAATGATAAAGTTTATACCAGTTAAAATAATGAAGCTCATTTTACCCACTTCATGTTTCAGGTACCAACCTTGATTGTTTATGGCTCCAAAGATACGTCACTTGGAGAGCAATCGTTGGCAAACCTGCGCAACATCCCCAAGTCGGAGGTTGTTAAGATTGAGGAGGCCGGCCACGCCTGCTACTTGGACCAACCGCTCATTTTCCACAAGCATTTACAAGATTTCGCTGATAAGCTCTACTCGCCCTAACTTTAAAAATAAATTCTCTCTAACTGTTTGACAAGCAGAGGGAATACAACTTTGATGAATTGTTCAAATTTGTGTTCTTACTAATGCTTTCATAGAAACAGATATGCAATACAAACATGAGGCATAGGTCTGCCTTTCAAAACATTTGGTGTTGTTTTTTCTTTTTAAAAGTAACATTTGCTTATTTCAGGTGATACTATTTAGAAGAACCGACTTCTGGAATTTTGAGAAGAAAAAACAACAACAAACAAACAAACAAAGGAAAAATCATGACAACATATTTGTAAAATGGCTCAGCTGCAATCCAATCCAGATTCGACGGCCATTTTCAAAACCACGGGTTGGGTGCGGTTGCGGATTAGGCACCATCTGCCTGTTTGAAGTCTCGTTACTTTTTTTTGTTTGAATTATCGACAGAGCCCAAGCAGGAGGCTAAGCCGAAACTGTAGTTACGGAAAGGGCGTGCTTAAAACTCTTGTATTTTTGAAAATGTTAACACTTGGAATAATAAGAAATGCTGCCGTTGTTTTGTTAAGTAAATGTGAGGACGGGGGAAAAGTTGTAAGGATTTTTAAACTATTTTTTACAAATTTTATTTTAAAACTTTATTTAGCTAATAAGTACTAAATAGCAATCTGTATTCTATCAATTGTTTGGTCACACTGCTGGCTCTCAAACTTACCCAAGTTACCCAAGTCTGTTTCAACAAGCTTAATTAATCCAAAGTTACTGTGGTGAAAGGGAAGACTAACTAAATTCTTCGGAGTCACCTTGTTTATATGACAAAGCACCATTTACAATTTCGCTGGAATTTTCTACAGACAAGGCCCTTTTTGCAGTTGATGTATAGTGAAGTGATGTTACATCTTGCGATGTAACTTCTACATACTTTTGTGCTTTGCCAAAAATAGCATCAAATAAGACAACTATTTGAGCTAATCTCGTTAATTTCTTTAACAAAAATCAAAATGTTAGATTTTATTATCTTATTATTATTTTTTTTACATATTGCAATGTAGTACTCCTACATACCTTTGTGCTTTGAAAAAGTAACATCGGAATGCAGGATTTTGAGCTAAGCTCTCAAGTTTGAAGTAAAAGAAATGATAACAATTTGTACAATATTTTTTTCTGAACAAAATGTTAGTTTTTGTAGAGGCTTTCAAAGATCCATGGATACTGCCTTTAAATGTCAATTTGGATGTTTTTGTTTTTATGTGACATTGTGTATTTCAGAAATAACAAGGCTAATTTAATAGACATAATAACTGCGTTTGGGATAAAAGGAATATTGTTTTGGTTTAATCCTACTGTCCAACATATGTTATTCATTATTACATAGCAACAGGCTATAATATACTCTTGTGTTTTAATGTTCGAGGCTTACACTGATGTGTGATCAGTGCTTTTCGATTTTGTACAGGAAAGATATCCACAGGCTACTGGGGTGGGATAGTCGAACCCACGGCCCCAGCCAGTCCAGAGCAGAAGTCTTGGCCACAGTACCACCGAGCGTGCCTGCCCGCCCGCCCGCCCGGTGGCTGGCGAGAGGAAAGTTGGAATCCGGTATGAAATCAGCAAGGAACTGCACAATGTACAAATCGAAATATTACTTTCACTCTGTTTACTTGGAACACGTGGTCGGTTTAACAAATCAGCTCTCTTAACTGTCATTTCAGGTTCTGTGGATGCAATAGCATCGTGTGGAATCTGTCTATCGGTTAATCGTTTGTGTATAAATTGTTCCCAATCTTTATATTTTAGATGTGTAATCAATGTGTAGTAAAGTTTGGACTGTTCTCTTGTGAAGGGGTTTATCTTTAGTAAATAAAAAATATAAATAAAACATAATAGCAGTTGAACTGATTAATGGCTTTAACGGAGTTGAACTGATCATAGAGAAAGGACCACGTCTGATTGATGTATTTAACGCAAGTGGACAACATCTGTTAATGCCAAGTGATCATGTGTGTACCCAATACTAGTGGCATATACATGGAATACGTTTTCACCGTTTTCAAAATTCGAGTTTTGGACTCGCGAGATGAAAACTAGGCTAGGTACTTAATTGTTTTACTAATTTCTAAAAGAAAACTATAGCACTTGAAGCAAAAACCTTTCGAGGTTAGATTTCCAACGTGACCATCTTCTTTATTGTCGGGTGTAAATCTGTCACTTTGAGCTCTTATATTTGCAGTCACCAATAATTGTGAACTCCCTTTAAAAAACTCAGTTGTGATTACATCTATTGGTTTATTTCTACCTCCATGATTGTACAGAGGCCGTGTCCGAATCAAGCGACTTCGGCTACGGCTATGGCTGCTGGCTGCAACGACAACGTTGAAGAATAGGAATCCTCGGCGTTCCGGCCGTAGCCACTGCCGAAGCCATTCATTCGGACACGGCCTAAGTCTGGACCGTGCATCGTTTGGGCTCAATCTTGTCTAGCCTCGGAACTGTCTTTTAAGGTGCTGGGAAGTGGGGGACTCCGGCGTGGAGTGAAAATCCAGTTTTGTAAAGAGCGCCCTCAATTGTAGTCGTTGTGGCCCGGCAAAAGGGCATCAGTGTCTGCGGTTGTTGGCCTGGGTGCCCGGGTGTGTGCATCCCCCACCCTTTTTGCGATATTTGACGACTGGATTAGATTGATTGCATTATTTTGGTTTACATTTAAAACTAAACATTCACAAAGCGTGTAGATTTGTGGAACACCTTCCCGAAACAAATGAATTTCAATACACCTGTGAGTTTCCTTGAGCCCATTTCTAGATGGAAACGCACAATTTAGTATTTCCATCTAATAACAATGACTAACAACACTCCCTAATTTCTTTATAACAGAACAACATTTCTTCATTTCAAAACATGGACGCAGAAAAAGCATCACCTACAAGAAAGAAAGCAAGTTAGACGCTACAGGAGTAAATAACACCACGTAATAAAGATTCGACATCGTTGGTTAGCCCGAATTACGGACAGTTACATTTTTATTGTGTCTCAGAGCATTAATTCAATATTTCGCCGCAATATTAAAAAAAAAAAAAAAAAAAAAAAAAAAACAGGGGTGGGGAATGAAGAACAGGACATTTTTAAACGACAATTCTTTTGCGAGAGAAATTATAAACTGCTTTAAAGGCACCTTTGGTAATTAGAACCGGACGTTTGTTGAATCATATTCTAATTGTAGACTATATAGACCGTAAAACTAACGTGAAAATTTGTTTCAAAAGTTGGAAGGATTTTTATTACCTCTTCAAATTATACATCATTGAGCATAAGGAGGTTACACGTGGCTACTGTCTGTCAATGGTCTCCTATTTTTTGAGTCAAATCGTATGTATGCCGAGCATGTAAACCCTTGCACGTCGTCTGAAGTATTCACAACGCAGTGTATTAATGGCTAGGTCTGAATTAGTGGCTGCGGCTGTGGCTCGATAGTCACAGGAACATCAATGAAGCGTAAATAGCAACCATAGCAACGCCCTTAGCATCAGCCGCAGCCGTAGCCGTCAATTGACCAATCCATTAGGCCCCGCCTACCTTAGCAACTGCCTAGCAACAGCCATGGTGTGACTTTCTTGTCACATCGCAGCCGCGGTGGTTCGGTTGTAGCCTTTCGTCAAGGCCTTCGTGGCTTAGACAGCTATGTAGCCGCAAAGACCAATACAAGTCAGTGGGCACCATCGAGTGGCGAGTGGCTTTGCCCCTCGTGCGTGCTGACTTGGTCTTCGCTGCAGTTGCTTTGCGGCTACACAGATGTCTAAGCCACGAAGACCTTAGCAAAAGGCTAGTTCGGTTGCAGCCACATGGATTTAGTTTCGTGGGCTATTGAGCAGTGCCTTGAGCCCGTAAAGGCTGTCATTGGTCAATACGCTAATCGGACACAGACTATCACACAAGGATTCGGAAACAGACTCCCAAAATGGCGCAACCAAGATTTAATGTGGTGATGACATCAGGTGGATTGGGTCGATACCCATCTTGTACCGGCCACTGATTATTAACCAACGACCTGAGAAAAGTTGAAAAAAAGAAAAATAGAACATGGTCGCGTATTTTCGAGAAAAGAGAATTTAACTGAGGCCGTGTCCGAATCAAGCGACTTCGGCTACGGCTATGGCTGCTGGCTGCAAAGACAACATTGAAGAATAGGAATCCTCGGCGTTCCGGCCGTAGCCACTGCCGAAGCCATTCATTCGGACACGGCCTGATAATCCCACTTGCGAGTTTGTTTTTTGCAATGTTTAATGTATAAGCAATGCACAGAAGACATTCCCAAACACAATTTCCCCAAAACGTTATTCAGTAGGGCCTCTCTGTATCTAAATAACATCTGGGTGACTGTAAATTTCCAAGTAGTCTGTCTAAATTAGACTTTCACAAGATTTGTTTTTCCACATCATTTTCAAAGTATCCTTTTATCGTTTGCCCGTTCGATATTACATTTTTAGAGGCAACTGTGTATAGACCTTTCTTTTGTTTACAAACGTTGACCACCATTATGTATGAGAGGCCTCGAGTGTCACAAAAATGTATCAACTGCTTGGCAAAAATTGCCCTTTTTGGGTAAAATATATCAACCTTTTTTTAACGAAATGTTTTGGATAGTAAATATATTTATATTTATCATTAACATGGGTATTAAAGCCCCAGCTTAACATTGGTAAAGTGTCTGTAAATGCTTCCATTCTTTGCACAAATCACGATATTTGTAATATAAACCAACCTATGAAAATGTCAGCTCATTCAGCAATTTTGTACGCATTCATAGGTAGAGTTTTCGTCTCACTGAGACGAAAACTGAGACGCAACCACAGTTGCAAAACTCGTGCATATGACGTTGCAAAGGAAAGTTCCATTACTGCAGCCATTTTGGGACAGTTGTCTAGTTCCAGACGTCACGGGCACAAAGCTGCATCTTGGTCATCAGACAGCATGTTGCCAGACCATTCTCCTTTTCGTATTAGTTCAATACTGAAAGTCACTTTCGTTTGACAATGGCACTTTAAATAAGACTAAATTTTTGATTTTTTTTACTAAACATTGTTAGCCCTAGCATATTAAAATTATAATCAGTTGCTTATCATATATATATTTATACATATTTACAAAAAGAATCAGTTTACAACGGTGGCAAAATCATGTCAATAATAATATGCGTATTTTACGTCAAAGAAAACAACATGCGAAACCGCAAGCTAATGGGTTGTCTCACCGCCATACAAAGTTTAAAAGGTTCTTTTGTGATCATGGCCTTCCCCCTGTAGTAAAATAAAAGCACACCCTGATGCCAATCCGGGTCTACTAAAAACGTTCACCGGGGCCTCGTCCATTATCAAGTTGGTAAGTCATTACGTCACACGCGTGCGCAGCTGCTACACGCCCGAAGTTTTCGCTATTTCCGGTACCAAAGCTGGCATATAGGCCTACGTTACTGTGTTGATCGAAAACACTCTTTCCTTTTTTTTTCTTCAAAGACATGTCTTATGAAAGAAGCCGATATTTCTCATAAGACCTTGAGTCTTTGCAAGACACACGTGAAAGGCAAGTTCAGAAATATTATGTTCTTCTTACATATTAAACCATCAAGGACAAACACAAAATTCAATGCGTTTCCTATGGGCTCCTGGCAATCGATGCAGCCAGTCCGTGTGAAGTGGGCGTGACTTACGGTGGAATTACGTCACACTTACCAACAGGACAGAGAAGTATGACATGTCAAGGAATGTTCGTGTTCTCCAATGAGAAACTACAACGATTCCAAATGGGCATCAATATGATAATTGTAACCTTGTTACATAGTTTAGAGAAAACTTAAAGGGACACATTGCCTTCGAATCTTCAAATTTTGCTGCTTGGAATCGCGCCTCGTCCTTATTTAAGAGTTATTCATGCAACAAATCACCTACAGTGCGTTATTATTGAGTAGTGATTCATAAGACATTAACTTGCCTCTGAGTATTACAACCGGCGGAACCACACTACTCATAAAAACATACGGTCCGCCATGTTGTGGAGTCCAAAAATTGGTTCTGCAAAATTGCGGACCGTGTTCTGTCACGAAATCAAACAAAAAACCACGCAGTTTTAAGGGATAGTTATGTGAATCAGTATGTTCTACTTTTAAAATATTTTTCCAACCATTCATTTTCATAGCTAACGCCGTTTATAGCCCAAAAGCGCCCAATCCGAAGGCAACGTGTCCCCTTTAAATGCTTCAGACTGAAGAACGGTTGTGATGGTTTAGATGCAATGGTTAACATTTTATATCATTACTCGGGCATTGTGTAAGGAAATACATGGCCCAGTTTCATGGCCTGCACACTGCAGAATTTCTGCGCTTACGGCGCCCTGTAAAGCGCCTAATTCTATCGGCCGTCAAGGCACAATTCTGCGGTGACCAGAGCCATGAGATTTGACCACGCAGATGGCGATTGGCGTTTTATTTTAGAGTCATGTTTTAGTGACATTTTATATTGCTGCTGTTGTTACATCTTTGGCTTGCTCGGCAGCAGCAGCAGCAGTGGGTGCTTTACGGTTTCTTTTACTAGAGGAGTCGTCGCGCCTTCTCGGTTTGTCTCTCCTCTTGGAAGGTTTCCGGCCCTGCCTCCGTGGTTTCGTCGTCACGAGCACCGCGGTGGGGGCCTCGTCGACGCCGGACTGACTGGTTGCCACCCCGGTGGCGGTGGCTGAGGCGTCTCCTGTGGCCTCCCGGTCCCGGTCCGACGTGATCCCCTTGCAGGTGTGCTGGTCGACTGTCTCCGTGCACTCGCTGCAGCGAACGTAGCAGCACCAGTGAAATTTACACTCGCACTGGTTGGTCTGTTGGACCCTCATCGTGTTGTACCCTCGACCGCAGCACATCACGTCGCAACTATCTGGACCTTGTGATGTCTTGTTGCAGAGACGACCAGCTGTACCTAGAGATCCTGCAAAGTTTAACAACACCAAAACTAATCATTTGGAAGAAAAAAAAAGATAAAGCAAGCTTATCAACCGAGTGGAAAGATTGCCCAACACATTTCTCACAACGGAAAGCTATATACGGCCCTGTTATTCCAAGTTTAGACACGTCAAGGTACCCATGAAGATTTCCCTTCATCCAGCCTCCTCCAAACCACGAAGTCCTTGCTACACGCAAATATGCACAACCCTCCCCAACCCTCAACTCAAAGGCATGCAACTTTTCAAGTTTTCTCCGGGCACAATAAAAATGAAATGGAATTGGTTGATCAGCTGATGAGAGAAGTTGCACGCCTGGCCTCAGCAATCTGGTGAACCCATAGAGTTATAAGAACTAGAGGGAGCACTCGCGATGCCACACAAGGAACTCCTGACTTAACATGGGCGAAAATCCCTATGGGTCAATTGCATACAAATGTCCACTTAGAAAATGGTTGCTGTATGAACGGACGAGTAACCAGTGTAAATGAATGGTCAGCACCATTTTCTCAATGGTAAAAAATACTCCTTGTCGGGCCGTGTCGCATGGTTTATACGCCCTCTAGTTCTTATATATAACTCTATGGGTGAACCCCATAGAAGAAGGAAACCAACCGGTCTCCGGGTCTCTCTTGCAGTAGTCAGGTGACTCCTCGAAGTACACCAGATTAACCCTGTTGGGCCTCCGGTGGTTCCGGCTCGTACTGAGCCCCGTGCCGTCCTGCCCCATGGTCACCTCCGAGGCGTCGTCGTACTTGGCCCGGAGGTAGATGCCAACTTCCCTGAAGTCCTGCATGGCCTTCCAGCAGGTGCGTATTGAGCACGAGCCGCTCACCCCGTGGCACTTGCACTCTAGCTTCATGTTCTTCATCACTGCCTGGGTGTGTGAGGTAAAAAGAAATTGAAAACATTTGATCTATATAAATTATGATGCATCTCTGCCCTCCTCCCCCCCCCCCCCCCTAAAAGAAAAAAAATGAACATCAGAGGTTGATGTTGGCTTGAACTTTTCATATACTAAAGCAGAGTTTTTAAACAATAATTCAATTCAAAAACAGACTGAAAACACTCTTGAAGTACTAGCAATTTCTGAATGTATTCATGTATTCTACCAAGGAGAAGAGGTTGATTCTTAAAAGAAACCAGCAAATGAGAAATGTCTTTACATTGCTCCTCTTCACACGAAAACCCGTAGCAGCTGCATCATTGAATATTTTGTTTATAAATCGGGACAGTCTTTGCGAAATTGCATCGACAGCAGTGGGATTTTCTTCAAACAGAAGAACAAAGATATATCACAAGAAATGTTGAGTCAAACCAAGGATAGATATCATCACTTTTCTTATATATTAATATCCTCAAAAGCTATACTAGCACTGTGTAACCTGTGGGCCTGTAGGCATGTGGAAAGAAAACGATGAAGAAGACGTGTGCGGGAAATCTCAATTAGTACGGAAACGTTTTTAACCAACCCACTCATTTATTTTCAGACCCGCTGCTGCTCGTTTTGTCTTCGTATCGTACAATGCAAAGCTTAAAATCTTAATTGAGTTGAAAGATGTATTATTTGGTTTGCGGTAACACCATGTGATTATATCTACTTTGCAATATACGGTAGATTGTTCTTGTGAGAACTCGCCCTGTTATTTTTGTACTACCGCGGAGTAGATTTCGGAATTCAGGGGGACAACTTAGTTCTGAAAAGAACTGTCCTGCTTATTAAGCACTACCTGGGAGGTAGGAAATCGGACGGGACTACCATACTTTCGCATAGTGGATCGAGGGGACTTCTCGGATAACTTCACTGCCACGATGTGAGTTGCTTAATTAGTCTCAACGTTTCGACTAGGCTGCTCTAGTCATCGTCAGGAAAGACATTAATTGAACAACTTTAATTTGGATCTTTAAACAAACTGCGTGACTTCATTTTTGGAATTATCGTCGGTTATTGCATGACAAAGATGCTGCGCGAAGCAATACTTCCATTGAATCTTTTTTGTGCGTTCCTCTTATCATCGTAAAAAAAAGAGCGCCTGTGACCAGTCCCATGCACCGTTGAAGTACAACTGACCCCAGGGTATCTTGCTTTGTAGGTTTGTCTGGAATAACAACAAATGTGCACCCTGTATAATGCCTCCTACTCACCCGTCGCCCTGCTCTGTTGTTGTGCAAGTTCATCAAAGCCCGCGGGTCCCTCTCTTTCCTCTCCCTGGCGTCCACAAACTGCCGGGCGAAATCATCGGCAAATTTGACGTTGTCGCTGCATCCTCCCCAGTCGAACTCGCCGTGCTCGTCGGTGCTTGAGCCCTTCTTTGTCGGGTCACAGGCGCAGTCGAGGAGTTCCCCTTTGCTGCAGGAGCGGGTGATCTCGTGTACTACTCCGGCAGACGAGATGGCGTAGACGAAGGCTGCCTCTTTACTTGCTTCTGTGTTGATCATGGAGAAAACAATGTATTTGTGAACTCAAAGAAAGCCCTTGGTCGCATATCTCTCCCTGTCTAAATTTATAAAGCACGATTTCTTTAGTGACCGAGATTATCTCAGCAACTCATCGCTAGAATAAAAAGACATGAATGAAACCGAGTCAATCCCATCATAAAATTAAGGTAACACTTAATCGCAATCGTGACGATAAGTTTCAAACCAAAAACTTCAAGGAAGGCAGCAGAAGTAAGATAAGAATGAGAAGAAAAGTAACCAGGGATTACCGTAGTAACTAACAAATCAAAATAACGTTATCAGTCCGTAGTTAGAATATAGTCGGTAGACCATGTAACCTGTGACATCACAGGTTTACAAAAGAGCCGCAGAGCCTGGACTTCCTGCAGGCACGGTTTGTAGTCAATGAAAGAAAACACAAAAATCTTACAAATTCATGGGGACTGCACTGTAACATTTTTATCAAGCTATGAAGAAAGGGGCACATCTCAAAACGTGTGCAGCTGTTATTTTTTATGACTCTTTAATTTGTTTAAATTATGACACAAATAATATTTCCCATTATGACCATGAGTGTAGTATCTTGCCTGCTAGAAAGGCCCTGAAATGTACAAGGTCACTCTTTTTGTAAACAAAGGTCACATGGTCTAGAGTCAGAAGAAGTCAGCCAAGGAATTTGTGTACCAATGGTAAATACATTTCCAAGAATGCGAAAAAGTATCATTTATAGCTAAGCCTATAGCTGTTAGGCACCATAGCAATTTGATATCCGATGGTTATGGTTCTACAGCCATAAAACAATTAAGCTTCGAGAGAAAATGTAAGAAAGTCTGTTTATCAGCCATTCTTGATTCAGCCCAAATCTGGTCACTTGTAGGTGATATATTCCTTCTGTTCATGAAAAATAATGTTCTGGTTGATGTTGTGCCTTTGCTGAACTACCGGTGTTGCAAAGAGGACTTACTTTCTAGCCCAAAAAGTATAGATTATTCTACGATGAATGTCTTGTAAACAATATTTTGTACAGATACTATTTATGATCGATTTCCTCGTTCCCAGATTACAGATTTCGCAAGAAAATGGTTTACGGTTCCAACCCATATGGCCTTGTATTTGGCATATTTTCTCCCACTATGTTTTGACTGGTGGCAGGGGAACTCCGCAATGTCTATCACCATGAAAGCTGAGTCAATAAACGGTGCAAAGACCTCCCCAGAGGGCAAATCTTCACCACCGTGTTACGCCACGAAGATCCACACAGGCAAAAAAAACCCTGGTATCTCCGTTTCCTTGGGGCGGGTCCTGATAAAAATGAAGACACCGACACAGATGACGTGAACGGGGCTGACACCGGATATGATATGGCTAATAATGGCACAAGGAGAAAACTGCCGTCTCTCAACTATAATTATATAATACACAAGAGCACTTGGGGGCGATATCTGATAATGTGTAAACTATATGCTATCGTCGTATGATAGCAAAACGTGCTATACAGCGTCACACGATGTGGAAATGGCTGTTTCGTCATTATTTTGACTGCACGTGCAATGTGACAATTAAACATATTTCTAATAATGGTACCCCGCTGGTACGTGGTAATAATTCATGACTGAAAACAATATAACTTTCCAAATTGGATGGAACTTGTGATATATTCAATCTTATAATACGATTGCGACGGCACTGACTTCTGTCCCGTTTTCATCGACCATGTGCAGTGTGTTTCCCAGTGATACAGTATTACAAATGGCTCCCAAATAGTTAATGTTGATGTGGTGTTAATTAGTTATGTCCTCAGAAATTGTTGTTGGGGAATAATTTGCATAATTTGTTACTGATTTGTTGAATCGAAATTTGTTAGTGTGTCTATATTGAAAACATGTCAATTATTATTAATTTTTAATACCAAAACAGAGACGATCATGATCATGGATAAAGCGCGAATTGCTTTCAGAACCCACACTTTGTGTTTATGTTTAAATTGGCAACATTGAGTTTGTCACGTGAAATCAAACAATGGGCCTACATGGCGGCGCGATAGCGAAATGCGTGGTTGGCTCGAGATGTACGCTTACATGTGCTTTTTGGCGTTGGACTTGCCCATCTTTTTGTAGACATTTTCAACCGCCAAATTGTCAAGACAATGAAAGAGGACGGGATTAAAAGACCATGGAATGCCACCGATCGAAGACACCAAACAAATACAAAGTTGCACTGTATCAACAGTGTCGCGTTGGTGCATGAATTATTAATTATTCTGTTGTACTGAATAGTAATTAAGCCTGTATGGGTTTGCTATGACACCAAGTCGTCAAGTGGGTGGGTGTTGCGCTATGCCGTGTAGCGGGCATGTTGTGACGGACAACCCACGATGGTCCGATCGATTGATCCCAAAATGGCCGGCACAAGTGGACTTTTACCCGCGTTGAATGGACACTCTAAAGACTTGCATACACTCCTAAATGGATTATACGGGTTGTCGATGAGAAGAATCTAGAAAGATTAGAGAGACCAAGGGGTAAATTACTAATTTGTGAGTCACAGTGAAGTCATGCATTCTCTCTCGTCTCCTTTCTAAAAAAGACCCTCACCGTTCCGTCTGCCATATGGCCTATCAAACCAGGACAAATGAAGCTTTTATGTGATGTTGCATTGAACGGGAACTCCCAGATAAAAGAGAAACATTCACAATTTCAACAGTCTTAGTTTCAAAAATGTTTTGCTATGTGAGTTCTAGTACCGGTAGGCCTACTTTATTTTTTGCATCGTCAGTTAAAGTACCATTCTATTTTGGGTCAAACTTTCTTTTAATGTGGGTGGGGTAAAAACTTCAAGAAAATTTGCATTATGTCAATAATATTACTTTTAAAAAAAGGAGTTATTGGTGACTGTGAAAAGAGCTGGTGTTTTTAACAACTTGACGTTTCGATCAGTATGCTTTGGTCGTCTTCATCAGGAGAGTAAATAAACTGGTCACCTGAAACTAAAAGTGACCTTGATTCTCAGTCTCTTATGCACTTGCACCCGTCACATTTGTTATTTGGGGCGTATTTCTTACCTCCATGCTTTTTAAATTAACGTTATTTTAAGACTCCCGAGGCTCCCCACTTTATGACATGTGGCATGTCGGTAAAGGATTATGTTGAATGTTCAATTAACCAACGGAACATTAACTCGGAGTGTTCCCTTACACCAAGCTGATCCCAGGATACATGTAGTTAGCCCAAAAATGCCAACTCGCATTATAGCCGTCGTTGCGATGGTTCGTTGCTGTATGGAGCTGAAGACTGTTGTTGCTTCACTCCGTCTATCGACCGGGCAACAACCCCCTTTTGTCGCGTTCAGGTGACCTCACATTCTCCCATCATACGCCTGATTAACTGCAATTAAACTAATCTCATTGAAACCTGCCGAGGTAATTACGAAAAGGCAGCGCTGGTTCCCCGCGTGCCACGGGCGACAACTACCCAAAGATTCAACGAGTTACCTTATACTTTTAAAGAGTAGTGGGCGTGACTCCTTGCCCCATGATCGAAAGGAGGCAGTGAAGGGGGTCTGAGAGTGAGTCAATTGAGGTATACTTTTACATGATCTTTACTCTCTAAATTTAAACGAGTGAACATTTTTCACTCGCTTGCCAGAGTGGTGTCAGTTTGGCTCTTTTGAGAGTGAAACTCACTCTTCACCACTCTTTTTTGAGTGAAAGTGGAATGAATTTCACTCTCAGAATCTAGTGAAATACATGTTTTTCACTCTAAAAAGAGTTGTCCGCCATATGGCTCTTTGCAAGAGAAAACAAAAACAAAAACAAAAACAAAACAACAACAGCAACAACAAACAAACAAAACAAACAACTCATTTGTTAGTCACACCAAACGCTAAAAAGTCCCAAAGCCAAATAATGTTTCACTGCTGCAACTACACTCAGTATAACGATGGGTACACTTCTAACTTTTACAAAGGCTGGAAGGGGAGGTGATATAGTGTTTATTAGCACATTAACATAAAATCATTCTGCATAAAATTTCATTGGATAGATAGTTTAATTCACGAAAGAGTTGTATGAGAGTGATTTATTTACGAGGCTGTTCAAAATAAATCATGTTTGACTGTGCCTGTCAACTGGTTTAAGTCGTGTTTGAAGGTATCTTAAGCTGGTTTAAATCGTGTTTGAAGGTGCCAAAAACTGGTTTAAGATGTGGAAATTATGTTAGTTATAGGTTGGTTCTTGTGATGGTGTGGGGTAAAAATGAGATGAAGGGAATATTTGAAAGTCTGCGTGTTCAAAGACCATGCATGGCAATTAACTGGTAACCGAACTTTGCGTAAGCCACATAGGCCTACATGTGACAAACCTGTGAAAGTTTTAGGTCAGTTAGTCATATCGGAGTCACGAGAAAATAGTGAAAAACACCATCACTGTTTTGACACTTTTCAAACATTGGATTTCGGACTTGTGAGATCGAAACTATTTTATTTTTTACTTATTCCTCAAAAACTTTAGCATTTCAGGCAAAAACAAATTCAATGGAAGTTTGGAACCATGGTCATCTTTATATTGTCCCTCGCACAGTAAAAATGATGTAGTATTTTCTTCAATGCGGGTTTTATCTGCTGTGAACACCTCACAGTGATGTTTTTATTAATGATCGTTTTAAGAAGTGACCATCAAGCCCACCACAATGGGATTACCAGGGGGGTATATAGCCGACTATGAGCAACCCTTTATTAGCCAATGTCCCCACCCTCTCAAATTTGTTACAGCCGGTGCTGTTTGCCTGTTGTTGTGTGATGTTAGAAATTTCTTGTGAAAATAAAGAAGCTTATAAACTCCACGTAGACCTGTGTAGTTGAGGGTGTATCGCTTTGTGTTGTTAAAAGAAAATCAGACGCTTTTGATTCGAGCCAAAAAGGAAATGCCCAGAGCCATAGATACTTCCGCTCTGACCGTATGACATTGTTCTTAACATTGAAGTTTATAGGTTGGGGTCACTTCCTCTATGGATTCTAGATAATAGGGTTGCTACACTTTTTTTTCATTTCGAGCATCCGTGAATTAAAGTCAACACCGAGCAAATCCAACAAAAAAAAGAGAAACAAAAGGCTGCTGTTTAAAATAAACTGAGTACGATGTTGCCATGCTTGCTACGTGTTGATGGAAAGACGACCCAGGGGGAACTTCTCCGAAGCGACCGATCACACATTCAGCCGTTTCGACGGTAAAGTCAGTTTGGCGGCAAAAGTTACTAATGTGTCCCCGTCTTCCCCAAGTGGGTATTTTGTACCCATTGGGTTACGAATCATGTTATGTTGTGTTAATTAATAATTTCAGTGCAGTGTTGTGCCCATGCTTTCAACGCCAGCCATTACCTGCAGGGCTAGATTATCTCAAATTCGCCCAATCTCCTACAAGCTGAAGTTCAAGTGGTGGATTATACTGTAACGCGGTTTTCCACTCTTTCCACCCCCCCCCCTTCCACCACAGATTGGTCCTTGACTGGGGCGTGTTGACTACCCAGACCAAAGAGGGAAAAACTATTACGAGCCCTCGTCAACACCTGAAAGCCCCGGTATGTCTGTCCAAATATTGAGGGCTGGCCTGTCGGCAAGTTTCACAGGGAAGGCTGGCAACTACGGTGTTGGAAATCTCGTGTCCCCGGGGGTTGCGCAAAGGCAGAGAAAACCGATACTTTGCTAATCTGCCTACTTTACGAGGGGTGGAAGAGCAATATTTAGAAAAAGTCTGTTGCCGACCACCGTGGCAGAAATGCACAACTGTCCTTGCATTCTGAGGACGGGTCTTTGCGGGGGAAAAACCACATCTATAAAGTGGAAACTTCGTCAGGGTAAACCATACAAAAATCCTTTCTCGTTGGGGGAAAACCTATCGAAAGAGCACGGTGGGCTTTCGACTAAGTTACTCCGGAACAAGGTTGCGATTCTGGTGTTTTGCACTTATGGTTTGAACCAGCTTGCGGTTGTCTACCCCCACCCCCGCCTGATCCTATTTATCCCAGAACAAAAACACAGTTTTCAAGTCATGGGGGTGTGTTGTTGCCAAGTCTGGCCTGGTATTTGTCACTATCGCCACATGAAAAAAGCATTGATAAGCACTACAACAAAATTACAACACCCATGTGTGTCTTTCAAAGTAAACCAAACCGCGCTGAACACAACAAATTATTGTCAAAACCGTTCCTCCAAAATAGAGAACGAGGCAGTTCAGAAAATTACAAGCGGTCATGATTCTCAAGCGAGACATTCCGAGTTTGTAAAGGAACCGAGAGAGTGAGTTTCCAAAGATTCAATTTACGGCGAACAAACAGCAATTTTGGGCTCATCTTCGGCAGCTTTTGTTGTCTGTCACGATGAGCTCATCCAGCCCCTGGGGTAAATGTAAGATGGGCGGGCTGTGGCGAAGAAGTCACATACGGGGAAATCGAGCGTTTGACCGACGATCACCCCCGCAGTCCACCGCTGCCCAAGTTGTAACCAACGTATAAAAAAGTATAACAGTAAAAAAAAATTACCATATTTTTTACAACTCTTTACAGCCAGCCCTCCCGTTATACAAAACACAGTCAAACGGAGTAAATGAATGTCAACAGTTTACATTCACTGGTCAAATAAGATCATTCAAATTCACTTAGGTCGCAAAGATCATTCCATAAAATGCATGCAAAAGCAGCTAAACAGACCACCTAGTTTGATTGAATTTGAGAAAATGCGTGAATTTTGAATGCGTTTTAATGAAACTTAATTAGTTTCTGTTGAAATTGACTTGAAAAAAAATTATAGGCCTATTCAAAATCTGAGTTTATTTAACCGAATAGCAAGTGCGAACCACCTATTAACATAGAAAAAATGTTCCATATTTTTATTTAGGTCTATCTGTATTTATTTATTTTTATTTTTTTATTATTATTGTTTCTGGGGACACAGAGAGAATTTTGTAGGGAGGGGGGCTTTTGGTGTATCAAACCATTCATTTGTGAATAGTTTTGATCTCATTTGGGGGCACGATGTGAGGGTCTGAGCGGGGCACCCCCCCCCCCCAGCACCCGTTGATTACGCCCGTGGATGCAAGCAAATATTAACTGCACAGTAAAAAGGGAAATTATCTGGTCTTCGTGTGTTTTGACCGATCGATAAGCGATCAATGCACGGTGAAGTTTCCATAAATAGTGTCTATATACAAACTGGGGAGATTTCCATTCCCGTTTAGCAACCACACCCAACAAAACACGTCTTCGTTATCATTATAAAACTAGTATGCAGAAGTGACAGAACACTTACTTTTCAGCATGACTTTGCCGAAGACCGACGTATCCCTATCCATGGTGCTACAGTTCCAGCGACCGTCACGGAACTGGTACTGGCACTCCTTGACGCCCTCCCGAGCGCCGCGGCCGATGCTGACCATCACGTCCGGGTAGTTACGGCATAGCTCACGCTGCTTGCCGACCAGGCCCGGGATGTTGTCGCACATGATTCGGGTGCCCACGGCGCTCAACTGACTGATGAACCTGCAGCGGAAAGAGAATGTTTCTACTTCATCAGTTTTGGGTCGTGGACCCGTTTTCACAAATAAAGAATCTCCACGATCCCTTGATCGTATGGTATTCTTGTCTGTGCCATCATTGTCTTTTAGCTTAAGTTATAATATTGACTGTCTGACTAACTCATCAGTAAGTCCTTGTCACACATGGCAACTTGGAGGCAACCAATTACACTACATACTAAATGCTAACTTGTAGCACAAAAATGTAACAATGTCTTATAATTTCCAAGCTATAATATGGCTGCTTGTAAATTGCCTGACATAAAATGACGCTTCCATTAATCTTACTAGGCCCAGCAAACCCAACAACAAAATTCATATACCATAAAACCAACTCAACTAAACTCGGACCCTAACCAACTCGGACTCTGACCAACTCGCAACTCTTGCCACCTCGAACACGTAATCTTAGCCAACCAATTTGTAATGGGATTATTGATGTTCACTGGGTTTCTTTTAGTACGGCAGGTAGGTTATGGGATTGTGCTTTGGATGGTAAAAGCACGACTTTTGGCACACAGAGTATAATAATATATTTGGCTATGGCCATTGCTGATTTTTCCTTTGAAAATATAGGTATCAAGCAATGGCAGCCATTTTGAAAATTTTGAAATTTACTTGTTATTCACACGTATTTTTTTCAAAATTCAAGTCTTTCTCGACTCTTGACATACTCTAAGTGCCAAATTCCGTGTCTCTATCATCAAAGGCACAATTCCCCCAATTTCCCCTTTCTGGCCAACCATGGAGGAAGGAAATACACAACAAAGTTTACAAAATCTCGGGTCACAAAATGCAACATTTGCATTTTTCGTGCAATAGGCCATGTCTGAATGAACGTGGCAGCAGCTTGATGGTCACAAGAACAAGCGTATAATGATCAACACCATTGAATACAGCAACAGCCGCACCCGTATCCACCAATTCTGACATGGCGTTACATTGACATTGTTTCAAAACTGCCTGTAAACGACCCCACACTGAGAAGAGGTAAAGAGAGGGAAATGTGATCCGGTTGAACAGCAAAGTCTTCTCTTTAGGCTTTGGGAACCCGCTCATTGTATCTGAAGTGTTATTGACAATGTTAATCTGTACTGCAGTCTTTTACACAGGGGGGGGGGGGTATACACGACCGAGGATGACAACTAAAGATGAATGCCAACATGACTGCTTGGAGCTCATCCACCCGTTGTTTTGTCCAAGGAGGTGGGTTAAATAAGAACGCTATAATCATGCTGAGCACTTTTTTAAACAAACTGACAACTTACATGGGTGATTACTGACATCTCTATTGTATTTAGATCAAAGTTTCAGATTGACTCAATACTGGAGAAGTTTTGGGGTGTTTGTTCAGGCATCAAATAGCGGCGCGGTTTCTCACAGATACAGACGAGGGAAGGAGTCAATCCCGCCCAAGCTACCGTTTGTGTGTGATCGTTTGAACGGGAGTATACTAACGGGTGGCCAGGATTCTATACTTGCTTGCCGTGTAGGACTATATGTTTCACAAAATTACTTTATTTGCTTATAGTAAGCAAAGATTGTGGAGAGCCAGTCTCATTGCACAATACATGGTCTTCGGCTGGTAACAACATTTTCTGCTGTAAGCAGGGTTTTCTGTGCTGAACAATTTTTTTCGTACTTTTACGGCGTGACAGGATTTTGATTTTTTTTAGCCGTCCGTGTGAAAGGCACCAAGGGAATACTACGGTAACTTCAGAGATTGTTTTAGGCTGCAAATATGGACTACTGGTGTAGGCATTTACTCCTAAGTAGACCAGAGCTTGATTTCACAAAGAGCTACGATTGACCTTAAGTGCGAATTAATCTTAATTGCTAAGCAAAGTGTGACGTCACAACACAAATCACTTTGGTAATACTAAACAACTCATCTTAAGATGAATCTTAGTGCTTTGTGAAATGGACCCCAGTTTTGCCTTTTTCTTAAACCTTGGCTTGGGTTCCGGTTCCAGGCTCTATTGGATGTTGAAGCACCGTAACAAAACGTACAATGAGTGCTCCAAAATTGACGACGGAGCTGGAAACCCAAGTCGAGGTTTGGAAAAGGCCCCAGTCAACGTACGAATTAGTAAAGGCACGCCTTGTCGTTGAGCCGGTCTAACGAAGAAAGGAAACTGTGAGACTGTGAGATGATTTATTTTGTAAGACGGTTGGTGCCGAAAACGATACCGAGAACTCCGTCAGAATCGTCGTTAACAAATCGAATTGTTGGGGGCGTTTTAAGGTATTATGCATGGGCCTATATCGGCCCTTCGTTACATCGAAGACGTAGGCTTTATATTATACTTGGTTACAAGTTTGTACATAAACTGGTTTACTGGTATATAATTGGAGACGTACATAAAAGAGCGTACTCAGCATATAGTTGACGCAGCCGAGAAATAGTTGGGTTTAAAGTAATTAGCCTAGCTGAACATATTCATCATGGGCGTACAACCAGTGGGGTTGCCTGAACCAGTTGTCCAAAACCGATCCGCAGCCTAAACCATCTTTAAGTTAGTTTTCAGTTAGTTGTCGGGTTGGCAAAGTGGTGTCTTTCCTCGCCTTCCACCTCTAGGACCCCGGTTCGAATCCCGCCGGTGGCAATTTGTGAAATGGGAGTAAATCTCTGGGGGTTTTCCCCAACATCTAAAACTGAAACTTTCGTCCTTGTCTTCTATCCATGGGGTTACTAATAGTATTAGTAATATAGTGATATAAGTTCGCTTTTCTGAAAATCCTTGGCTACATATAAATGAAATGAAATAAATGAACATCAATTGATTTGTGTCGTCCAGGCTGCAGGATTCGAACCGATCCAACTACTCAATTTACCCTTGGATAAAGGATCGTGTGGTCCAAACGCCCTCTACCCCATTCCCAGGCGATTTTAGTATGAACAATTTACTACAAATAAACATCGACCAATAACTTGAACCGTTACAAAGTGTTGTTTTATGTTCTCGAAGTGCACAACCAGATCAGTTTCATTGTAGCAACCAATGAGTGAATATTTCTTGTAAAAATTATCTCACCCTACTATATTTTTCAAAACAAACTATGAGACTGGCAACGACAGAGATGAGGAGACTAAATGATTGGTCCGTAAAAAAAGTCAATGTGCAAAATCCTCAATACAAAGAAAGATGTGATAAGTAGTTGACATTTTGGCTGACTTTGACTTTTTAGGTTGGTAGCCCTATATAACTTGTGCTTCTGAACGCCTAATGCAAACTCATTTATTGATGTTGTGGTTAAAGATAGCCTGGCATGGTCATTTGGACCGTCTGGCTCCAAACCCACAACTTGAGATATGTCGTTGCTATAGCTCCACATACTGGCTTGCATCACCCAATACACCACACAAAGGTACTTCAAGAAGAGATCATGTACTTACCACCATGTCGATATTACTTGAGACGGCATCGTGAATAATATGACACCACAAAGAATGAAGTTAATCAAAGTCGCCTCCCGCATCTCAACTTCATCCAAAGAATATTTTCCCAGCTACAAAGAAAAAAACTTAAGGTATGTTTTCTGAAGGTTGTCCACTCAACGTTATTGTTCCCTGGGTTTTGTAAACTGGAGTTTTAAGGTCGGCACTGGAGTTTTTTTTCACCCGACGACTTGGTGTCGGTGGCAAGTCTGAGGTGCAAGTACAGCCGAATTCCGTGGAGTTCGGGAGGAGGGTCCGCTTGGAGATTGTCCCACCGCCTCGCCATTGGCCTATTATCACATCAAAGGATACCGCCTCTATTTTAATATTCATGAGTTGTTTTTCTTACATGCGCCGTTTGTGCTGCCGTTGGTGAGTGAAAGTAAAACGAGCCAAGATGCGGTAGTCATACTGCGGTTTGTTGCCATTGAGTGAATAGTATCAAATCATGGGTATAGAGAAAGGAGGGGGTGTCGAGATCACCCCTTAGGGCCGGCTAAGTAATCCCTAATTGTTGGGGGAGGACCGCATGCCATTTTCAATTACAACGATACATCTGCTTTCAAACCACGGTGGACTTCAATGGGTGAGAGAGGGAATACAGGATATCAATACAAAACTGGGAGGCAGCGCAGTTCAGTCGGCCGTGTTTTGGTCTGCCAAGATCCGACTCCAATCTCGAGTGCCTGTGGGGACAAGTATATGTGTAACAGTCCATAACATATGAATTAAGTTTTTATATTGAGATGGGATTTCAGTTTTTAAGGATGTATCATTTAGATTTTGTATACAGTTATACACAGACTGATCAAGCCACCATGGAAGAAAAATACAAGTTGGTTTTACACGAAGGTGACGAGTGTTTTCTTTTTTATTTTAAATTGAAATACCCTTATACGGCGCGATTCTGTGTAAAGTCTGCGGTATTATGTGTTTGAATTGAAAAAGAGCCGGTCAAGCAACAGCTCACAAGATTTCATTCAGGATGTTCAGATCACCTCTTCAACAAAACGCAGCATCTCGCCAAATGATTTTCAGACAAAATTATGGAAACCTTTTGTATCCGCCTTTTTTTGGTGGTAAGGTTCAGTGTGGGAAAAAAAACTGCAGTGGACAAAGCGCGTCGTCTGAGTGTAATGGTGTAATTCCTTTAATTATATCCTGAAAAGGAGAAACATACTCTAAACCATTCATTCAAGAAACGCAGAAAAGGGGATTCAATTTAGCGGGGCTGAACTGAAGGACCACAGACTTAACTCTCTCTTTTTTTCACCCAAAATGAGCGGCACAAACTCAAAGGATTTTGCCCCCCGCTATTTAACATGGAATTTAATTAAAGCGATCTGATGGGGCTTCATGGAGAGGTGTGAACAAGCTTTTGTGGTTTGGGGGGCCCCATAGATTGGGCTCTGGGTGACTGGAATGATTCCTGACATCTTGTGACAGCCTCAGAAAGGACGTGCTCCCGTTTCAGCAGGCGGGTTCATTTCAAGACGATGGAACAGAGTCTTTGTGTGTGTTTGTGCGTGTCAACCAGAGCGGAGGTCATTGGACCGGGGAGCCTCCATTGTGATGATGGTGTCGGGATTGCCTCGGTATAAGAATGTGGTCGTGAAATAAAGGGTTTGAAAATGAGCAAGATTTTGAGGGTTGTTTCACGGTGGACTTCAAAGCTCAAGACGCGTTGTCCACGCGCCTTTTATAAAAAAAAAAAAAGACAAACCCCATTGTATTTTCTTTTAGTTGAGGGGTAGGCTTTCGATACCTTTAATTGGATATAATCACACTAAAAAGAACTCTGGAAGTCAGAGAAGATACTCTATGTAGTAGAAAACAATCCAGATGCATGTAATTCAATAAAAACTTTACCCCTGCCAGCCCCTATAAAAACAATCCCCAATGCCCCCCCCCCCCTCCCCCACCAGTTAAAAAAAAAAAAATCGTGGCTACGCCACTGCGTTCAACCTAAAATCTTTATGGGATTTTATCGTTAACATTGCACATTGAATCTTTATGGCCTATAGTAATACCAATCAAAGTAAATCTATGTATGAACAAGAGGGTATAATACTCCTTCGTATGCTACACGATTGACAAGGAAATCTTGGCGAGATATAAACATGGACGGACACTCTTCATCGTGAATATTTTGCGTGCGAGACTCTGTCAGCGGGTCTGAAGTGGAAGCCGATGGCTGATGAGGTTTTTTTTTTCCCCATGCCGATCGTGCGAGAAGACCACGGCCTGGCGTCGGCTCTTTCGACAGCTAGTCGGCCCGACACATGGTCCGTCACGCTGAAACACGTACAGGCGGGAAAAGCTCTTGGTGGTAGCAAGAAGAATGAACCTGGTTTTTAGTCATGACACTCTACGCAAGACTACGGGCCCAAACCACGGCTCATGTGTATAGCGTTTAAGTTGTTCTGACTATTCCTTTGAATACTTACTGTTTGTACAAATAATAAACAATGTGTTAATGAGTTTTACACTTTGAAAACAGTTTTGAAGTCGTAAACACGAACGAGTCTGAGACAGCTATTATGCCTCGGTCTAAACATCATGTCGCATGTCGATACACTGAGATATTGCAGCTGATCGCAGGTCTCTGAAGGGCAGTCTTTAAAAAAAATTTAAAAAAATTGCTGTTGTAAAGGAGAATAATTAAGAACTCAATATGAAACGAAACACGGAATGTACATTGTTGCATGTCACCACCACCATGCGGAAGGGGCGGGGTTAAGATTTTCATTTCTTTGAAATTCATAATTTGATTTTAGTACGTCGTGCAGATCTATGATTGATGTTAATAATTCTACGCATTCAGCCTGTACCAATCTGACATGATCTGCTTAGCGCACGAATTCGCTAAGCACATTAAATGCTTTTGCTCGGGCCAGAAACAAGAATGCAAGTAAAAAATGTATGAGATTGTGTCTGGCATCCTGCCTATTTTCTTTTCTGCATCAACTCGCGGGGGTATGTCTCTGGTCACGATCCCATTGACTCCGAGGCCTCAACCCCCGTCTCTAAACTGTCGCCATTACAAACCAGCCGCCAACTAAATCGACTGAAAAGTGAACACAAACACCGTGTCAAATCGAAAGAGACTAATGACGTTCCATCACACACCATAGACGCGTACGTCGACAGCCTACCAATACATCATATTTTGTTGTAAATGTACACAGCCAATTACTCACCCATCATTCATTTCTGCATTTATGTTTGCTCTGCCTATCATAACACATCTGGTATTTTTCTAGGCCACACGTGCCGGCGTCTAAAATGTGTCGTTCTTGCCAACACTGTTCTGCTCGCGAGGGCGGGATGGTTGGGACTATTAAAAACCGAAACATTTCTCGCCCTCAAACAAGGGGCAAATGTGCTTTTTTTACTGCCAATTGTTTCCAACCAATGTGAGTGTGAAGTATCCGGGGGCATAGTCATGACCATCAACAGTGTGGATGAGAACTTAAGGCCTGTTATACTCTCAACTCGAGTGAATTGTTCGGCAAAACCAACGAGTTCCACTGAAATGGGGAATGAACGGAAAGGGAACACTCTAACAACTAACTTAGTCAAAACAGCGTTAATCAGTCATTTCAGACCACATTTTGACTAATATTAGTCAAAAATGGTCTACAATGACTAATTAAGGCTGTTTTGAATAACCTTAGTTTTAGAGTGAAGGGGCCAAAAACTGTCCGGCGTTTCATGCATGAGAGATGATCCAAGAGATCCCTTAAAAACATGTATGATCCTTGCTCCTGTGATTTGTACTCGAAAATGAATTGATTCCATCGAACAAAATCCAACAGGGGCGTGTTATTTTACAACAAATAAAATGAATGAATTGCGTTTGACCCAGTAGATGGCTATACAAATGTTTTTGAAACGATCATTCTGGCCCAACGTGAAAATGTGTTGGACGGCCATGCCCGCTGGTACCCAGAAGTCAACTATGATACGAAGTCATTACGAGGCCTGAAAATTGAGCATGCCGCCCACGAAGGTTATCTATTGTGCGCTACACAAAGTTATCTTTTAAAAATTAATTACTATAATGTTATCATTCGTTGGTGGATTTTTTTTTCGTTCGATATCCTTATCTGTAAGTTAATCACTTTAGTCACCCTACAAAAAAGGAGCAATTCGACCTTTGGATTAATTTCTCAAGGTAAAATCGGCTTGACCACGGATCATAAATCTTTAAAAGAAAATTATTTACAAAATAAACAGTTAAAAGAATCAAATGGGGAAGGGGTTGCACTTAAACAAACAAGGTCGATACAGTTTTAAGATAAAATGTAATTATTCTAGACTTTATTTAAATAGAAACTTTGAAGTCTCAACAATTTCACCGTTTGCAAAATAATGTTACAGTGTTGCATTTAGACAATGATAATTAACATCGTATTAATGTAAAGCGCACTACTCTCTTAAAATGTGAAATAGTGAAAAAAAACACTCTTTTTGTCTACTATACCACTCTTGCAAGGAGCCGTATGGCGGACAACTCTCTTTAGAGTGAAAAACGTGTATTTTCACTCCACTTTCACTCAAACAAGAGTGGTGAAGAGTGAGTTTCACTCTCAAAAGAGCCAAACTGACACCACTCTGGCAAGCGAGTGGAATTTTCACTCTTTTACATTTAGAGAGTGACAAGCCTAACCATTACTCTTTTCCCTGTAAATTGCATTTTCTGCTTGTTTCAAAATTAAAAGGTTACTAAGTTTTATTTTAAGCCATTTCTTTTTTTCGTTTCTTGTTTTTAGATTTCTTTCTTGTGCCAAGCGTTTGGTTCAGAAACATTCTCGAGGGCAAACCCAACTTGTTAGAAAAACGAGAAATAATGCGTGTACATCAGAATTATTTGAAAGCATTTATAAAACCCAATTTTAAATCGGTTTTTTTTTCTACGAAAAAATATCCAGGGTTAGAAGTTCATCATGAGTTTTGGGTGATGATTTTCCACAAGGCATTTAGCTTATCAACAAAATGATAAATAGCCAGAAATGAGATGAAACGCTATCATGAAGCATGTAAACAAGTTTTAAACGTTAACTAGAAATGAACCGAAATCCGACACAGAATAATGTACTACAAAACAAATTGTAAATTAGTATTTTTCCCAGACCAAATCCGAGTTAGTGAAAGATGTGATGTTTCTTCTTGTGAACTACTTTAGGCACCCATTTCAGCCATTTGAAAAATTTACTAACTCCTCGTTTGACTTGTTGCTTCTTTTCAATTGGTGTGTCCCCACGACCTCTTAACCCTTGCGTCATCGTCGTTGTACCTGTTGTCATCTCGGCGGTTGTGTTGACTCTTGGTGTTGTCATCTCGCCAGTCGCCGCAGTCGAGGTTTGCTCGTCGGGAGTTACAGTCTCATTTATAGCGCCCTCAGTCGTTGCAGTTTGCTCAGTGACGAAATCGCCGGTCTTCTGCTCGGGAGTGGTGGCCTCTGCTTGGCTGCCTTCTCCTTCTTCCTCCTCTCCCATTTGCCAGAAGTCGATATCTATGGGCCAGTTGCCATGCTTCAGGAGCGTGATCGCTTTGAGGATGAGTTCCAGCTTGAGTTGGTGTTTGGACTTCGTGAAGAAAACTATGTCTTTGTACTCGTCTTTATAAACCTAAGTGAACAAAAAATAACTCAACCAATTACAGTTTACCATTTTGCATAAATTAGTATTTCAACAATGAGTTTTACGGTCAAAGGACTTTTTAAAAAGGCAAATTTGTATTTCTCTTTTTAGAGATTTCGATTGTTTTTATTTCTGAACATTGGTATTGTCTTTTGCTCCTTTCAGTTTACGTTTGTATTCCTCATGTTACTTTGTCTTTCTATTGTTATTCTCAGGACCCCAATGGGAGACCACATTGTATGTGAACGGGCTACCCTTATAAAAGATAATAAATGAATGAATAAATAAATAAATAAATAAGTGATATATTCTTTGTTTACCTCCAGAA
Organism: Marthasterias glacialis; assembly: GCA_911728455.2. Lineage (NCBI taxonomy): Eukaryota > Metazoa > Echinodermata > Asteroidea > Forcipulatida > Asteriidae > Marthasterias > Marthasterias glacialis. Next base: position 24,770,088 of record OU452221.1, on the reverse strand, counting down.
GATCGATTGCCTTCAGCAGCAGAGCGAGCTTAAGATTCCCGGTATTTACAGCGAGATCCAAGTCAGATTTGGTATCCTGATAATAAGCAAAAAATTAAAATAAATAAATAAGTAAATAATTAAATAACAACAATTCTACAAGTTATGTCATTCTTTCGAAATTATTGTCGAAAAATGAATATTATTATTATTTGTTCTAACGATAGCTCTAAAAACAAATCCGGAACGCTCATGTGTATAAGACAGGAAATACAATAACGGGTACCACGTTTCTTCCGTCACGTTGACAGTTTTTCCAATGGCTGTAACTTCTTTCAAGAACCTGAACCCACCCAAAAGTGTTTCAACATATGAATGGACATGCCAGGTTATACCGAAAATAAATTGAGTTGGTTTATTTGATGTTTTTTAAATCACTCTTCTTTTCCCATCAAAAGAATGGACGGCGATGTTACCAGCCTTTTCTGTCCATTCTTTGAATGAAACTTGAGAATAATAAAAAAAAGTTCTCAAAATAATTGTTTTGAGTAGAAGTCTGCATGTTGAAACTCTTATGGATAGTTTCAGGTGGTTAAAAAAGTTACAACCATTTGAAAAAACTGCTAACATGACGGTAGATAAGTGGTGCCCTTTATTGTGGTTCCTGTCCTTTTCTCTCCCCAGTGGCGTAACTAAGGGAGGGGGCACGTGCCCCTCAACTGATGTCCGTGCCCCCCGAGTGCCCCCATTTGAAATCTGGGTTTTTGAAATTGAAAATTACCAGAATAAAGTGTTACATTTTATGAGCATTTACGTAGTAATTTCAATGTTTGTAGAACTATTTTTAATTATTTGTTGTTTTACGTCAACACGTCAGAAAACACTGAAAAGGGGCTTGTTTAAGAAAAATACAACCGGGAACTACAGTTTTAATTTGCCAAAACTGCCCCCCTAGGAAAAATGGTGCACCCCCTTGTGCCCCCCTAAAATTTTACCCTATAGTTAATACGGCGCTGTCTCTCCACTTCTATAATTCAATGCATAGAGGGGGTAGAAGGAAATGGCCTGGCTCTTCTATCAGAAGAAAATAAGTTTTCGTGTTGTCTACATATAATGGGTTGGAATCAGCAAAGAGGGCGACAGATTGACGAAGGTTGATGAAAACTCAATGAGTTATTCTTACGTGTATGATCCAGAGAGCTTTCAGGATCAGCGTCAATTTCAACTCGCCGATGGGGTGGCCAGCGAACTTGGAGTCAAGTGGTCTATCCTGTAGAATGGACAATATCAAAACTTAATGTGAGAAATTTTTTTGGGAATTGTCCGGAATGTTGGTGGTGTCAGTGAATAGTAGGAGGAGATACAAAGCGACTTGCCGTAACAAAGCTAACAGATTTCCAAGTTATTTCATTTGGCATATTACGGACAATTATAAATAAAAACAAGTCATGGTTGTGTTTTCGAGTAGGCCAACTAGAAAGTGAGGTTGCATTAATTTCTTAGTTTTTAATGACGTGACTCGACAAGGTCTGGCTTACCTTCAATAAAACAATCGCCTTCAAGATGAGCTTGAGTTTGAGTTCGTTAGGCATGCCGTCATAGGATGGCAACCAAGCTGGCACGGACAGTGTTTCACCTTCGTATGTCTATTGTAAAAACAGATAATAATAATTATATAATCAACCCTCGGAGATAGCCGGAATAAATATGTCTTACGAATATTATAATGAGTTCTCCACAATGATTGTCTTGCTCCCTATATTGCAATAAAGTTCATACTTTATTATGGTTTTTGATTTCTTATGGAACCAGGGGTGGATTTCACACACCTAGTCCTAACTTAGGACTAGTCTCAACTTATGACTCGTCCTATAAGTTAGGACTATAGTTCCTCCTCCTAACACGAGATTGATATCACACCTTGCTTAACAGTTAAGATTTATTCGCACTTACGATCATGATCTTAGCTCTTGTGAAATCGAGACCACCATGTCCAAATAAACAGTGAGAGCTAGCGCGCATTTGAAAATTATGAGAGTTTTGCGTTTCCATCCACGTGTTGGTTCATGGATTGTAAAATTAGCAAAAAGCCGAGTCAACCAGAGAAACCTCACCTTTAAGATAACGAGTGCCTTTAAAATGAGTTCAAGTTTGAGGTTGTCTCTCATCTGAGCAGGAAACATGTTATCCACCTCAGCCTCCTCCTCTGACGTCATCTGAAGACAAGATAAAATATCGTTGAAATTTCACATAGAGTGCCGTAAAATTCCCTACAGACCTTGAAATAACCAATGGAACGTAACATTTTATGGCATCAACGTATTTTGTACGAAAGCTCATTAGCGCCAACAGAACATTTAATTTGAATCCATTACGGATTCACAAAGAAAAAGGCACCTGAAGTCACAATTACGTAGAGTAAAGTTGTCACAGCGAGTTTTGTATTCAGAAAAAAAAACTTCCTTTCAGCCTAAGATTCCACTCCAAAATAATCAATGCAAATGTAGCCTATCTCGATGGTTTTATTTATAACAAGTCACAACGCTACAAGCAAAATTTTCAACAAAATACTTGGTCATAAAATTCACGGGAACCAGTGTTGCATTAAAACGAACTAGTTTTTGCCTATCACGAAAACAAAAAAAGCCTGATGACGAGTAACAATTATTTAGAAGATTTCTTACCATTTCTGATCTCATCATTTCGTCAAAATCAGTCCGGCCAACGGATTGTGTGGTCTCTGCCTCAATGTGTCCGTGGATGATGTGCGCTTCTGATGACGTCACCACACACATCAGCATCATCCCTAGGAGACCCGCCATGATGCTCGCCATTTTATGTTCAAAGTTGTTCGACTCTCGATGTAATACTATGAAGTAGACAAAATATCTTGTAACAATTTCGTCGATAGGTCTTCTGCTGCGAAGTTTGTTGCTGTTTCACGATTGTTAAAACCATGGTTGAAGTGTGCGTCTTATAAAGGATCTGGACAGGATGCATAAGGCGCTCCCAGGTTTGTACAAAATAAAGGTCGGTTTACACCGGTCTGTAGCTATTGCAGTGTCATCATTTTATTGACGTTATTTCCTATGTCATTTCTGATCGCCCACTGCATACGCGGCAAAATATAGGAACCCCAACCTCTCCCAAATACGTGTTCATAACTCATAACTAACGCCAACAAGAAACCAATGACTTCCCCCTCTCTCTCTCTCTCTCTCTCTCTCTCTCTCTCTCTCTCTCTCTCTCTCTCTCTCTCTCTCTCTCTCTCTCTCTCTCTCTCTCTCTCTCTCTCTCTCTCTCTCTCTCTCTCCATGATATGCGTAGCATTCGTCTGTGAACCCAAAGTTCTATCCTTTTCCCATTGCTTGTGATGATGCAATAGTCCAGCATTCGCTGCCGTACATGAGAATGGAGTTTACGTAACAATTCAGAACTCTGAGTTTGGTAACTATATGGACAGCTTTCTGTCTTTCAGAATCTCGTGCATAGAATCTTGTCAAAATCTTCAGAATTTTGTACAACTTTGACGGCAAATTTCGCAACGGGGGGGGGGGGGCGCGGTGAGTCGCAGACGCAGACATGAAATTTGACGTCAATATCGCGACTTGGGTGAAAGTCGCGAAATTTTCTGTGAAATTTCTCGTCAATATTTAGGTCTTGTCCCTCCAGGTCCACCATAATTATATAGGTGATTGAAAATGACAAACGGCGAACAAAAAGGGTGTTGCCCCCTGCCTCCCCTCCTACATTGTTATGTGACAACATAGTGTCATCTCTCAGGTCAACATGTAGCCTATAGCGTATAAAACGTCTACATCTGGCCAACTCACAGTCACTTTCTGTTCAGTCACTTTCTCGATATAGACGCGTGGTCACTGCCTTGTCTCTTCCCTTCAGTTTATTTGCCGGGGAGAGCCTGTTGGTTCCCCTCTGGTTTCCTAAACACAACAAGCAAACTACAGGAAGCTGTTTGAATGACATTCATTTGAAGGGAAGTTGGGCTTGGTAAAATTGTGTCTTTGTTTTTGTTTTCTGCTACAGTTTTTCAACAAACGTGTTTTTGAACTGACGCATACCAGATTCGCTTACCACGGAAGACTTAAAAACGGTACATCGAGTCACGGTTGTACGACTGAGGCCATTTCCTATTACTATCGGCTGCTATTATTAGTGGCTGGATTGCCGTAGGAACCACCCTTAGAAAAAGCCATACTTGTCAATTCTGACAGGGCCTTGGTCGTCGATACTGTATTCGGGGCCTGAATGCCAGCCCAACGCACCTTTTGGGGGACCATAGGCTGTATGGACCCGTTTAAAAAATGCATAGTTTGTAGATCGTTCAAAGGGATGATTTATTTTATGATGCAGATTTTATACAAATGACGAAAATAATTAAACGTTTATTTAAAAATTAATTTATAAGTTTAGGAAGTGAAAGATAAAAAGAAAGAAAGCCGGTATTAATTTTGTATGAAATGTTTTCAATATTCCATAATTCATTGATCCATTACCATTGATTGAACATTTCCAATTAACTCAATGCTTGCCTGTATTGAACCGTCTTACAAAATGCTGCCATAATATTTCCTTATAGCAAGTCCACGGTGTGCAATAAATAATATCATTATACCAAAAAGGTCAGACTATTTTCCCTTCCAGCCTCAATGTCGTTTGCACTGATCTCAGTAGGAGAAGAAAACATGGCTACTCTACGAAAAAATGTTGATTTCCAAGGCCGTGTCCGAATCAAGTGACTTTGGCTACAGCTGTGGCCGTTGGCTGCAGCGACAGCGTTGAAGGAAATGGCCTTTTCAGCGGTCTGGGCCAAATTTCAAAACAGAGCTACTTAAGCAGACAGAGTTGCTTAACAACATTCTGCTTGGCAAAATTGAGCAGGGTGTCATTCACAGCTGGCACGTGTGACAATTTTTGTTTGTTTGTTGGGTGCATTGTTTGTTTGTTTGTTTGTTTGTTTGTTGAGTTGTAGGGTTGTTTGGTTTTGGCAGTTGGGTCGTTAAATTGATTCTCTTGGTATATAATTATATGTGACAACACCAATATGGTGTTAATTTGACCAACGATAAAGCAATGGGGATAACTAACACCGGTGTTGTCACATAGATGTCAAGAGAGTCAATTTAGCACCCCAGTCTTTGCAGTGTTTAACCTTATTCTCAGGTAAGCATAATTTTGTTGTGCTTATCTACTTTTTGTACATAAACAGCCCTATGAAAATTGGCTCTGACTTTAGCTGCGACCGAAGCCGTAAATTCAGACCTAGAGCTTAAGTCTAGTTTATTCAAGCCAACCCCATTACTTGATAGCAGTTAGTGACGTATAAGAAGGGAATGACTCGCCGGTCTATAACGGGGAAGGCATCACATCCAGGGCTTGGCGTTCAGGTGCGCCTTCGTGTTTCCTGCTATCGACCCTTTATATTCTACAAGTTTCCACCACACTGAACCATTGAACGCAGAGCTCGACCATAGTCACGGTGATAAGAAGTCAGCAGCAAAGACAAGAGATTGTTAACGCAATCAGGAATACCCACTGTATTCAAGGTAGGATATGATTGTAGCAAAACATTGTTGCCAAAATCTTATATATTTTGCTTTGTTTCCCTTTTCTGGTCAGGCATACATCTCACTGATTGGTATATCTCTTTGGTTTTCGAGATGGGCTAAAGGCCTACAGTGTGATTGCCGCCAAACCGCACCGCAGCGTATATATTGTGGGGGTTTACATTAATTTTGTTCAAATCCGCAAACTTGATTGAACATTCTGATTTTGATTGGACAAAAGGGATTCCACAGCAAACGAAAAGACCGAGAAGATGACAAGCCCAAACGTCATCTTGGTGTGTTGACATCAAAGTTCGAGTTATATGGCTTTTAAACAACCTGTGAAATTTTGAACTGCATTTTTGTGTTCATTCTAAAGTATATACTTGATACTTTTCCTTAACTGTATATCTTTTAACACAGATCAAGATTTGAATCAGAATTGATAGGATGGCGACTTCGAGGGCAGGTGTCATCGGGATTGTGATGATGATGGTGATGTGTATGACGTCATCGAGAGCGTACACCATCCACGGACGCAGTGAGGCAGAGACCACACCCTCCGTTGGCCAGACTGATTATGACGATATGATGATATCGGAAATGGTATGAACACTTTTTTTCTTACAAGATTATTTGGTTCAATTTTTAGTAGTATTTGTAATAACGATAGGGAAATGACAAGGCTTTATGTATGAATAGTCCAGTACTACGAAGGCTCATTTACGCAAACAAAAAATACATTTCGAGTCCGTTATTACGGAATCACTATCCGTTATAACGAATTCACAATCCGTTATTACGGATCCGGGTTTACAAACCGTTACTACGGATTCACAATCCCCTATTACGAACTCACCTTTCGTTATTATACGGATTTGTGATCCGTTATTACGGACTCACAACCCTGTTTTTATTGACAATCCATTTGGCCCATACTTCGGATTTACAACCCGTTATTACGGATTCACAATCCGTATTACGGATTCACAATCTGCAAATGAGGTCCCTTCTTTAGTGAATCCGTAACTTACAACGGATTCAAATTAAATGTTCTGTTGGCGCTAATGGGACTAATGTTAGGTCACGTGGTGGTCTGTAGAAAACCTTTAGGGCACTGTATGTGAAAACTCAATAGTGGTTTTATCTTGTCTTCAGATGACGTCAGAGGAGGAGGCTGAGGTGGATGACATGTTTCCTGCTCAGATGCGAGACGACCTCAAACTTGAACTCATTTTAAAGGCACTCGTCATCTTAAAGGTGAGATTTGGACTTGCATCTTTTGACTTCGTCTGAATAAAACTTTGGTTTTATTTTGATGGTTTTAACTTTGATTTTTTTTTAAAATAATTTAACTTGTCCCTGTAATTTTTTTAGAATTTTGTTCATTCCTTTTCATAGCAAAATTTTAACTTATTTTTTGTGTCAATGGTTCTCTCAGAAATTTGAAGGACATTCTTCATCTGTGAGTAGCTGGTTCCCGTCCTATGACATCATGCCCTTGGAAATTAAACTTAAGCTCATTTTAAAAGCGATTGTGCTACTCAAGGTAAGTTTCAATGTTTTTTTCTGATTTCGTTCATATTTTCATTATCATTTTATACCTTCTAAGCCAAAGACAATGGTATCCATATTTATACCAACTGGTTACCACGAGTATGTACCAAAACTTTAACAACACCAAGCAAAACCAGTACAACTATAAAGAATGCAGTGTCACTTTGAAGCCGTGTAAATCAAATCGGTTGGTGTAGAGCAACGTATATCGCAAACTGGGTATGGCGAGAAAATTCGGGTGGGTCACCAAACTTTGTCAAAATCTCTCAAATTTGATCGGTAACATTTTGCCTCACAATCGATCTATCATCAGAAACATTGTGCTTTTATTTAATTTGTATACCGTCTCAATGCAATTACTCATAATATATTCTAAAAAAACAAACTGCTTCACTAATGAATAATTTATTCATGCAAGATTATCCTGGCTTTATGGCACTACCTCTGCTGTGTGTGGGGAAGAGGGTTCACTCTGCAGGTGGGTCGCTGTCAATATTGCCTTAAAATTCCATTGGGTCGCCGGGCTAAAAGCTTGGGAACCGCTGGTGTATAGTATTCTTTAGTTTCTCTGTGAAACCTTTTTGGGTTGTTCTCAAGCACAGACATTATTTTCAAATGTGTGATAAGATCCATTTCTTTATCAGCCGTTTCTTACTATTTTCTTCTCCAGGACAGACCATCCGACTCCATGTTTGCAGGACACAGAGTCATCCAACTTAAACTTACTCTGATTTTGAAGGCTATTTCCATTCTCAAAGTGAGTAAATCAATATTGTGTACCGGTATATATACATACCGGTTTCTTTGGTAGTTTATGCCACCTAAAGTACTACGGCAGGTACATGTACGTGATGGAGTTGTGCCTTTGACGACACAAACACACAGACATGAGTATGTCATGAGAAAGATATTTGGCTATGTGGCCATCGCCGATTTGTCCTTTTTGGAAATATGGTGGGAAAACAAGCCGTGGCAGCCATTTTCACACAGTTTTGAAAATTACTTGCTATTCCACCTTATTTATTCAAAAGACTATGTCCCTAATAGCCAAAATATCTTTCTCGTGACATACTCTGACTGTGTGCAAAATTTCATGCTTGAATCATCAAAGGAACAATTCCCCCAAATATTTCCCCTATATCGCCCCAACTAACGGGCCGTCATTCATGAAGAAGAGTCTTGACGACAGACCCATCTTCCCACGACAACTCAGCCGTTTGTGTAGAGCTAAAAGACGGTACACATTCTTTGCGCTGTCTGCCGTCTATAGCTTTCTCTCCGCACCCTGGCATCCCCAGCTCTTCTGGTTGTTCGCTGTCTTGCTTACCTGTTGGTAAGTGATGACGTTTTGGAGCTGTAAATGCAATGTAAACGAATGGTATGCATATCCATGAGCATTTGTTACACTGCACTTTTGGCTCAAGAACGTCATTCATTTTCCAAAAGGATACCCATTTCTACTGCATCCAACGAAATTAAGGGAAATAAATGGCCGCTATAGCTAGCTTCAACGGTGGGCAATACACCTCGCAACAAGTTGTAAACTAAAGTAAACTTTGTCACTCTTAATAGAAAGTTGCTTAGGAAAAACAAATTGTGGGGGAGGGAGGGGACCATAAAATGTAACGAAACAAATTAATCGACTGTCGACAACTTTGTTTTTCAGGGAGACGAGACTAACTTGGGTTTGACGGTCGACACGGGAAGTCTCAAACTTGCTCTCCTGCTGAAGGCAATCGACATTCTGGAGGTAAAAACGGGATTTCATTTTGCCTTTTTAAAACATTCCTTGACCTGAATACTCCAATGTTGAAAAAAAACCTGTTGATGCAAATTGGTAAACTGTTGTTTGAATTATTTGTTCATTCATAATAGGTTTATAAAGGTGAGTACAAAGATGTTGTTTTCTTCACGGAATCCAAAAAACAACTCAAACTCGAACTCATCCTCAAAGCGATCACGCTCCTGAAGCAAGGCAACTGGCCCAGCATAGACATCGACTTCTGGCCAATAGGAGAGGAGGACGAAGGAGAAGGCAGCCAATCAGAGGCCACCACACCAGAGCAGATGACAAGGGAGACAACAACGGATGTGATTCGTGAGGAGACTACAGTTGCCGAGGACGCGACTGGTGGGTTGACTATCGCTGACGTCGAAGGAGAACTGATCACGCATAAACCTTGGTTGAAACATGGACTAAGCAAAATCTTCAAGTGGCTGAAATGGGTACCAAAAGTAATTCACAAGAAAAAACAGTTGATCTTTCATCACTAAACAGTTGAAAGTGTGGAGAGAGATTCTTGTTACTTTGCTTTGGTCTTTTCATTTCATTTCTGTGAAAATATCCTTTTCGATGGTGTTTGAGTTTTAATGGTTCTTCTAGTGTAAAATAAAAAGCCTAAGCAGAAGGGGCCCTCTACACAGTTAGTTTTTTCTTCTATTATGCTCTGTATGTAGATCAACTGCATTATACCACTGCTATAGAGGTTTATATTACAAGAAAATGACAGCAGGTTATGTCTCAATGCAAACACGCTTTAGTCTATTTGCAAGAGCGTGGCGACCAGAGGATCAATTATACAACTGAACTAGAGAGCGTACAAAACCATGCGACAAGGCCAGACAAGAAATGGTGCTGACCAATCATAATTACACTGGTCACTCATCAGTTTACACTGCAACCATTTTCTAAGTGGACATTCGTATGCAACTTGACCCAAAGGAATTTTCGCCCATGGTGGGTCAGCGGAGAATTCCGTGCGCGACATCGCGAGTGCTCCCTCTAGTTCTTATAATACAACTTTATGGGGGTGTGACATTCATCCTTAAATAATTTTCCCAGGTCGACATTTTGAATTTAACTGTAACTATAAATGTGATTGCCGTGACATTTTTAGCTTAATGATCAAAATAAAATAATATATTTAGGCCTATTTAGTAATTTTAAGTTAATGTTTTGTTTGCTTATGAATAAAATTGTTTAGTATAGCTAGCTCATTGCTGTTCAGATTTTGTCTAATTTCAAAAGACGTTTTCGGTGTTACGTCGTTTTTTAAAAGGTTGTTTATCATTTTTTTTAAAGAAAATACGAAACGTAAAGCTTTCCCACACCGGGAGTCGAAGCCAGGCCACCCGAGGTAAAAACGCCGGACTCAAACCAGTAGACCATAATGGGATCTTGTACTTTGGTTGGTTTTTAAAATTTATTAGAAATTTACGTTAACAACAATAAAAAGTACACAAAACTAAAGACTTTCAATTTCCCACACCGGGAATCGAACCCGAGCCAGAAGTGTCACACAAAAAATAGTACATTCTCCCCAAAATGTATAGTTTCGCCGCGAGATTGTGCGACGGAACACGTTAACAACTCACTTTCCGTTTCTGGATTATGCTTCTACAATGCGACCAACGTGTCAGCGCACTAAACCAAAACGACACTCATGGGTTTTGCCATTAATGGGGACACGGGGTGTGGAAACTTTGAAGGAACGTGGGACTACCTCTGCCGGGATGACAGTCAGGGACCTCGGGTTTTTCGTTCGCTGGACCATTACCTTGAGGTGGAGGGGTTGGGGCGGGCGAACCATGGACTGCTAGATGCTGTTTATTTGTTGACAGTGTTGTCCGACAATGATGGAGATAGTCGTGTTAGTCTGGTGGATAGAACAAGAATGGTATAGTGTTACTGCTAGCACTTCGACTCACTAAATACAAAAACCTGCATGAGCTTCTGTAGCAACAACAACTTCATCAGAGTGCAAATAAGGGGAAAGTATTATTAAATAATTTCTGAGTACACTCTAAGCATTAACCAATGCTGTAATGGTATTTCTAGAGAATCATTCACGTATAAAACTGCAACTTTGAATTAGCGGGCCAACGCCTCCTCTCCCACTCCGGACGGGCCAACAAGTGTAGCGAATCCCACACGCACGTGGCACAGTCTCCGCCGTGGACTTTCCGAACAGCGCCCTCTGTGGTTCGAAAGTGTTTATTTTTTAAGGAACTACATCAACTGGTTCCCCAAGCCAGTTTGAACTTATAGTACAGGCAGGTGCATTGAACCCATAAGCATAGCGCCTGGGTACCATCATACACAAACATAACATGGCGGGTGTAGAGGCAGTTGCAGCACCGTCAAGATCGGAAAAACTGAAGGGTGTTTTGAATTGGATTTGGACCTATCTGTGGGCTATTTGGTTCTTTTTGGTGGTGTTTCTGATCTATGTGCTCCGTACTCCACTGAAGCTCAGCGAGAATATGAACCTAGGTGAGTATTTGGCTGCGGAAAGGGGTGTGCATCTTGGCAAATTTTCATGACTTTCCCTCACGCTGTCATTGCTGCACAAGCAAAACTAAGTTTAAAAAAAAAAAAAAAAAAAAAAAAGTTAAGGCAAGCCAGCCCTCAGTCTTCAGTAGGTTGACTCCAGATAAGCTTCCGGTTGCCGTAGGAATAGTGCCAATAGTATGCTGGACTACCTCCACTTCTTGGCCCGGTAAAAATGACATATCTGGCGGCTGCCACTTTATCTCCCTTATTAATTAATTTGCCCCACCTACTCCTAGAACTATGACTGAGGTTCGTTCCGCTATCGTCTCCACGAACCTCATAGAGTGACATGTACAAAATCCTATTCAAAACTTTCTGCCCTTCACGTTTACATGGCTACAGTGCTTTTTTGAAATCAGATCTCGCCCAAACTAGGCTCTATGTATGTGTTCTTTCAACTCTCATCGAGCGTTGCATGGGTCCAGAAAATCCACTGCGCAAACTAAAAGTTGTTAAAAAGGGATAAATTCTCACCGTAACTCAGATCCCATTCAAACAGTATTGCAACAAATATGGCGACCGGAGTTGCAAAATTAACTGGTATGCTGGTATGCGGTGCGCTGGTCCTATGGGCTGGTTCCGCGTACCAGTTAATTTTGCAACTCCGTTGCCATATTTGTTGCAATACTGTTTGAATTGGATCTGAGTTACGGTGAGAATTTATCACTTTTTAACAACTTTTAGTTTGCGGAGTGGATTTTCTGGACCCGTGCAATGCTCGATGAGAGTTGAAAGGATAGAATAGGATTTTGTACATGTCACTCTATGAGGTTCATGGAGACGATAGCGGAACGAACCTCATAGTTCTAGGAGTATGCCCCACCTACCTGTCCAGAATTAGAAAGGATGACAGAATGTACTTTGAACGATTACAAAGTGTCGAAATCATGAAAAATAAGCCATTTTCACGTTTATGTTGGGCTTGACAACCCAACGGTACTCCTTAAATGCCATTTTAGTTCCTTTGGGCTTGAATGGGCGAAAGTTTCGGCTGCTCGATGAAATGTCCGCTTGAATTTAGGTTTTTAAAGGTCAATAACTAGCGTTTTAACTACCAATTCCTGGAATCCTGGAGAGGAATATTAGAAAAGGGGAAATAAAGCCCAACATCCATTCAAAATCTAAAAAAATCCCTTAGAAAGTGGCAGTTGGATATGGAAACTTTTCCCTTGGCCCTACGAACCCTCTGGCCCACAATCAACTTTTGAATTGAGACTTTTTTGCCAAACTTTTTCCCCCGGTGATGGCTTGGTCATTGGCATTGCCCGAGAGCCTGGTGTACATTAGATTCATGATGCAATAACTCATTGTGGTGGAATTCCATGAAAAATTGACTGACACATTCAAACATCGTCGGAGCCATGACGGTTGCTGCAGAATTCCGCACTAAGTCTTAGCGCTGTATAGTGCACATGGGCAACAGCAACTATCATGGCTCCATGTAAGTCTCAATTTGAACGTTGAATGACACACACTTTGGCACACACTGGGGGCCAGGCCTTGATCTTAACCGAGGCCACCGAGGCCCTGTCGAGTTGGCCAGCATGCCCTTCAGAAAAATTGTACTGTCACTACCCACTTGGCCAGCTTGCCCTCGTACAATTTTTTTGATTTGGCCAGTAAAGGCCTGCCCCCATTTTTGTTAAGATCGAGGCCTGCTGTGGGCCCCAGAGGGTTCGTAGGGCCAAGAAGTGGAGGTAGTCCAGTGTATTAGCACTCCACTACTGTACATGTATTTATGGAGTTGAAGGCAAGCATGTCATTATAAAACATTAGCACTACTAGGCTACTAATAAATCTAGTCATAAATTTTTCAAATATTTTTTACATCAGGTTTGGACGACATTTTGAAGAGTGGCTTTTAGGCTACATTTTAACCTATTAGGTCTGTAGTGCAGAGAAACAAGTAATTTTGTGAGGGTAAAAAGGAAAAATTATAAGACACTTTACACACGTATTATCATTGGACTGAATTGTGATCATAACGCGCTATATTTGCTGTGTGGATTTTGACTAAAAGTGCTTAAAACTCTTGATTTTTTTATAAAGTTTTGGTCTTTTTTCTCATATTCCCTTACAGTCCCAATTCCTTCTAAATCCAATTGCCAAAGTGATAGAATTTTGAAGGAGTTGGGTCCTCAGGCCTAAACAACCAGTGCTTATCATAGGATCAGGCATTCCAAGAATTTCTAAGTCCGAACAATTTGGTGTAGTGTGACATAGGAGAAGAGGATATTGGAGGAATTGGGTTACATGCCAGCCAAAACTGCCTAGTCTGTAAGGGTTTTAATAACATAGTATGAAAATAAATGTATTTTTTTATCATTCTGGTAGTAAAAAAGCGTTGGTCAAAGGCCAAATTTTTGTTACAATTTTCCATTAACAAAATCTAACTTCCAAACGAAGAGCGCCCTCTTGCATTTATGCACAACTCTATACAGCTACATGGGATCGAGCGAGCACAGATATACGGACTGAGAGTGTGTTTATAGTGTTTAAAATTTTAAAAAGGATTAAATTAGAGGTGGAACATACTATTAGTAGACTAGAGTACAGAGCTGAGTCAGTATTCTGCCCTGGCCCAATCATTGTGACTCAACTTTGTTGTCTTGTGCCTTTCCCACTACCTGTGACTGACTGTTGTATCACTTAATCAGCACTGACAAAAGAATGTGTACTCATAGTTGGCTTTGCAAGTTAGTTACATGTAGCAGGCATGCAACTTTTTCTCGCATCAGCAGATTTTTCTCGTTTTTCACCTCACAGTCATGCCATTGAAAATTGAAAAACACTGTACAAAGTCTTTTGAAGATTTGAATTTCTTGAAGTCCAAGTTGCATGCCTGATGTAGGCAGAAGTGTAATATTATTGGTGTGGTGGCTGTAATTGGTACAGTTTGCTTATGACCAACTTTCAAATGATAATCAGGCCAGAGCCTTCTCACTGAGCCTTTTCTCTTTTGTTTTGACGTCACATTTCCAGACCTTGATCTTAACCGAGGCCATTGGCCAGCATGCCCTGTCGAGTTGGCCAGCATGCCCTTCAGAAAAATTGTACTGTCACCACCAACTTGGCCAGCATGCCCTTGTCCAATTTCTCTGATTTGGCCAGCAAAGGCCTGCCCCCATTTTTGTTAAGATCGAGGCCTGCATTTCCATAGTAACGTGATACAAAATTGGTCGGCCGAGCTGGAGTACTATGCACTAGGTTAAAACTAAATTGCTTTGAAACATTTGAAGACACTTCATCATGTCCTGAAGCTGAGTACAACAGACTTGTACAATGTTAATTGTTATTGGTATTTTCCACTTAACGGTATGTACACAAAACTGGTAAACTCAGAAGAAAAGAAACAAATTGTACAAAAACGGCATGAATTCCCAATGACAGCCAAGTACAACTGGCAACAAGTTATACATGTGTATAAATTTCAAATTTGCCTTACACCGATGTGTGATAAGCACTGTATACTCAGTACTGAGTATACAGTGCTTATCACACATCGGTGTAAGGCAAATTTGAAATTTATATTCATTCCCCCGATGCAAATATTAACATCTATCTAAAAGTTATACGTGGTTTGTAAAATCATTTAAGTTCAGGTCTGACGCTTTGTTTTGAGAAGGGCATGGCAGTTTAACTTATATACTTATTTGGTTATTTATTTACTTAGTTTCTTATTTCAACTGGGTGGCCCCTTTAGTGGCAACCACTGTCTCCAATGGGTCCCAGTGTGGACAGAGACACAATTAAAAAAAGGGTTACATTTTAATATTAGACATGGTTTTAAAAATTACTCAGTAAAACAGATTGTTATAAAAACATAACTAATTACACAATGTTGTAGGATACAATGAAAAGAAAGCAGAAAGTTGTAATCAAACCTATTGTAGGACTTTGGAAATTTCAGTGGTAAAGGGCACATGAGGGAAATTCAATGGAGGCAATGACCAAGGGGGCATGAAAGCAATGACCAAGGGGGCATGGAGGCAATGACCAAGGGGGCGTGAAAGCAATGACCAAGGGGGCATGAAAGCAATGGCCAAGGGGGTATGGAAGCAATGGCAAAGGGGCTAAGAAGCAACGACCAAGGGGGTATGGAAGCAATGACCAAGGGGCACGGAGGCAATGACCAAGGGGGCATGGAAGCAATGGCCAAGGGAGCATGGAAGCAATGGCCAAGGGAGCATGGAAGCAATGACCAAGGGGGCATGGAAGCAATGGCCAAGGGGGCATGAAAGCAATGACCAAGGGGGCATGAAAGCAATGGCCAAGGGAGCATGGAAGCAATGACCAAGGGAGCATGGAAGCAATGACCAAGGGAGCATGGAAGCAATGACCAAGGGGGCATGGAAGCAATGACCAAGGGGGCATGAAGGCAATGACCAAGGGGCACGGAGGCAATTGCCAAGGGGGCATGAAAGCAATGGCCAAGGGAGCATGGAAGCAATGGCCAAGGGAGCATGGAAGCAATGACCAAGGGAGCATGGAAGCAATGACCAAGGGGCACGGAGGCAATGACCAAGGGGCACGGAGGCAATGACCAAGGGGGCACGGAGGCAATGGCCAAGGGGGCATGAAGGCAATGGCCAAGGGGGCATGAAGGCAATGGCAAAGGGGCATGGAAGCAATGACCAAGGGGGCATGAAGGCAATGACCAAGGGGGTATAAAGGCAATTACCCAGTTACCTCAAATGAACTATCAGGGCTAAATATTTATTGGTACAATTTGTATCATACCTCATTTCAGTGTAAGTCATGTACACAAACACCCCACAATTAGTTTTTCAAGTATTAACAATGCCATCACCTAAACTACAGGTTCTACTGTACATGATAAATCAAATCAAACTGCACATTTTACAATAACTGATTTATTGTCATTTTTGTAAATATATGATTTCAACCCAGTGCCTGAATACACCTATACATTTTATAGAGCTACAATATCTCAAGAGTACTTTTATTCATGCCAGTGGTTTCTCATTATTATTTTAATTCTAGACTCTATTTTTTTAACCAGTGCAAACTTCCTGTTTCAGTGCAAAGTATTGAAAAAAATGTCTTACCGACGTGTACAGTATGTAATACAATGAAAACACAGTTTACTCGGAAGTGCTTTCTAAAAATAACAGTAAAAATGTATTTAAATAAACACCAAATGTTTTTCCATCAGATTGAATTTTGAACACACACACACACAAAAATTATGGCTTTTTAGGGTTTCCCTTAACTTATTCAGTGACTAGCCAGCAAGGCCAGTTTTAGTTTGTCATTTTCAACACGGAACTAGCCAGCCAGACCACTTTTAGGGAGGATGTTTTGACCGGTCCTCGTGTGTTTTAGTAAGCATTTGGCCAGAGGACCACTAATAAGGGAGATCGCTGCCGTTGCAAACCTGCTCACCATCCAAGATATCCTGTGGTATAAATGCAAAAAGTACATCATTTACATGAAGTATGGCATTAGAAGCACAATGTAGGATTGGTAAAGCTGATAGTGCAGTGTTATTATTTTGTGCAGTTCAACACATTAAAAAAAAACTTAAAATTTTGGCTCAATGCGTTGTCCTAATCAGGAGAAAACAGTGGAAAACTGTGCACACTTTTCGGCATGTAAACACATTGTCCTAATTTCGATTGTTACAACCGAAATTAAAATTGGGGTCTTCAAATTCTTGACTTTGACAGTATCTCAGACAGAAATATTTCTATGGAGGATTGGTACTGGTATGACCTTCATCATCAGTAAGCTTTCAGACTGATACTAATAAACACATTTTTGGATGAATCATTGAATACCAATCCTGTATAATTTCTACAGTTGTACCTTTAAATTCAACCCTGGCAGCATCTTTCCAAAAGGCTTTTAAATCAGCTTTTGGGAAAGACTTCTGCTAGGGCTGAAACGTGAATCCATTAATACTTTTCGCAATTTTTTTCTCATCATTATCAATTAATTTATGCAAAACAATGCAATAATTTTTTTGCCTTTAAAGTTTAATTTTTTTTTTTAGCATTGCACTTGAACCTAACACCGGTATGATTGGGATGTGTTGAATTCTCAACTTTCATCCCCCACTTATGAAATTATTTGAGACATCACTGTTGAAGCAGCAAGTTCTCTACTGGAGGGCAAAGGTGCACGCAAGGGGGTGGGGGCTGGGATTTTTCTGGCATAAAATCCCGCACCATTTTCCCATTGTTGAAGCAGTTCCTTTCAAATGTGCAGAGTAACAATCACTATTTGAGTGTTACTTAACATCTTGCTGGCATGATTTATATAACCAATACATCGTTTTTGAAATAGGTATAATTTTTGTAACTTATTAAGGTCATCTGAGCTTGTTGTTTTGGTTTTGGAAACTGGATTTATAATACATCTTGAATTTTTCATTGTCGCACTCTAATCATGGAAGAACACCATGTCACTTTGTTGAAACTTGAATGGTACCTTTTCACACTGTGTTCAAAACTTTGTGTAGGAATGTCAGGGGCATGTACATGTAGTGTTTTCAATGGTACTTCCGGTCTCTCACATGGGTACTCGGGTACCCAACCAGTATTCACTTGTGTTACCCGGCTCTAAAATTACCCACGGATGGTGGCTGCTCAGCACTGGTGTATCTGCAATTTGCCTGAATGTTATTTCAAGGTGTTCTTCTGTTCGTGTCTGCATGTACTTGTTTTTTCGTATTTTTAGTTTTCTTTCAATTTCAGTCGTGTATGGGTTCACTGGCTGATGGGAGTGCGTGCACTCTCCACTATCAGCGAAGCTTAATGGCCCGAGACAAGAGCTCATGCACATCATGAATTTAAAGTGTACATGTACAT
The DNA here is from genome assembly GCA_911728455.2 of Marthasterias glacialis. Classification (NCBI taxonomy): domain Eukaryota; kingdom Metazoa; phylum Echinodermata; class Asteroidea; order Forcipulatida; family Asteriidae; genus Marthasterias; species Marthasterias glacialis. The sequence goes on along the minus strand of OU452221.1, from coordinate 24,751,822 downwards.
TGTGTTATGTACATTGCAGTGCACTGTAGGCATTTGTAACCCTAACAGTACCAAATCCATCAAAATCTATCGGCTGGTTTTGCTTGATTTCGATTGATCCAGTACACCACCAGATTGAAACATTTGGTTGGTTTTGATGAAGTTGGTCTAAGTTCAGCATATATGAAATCCCGGTTGATTTTGATGGAGTTGGTCTTTCAGCATATGAAATCCTGGTTGATTTTGATGGATTTGGTCTTTCACCCCCTTAGAACATTTTGAAAGGATTTTTAGTATTCAATGCATTGGTTGATTGTGATTGATTCAGTACAGTTGCATATATTGACTATCCCAACAATTGATTGATTTTGGTGGATTTGGTATGGTTTCTAGAAAAAACACCTTTAAGTAACCATAACTTTTCTAAAAAAGGGTGACATGAATTTTAATTATTATAAATATCAACAATTAAAGGCTTCTACTGTACAGTGCATACATTGTACATATATCTAGATGTATTATACAATTGTAAACAAATCAAGAGCGCCTTGATATGTTCTGTACTGAACAATAACCCACAACTTTTCATTGTAGATAACTCGTGATTTGGACTCGAGACACAAGTCCTATTTTTGATGACTCAGTCTCGCACTAGACTCGGACCATCTGAGATCAGATCTTGGATTCAGACTTGACACTGATGACTCCGATTCCCAAAATTTCGGATGATATTCAAAAAATAAAATAAATAAATAAGTAAATAAATGCAATTTTTTTTTTTCAAAGAACAAATTCACAAAAATCATAAAATAAAACCAAACAAAAACATCAAGTAGAAGAGATTCCGAGAGCCTCGTTTTAATTCCCCATGCTTCGGCAAAACTTGCAAAATTTGGGAGAATGCCTGCCCCGTTTTGAAAAATGCTGGGGAGGACCCTGCTACATGTAAGTGCTACTTCCCTTGAGTGTTTTACTAGGATCCTTCCTCACTCTATAACAAAATCCAACATCAAAAGGTGCAGTAACTCAGCACCCAAACTGTTGGACTGTGATTATGATGGCATGCCTGACAGTCTAACTAGTGCAGGCCTCAGTCCAACATAATCAAACAAAACTTCTGTTAGCTTTTGAAGGGTTGGTGAAGTTTTGGAGGGTTAACCTAAAAAATGCCATGATGGAGCAAAGACCTACTAACTTAATGTTCTTATGAGTAGCTGTAATACGAAGAGGACAAGTTTTCTTCACCCATAGTGTGTTAGCCAAACCCCCCTATGTCACCATTTTATCGCTCCCCATGCTGGAGTAATGCGCACATCACACACACAATACTAAAACTACATGAACAGAAGCTACGGAACACGCAACGTTAGATGGCACTTTGCTTCAAATCCTACACGACTTTAATCCATCACTGAAAAATAATCCCACAGCTCTGCATGTCTTTGCAGAACTCTCTCTCTCCCCCAACATCTGTGGAAAAAGAAAGAATTCATGTTCCCACTGTTCAAAATGCCAGGGACTTCTACCCCATAGCTATTTGAACTTGACACAGTAAAGGTAAACAGTTTTTTCAGGCAGGAAGTATACATGTCTAGCCCATTTGCAATCACAAAGGGGTGTTAGCTCTGTGCCAATGTTTATAGAAGAAAAGTTTGTAGAGATCCCCAGTTTGCACAGTCTGGCCTCTGAACTCTGAGTGTAAACAGCGATCACAGAAAGTTGTTGTGGGTTTGGAGAGAGAACATGATTGGGAAACTATAATAGGGGGACAGGGGCTGATTTCACAAAGCGCTAAGATTGCTCTCACTTTAATACAAATCACTTTTGGTGATATTGGGGAGTGGAGTGGTCATGGGGTTTAGTACACTGAGCCAAAGTTCCATGTAGTTTACAGAATGTGGGTTCGAATCCCAGCCTGGCCAGTCGCGACAATTGTGTCCTTTAGCAAGATACTTGAAACCATATTTGCTTTGTCCTTCAGATATGACGTTAAGCTGTAGGTCCTGTGTACTATGGTGGGTTGTGCATGTTAAAGAACCCAGAACACTTATCGTAAAGGAGTACATGTACATGTAGGGGTTTACTTTGGTGTTTTCTGGTTCAGACAGCAAGCACCCTTGTCTACAGGTTTCCTCAGGCTTCCAAGCAATAGTGATTAAGTCCGCTTTCGAGGCATCCTTGGTTTCATTAACAGAAATCAATGATAATATTAACGACTCATCGTCAGATGAATCTTTAGTGCTGTGTGAAATGGAGCCATGTGTTGCCCTCCAACGAAAATTACACATAAGGGGGTGGTTGGGATTTTTTTGCTTTTTCTTCTTCTCCTCTTGACTCTCCTGCTAGATGCGGTTCAAATCCCCAAACTGCCTCTAGCTGCGGGGCAATCTTGGTAGTCTAGTTGGTGAGACATCTGCTCAAGAATGGCGAGGGTCCTGGGTTTAAATCCCACCCAAGGAATATGCCTGTGGATTTTATTTTCACGGGACTCGGGGGAAAGTACACAGTATACAGTGCTTAAAACACACATAGTTTGGTTAAAAAAAAAATTAAGTAAAAAAAAATAAACAAACAAACAAACAAATAATATATGATATTCCCAGCCGGAAATTACCAATGATGCGATTATTTGCTTTGATTATGTTACAAAAATAACAGTTCACCAATCTAACCCTGCAATGGGGTACATGCGTACATGTACATGTAGATCGTCACAGGTACATACATGTAACTGCTTTTATAAACCAAACAAGAACAGTCAGATTTGATTAAATATTGTGTTAAGTTTCACGTTTCAGATTAATGTGTGAAGTTGGTTCTGAGGAGTGCAAAGAGCTCTCCGAAAAAAATTAAGGAGAGTACTTTATAAATAGCTATCCTCGTATTTTATTTTTGGGGGTGGCATACAGCTGCTATTTTAAAATCTGTTGTGAGCTATTTTTATTGTAAACATAACATTTGTATTACTCTGTCTACGGGCGTTTCAAAATGCTCTAGATTGTCTGTATACATTTAAGTGTTTTTTCAACTGAGTCTTGAATGAGTTGATGGAGGGCGTTTGTTATTTTTATTTAACTCCATTTTTTTAGCCTTGCCTTTTGTCCTATCTTCAATTTGTGTGATATGCTGGGAGGTGGGGTCTATTTTCGTCAGCCAAGTTTCATCTTTTATTATGTACTCGTAACTATCTGTTAAGACAGGTTGGTTTTATGTTTGATTTTTTAATTTGTGCCCCCCTTTTGTCAAAGACTTGTCAATGTTTGTATTTTATTTTTGACGTATTTTTTTTATGATGTGATCGTCCAAAGAAATGATCAGCTGTGCTGTATAGGTCACCCTCGTTGAAGGTGGTTTAAATCAAATAAATAAAACAGATTTGTTTTCGCATCGTTGATTTGAGCAGCCGCATGTTAGATTGTGTTAGAGCGAGGAAGGATTCTTGTAAATATCACAGCAAGTTTACAGGTTTGCCTTTTAACAAGTGAACAACATAATTCCACTTTTTAGATGTTGATTCATGCAAGTGAATACTGCCCTCTTTGTTGTCACTCTAGCCCAGCAATCACAACTGCTACGAAACAGGAAGTGTAGCGGTGAAAGCAGTCTGTCTGTTGTCTGCCACCCCCCCACTTTTTTTTTTTTTTGCGTTGGGATTCCCCCACAGAATGGAATCACCCAATTAACATACCTGAGACCTGTTTCAATTGGTGTGCTGGTCTGTGCATAAATCTCGGTCATACCATTATGCACAGTCTGCTGGCTTGAGGTAACTAATAATGGTATCAACCCCCACCATGCTATAACATGCACAAAAGCCTTTCTCTGACCACAGCTGCTGTGCGATGTCTATGTATGCCACACTTACTGCAAATCCACATGTGCTTAAATGACTGACTGCAGTGGTGAAGGGGCCGGAGAGTCTACGTTGAGCAGTACATGTACAGGCCATGCATGTTGGATTTAATTATTCATTGTTGATCTGGAACTGGAGTATTTACACGTACGTTAGATAAAGTCATCAGCATGCAAAATTATCCATCAGTCGTAGAGAGGGGTGGTTATTATTGTTTGTAGTAGTGTAGTGGCAAGATTTCAGACCATTTCACGACGGCCAGTCGGTGTCTGAAATTAGGCCACATTTTTAATATATCACCAGGCAAAAAGGTTAACTCACTGTATGCAGACAACGCAATCTGGTTCACTATACGTGTATATCCCCCATCGGCCGTACAGCCGAGGTTCACAACAGACCGCAGCGTGTGAGTGTGTGTGTGTACGTGTGAAAATTGATGCCGGGGATATAATCTGGGGCCCTTCCATATGTGAATAGCATTCCTCTTGATTTGACCAGCTGTAACATTCCTACCTTGGAAATAATTTACGCCAGCCAGGCCACTTGGCTATCATGAATGGTAAGATTTTTAAGCATCTAATTCGAAGTTTCATTGCTTTGTTTTTATTTTATTAAATGTTTTTTTTTTTTTTTTTTTTTTTTTTTTACTTTTACGTATTTTGAGTTGTGTGTGTTGAAAGTGGATCTGCCCCGTCACTCAATCTCAGAATGTGTTAAATACAGCGTTCACATCTCTACCTCCTGCATTAAACAGTATACTGAAGATTTTCCCTCCAACCTGTCAAAAATACGGGGGCATTTAAATTTGTGGCATGTGCAGTGTATATTTCACATTGTAGCCTGATTTCCACTGTTAATTGTACAGTTTCAACGCTAATGTTTTTTCAAAGAGACTGGTAATAAGATGTCAACGTGTGTTCTGTTTTTATAGAGCAATACCAGAATGACACATAATGTCCGACACTACAGTGTACATTATAATAAATTATTCTGGCACGAGCACATAGTTATTATGCAGGGAGTAACAGTAATGTTCACTGTGACTGTGAGTGAAACATTCAGTGATTAACACTGTGTAATAGGACCATACACACAGGTGTATGGGTGCCTGTATTTGGTTTTGTGTTTTGTGTTCACTTGTGTCTTTTCCACATGTGTCTAATTGGACCTCCGATAACCATGTCAAGGTTAGTCTGCTGTTCTGGCTCTTGCTGGAACACCAGTTAGGCATGGTACAATAAATCGAACTCAAATGTTTTGATCATCTTCAGTCTGGAGTTAATGTATACACCATACATGTACATGTAGTAATATTCTTCCTTTTCTGATACATCATGTCTATGTTTGTTTTGCCCGTGAAAAATCAGTTCAAAGATTATTTTAAATTAACCTTTAACCAGTTAGCCTGGGGGATCTTCCTTCTTTTTTTTTCACGTCTTTGAGAATACCACTGGCACAAAGAAACTTTGACTTGACACAGCTAAGAGAAAAAAGATTTTCTTTGAAGCACCTGGATTTGTTGGTTTTTCTATCGAGAAATATCGGATTCACGCACCGTGAATCGGAAAAGCTTGGTCCTAATTAGACCGGAACCAAAGCTGGAGACTCCATTCACTCGAATTTCATTATGATATACAATGGTGGAGACATCACACATTTTTCTAGCATTTTTTTGTGATTTGTCACAAATCACAAAAATGCTTTCAACATTGCCACATTGGTGATCACTTCTCCGTAAGAAAAGTACACCAGGTTCATGTTTCTTGTAAAATATTTAACAGAATCGAGCGAGAATTTTTTAAATTGTTTCCGAAAAGTGAAAACTATTGCATGTACTATGTATGTCACTTAATGAATTTACATCCCAAGCTTACTTTCTTAATGAAGATTTTTTTAATTGTGAGTTTAAAAAGATTTGATGTGGTAAAATTACACAAACCTTATCAATCGCTGTGTCAGCCTGACGCGCAGCAACATTACGCACATAATTTACTGAACGCAGAAGATATTTCTTCGCAGTGATTGGCTCAATACCGCATCTTGTATTTGGCGCTGGATAATAGACCGATCCGTTAAGCTCCGCCCTTGCTGTATTGACCAATCACAGACGTGATTGCGCCACCAAAAGTCCACAGACACGTCAGTGCATATGGCGCGCGTGCACAGTGGGTGGGGCTTAATGGGTGGGTCTACAGACCGTTCGGGCCTGTCAGTCAAACTGTGCGCATTGACCAATTGGATCACGCCTTTTGGTCATGTGACCTCGGTCAAACTCGGTCACACGTGCAGCATAAACATACACAAACTAAGGTGTGTGGGCGGGGCTTGTTGCCAAAGCCGGAACGGTCTATTGTAGCAGTTGCAAGTGACTGGAATACGTGCTGCTCTTCACCAAAATGATTTGAAGCAGTCAATGACAAGTGCACAAGGACTATACACGTCATCTGGCGTTAAGTGGTTAAAAAAAATAGCTTTCAAAAGCCAATAGGCCTACTATACAATGTACACATGCTCTTCTACTCCTGAAAATGTTCAACCTGCTTCTTTCAAGGGTCAAAGATCATACCTGGTATTCATGAATCATGTACATACGTTCACTGTCACTCATCAGTGTATCTAGTACTTCCAACACAGTGGATAAAACCTTGGCCCAATAGAACCACGTACTGATGACATCACGCTTTGTGTACTTGTGCGCTTTCTTATGGTGAATTTCATGGCATTGATTACTGCCGAATTCTGCACTTTACAATGACCCTTTCCCATAGAATAAAATTATGGCATTAATAATGATAATAATACACACTTTTTATATGGCGCTTTATCACACCCGTTGGGCGTCTCAAATCGCTCAGTGTTTTTTCCTGCAAGGTATGCGGAGTTACGTCATATGGGTACGGTCCCTGCATATTTTTGCTCAGCCAAAGATTGTCAAGCAATATTTTCTGCCCGGTCTGGAGTTCAATCTGAAGTAGCACTTCCATTTTCGTTTGGGAAAGTGCATTTCCATTTAAGAGAGAGTCCTCAAGTCTGTAGGAGCATCTTGAAGGGGCATTTTAGCCCTGACCAAAAGCCTCAGAGTGCACATGATCTCTCTGAAATTCCAGAACGAGAATGTATGGATTTTCATTTTCAAGGTGTAAGACTTATGTTTTTTTGCACTGTCGGCAAGGGGAGTAATTTGTTTCTCTGACTCTCTCTACCTACATGTAAAAAATAATTGAAAGACGAGAACTTACCATGAAGGGAGGTACATGTAAGCCCACCACTTAGTGCCAAACCTCTAGTGTAAGGCTGTAACCGAATAGACCGATTGCGCGACCCGCGTCACGTGACCTTTTGTGGGTGTTAGACGTAAACAAACATGACGTCCTCCTTAGGAAAGTTCGGTACGGTACATGATGATTGTTACATTTGATTATTCGATCGAGGCTTTTCTTTCTCAAAATCTGTGAAAAATATTCTTGAGTTTGTACCAGAAACCTTCGAGTGGCTGATTAAAGGCAGTAGGGACAGTTCCAGCAAGTCTTGGAAATTGTACTTAAGTAAAGTATAAATTCGCATGATGTGTACTAGTGCACGACGGAATGTTAGGCCAGACTACTGCGATCACACATTTTTCAACACAAGACTTTCAAAGTTTTTAAGCTGAATCATCCAAAGAAACTGCCTTCCTAAACTGTGTGAATCCTTTGCCTATTTCAAAATTTCGCAAAGCTTGGTATAAATGCTCACTTTTCCAACATCTTTACTTTTTTTGTACAGTGATTTAGGCCTACATTACAAACAATGTAACAGGCGGGTGGTTACATGTAGTCGTCTGACGCTGGTAGTGCATTTAACTTAAAATAAACCTCTTTTGTATCTATAGTACAATACTGGTAGTTAATGGAACAGTAATGTGATTAATATCAATGTCACAACATACAACTTTAATAAAATGGCTTAGCAACTGTGTTATTATAACCAAAAGCCGACTTTTGGTGTGTCTCTGTCGGTCACGGCATGTATTTGCACATAGTTTGCCATCAGCTCAGATGACGTAGTACCCACAATAGGTCACATGATGACATGTAAGCATTGGTCGCGCAATCGGTTTATTGGCGGCTATGGCTACGGCTGTTGCTTAGAGTGTTGCTATGGGCATCCTATACTTCGGTGCATGACGATGGGCCATCAAGCCATAGCTGTAGCCGCCGATTCGGACACTGCCTTACGTTTGTTGTGGTGTAGAGAGTCTGTAAATCCGATGGGTTTCAAGTGAGGAGTCTCACCCATTTTCCAGGTGGTTTATCATTGTTTGTGGAACGTCCTGGCCGAACGGTCAAGTGCACTGGACTCAAGCTCTTGCGTTTCCAGAGTGTGGGTTCGGTTCCTGGTCATGGCACTTGTGTCCTTGTGCAAGACACTCGTCGACCACCTTTGCTTCGTCCTTCGGATGGGACGTGGAGTCATATAGGTCCGGTATATTTTGTCATGCAAAGGAACCTAGTACACTTTAACATGCATTGTCAAGAGAAGGGGATTGCCCTCGTGTTTCTGGCATGGTTAGTAGCAGATTGTGCCGCATCACCTCGTAAAAACCCTTAACAGAACCAACAAGGTGCTAAATATTTCGCTCACATAATTAAAACGCAACTCTGCAAACCTGTCTTTAAAATAAGGAGCGCTTTGAGATGCCCGTCGGGTGTGAAAGCGCTGTATAAGAACAGCGTAACATTATGCCCACAGATGTTCATGTATGTTCAATCACACCTTTGATTTAACATGCTGTATGGTTAAATTGTCTGCTAGTGTAGTCTGCTTAAGTGTACATGAACAAAGGCCCTGGCAAGTACATGTTGTGGCTAGTACATATGTACAATAGGCCTGATACTTCACGGACCAATGGAGGCAATTGCCTCCGTTGCCCCAGATCATTGCCTTGGCGCCCTTGAAATGTCCTATTTCCTCATAGTCGCTTTCGAGGGTCCTTGAGGTCTTTTGGCATTTTCTCTTTTTACAGAGGAGAAAATGCCTTGGTGCCCTTGTTCTCTCAAGAACGAAGCATAAAGGCCTGTAGGTACATGTAGGTATACAACTCTCTCACACATCCTCATGTACTTCGTCAGTGTCAGACGATCACAAAAGACAAACTGGGTTGATCATGCTGATCTTATTCGCGTTTGATTAGATTTCCATTGATCGACGGTGATTGCATTTTCATTTCACTGGATTTGAATTGATCAGGTTGATTGGACAGTCTGCATACTGTGATTAGATTCTCCGGCAGCCTTGGCCCTTGGAATTTTCTTTGAATTCCGGCCAAACAATCTTGAGGATTCTCCTCCTGTGCAATTTACTTCATTGATGCAGACATTTTAGAATGTTGTAAATATTATTATTGTATCTGCCCGGTAATAATCAAGGAATCCTCCAAAGCGACTAGCACTGTGACCTGTAGACTTGAAGATATCCGTGAGGAGAAGATGATGAAGAAATGTCAAATTTAGATGTGCAGGTGTGTGATTTCTCAGGATCTTTCCTGATTTCAGGATTTTCTCAAAATCTCCTTGATCCTTCAAATTTTCTTGAAAGAAGTAAAGCTTTTGCCAAAGGGAGAAAGAAATTGTCCACATTGTGTCCAAACCTGTAGTTTGTATTTCTGGTGATGCACAGAGTCTGTAAACCTCCTGAATTGTAACATCTGGGAGGTTCGAGGTCTAGAATAAGGAGGAACCCAGACCCCACAAGCTATTTTATCAGGAATAATCGCAATCCTCATCAAATCTCATCCACTGGATGTTGGAGGAAACCTCAAATAGGGGAAACCCCAGTCAATCAGGTAGGGACTGAAAACTCACTCCACATGCAAGGCTCCAGTTCAGGATTTGAAATGAGGTCAGTCACTGAAGTAAAAAGCCGAGAAGAAACCACCGAGCCAACCTGAGTGCCTGTCTCTTATCAAAAGACCAGTGGTTCACAGATTTGTGTTATCGTTGAATGCATTTGGGCCTTAAATCCCACCCCTCCCCTTCTCCAAAGAGAACCGGACAGAAAGTTTGTTTGTCTAGATACCACCATTGATTTGAAGTCATTACATTGTTTGTGCATGGGACATAAATTGCACATGACCGAAACTTAAACATTTCAATTAAGATGTGTGGTGAGGTCCATGTTGTTTTTTTAAAGAATTTTTCAGAGTTTAGGCTGGAGGAGTTTCGGTGTGTATTTTGTCAGTATGGTGAAACAATTTGAAATGTCAAGGATCTTTGTGTGAGTTGTATATAAAACAAATGCATGTAGGCCTAGTGGATGCAGTTCGTTCAGAATGCATTGACGCAGAATACGTTTATAATCACTCTGTGAAATTTTGCTTTTCCATTTCACTTGGCTTCGCCACGTGAAATTTACATTTGTATGTTGTATATCATATTACATCGATTTTTATGTTAATTATCAATCCGATGCTTTGTCTACATAACCATGTTCGGAATCAGAGAAGAAATGGACACTAAATAGCAACAAGTTTTTGCATTTACAATTATCTAGTCACCTAGCGACCAGTAAAAAGAAGAAGCCTTTTTGTTGTTTGTTGCCTAGACGATGGTTACTTTGATGGCACTGAGTACTTTTTACGCTCAGTGGCCTTTATTGTTCATTCATTAATAGGAAGTCCATGTGATTGCCTGCAAGGATATCAAACTAAGCCAGGCCTGCTATTGTGTTGTTCCCAAGGAGGGGCAAATCTAGCTAGGGGCACCAAGGCAATAACCAAGGGACACCAAGGGGGCAATTAGTTGGGTCCAATTTAGTTTCTCTTGGGTCTCTAAAGGGTAAAGCACAAAAGGTAGCTAAGCACAACAGAATTATGCATACCAGAATACGGTTACCAGCCAAAGTACCATTTCATATTATAACCATCTGTGTGACTGGTATCCTGCTCTTGTTTGCTTAGCAGAAAATTGTCAAGCAATCTTTTCTGCTTTTAAAAGCAGCTCCGTGGAATTGAGCCCAGGGGGCATCAAGGCAATTGTCTCCGTTGCCCCTGTGAGCTAATGTACATGTACCAGGGCTGTACATTTGTTCATACTGGTACAATTTGTATCATGTACCTATTTCAATGTAAGTCATGTACATGTTAGTGTTCCTCGTGGTTCTGCTGGCCAATCCTTACTTACACAACCTCCATGTACTGTCTCTTCCAAATTCTAAAGTCAAAAAGCCTTCACCTTCATTGCGCCTTCATTGAGGAATGACTTACACATGTACCACTTCATATTTGTCAAGCTGACTCTGTTCTGATTTTCAAAGAACTTTTAAAGACTCACTTGTTTGAATCTACCTTTCTGTAACTTTGCTTCATATTTCATTGTTTTTTGTTCTGTGTTCATTGCAAATAGAGGCTCCTGCATTATGCGCCATATAAATATCTTGTACTGTTATTATTATTATTTATATGAACACCCCCCTCTCCCTGCCCCCTGACAAAAATTTGTTTTTTAAATGTCGACACCTCTACTGTACATAATCAAGCAATCAAACTACATACAAATAACAAATTGCCTCCATTGCCTCTGTGAAGTATCACAGGCTTGCTAATCAAGCTGAAGTTGCTCGTTCATGATATTTACATACTGTGTTCATCTCTTATCTCCCGACTGTTTTAGTGGGGGAAAAAAAAAACAAGTTTGACCGATTGAATACTAGACAGCTCAGGTAAACAAGTAATTTCCGCTCTGTGGGAAATTTAAAATTGAGATCATGCACTGAGCAGATTATAGTATGAAGGAATCTAAGTGGACAGGAGGATGTTGTCGCAGTTGACATTGTTTACCGGGAATATTTCTCATGTTTTGTTTTAATGTCTACAAAAGCAAGTTTGGAAATTGCCGCCTCAAAAACTGAGCCATTTAGCCTTTGAGAAAGAGTCTACTAGGGTCGAAACGTGAGGCCATTAAAAATTTAAGAAATTTCAAATTTCCGGGATTCACTTTCTACAAAACAATTTTTGAAGTTTAAAAAACTCATCATTAGAAGGTGTGCATAATATTGACAAGATTGAAAATACATTACAGGAAATTTAAAATTGGGAGTATGCTTCGAGCTGATGTATTAAACTAATAAAACTAATAATAAAGTAGACCGAATTTTCTGTTCCTTCAGTTTGCTTGTTGTTTTCCGGGATTCACTTTTTACAAAACAATTGTGGAAGTTTTTAAAAAACGGACCGTCAGAGGGTGTGCATAACATTAATAAGAAATTACAAATATTCACAGGTGGGAAAACTTCCCTGGAAAATTTTCTTGCCTGAAATGCTTTAGTTTTTGAGAAATGAAGAAAAACAATTTGCACTGTTTCTGACGGCTTGAGGGCGCGTGTGAATCAAATTTACATAATGCAAAACAAGTATAACGAACTGTTTTTTCATTTGTTTTTCCATTGTTTTTCTTATTATTTATTTGGCCATTGATTCAAGAAAACTACATAGCACTGTACATGTATAGACAGTCAAAATAAGATAAAAGTGTAATTGTGAAGCATGGAAACTAGCCATTAAAAGAACCCTCATGCACACAAAAATACGGTTTTGATATCGCTTATCTGAAATCCAATGTTTGAAAAAGCGTGAAAACTGTGATAGGGTTTTTCACTATTTTCTCGTGACTCCGATGACTACAGGTTCATTATTCCATGTATGGAGTCAAACGAAGTGGGGAGGATAGGCCTACTGGCCTTTGACAATTACCAGTGTTGGTCGTGTGTTTTAAACACAGGGGTACGTTGAGTTAGGTGCTCAGTCGGTATTAACGCCAAGACAACTTGTTGATAAAGGATACGATTTCATCCAGCAGTTTTGCAAAGCATAATATTTTGACTTTTAAACGTGTTTTGTGCACATATATGGAAGAGTACAAATGAATAATAATGTGTTTTGTTATAGTTGCGGCTGAGGCATTTTGTGTAGCATTTTGCTCTGCCGTACAAGGGAAGTTCACTGGGTTATTCTCTATTGGCAAACATTATCCCTACATGTACTTTCTTTGAAAAAAAGTATTGACCCAATTCACCTGACGTCATCATCGCACTAATCTTGGCTGCGCCATTTTGGTGGTGAATGTCACTGAGTTATTCAGTGAAGTGCGCATTTTAGGAGACGCGGCGTTTACACGTAAACCTATTGACCACCAAAATGGTGAGCGTGCCACAGTCGGCGCGTGACATGCGTGCAAGGGGTCAATACATACATGCCTGTGTTTGAATGAGGTAACATTTCACCAAAAATTCAGTCATAATCAGTCAATTGAGAATCCAGTTTGGAGTGGCTTTAACAGCATTAGATTTGGATCAGTTGTGATCATTTGTTTGGGCGACTGTTCACACCAGTATGTTGTCAGGATTTTATTTATAGGCCTATAAAATCTCCCTTTGTCCCAAATTTTTCTGGAAAAAAATGTAAACCAGTCAGGGAAGACTGGACAAAGCAGCATTGTCCTCAAACTTCCATTTCCCATTTTATGGTGTTGTACATATGTAGCGGAGCAGTCCACAAGGTTTTTGGCTGGCGACCCTATGAAAATTTCGGGCACTTGACTGCAACCTACCTGCAGATTGAACTCCCCCCCCCCCCCCGCTGCAGAGGTCATGCCATAAAACAGACTGGAAAGGAGTAAATTATCTGGAAAGGAGTAAATTATTTATTGAAACAGTTTGTTTTGGTTATAAACGAGTAACTACATTTAACTAGTGAAAGTTAAAGAAAAATGTTTTGTTTTTTAAAGACATCTATTATTAGGCAATTTATGTTGCTGCCTACATGTAGGCCTACATGTATTAAATGATAAAAGGTGTTCCAGTAAAATTTGAGATCTGAGACAAAGTTTGGTGACCCAAATGACCTTCTTTTGGGTCACAACCCATAGGTTGCAATACATTGATAATCATACATGCCAGAGAACCTGTCCCGATCCTGTAAAATATAAATCCCCTGAGGTTGAAGGGGGTTTCATCTTCGGACACGGAAGACACTGCCTGGGTCCATTTTCAGGGTTTTTAGTTTTATTTTTGTACAGTCCCACCCCTGATATTATTGTACAGTCATTTACGACATGACACCATGTGAGGGGACTCCACCTGTCCTATTAGAGAGAGTGAGTAGAATGTGAATGAGTCACTTATTTAAAATACTGACTGTCAGACTGTATAACCGTGTGTGCAGCCACATTATCATGGGTACACTTTTTGATACAAAGACGGCAAAATGAACAGCCAGGGCCCAATTTCACAGCGCTGATTAAGCACGAAAAGTAGCTCAGCAAGAAACGTTTCTGCTGAGTGGAATAAGGTCACCAGCCAAACACCGTTCAAACACCAAGCAAAATGTTGTGCTTAAATGTACATGTATGTAAGCAGCTGTGTAAACAGCGGCATAGCACAAGACATTTTCACTGGGGATTGGGGGGTGGGGGAATTGCTTTTTAGCCTTGGGGCCCAGGGGCCATGTTTTTAATGAATAACATGCATCCATATGGTTTTTTATTGGGTTTTTTATCGGGGATGGGGGGACGTACCTGTAAAGAAATAACATGTAGTTGAGAAACAAATTTTTAGTTTTAACTTTAAAACCACAGACAATGACAGATGAAATTGTGTCTTTCCCCGTGACATGATGTATTGTACAATCTAAGAGGTTATGTGTACAATGCATCTCTATCAATTCCTTGAAGACTCATAACATGCATAACAATGTTTTAATCTTTGTCAAGTGCAAACCTCAAATGCTTCTGAGTGAACACTGCAAAACGTAATCAGCAAAATACTTCATATTATTGTCACTATGCTATAAAACCCCAAAATGTCCCCAATAAAATATATGCTATTTAGTGTGGAATGACCCATCAAATACATACATTATTGTACATTTTTATATGTACTCAGCCTGTACAGTACATGTACATGTACGTGTATTGTAACCAGCCCCCCCCCTATTATTATTATTTTTTTTTTTTTAGATCTGCAATGTTTTTACAACCAGGGAGTTGTAATTTGTTAATTTGAAACCACCTGGCCTTTTAAATAGATGAGGAGTGTGTCTGTTTTTTAACCTGCCCAACGAATCTTCAGCAAAATCAGTCTCCGACTATGCACTGTATAAATTCATGCAAAGGTGTGATTCATATGTAAAGGGGAAAAACACCTCAAAACATCCCGTGGAATTACGATGTAAGTTTGACTGAATGAATTACTGGTACGGTGTCAATGTAATCTAAACCTTTTCTCAACCTCTGTTGTTTTTTTTTTTAAATAATAGAATCGGTGAGTGGGATTATTCTCTGAATTTGTTCAATGCCAACGTGTTGATAAAATGTACATACTTGTACATGTACATTCCCTATTGACCCAATTCACCTGACGTCATCACCAAATGGTTGAAACCATTTCAGGAGTCAGTTTCCCCCCCCCCCCCCCCCCCCCCCGCGTGTTACGGCGCAGGGCGCATTTTAGGGGGCGCGCCCAACGCTAGACGCGCACCGTACATCTTTACATGCAATTTGAGTCTCCCAAAATGGCAGACAATAAAAAAACTGATTAAATTGATTGTTCAGTTTTGTAACGACTTTATATCTATTAATCAGGTTGTTTATTGATTAGTATTGACTACCTGGGAGATGTATTGATCGGTCCTCGGCATCTGTGCACAATGAAGAGAGCAAAAATAATATTTTGAAAAATGTTTTGATGCACAAATTTTGTGTGGATAATTCTATAGTGACTCGTGTTACATAAAAAAAACTCGTCAAAAACAGGCCTCGAATTTACCCACGGCACCCACAGCAATTGCCATGTTGCCCTATGTTTTTGCCGTGGTGCCCTTTGCAAAGTTCCAACACAAGTTTACATTGTCCTCATAGAAGTGCCCCTTACCAGCAGAAAATTGCCGTGCCCTTTCAAGAGCCAAGTTCAAGGCCTGTTCAAAAAGCTTGCTTTCTTATAATCATTTTTATGAGGTGATACATGTGATAGGACAGGCATGTGATTTCTCAGAATTTTTCCTGATTTCAGGTAAAAGGAAAAAGAACCAATTTGGGGTTCAGTACATTTTATACAGATTTTCTGTACAAACCACATCCATTTATAGCAAACATTCATACTGTAAATTGCATGTACATGGTTTACGGAGACAGAATTCACCCAAATTTCTTAAACTGAAGCATGCAATATGTAGATCAAAATTTGAAGAGCTTGCTTGACAAGGAGGGGTCAGCTTCTATTGTTAGTCCGTCAGGTACAAGTAAACTTGACAATAGTGCAGCGACGACGCTGTGTGTTTACCGTGCGCTGGAAATTTTCATTAAACGTCGATACACGTGGACTCACTGAGTCAATTATCATCGATAGATTAATGATTGATACACCCTACAATGCCGTAATGAGAATTTCCTGTCAGATTTCATTTCAGACCATACCTAATCACAAAATTTGTTTGTGTGCGGAGAGTGGTTGTCGCGGGTAAACTACACAGAATTATATAAGTTCAGTTTTTGGGGTGAACAAAGAAATATTGACTAGATTGGGATTTAAACCTGCGACCTCTGGAGTAACTAGTCGGTGCTCTACCAACTGACCTACATGTACATGTATGTACATAGTCCTTCGATGGCAGTCTACCTGTTTAGTCAGTATCTTTGTTCGGGGTGCCAGTTAGAAGCCATTGAATTATATATACATGTAGATTCAACAGAAAGCCTCCAATATGATTGCATTTCGTTGATTAAATTCACAGTTAAAAAACATAAAAAGTTACAGTACAAATTATACAAGGACAAGAAGTTCTAAAAATATTAAACAATACGGTATGCATGCTAAACACAGCACAATGGCACACCGGAAGGAGTACAACAACAAAAAACTTAATTACTGTCCAGTTTGTTTACCAATCGCCATTAGACAAAAGAAATCCTAAAGCCACAACATCACATAAAAACAAAACAATGGGAGACTTTTGGGGCAATTTGTTTTCCCTTTAATGGTATTGGGCACCTCTCTATGAGGACAATATCTACTGGAAGGGGCACCAGTGGCATGGAGGCAATTGCTTCCCAAGAAGTGCCAGGCCCGCAGATGGTCTGAATGCGTTCTAAAGCTTAATGCGTTCTCCTTTAAAGGGGTTGTGTCGTCATGATTATAGCAGTAAATGGAATAACCCAGTTACTACATGCCTGTGCGCGCTGGCGGTCACATCACCGTTTGACAAAAAACGGCACCCTTTGTGATTTGTTGATTGAAAGCGTGCGCATATGTGCAGTATCTGGGTGAGAGTTCATCTTTCCATGCACAGCCCCAGGCCTGCTATAATCATGGCAACACAGCCCCTTTAAAGGTAAAATACAGGATTGGTAAAGCTGATTGTGCAATGTTCTTACTTTGTGTGATTCTACATGTATACATGAAGAAGAAAAAACGGTAAAAATTTGGGCTCAACCCGTCGTCCGAGTCAGGAGAAGATAGTGAAAAACCTTGCACACTTTTCAACATAAAAACACATTGTCTTTAAGTTCAATTGTTACAATCGAAATTAAAATCGGGGTCTTCAAATTCTGTTTTCTCAACTTTGACAGTATGTCAGACAGAAATATTTCTGTGGAAAATTGGTACTGGTATAAACTTCATAATCAGTCAGCTTTCAGACCGATACTAATTTTAAATTTTTTTTATGAGTGTGTGTATGCCAGAGGTTGTCTTCAGTCGACTCTTTCTTGGGAACTTCTGATGGTAGCCTTCCACGTATCCTGCTGGTCTAGCATCAGTAACCTCAGTTCAGCAGTTTCTTGTTGTGCTGTGTCTTTCTTTGATGAATACCAATCCTGTATTCTACCTTAAAGTCTAATCTCTCCTGGTTAAGTGTAATATGAGACGGCTTTCACACACTGGCACTGGCTGGAGAAGCCCACTGTCCAAAGGCCATGTCAATACATAAATTATGAATGGACAAATCTTCAGCTTTAGGAAGCCATGCTGTGTGCACACAAACCTCCTGTAATTGTTTGCACTTCACTCAAGTTTGAACCTGATTTCTGTTTTGGTTTTGGGTTTTTTTCGCCGAGGGCTGTTGAATGTTCTTGCATAGCGGAAGTCGGCTTTTTAATGATTGATTGAATAACTGCATGGATGGCACTTGGTCATCCTCGTTTCTATAAATTATTTAATCTCTTGATTTAGTTTGGGAGAGGGGCCATGATTTGTGGTTTTTAATTTAAATTTTTGAATTGACTGAAGTGAAATTAATGCTGATTATAAATTCTGGTATTAAAATTTAATGTATTAAAATTTAATGTATGTATGAACATCAAATGGTACACGCAGATGGATCAATATTCTGTTGTACAATATGTATAATACATGTATGTAAAGTATGTACATGTACATGTAGGCCTATACATGAAGTGTGTCAAATGGTCAAAATAATTTACATTTTGTGAAAACAACACATGTAGCACAAATTTGGTTGTAAAAATGTGAGCACATCAGCCACACAGTGCATCAATGTACATATCACAGGCAAGGCATGATAGTCTTGATCTCTGACTTAATCTAATTTTGTATTTTTTTATTTTCATTTAATTTTGTCTTTTCCTGTAAAAAAAAAAGAAGTAATCATATTACCTTGCGGGGCATGAACATTTTTAAATATACAGAGATGCAACTTTTTCCGATTTAAATTAAAAATCTGTTGGCCCCAAAATTCTGATTGTTTTTCTGACCCCCCCTCCCAATTCACCCCCCCCCTCATGATTTATGCTAAAAAATGTGATTAAATCCAAATAATTTGGAAAATGCTGTGACTGAAAAATAATGATAATCATGTCTGATCGATTGCACCATTAGCCTCTTCTACCAGCCGTCAGTATACACTCTCTTTGATAAAAGCATAATTTCTTAGATTTGGTTAAAGCATTTTACGGCTGCAGATGAATTTACGCATTGACCTATGACCTGGCAGAAACTTTGAGACGATGTATGTTTCGACCATAATTCTCTGTGGTGTGACGCACATGTGTGGAGAATTGTCTCCATTTGCATATTATTTTCATATAATTTTTTCATGTTTTTTTTAAACTGTCAAGTTTATCTTGATTTCCTTAAAGATATTAAAAAGTGTTTGAAAAACAAATTTTAATGGCGAATGGGTCGCAATACTTCTTGGACAGGTACAGAAAAAAAATTTCTAACGTGACCGATGCGTGGATTACTACTGTAATTCGGCAGATAATTATTGTGAGCTTTTTAAGATAAGATACGTTTAGCATTATTATAAATTCATCATTTTTTTTTTTTTTTTAGTATTTTCCTCCCATTAAGGCCCACTAGGCCCCCCCCCCCCCCCCCCCCGGTCCCACTACTGCTAGCGGGGTTCACACTGAGTGCAGCATTGACACCGGCGTCACGTTGCCCAAATTCCGCACATTGCCCAAAATGTGGCATATGTATTTTTTAGGGCTAGATTTGTCTGTTTTCTCTTCTTTGTTTTTTTCCAGTTGCATCTCTGAATGTACATTAAGGCATACCTGTGTGGAAGGTCATCCAAACATCTAATTAGCGTGATTGGCCCCCTTTTATGTTCCCATATATTGTTCCCCCATATCTACGAACATGGAGATATGGGGGAATGGCAGAGCAAATCAAAGTGGTAACCTTACCTACATGATTGTGGTCACACTATAGTCATTTGACACACGACACCCAGCACATTATCAGGGCATAGCATGCCTTCCCAGGTCATATGAAGGGTGTGCAAATTATCCAGAACCTAGTGCAGACCTAATTATGTTATTCAACCTGTGGCTTTTTTTTTTTGGATTGTTCTGTTTTTTTTTACGGTGCAGGTTGAACCTTTTAGAATATAGGAAAAAAACACATTTCTTTCTCAGCCCTACCCTCTCCACATTTTGCCTTTGTCCTTTTCTTATTTTATCTTGGGCAATTATTACATTTAATTTGTATTTTTGAGAAGTGGAGTATCATAAATAATAATAGTCAATTTTCCTTTGTTCACCCCAAAATTGATATAAAAAATTTACCCAGTCAGTTTCCCTTGTGGTTTATTGCTTGATATAAATAATTAATAATTAAAAATAAAGTGTTTGTAAACAACGAACACAAGGGATATCTAAGGTAAATAATAATAAATATCACGATACATGTATCGTACTGGAAAATAAATTTGATAAGTAACATTTTGAATTTGGTAGTAAACCATTAATAAATCTTCATTTTTGAGAAGTGGAGTAACGTAAATAGTAATAATAAAATACAGTAGTCTGGCCATGTTCAGAATCGTTTATAATATGATGCACATTGGAACATTTTTCATATGGAATTTGCATCTAGTGGCAATAAATAACAATCTAATTTCTACTTTCTTTTTTTACAGTGGCAATGTTCTTGAACACACTGACCCCAAAGTTCTACGTGGCTCTGACGGGGACATCTTCTCTCATATCAGGACTCATCCTGGTAAGTCTTTTGACGGTTGCTGCATTTTAATTTGAGTTTATAAATCACATGGGACAGTTTATCCATTCTGATTGGTCGAGAGGAGGTCACCTGGCCGTGTTTAAACGTGCAGTATCAGGGCTCGAATTTGGGAGAAAAATCCACAAGACCGCAGGGCTTGTAGCTCTGAGTTTTTACTGGACCAGAATTTTGGTTACAAGACCAGAATCAAAATGAGAAAAGACCAGAATCAAAAGTAGGACACAGTTATAACAAATAAACTGTTTTTATTTGAACAGACACTTAGAGAACATTTCTCTCTTGTGTCTTATGGGTAAGCAGGCTTTGATCTTAACCAAGGCCACCGAGGCCATTGGCCTCATGCCCTGTCGAGTTGGCCAACAAGCCCTTCAGAAAAATTGTACTGTCACTACCCACTTGGCCAGCATGCCCTTGTACAATTTCTCTGATTTGACCAGCAAAGGCTTGCCCCTGTTTTTCATAAGATCGAGGCCTGGGTAAGTAAACTTTGCTGCTCAGCAAAATTGAAAGATATTTATCAGACTCAAACTCAACATTTGAACACCTATTTTTTTAAAACAAAGATTGAATTGAAAAACACATGACCTCAGGACTTGTCCAGTCGTGAGTTTACCTGCCCAACGCTGAAAAACACTGGCCTCGGGTCTGCGGTCCAGTTTAAATTTCGAACTCTGAGTATATAGACATGGTAAATAGCGTTTAAAGATAGACTGAGTAAATCCAGTCAAAAGAGGCCACTATCAGATGATTGCGCAGAGGGCACAAATTTCACAGCCAAGTGTAAATTGGTACCATGCAAATTTGGCTTGCGCAGGCTTGAAACTTGCTTGCGTTAGTTTGAAACTTGTGCGTGCAAGTTTCAAACTTGGATAGAAATTTAATGCAGAATAGATTTGAGTTGAGGCTTAACTGTCAGTTTTGTTCTCATTTTTTTAAAGGTTTTTGATGTTTTTAAAAGAAAGGTATTTATGAATAGAAATAAAAGTGCCATGTGTTGAATCGGTTTTCAACAAGTTGTTTAAACACGGTAAGGCCTGGTTCTTGATAATTTTACCTCGACTTCATCTCGGTAAATTCACCAAGAACCAGGCCTCACCGTGTTTAAACAACGAGTTGAAAACCTCTTCACCACACTTGTATTCCTTCATTATCAAACGGAGGAGAACAACATTTGGATCACGGCTAAACAAGGTCTGATGTCAACAAGCTTTGCTTACCAGAAGGCAAATTCTGCGCTCACTATAGCTGGGGGGAAAAAAAACAACAACACCCAAGACGGTTTAGCGAAACATGTGGTTATCCAAGACGAACATTCGGTGATGAACATTTACATTGAGTTGTTGCAATCGATTTACAATGGATTTTTCTTCACCGTTCATTTGATAGCAAAAGTCATGCCTAAGTCAATGCCCCGCTTACAGTCCGCATGACTTTGCCTTTTGCGGAGGGACATTTTGTAGCAGGCAAAAAAGTGCAGCTTCACTTTTCCTTAAAGGTATCCTTAACTACCAACCCAACCCCTTACATTAGTTTCAAAATCTTGACGTGGGTGCAAGACATTATTGTTAACCAAACACCAAGAGATACTCAGTAGGACACGATGCCATTCTGGAGAGAATGTAAAAAGGTAAAATGGGTCACCAAGATGTTTTGATAATGTATATTGTAATATATTTGGGCTGTTTTCACCTATTGACCTCTTGCACTGATGTCACACACGGCAACAGTTTGCCCACGGTCTGCCATTTTGGGAGTCAAAGTGTATGTACGTGTAAAGATATGGTGCACGTCTAACCACGCATGTGTGTCGCCTAAAATGCCCACTGCTCAGTTTGTGGCGCAACGACGGCCAGTGAGATTATTTGTTATATTATTACTTACCTTAGAAATAATGGTACAGTCCGGCAGAGTAGTAGGCTGGAGTACAGCATGCAAGTACGCAGCGCGGTCTGACGGCCGCCGCAAGCCGGGAGTGCGTGCAGCTAGCGAAAGTGAAAGTGCATGTCCACGCGCGCACGCGGGAGAAAGTGACAGTTCGTGCCAAGCTCCGGAAGCGGTGAGTACACCTTGTATTAGTGCTGCGTGTGTAGCAGTGCGGGATTGCGTGAGGGGGTAGTTTAGCGCTGTATGTGCAGTGCGGAGTGTGAGGGGTCGCAGCAGAGTAGAGTGAGGTACCTTACTCATTGTGTTGTATGTGAGGTAGCAGCATTACGGGCCTGTGCACTCATGGTTGCGTGGTTACGCACGGATGTAGCGCAAGGAAGGCCCTGTGTATTTCTTGTCGGATCCCTCTGTGAAACTACCGGTAGTCTGGGGGTAGACTAGCCTTGCTCACGGTGGTGTTTATGGCCGTGAATTTGTGCGTTTAAGTGATACCTGAGGTAGCCTACCTCACAGAGGAATTGCTTGGGAACTGTCACGCTTGTATTGCGGGGTAGTTGTGTCTTATCAGAGTGTTGAAGTATACTGGCCCTACCTCGTAGGTGGTGGTTGTTGTATGAGAAGTTAAGTGTGAAGTTTTCATTGCCATTGTAAGTTTAAAATAATCAGTTGCTAAATACAGGAAGCCTCCAGTGAGGGGGGGAAAGTAATGAATAAACTAGTTGAATTGTTTGCATATAATTTTGTCAACTATTTCCTTATTCCTTTCGGTTCCTGTGTAATTGTTATTAAATCGGGACGGTAAATTGCAGTCCCAACGGATCAGTCTCTAGCCGCTCAGAGCTTTTCCGGTCAGGCCGTCCAGAGCCAGCGCTCGCTAGCTGGCTGCTTAGGCAACTTCCCGCTCAAGGGGGCGTTGCGCGACAGTAGTAACACACGGGAAATCTTGACTCCCAAAATTTGGCAACCAAGAGGTATCATGGGGTGATGACGTCAGGTGAAGTGGTTCAATATGTGATGTACTGTATGTGTTGCTCTGAATGTTGATTTTTTTCTTCTCATTCTAGATATTTGAGTGGTGGTACTTCCGCAAGTATGGCACCTCGTTCATAGAGCAGGTCTCCTTGAACCACCTTTCCCCGTGGCTCGGAGGGTCGGATACCAGTGGCAGTGGTACCAACCAACAGTCTCCGCCTGGTAGGTTTCATTCAGAGCAAATCTTTCATGCGGATTGATTTAACAGTACATGTGTGCAGCACTCTAAATTTCTTACTTCAGCATGACTCACAAAAGGTTCATCACTAGTTTGCTAGTCAGGAGACATGACAGAAAATTTAGTCTGGTTCCCAGACCCCCAAATCACCGACTATTCACTGTCGATTTTAGGGTCATGTGACAAAAAAGGAGAAAATCCTTTTACAAAA
Organism: Marthasterias glacialis; assembly: GCA_911728455.2. Classification (NCBI taxonomy): domain Eukaryota; kingdom Metazoa; phylum Echinodermata; class Asteroidea; order Forcipulatida; family Asteriidae; genus Marthasterias; species Marthasterias glacialis. Next base: position 24,728,170 of record OU452221.1, on the reverse strand, counting down.
TGCTCCGAAACGTTCCAAACTCATTGTCGTCAACGTTAGGACAGTGTCGTTGATGGTCGGACATTTCCGGGCATGTGTACTGTTGACAAACTAAAGCCATTCAATCTTTGACAGACATTGTGACCAAATTCAAAATTTTGCAAACTATTTAAGAAAACACATCCAACTATTGTTTATTTGTTTCCAACAAATTCAGCACTACTTTCAAATATTTGTGGAACAATCGATTTAAAATTTTTTTTATCCCAGGCTCTTTTAAAGTACCAAGGCGTATCATCAGCACTTCGCTTTTATCCAATGACATTGTCCACCTTTGGTGACAAGGAATGAATATTTATGTATGTTGCATCATCATCTATTTTTGCACGTTGGTGATGTCTGACCTAAGATTTTTAACAAGAGTCATCAAGGAATCTTTCGTCAGGAAACCAGACTAGCCATATTTCAGAGTGCATCCTGGGAAGAATGTTAAGATTCTGCTCCTTTCAAACAAATTTGTCGAAGTTGAACAAAAACATCAGCTAACATGTACTTTGCAAGTTGGATTTCATTCATCTTTGAGAACTAAAAGGTTTTTTTATAATACTCTATTTGGGTGGTGTGAGAGTTAACAATGATATCGAGGCATGGACATGGCTTTCTCAATGGAGGCAACAAGTCTACATGTTACAGTGTTCTCGTAGGCCGTGTTTGAATTGATGGCTGTGGCTTCGGCTGTGGCTTCGGCTGTTGCTAAGGGTGTTGCTATGGGCCTTCTATGCTTCAACACTTGTTAATGTGGAGATAAAGCTATGGCTGCAGCTGCAGCCACTAACTCAAACATCATGCACAGCTATGATCTTGGAGTGGTTCCCTGACTTCCCTCTGTTCATGCAAATGAATCAATGCTGTTGTTTTCTTTGATGTGCATCAAAGGAGCCATTCTCTTTTCTTTCAGCCTACAGGCAATGGGAGGAAAACAAATTTACGTAGTTAGCAATAAAGATCATCGATTAACCTATAGACCTTTCTTTTGCAACGTCACAGCCCGAATATTTGCCAACCAAGAAGGAAAAACTACGGGAAGCCATGAATGCAAAGCAAAGACAGATAATCACAGTTTGCAAAAATATTACACATATATTCAAAAATTGTTCAAAATTTGTTGGAAACAAACCAACCAATAACGGGATGTTTTTTTTTTTTTAAATAGAAAATTGCAAAAATGTTGAATTTGGTCACAACGCCTGTCAACAAGACTTGAATGTTTTGCTACATTTGGCCGTCCATGCCAACCAGCGCAGTTTGTTTATCAACAAAGGACAGATCTATAGGCCTTGCGTATTAATATTATTCAGACGTAATCCACTGGATCCAATTAGTGGCTGTTTTTCATTTCTTTCCAACTCTAATTGCCTACAAATTACTCTTTGGAATAGGCCTTGTTTATCATGTACATGTACCTCGTAGATCGCCAACCGGCTTGCAATAAAATCAACATTATGGTGATGAACTCATCATAGGGAAAGTGCTTAAAGGGGTCATGAATATGAATTGAGTCCAGTAATTAAAGTACATGTAGTTGACAATCATACAAGTCCTGCAGTCTGGTTTTGTTTTTCCAAACAAACACTTTAAAAAATATTATTAACCCTATTTTCAATAGATGTTAAATTTACATCAGAGATAAAGAATATTCTTGTTTTGCACATTTTTTTTTTAATTAAATGCAATTCGTCCATCACAAGGCCCAAAGGCCACTCGAGGTGTGGGCTACTTTTTGAAGGGATAGAAACCAATGCGCAGAAACAAGACATGGCGAGATATAAACACAAGTCTCTTCACAGCACAGCTAAGAACAGGGAGGGGTAAATGAATCCGTTATGAGACAAACATACATCGGTGTATGGGTAAACAGGAATGTTCTTTATCCCTGATGCAAACATCTGTTGGAAACTGTTGCAGTACCCGCTGCTCAAAAGGATTCAAATGGCCCCTAGCTACTGGGCAATCTCGGTGGTCTAGTTGGTTAGACATCTGTTCTAGAATGGCAAAGGTCGTGGGTTCGAATCCAACCCAAGTAATATGCCCAGGGGGATTTTTTATTTATCTTTTATTTTCACAGAACTCGAGAAGAGTACTGAGTAAACAGTGCTTAAACACATTGGTGTATGGGTAAAACAAGAAGAAACCCTATTTCCCTAAATGGTCCTTGCGGGAACCTTCCTCAATTCTTCTGGTCTGTGCATGCTCCGTAGTTGAATGACCGTGCGGACTTTGCACCGGTGGTCCGAAACTACGTAATAGCGTCTCTACACGGCTTACGTTTCCAGGCAGGGGAAACAATTTGCGTGTATTCACGTCATCCGGCGCCTGCTGGTTAAATGTTGCCAAAGATGCCAGTTTCATCAGTGTGGTTACTGCCAAATGCCACAATTGTCCATTTGTTTGGCTACCCACATTGTACAGCGCAAATGTACGATGTGTTTTGTTTATATTTTATGCTAGGCAATAGAACTAAGATCAGGTTACCAACAACAATTTCTAGATGATAGCATTTTAGATTTGTATGGATGAGTTGGTTTTTTTTCCCTTCTTTTTTTTTTCTTTCTTGACTATTAAACCTCTTTGATGAGGAAGCCCTTAATTTACTACTTCATTAATCATCCAAACTATCGCTCTCTGCATTTATATACATGTCTTAATGAGTGTTTGTTTACATAATTGTACATGTACAGTATGTCTACATGTACAGTGTAGTATGACATTCATAGTCTTCAGCATCAGGATGGGGGGATGGAGGTGGTTGAGAGAGATGTCTAGCCACCACCTGTGACCATTCAGTGATGACGTTGGTCACACTCTAATAGTGGGGGGGGGGGGCGGCTTGATTCACGGTTTTAGGGCGGGGGATGAGGGTACCCACGTTCTGCTCTAAATTTACAGAACGGTGCCCAACTTGGCTCAATATCTGATCCACTGCGTGCATAATTTGAGATGAAAGTGACAGATAAAACGAGGTTCATGACAGGCTGTTAGAGAGATAGGTTAGACACACTCTGCACCGCAGTAAATAAGGGGCCTTACAGCAGGAACCAATGCTAAAGTGCTGAATAATCAAAAATACTTTTAAAACAATATTAAGAAGTCTTTCTTGAGAAGTCTTTCAGCTTTTTGAAATGATATCAAAACATTTGGTGACACCGAAACTCTCTTTTTCGGGTAGTTACCTGATGATTTATCGAGGGAAGTCCTTGCTAAACTGGCCAGACTCCATCTTGGAAAAGATGTGAGCAAAATATAAAATGCTTTTTTTGGGACCTGGTATACCTAGAATGCCCAAAGTTGGAAGTCATCAACCTGAAAGGCCCTAATTTGGGGGGAAACCACAAGACTGCAGGGGTTTGTAGCTCAAAACTTGTACTGGAACAGAATTTCTTGTACAAGACCAGAATCAAATGAGAGGAAAAAAGTAAACATGTAGTCTACACGGTTTCAACATAATATTACAATAAACTGTTTTATACCTGAACAAGTTCTCAGATAGGATTAATTTCATTTGTCTTTTGAGTATAGTTCGATACTCAACAGAATTGAAGCATGTTGATCAGACTAAAACTCAAAATTTGAACAGAGTTTTTTTTATATTAAGCTATATTGTATTACACAACCAGGTAAGATTATTTAATTGAAAAACACAAGACCTCAGGACTTGTCCGGTCGTGAGTTTGCTGGCCTGATGCTAAAATCACTGGCCTCTGTCCTCTTAGGTTCAGTGTCAATGTCAAGCCCTAAACCCCCATTAGCCTTTTTGAGGTATGGCTGACACTATAAAAATAGGAGCGCACTGTTTGGTTTGGGTCCGTACAGACAAATTGACCCAAACCAATTAGTGCCCCAGTATTGTGTCCACCATATCTTAAGATGGTGGACACATTACAAGCCATTTTGAGATGGTGGACACATTACCAGGACTTTATTTGGTTTGGGTAAAATTTTCTTTATGAACCAAAACCAAGCAGTGCACTCTTATAGTGTCCACCATATCTCAAAAAGGCTAACACTGTCTCCGATTTTCCCGAATCGATTGTATCATAAAATTCTCCCTGACTGACATTTCTCGTTCATCAACTGTGACATTTTTGTCACCCCTCCACACAGAATGCAAGACGTGGCGAAATCCGCTGAACTTGTTCCGGGGTTCAGAGTACAATCGTTATACATGGGTCACGGGGAAGGACCCGCTGACGTACTACGATATGAACCAATCAGCACAGGACCACCAGACGTTATTCACATGTGACTCGGATTCCAAGAGACCGTCAGATGAAGGTAGAATTAAAAACATTATTTATAGTTTGGGGAGGCTTGTAGACAATTTTCAATTTGGAATGTAGTTTTGTGTTGACCTCCATTTGTTTGTATGGCTGACTGTTTTGTGTGTGTGTGTGCAAGCCTGATGCTTCATGGAGGCAACGGAGACAATTGCCTCCGTTGCCCCTAATTTACAACTTCATTAATCATCCAAACTTACGCTCTCTGCATTTATATACATATATGTCTTAATGAGTATTTGTTTACATAAATTAGTATGACATTCATAGTCTTTGGCATCAGGATAGGGGGTGGAGGTGGTTGAGAGAGATGTCTAGCCACCTCTCTCTCTTGTCTGAAACTAAAGTAAGGGAAGAAAGTTCAGACTTTGAGTTATAAATGTCATTTATTATTAATATTTTCGTCAATCAAAAACCTATACCCTCGGAGGAGGAACTTTATTTTAAAAACCGTTTTTGTGACATTTGTAACTTGAATTTGGGGCGAGCAATGGGAAATTGCCTAGAGCCGGATTTGAACCAGCGACCCACGGATTTAAGGTATCGATGCTCTCTACCAACACATTTCTTGGTGCCCTTGAAATGTTCAAATAGAAATTTACAATTTTCTCATAGAGGTGCCCTTGGCCTTTCAAGAAATAAGAAATCAGGCCTGTGTGTGTGTGTGTGTGTTGGGTGGGGGTGGGGGAGGGTTAAGCCAAAAACACCTCCCAGGTTTCTAGGGAGAGTCTAGTTGTTGATCTGGGGCATCTACATGAGATTCTCAGCTGATCAGCTGATTTCTTCCTTTTGGTGTTATTATTACTTTAGAAAACTGGAATAAATGTATTCTTGCAGTAGTAATATTTAAGAATATTATTTTGGTTGTGCCCTGAGACCGATGTTTTACCCTAGTTACACCTGGATGGGTAAAACCGAAATAAAATTCTTTATCCCCGATCAGTGAAGAATTTTCCTTGTATAGCATAGCAAAGTGCTGCACAAAGTGTGTCAGTTGCTGCTATTGTACGAGTACGATGTACCTGTTCCTCTCAGAGGCTGTGCTTGCGAGCTTGTTCCCAATCTACGACATGGTCTAGATCAGTAGAGTATTTGACGTTGTCTTCCACTCCGCGCTAATCCTCCAATCAGAGTGTGATAATAAACCATATCATACTCCCAGTGGTCTATATTTCACTCTGCGTATTGTGAGTATCATGCGTCACGCTCCGTATACGGACAGTGCAAAATGGCGTTCTAAACTTGGTAAGTGGCGCGTGCTGCTCTTCATCAAATAACGCTCTAAACTTTTAAACTTCTTGCATGTGATTTTGATGTTTATTGATTTTTAATTGTATGTTTTCATGAGGCAGTATGAAGTTGACTGGAAGATAAATTTACTAGAATACGGGAAAATACAAGGCATCTGTGGCCTCGTGGGATATGGGACGCAGAAGCGCTATGTTTTTCCCGTATTCCACTCGCGCTCGTGTGATAACTTAGAACAGAAACTTAATTAAAACTTCACTGAAATGTTGTCACTGGTGTGCTCTCTAAAGACATGTACAGCATGGGTTGTCACTGGTTCGTGGCATGGACAGCAGCATAGTCAGCGTCGCGCAATTCCTTGCAGAGTTTCGTCTTTGGCTTGTTCACTAAAAACTACTACAATGAGTAGGTTTCATTTTAATAAAATGATAACACGTAGGATTGCACTGGACAAATGAAAAGTTTACTTTTACAGTATAAATGTAACATTTTACACAGTGATCATCACTTTGATCTCATGCGACATCCGGTAAGGCACACCGTTAGATAACCCGCAGTGATGTTTTCGTACCTCTGACAGTCGGACAAGCCGCGTCTTATAGGCAGGAAAATGCGGTATGCCAGGTTCCATTAGCAGCTTTTGCCAACTGCATGTGTACATGCATACATCATGTAACAGTCTCTGTATGACTTATGACTCTCGTGTGTATAGCTGTGTAATTATGCAGTCCTTGGATTTGCCAGACGGATGTGATGAGCAAAAGCAAAAATTTCCTGACTTAACCATAGAGGAATGTTAACTCAATGTTGAAGGTTTTCATGTATATTAATTACATGTAGGTACAGATAATGTTTGCGTTAATGACAAGCAGTACCCATGAAGTTGGGCCTACGAGGGTAATGGATTAAAATCACATAAGCAGACCCCCAACTCTATCTCCCGCTTTGAATGAATACGTTAAAGGGGTAATACATTGTGTTGTGCAGCTGCGTTTATTTTCCTACAGGTTTAAACGGAACTTGTGACTTCCGTTTAAACATTTCTAGCGGTTCCAATCCCAATGGAGAATCGGAACTTGAGTACCTGCAATCGGCGGTGTGGGCTCTTTCACTCTCTGTGTGTATTCTCTGCCGACCTGTAAACGAGGAGCAGATGTCAAAGCACTTTCAAGGATTAAGAGTAAGATGCTGTACCCAGTCTCAATAGATACTCACCAAAACACGTCTTTTTTGTGCTGGGTGCCTTCGGCGTACAAAGCAAAGTATGTTAGGCATGAAATTTTTCAGGATTTTCTCAAAATCTCCTTGAGCCTTCAAATTTTCTTGAAAGAAGTGAAGCAATCACCAAAGGGAGAAAGAAATAGTCCACATTGTGTCCAAACCTGTAGTTTTGTATTTCTGGTGATGTACAGAGTCTGTAAACCTCTAGTCTGGTTTCAGACCGTGCTATTATTTTGTTCCCGCGAGCCAGCCGAATATTACGGTACCGCTGGATCGGTACGATAAGGTACGATACCCAATCCGCTCTCATGCTATGCAGCGTACTTTACGATAGTTGGTACCTGTCTATCGTCTGTCTGGCACTCGTACGGAGTCGGCACGTACATGCGATATGCACACACATGCAGGCGCTGCTATATATAGCCCCCTCTATTGGTGTGTTTGGAGCAAATTATTCGGCCTCGTGCGGTACGCGTACGGTATACGCAGGGGGTATACGGTACGGGCGGCTCAGAGAGGGAACAAACGAACAACTCAGTCTTGAATCAAGTCTAGTAAACCTCCTGAATTGTTACATCTGGGAGGTTCTGGGTCTAGAATAAGGGGGAATCCAGGTCTGCAAGCCATTTTTCTGGGATTGTCACAATTGGCAAATCTGCTCCCTGGTTTGTCTTACAAATTACAGGGTGAATAAGATAGGAAACATTCCGGACCATCAACAGGGGATGTCAATCATTCTGCCTGGATAAGGGGCCGGGGCCCAAAAATATTATTATCATTCTCACAAAACAGAGCAGGGAATTAATTTTTCACAGGTATGCCGAAAAATTGAAGGTCCCGTTGCATTTGCTGTTGGTTTTGTTGAAATGTTAAGGAGATTTGGAAACGGATTTCCCCATTGGTTTTGGGAGTGTTCACTTCATTCCCCACCGTCTGGTTGTCAGTTAACACTCTCATTCAAACTACACTGCACATGTAGGCTGTGAAAATTACACCAATAATGTGGTCGATACATTTTTGTGAAAACGGTGACAATTGGTTGAAGATTTGTCGGGCATTTTGTGTTCCTACATCGCATGCTTATTTTGATTTCTGTAATTGAAATTCAAAGCAAGAGCATTTTTAGAGTGGTCTTCAAAGGCTTTCTTGCAGGATGAACATATTTTTCTAGACAATCGATACTGGTTTGAACTTAAATAAGAAGTGGCCTCTCCGATTCATAAATTTATTTATTTTTTATTTCCCCCCCCCCCCCCGATGATAACCAAATTGTATACTTTGTCTTTAAAGCTTAATGGCCCATCATCATCATCGCCATTTTACATCAATAATTATTAGCACAACCATCTAAGTCATCTTCATCACAAACTGTGATGGGATCTGTTGTGACAGATCCGTGACATTTGTCGTTTAGCCATGGGTTGGTTAACGAGGCTCAGCCACTATTAAAATGGTCCTACCATATTAAGTGCTAACGTGACTGCACAGCGGTTCGCCATATAATTGTAACCTAAATGCATTTTTGATCAAGGCAGCTTTGTGTCGGAAGAAAAAAAAGGTGCTTTGTTCCCTTTTCGGAAATCACTCTCCCAAATTGATTGCACTGGACTCTGAATGATTCGTCGAGACGGAATATGGGTTGAGGTTGATTGTATTCTGCACTTAGGGAAGATTTAATGCACAGTCCATCGTGTTCATGGTTAATTTAACTCAAGAACTGGGGCTTACAACCCTCTTACTGTCTGACCATTCAATATTTATCCACTATGGTTTTGGGCACACTGCACAGTCAACCCTCCTACTGTCTGACCATTTAATATCATCCACTGTGGTTTTAGATGATCCTGTAGATAAACTATGCATGCCCACTTGTAATATGTTATCATGTGGTGAATGCATCTACACAGTACACAGTCAACCCTCCCACTGTCTGACCATTCAATACATTCACTATGGTTTTGAATGACAGACGCACTACACCAGCGTGCAATATGGTATCACATGGTCAATACAGGTCCGCACAAGTGTCGAGACCGCGCCAAAAACAAACATTAGTTACAAGCCATTTATGTTCCACACATTGGCCATGTGTAGGAGTGGGTTTTTCTGATATCTGGTCGTTCTGCACCTTGGAATGGCTAACTTCTCGGGAGTTGTGGGGACTCCCTATTGTTGTTCTATTATTCCCTTTTCTATTGAATTACCTTGTGGGGACAGGGTTCGACAAAGAAAAACATTGTGGGGACCTTTGTTCCGTTGTATAAATGTCCCCACAACGGTGTGTGTGCCTACCCATGCATACATGTACATGTACATGTACTGTATTACCCATTCATGTTGTAGTGACTTTATATACATGATCGTGTAGCATTGCTGGAAAACTTTGGCGCACATTGATTAAATTCAGTCCCCCAATTTTTCTAAAAATGTATGCATCTTTGGAAGATTAAATCAAATTAAAACAAATTTTGGCTCAGAAATAAAAATAAAAAAAGGAAGTAGACAACACCTCGGGGATATATTTGTCGCCACCGCAAAGCAAACAATGGCGAAACCTTGAAAAAATAGAGCCTCTGGCTCAGCTCAGACAAAATTATCTTGACATTTAAAAGCGATATTTAGTGGTTCTGCCTGCTTCGGATCTTCAAAGGGTTGCCGCAGGTTTTTCGCTATTTACGTCCGATAGACTCAAGCAACCTTAAGGTCACTTCAGTACTTTGATTTCTTTTGTTTGGTTTTTCTGTCTTGAATGATCGAGAGGTATAATGATGAAGCTGTCTTGTATGCCCCTCCTTACAATACAAACCAAACTGAGGCTGGCAGGGCTTGAAACATGGAGGGGGTGGGGTGAAGGGGAGGAGGGGGGATCCAGAAGACCACCACAGGGATTGTAGCTCAAAATTTCTACTGGGCCAGATCTTTGTTTGTGTTTTAAACAAGACCAGAATCAAAATGAGACAAAACTATCTAGATAGAGTTTAACATACGTATTGAACGAGCGCTAAAAGAAGATTTTAAATCTCATTAGTATTATGGGTAAGTCTACTTTGATACTCAACAGAATTGAAACCTGGGCTTGTAGCTCAACATTTCTACTGGACCAGAATTGGTTTTTTTTAAGAAGACCATAATCAAAATGAGGCAAAACTATCTTATACAGTTTAACATTTAACATATTGAATGAGCACTAAGAGAAGATTTATGTCATTTGTATTATGGGTAAGTCTACTTTAGTACTCAACAGAATTGAAACCTGTGGTTTTTTTCTTAAAGATTTCACGTAGTGAGGTATTTTTATACGATTGAAAAACACGAGACTGCCGGACTGGCCCGATTCTAAAATCACAGACCCGGGGACCTGCAGGTCATCCAGTGTTAATATTGAGCCCCCTGCAGGCCGTGTCTGAATGAGTGGCTGCGGCTTAATCATCCTGTGAACAAGCCATGAAGCATAGGATAGCATGCCCATAGCAACACCCTTAACAACAGCCGCAGCCACAGCCACAGCTGCCTTTTTTAGCAAACACAGCTTAATGCTGGAAGGGGGAAAATGAGTCTAACTCCTCGTTTGGTTGTTTAAGAAACTGTATGCATTATTATTGTGCCCCCACAGGGAACTTGACGAAGATGGTGGTGACGTGGTAAATGTCAAAGGCCATTTTCAAAACCATGGCTTCTACACTGGCTTTGACAGCACTGTCCGGCTGTTTAAAGCCCTGTACTGTAGGAGCATGTTTTCAAAATACCTGGCAAAGCCTAAGCCGGAGCCTAAGCCAAAAGCCCAAGCCAAAGGCATGGTTTGGTAAAGGGCCTATGAACCTTTTATTACCAATTTGTAGGGGTGGCCATGAGTATGATTTTATAATTGGCATGACAGTAATCTTCCCTTCACCATAACCCTTTTGTTTTATTCTATTTTGGGGTGAACAAAAGAAAAATTGACTGGAGTGGGACTTGAACCTGCGACCACCGGCTTAACGTACCGATTCTCTACCAACTGAGCTATCCAGCCCTAATGTTGGCAGTCTCCCTATTTAGTTAAGATCTTTGTTCGGAATGCCAGTCAGAAACCAACCTGAAACTGCAGTATAACCAGGGATCACACCCAAGTTTTTGATTCAACCACATCGCTAGCTCTAATTCTGTTGGACTGAGGACTGCACTAGTAGAATGATCATGCCTTTACCATGTTTACATGGGTTTCAGGCATACATGTGCCACCATTATTAGAGTGAAACAGTTTGGTGATGAGCTACCATATGGAGTAGGTTTTGAGGAAGGACCCTAGTAAAAACAAATTGATTCGAACTGGCCCTTCGTCACCGGGCGTGCTCGGTGGTCTAGTGGTTAAGACATCTGCTCTAGTCATGCGGGAGTCGTGGGTTCGAATCTCACCCGAGTTGCCTGTGGATTTTTTTCCACAGGACTCGAAAGCACTGAGTATACAGTGCTTGTCACACACCGGTGTAAGGCAAGTTGAAATTTATATTCATTCCCCCGATGCAAATATTAACATCTATCTAAAAAAAATCACTGAAAGTAATTAATGAAAATTGGTAAAACTAAGTATGTTGTTTTGACATGTTTTTCCCTTTTTTCATGTTCTCTTCTCTTAGCAGTTATGCTCCGGGCGTGGAGAGAGAGAAACCCGCAGAATCGAATTAAAGCTGCCCATGAAGCCTTGGAAAAATCACCTGAGTAAGTGTTCTAAACAGAGGGGGATAATTGACCGAGCCATCAAGCTCAGACCCTTAATGCTTGTTGTTAGAGTGAGATTGTGTGCATTGCCCCCCCCCCCCCAGCAGCACTTGTGACCTTCACCAAGACACTTAAATGCCATAATTGCTTTTGTCTTTGGGATGGGACGTGTGTTGTGTTGTGTAATGCAAGTAAAAGAACCCAGTACACTTATCGTAAAGAGAAGGGGCTTTCCCCTTGTGTTTCTGGCATGGTCTGGCAGCAATATGCGCCACCTCACCTTGTTAACAAGCTCCCACCTGATTTGATAATCTGGCGCCAGGAGTGTCATTTATGGCAGACATGGCGCGTTATAAATGTGTAATATTATTATTACATTAAAATCCCATTTACAACATTTACACAAGTTTCTGTTGTTTGGATGGCTGTTTCATGTCTCTTTGTGTTGCATGAAGCAGAGTGAGACGCATTGGACATATGCTACCCACGAGGGCACTGTATATAGTGGGTGGGTGGAGCTTAAAGACGCCCACTCGCCAACGCGCGACAAACAAATTCAAGCCACGAAAGATCACCTTTGACCGGCGCGCGCGTTGTACGTAAACTAGGTACGGGTACATGATCGTTTTGTGCTACAGAAACAGTCGTCAGGTAATAATGACGAGCGGGCGTCTTTGATGGAATCATTCTGTAAATTTGCCTTTATCACAGGGCAGCAACGTTCTTTTCTCTCATTCAAGTCTTTGTTAGGCCGTGTCCAAAATGGCGGCTGAAGATGTGGTTTGATGATCACGTGAGCATGCATTGAATCCATAGCATGCCCATAGTGACACCCTTAGCAACAGCTGTAGCCGTAGCCGCAGCCGCCAATATGAACACAGCCTTAAAAACTGAACTGAGTTTTGGTAGTCTGGTGCCTTTTTCAGTTTTCAATAAATGGTGTTCATTATTGCTATTGAACAATGGGTACATGACAGAGATGGGAAAGGACCAGTGTAGCTCTATTTTTTCCTCATGATTATTTTTGTTGTTAGCCGTACACGTAGGTGCATACTCCATGATACCTCAAAAGATTCCATATAATTATATGTACATGTATAGACCATGTGACCCTTGTTTACAAAAGAGTGACCTTGTACATTCCAGGGCAATTACTGGCAGGCAAGATACTGCATGGGACATATGAGAAATTTTACATTTTGTATCATAATTTCCACATAAATTCAATGGCTATTAAAATGAGAGCTGAACTAGTTGTGAGATGTGCCCCTTTCCTTCATATCCAAAGTTGATGACAATCGGACAGTGCAATCTCCATAAAATGAAAGATTTAAAGTATTTTCCCATTGAGCTGTGTACAAATCCTGCCTGCAGGAAGTCCAGGTTCTGTGGCTCTTTTGTAAACATGTGATGTCACAGGTAACATGGTCTATATGCTATGCACACAACGGTGAAGTAAGCCATGCCACACTTTCCTGTCATTGTACATGTATTTGTATGTATGGTCGATCAGTGCCACAGATTGCCACTGCATACACTGACCAAGGTTGAGAACCTTATCTCTTCCAGCAGTGGCCCAAATTCCATTGCAAATTGAGCACAGCCGCTGGCTTTTCCAGTTTACCACTCTCATTGAAGCACTCAGGGCAATGGCTCTACTCTCTCTACATCAAAAGCATGTGTGCCTCAAAATGCCACTGTTGTGTCAAAGTCAGCCGTTGTGGAATCACTTTGCAGAGTGAGTCTGTAAGCCCATAGCATTTGAAACTCCCATCCACTCCTAAAGGTCACAGTTACACACATACAGTACGTGTACATGTGCAATGTAGGTAACTAGGTCGTGACATGAATTGTCACTGTCAGTTAGCCACACTTTCCCAATGTCCAGAGAGAGATGCATGTATCAACCCTTACACTACTTCTCCCACCCCCCCCCCTCCCTAACCCCCAGGGCTAGCCAGCTGTACATTTGACTAGTTTTCATACACAATATGTTGACTAGCCTGTATGATGTTTGTCTGATATTTTCAGGTGAAATTGAAAGTAGTTGGCAAAGCTTTTACCGTTACCAACCCACCGGGCTGTCTAATTTAGAAAATTAATTGAATTTAATTTGTCTTTGCCAGGAGCTTTCTTGACCAGTGTTTTTAAACGAAAGGCTCGTGACTAAATTGAGCCCTTTTAGTAATAACCAAATATATATTACTCATGCTCAAATGTATGCTTGTTTATGTCTTACAAATGTTCCCGATACTTTTAAAGGGGCACATTGCCTTCAAATCTCATCAAATTTTTGCCGTATGGAATTGCTCCTTATCCTGTTAAAGAGGTGTTCATGCAATAAAACACCTGTGTTGTAATTAGTGAGTAGTGATTCAAAAAAAATAAATTTGTCTCTGGAAGTACAACCAGCGGAACATAAGGTCCGCCATTTTGTAGAGTCAAAAATTTTAGCTCTACAAAATTGCGGACCGTGTTCTGTCACAAAAGTAAACAAAAACCACACAATTCATGGGATTATGACTCATTCTACATGTTCTTTTAAAATATCTTTTCAACCATATTCATTTCATAACAAACAGTTTGTATAGCCCAAAAGCGCCCAATCCGAAGGCAACGTGTTCCTTTAATTCTGTGAGCCCGAATCAAATTCCTCACAATTTTGGATGAATTTGTTACTACATTGCACACGGGCCTGGAAGTTACACAAAGGCCATGGCCTCTGTTGTCCTCGGCTCGGCCTTGGTGGCCCTTCGAAAATTTCCCATAGACTTACAAGATTTCCAAATGGAAATGCCCTTTGCAAAATGACAATGGCCTTGCCCCGCTCACATGTCTGATAAAGATAACATTCCAGGCCTCAAGGCCTGTGTAGGAACTATTTACTTTTAACATAAGGCGGGGCATACTGGTCTGATTTTTATCCACATATTTAACGATTGAGTTTTCATGGAGTGGATTATGTTGATAGATTTGGGACAGCTCTTGGCCACGGCTTAACAATATGTGGGGCTTTTTAGGCTTTCGGGGTCTTGATGTTTCTGCTGCAGTAATTGGCCTTTTGTTTTTACAGACCGTCTTTTTATCCTCCTTTGTGCAACCCATTTAAAGGTCAACCATGGGATTGGTAAAGCTGACAGTGCAGCGTTCTTACTTTGTGTGATTCAATATATACACATGAAAAAACAAACCTGTGAAAATTTGGGCTCAATCCATCGTCCGAGTCAGGAGAAAACAGTGAAAAAATCCATGCCCACTTTTCAGCATGTAAACACATTGTCCGTAATTTTGATTGTTACAACGAAATTAAAATCGGGGTCTTGAAGTTCTGTTATCTCGACTTTTCTTGACAGTATTTCAGAGGGGGAATATTTCTATGGAAGATTGGTACTGGTATGAACTTCATAATCAGTAAGCTTTCAGACTGACACTGATAAATACAAATTTGACTGAATACCAATCCTGTATTCTACCTTTAAACAACTCGGTTAATACATATCGTCACCCATTTCTCAAAGAGCTTGTTATGTCCAAAAAGGTGATTTCTTCAAATCTTGGGTTTGTTTTTTTTCCATTTGTGCTTCATAAATGGGATGTTGTAACCATCTTGATCAATTTATAGCTGACAAAAAATTGCGTAATAGATTCATTAGGTTAGTTTTTCAATGGACCATAATCTTAATAAATGCAATTTCCGTTTTCACAAACTGCCACTTTAACATCAAGGCCCCTGAAAACGTGTATTGTAGCATGTTGGAAAGTAGGTCAACTCAATATAGCATTTTACATGAGGAGCCAATCATCTTTACAAAAAGGGCCTTAATGTTGCCAGTCATGCATTTTAGATTTCTCAAAGAGCCCCATACAATGTGCATGTATGTCTGGCTATAACGGGGGTTTGTGGGTATTGATTAAGGTAAGTGGCTTCTCGTGAAAACGCAAAAATGAAATAAGACCACTTAAGCGTTTTCACAAACAGCCACTAATCTTTGGCTAAGTAATATGCAAATAACAAAATTATCTAGATTCTTACTAATTAAGGATTTACAGGGCTTAACATTTTAAAATTCACATGGTGTTTTTTTTTATTTTTTTTATAACGTTTTTATTTTGGGGCGTATCACAATTTTCCAAGTGAGAGCAGTTTCAAATGCGAATGTCTCAGAGCATAATGTGAAAACGGTAACATTATATGGGTACTTTAAGTATCGCAGGCGCACGCCAAGAACAACCTTTGAAGCTTTCAGAAATCATCTGCAAAAAGTCTGAAATTTAATCCAGCAGACAGAGCCACCAGCCATGGGCTTTCATTTTTCCCCCAAGTATTCCCTTTGTTGGAGCGCAGATCTTTTATCCGAAGGATCCAGGCAAACAGGACTGTAAACATTGTGTCGAACTTGAGTACGTGATATCGTGATCTTCCCCCCCCCCCCCCCCCCCCCCCACCCAAGACAGGATGCAACATAAGACGTTCATATTCTGAGTACGAGCTATTGACATTTAGAAAACATATTCAGACAAAATAAACAAGAGGAATCTATCAGGGTGGGCGATTCAATCAACTGCAAGGACATCAGAGCTATAGAAAAAAATCAAACAAATTATAGTCTGCCCTTTTTTTCTCCCCCGTCAGTTGTGACTGTTAATTGTTACTGGCCATGTCATTGATCTCCTGTTGAAGAAAAAGAATAAGGCATGATATTCTTCCTACTTTAGTCTGATTTTTTTTTTTTTTTTTTTTTTTTTTTTTATTCGCCCTCAGAAAAACCACAAAAAAATTGTTATTAGATAGCCTGAAAAGTCTATAAAGGCCTATTCCATATATATATGTACATGTAGGCCAACCTTTGTCCTCAATAAAATTGTTCTGCTTTTTTCCCAAAGCATGCAACTTTTCAGCTGATCAGCTGATTTCCTCTTTAATTTTTTAGTGCCATAGAAAACTGAAAAAAAACACTGTGTTTCTTATTTTGCTAAAAACAAAGTCGCAGGTTTGATTCAGTCAAGGAAGTTGACAAATGGAATCAAATTCAATTTAAGGATTGATTGACACGATGCCATTCAATGGAAGACGAGGTCTTTTAGCATGTTGCATTATAACTTAACTGATTGCTAACTGCTCAAACAGTTTCATATTGTTTTTATGCTGTGCGATATTTTGGGCGCTATATCTGCATAAACGCTGTTGCTGTTTTTCAGCATTTGAGAGTGACAGGTTAGCCAAGGGCAACTCTAGGACAACGTTAAAAAAAAAATCCTATTTGTTCACATCTATCAGCGCCCCCCACCCCCACCCCATGTCGGTTATGCTGCCAGTGCTGTTATGTAAAGGTGAACAACTCTGGACTTACAAGGAGGTGATACTGTTGCTAATTACTCCCCCCCAAAAAAAAAAACATTTACCATAAAAACTTGTTAAGGAGCAACAGAGAGCTGTTGATAGTATAAAATATTGTGAGAAACGACACCCTTTGAAGTAATGTAGTTTTTTTCTGAAAGAGGTAAATTCTCGCTAAAATATTTTTATCTGAGAAAGGCTTCAGGCATGAAGCCTTTTTCACGTAATGAAAAAACCTGCATTTTCAGCATTTTTCGGATCCTACTGCATGGAAATAACCGCTCCAGATTTTCTCCGATATAACATCTTTTGAAACAACATTTTCAGAGGTTGGTTTTATGGTATATACATGTCTGCAGTTATATAGGATTGAAACAAACGCAGGGTTCCAAATACAAAAGGTATACCCCGCCTTCAGCAGAATTGGAATCTTGAAGTTTTAATCTTGCAAATAATTCCAAGGCTTGGGTTTACATCGTCCAATTTGAATGATCTTCGAATTGCTTTTGGATGTCAAACCGATTTATACAGGGCCTGCAGATTATCAATCATAATTGATTACAGTCGGACGGGCGCTGGCTTGCCGAAGATTACTTTATTTTATTTTGCCATGTCAACATTTTCGTTTTTAAATGTCATTGTTTGTATTAGACTTGTCTCATTCCTCCTGTTATTTACAGCGCATTGTTGTGTTGAGAAGAAAACAGGTTTCAGGACAATCCCCAACCTGCCCCCCCCCCCTCTCCTTTGAAAAGGTGCAGAAAACTCAAAACGTGATGGGAGTTAGATTGTTGCTTGGTCAAATTGTAAAGTTATTACACCATCGGCTATTTTCTGTGCCAACTCCTACTACTAAAGAGATACTTCTATCATTCGTTTGAGTGATCTAGTTTTTCTCAGCCTTGGGTGGGATTCGAACCCATGACCATCCACATAGTTTATCTTTGTAATTTCATCAATTTCATATGGGTTCGAATCTCACCTCATCTCATTATTGTCTTTTTTTTGACAAATTGTGCAAAGGTTTGAATCCAACCTCATTTATTGTTGTCCTATGACTAGTTGGGTAAAGGTTCGAATCCCACCTCATCTCATTATGGTCTTCTGAGTATTTGGGCAAAGTTTTGAATCCCACTCCATTTTCTTCTGACTAGTTGGGCCAATGTTCGAGTCCCAACCCATCTCATTGTTGTCTTCTGACTAGTTGGGCAAAGGTCCGAATCCCCACCTCATCTCATTATTGTCTTCTAATTAGTTGTGCAAAGGTTTGAATCCCGCACCTCATCTCATTATTGTCGTTCTTCTCACTAGTTGTGCAAAGGTTCGAATCCCACTTCATCTCATTGTTGTCTTGTTACTAGTTGGGCACAGGTTCGAATCTTACTCATCTCATTGTTGTCTTTCTTCTCACCAGTTGTGCAGCTGCGTTGATCCTTCTGGCTGAGGAAGAATCGACAACGATTGCCGAGGCTGAGCGGTTGTTCAGACAGGCTCTCAAATCGGCCGATACCAACTTCAAGCGGAGTCAAGCTTTACAGCATCACAGTCCAACGCATGAAAAAATACACAGTGAGTATCTTGAGCATCAAAATAAGTAAGACACATCAACCACTTCTCAATTTTTGAAGAGAGTTTGTTTTGATTGAGATTCATCTTATTTTTCTTCAAATCTCAGTTTTGAACTTACTCAATTTTCCCGCATAAAAACTTAAAGACATAAGGGGCCCTTCAGAATAATTTTTTTAAAATTTACTTTATTTTTTTAAACTTTTGCTTGGGTTGTTGAAAAGAAATAAATGAGTTTCAAAATTATTTTTTCAATTTTAAACAATAGAAAGGAAATGACTAAAAGTTTTGTGTGTTTGGCAATTTCCTCTTCTGTTTCATCTACAAAGTTGCACTCTTGAAGCCAGGGAAAGCCAGGGAAAACACCTGAGCTGGGAGAACATTGATCTAAAATATCTGCTTCACATGAGGCGACACTTTGTTGTTCAGTGTATAGGGTAAATTACATAGTCTGTCAATACTTAAAAATCTAAATTTGGGGTGAGTGGGTCAAGTCAATTTTCGAAATTTTTGAACATTGATAATTCTGAATGGCCCCTTAGTTAGGATTAATGTTAATGCATCAGTCCTAGCAATAGACCTTTTATCATGCTGCCACCATCTTGGTCATGTTCCCTGTATCCAATAACAGTAATAGATGCTAATAGTCATTGCACAAAAAGGAACCAGACTATTTGCCCTTCCAGCCTCGGTTTGGTTACATTGGTTTGCATGGGAGAAAATCAAGATGGCCACACCATGATAAAGGTCTATTCACTGATTTTCATGTGAACCTCAATTAATTTATCACAGATTCTTAACCTTATGTTTTTTTTTTCCCCGTTCTCAATCATACAGGGCGAGACCTGAACATCTTGGTGTATAACAAGCGTCGTCTTGCTATGTGTATGCGCAAACTTGGTCGTACAAAAGAAGCGGTCAAGATAATGCGTGATGTAAGTTGCGATTCACTGATAGCCCACCATTAACCCTCCCACTCTTTGTAACATCTATCTGAAACCATTCAACTGCCCAGGTTGTGTAGGGTGGCACAACTGTGCACAGTATGCAAATATTGACTGCTTCAAGTGTTATGGTTAAATCTACGACTCCGTAGGTAATAATCCCCGCAGCCATCTATTTTCCCAAACCGAAGCCAAACACTGAAAAACAATGCTGATTGGCTATCAAAAGTGACTGCTTTGTCCGCATGCTTGTTAAAAACTTTTGAGCGCTTGTAGGGCTTTTAGTAGTATTCGCTTGTCAAAATGCAAGTATTTTGACGTGATCCCACTTCAAATGAATCATGTTTTTACACGGTCGCCCTAAACTCCATACAGTTAGACAGGTCACAAAATCAAAGAAGAATGAGAGGGGACCAGTTGCTCTATGACTTGATGCCTCTTTTGCGGGAAACCATTTTAAGCAGGCGCGTACAGTGGATCAGCCACATGCCTTATTAAAATCTCCCATATGTTGGGAGATTTTCTTGTCACAATTCCAGGGGTTATGATCGAGCAGGGCATGCTGGGAAAACGGTGCAATCAATCTTGGTTGAATATTACTCCCTTTCAGCACAATGATGTTTTTTTTCCTTATTTTCCCCCTGGACAGCTTATAAAAGAGTTCCCAGTGGTCAGCATGTTTCAGATTCATGAGAATCTGATTGAAGCTCTCTTGGAGATGCAGTACTACGCAGACGTCCAGGCTTTGCTGGCAAAGTATGACGATATCAGTCTCCCCAAGTCGGCCACGATTTGCTACACGGCTGCTCTGCTCAAGGCCAGGGCAGTGTGTGACAAGTGAGTTCCAATTGTCGTCCCTGAAACCCTACTGTCTTTGGCTAGAGACCGTCCCATTTGAATGGCGTGGGTGGCAAGTGCGTAAAACGCTCGCCTCTCACAACTGTGGCCATGGTTTGGTTCCAGTCTAGGGCCATATATTTGAGTAGAGTTGATGGTTCTCTCCTGTGCCACGAGAGATTTTCTCCATATGGTAACCCCAGGCCTTGATCTTAAGAAAAATGGGGGCAGGCTTTTGCTGGCCAAATCAAAGAAATTGTACAGAGCATTCTGGCCAAGTTGGTAGCGACAGTGCAATTTTTCTGAAGGGCATGCTGGCCAACTCAAAAGGGCATGAGGCCAATGGCCTCAGTGGCCTCGATTAAGATCAAGGCCTGTAACTCAACACCCAAACTGTTGGACTTTGACTGTTGGTATGCCTGATCCCATGTAAAGCATAATCAGTTTACCAGTGCAGTCCTCATTCCAACAGAACCAAACAAAATATGCAGTTGGATTTTGATGGGTTTTAGATGTTATAAGGGTCGACTACTTGTAGAAGACAATGTTCATTCAAGGCCTCATCAACATAACTTTTTGAAGAAGTTCTACGGTCTTACCACTTTACCACACTGCCACAGCATGCGAGAGAAGTTTTTAAGGAATCTTGTTGAGTATTACGGAAAATCCTTGACCCGTTGGTTTTTTTTTGGTCGATGCAGATTTTCGCCTGAGGTTGCCTCTAAGCGGGGTCTAACTACAGCTGAAATGAATGCAGTTGAAGCCATTCATAGAGCGGTTGAGTTTAACCCACATGTACCAAAGGTAAGCAAGGAACTGGGCATAGTTGGGAACTTGGTTTAGTGAGGTATGGGTTGGGTGTCTTAAGAAACACAGTAATAGTGCCTTGAAGTTATTATTATATTATTATATATTTCTGGTAATGAAACCAAGGATGCCTCATAAGTGAACTTAACCACTGTAGCTCTCAAGCCTGAGGAAACCTGTATATAAGGATGCTTGCCATGTGAACCAGAAACACCGGGGTAAACTCCATATGGAAACTCAACACCCAAACTGCTGGACTTTGACTGTTGGTATGCCTGATCCCATGTAAAGCATAATTACCACGATAAGTGTTCTGGGTTCTTTAATACGTGCACAACCAATCCTAGTACACGGGACCTACGGCTTAATGTCCCATCCGAAGGACAAAGCAATTATGGTAAAGTATCTTGCTTAAGAACACAAGTGCCGCGACCGTTAAAAAGTCATAAACCTCCTAGGACTCCTCCAGGGAGTACAAACTGAAGGCAGGGTCGGTTGAACTCATGGTATTGCCAACCATGCCAGAAACACCGGGGCGAACCCTCTTCTCTTAACAAAACGTGTACTGGGTTCTACTACGTGCATTACGCGACACACAGGACCCACGGCTGTACCTCCCATGACAAAGCAATCATGGTTAAAGTGTCTTGCTTTGGGACACAAGTGTCAAGACTGGGACTCGGACTCACATTCTGCTTCTCAGAAACACCGGAGCTTGAGTCCGGTGCTCTTAACCGCTCGGACACGACAGGCCGTAGGATTGTTAAAGAAGTTTTGGCTCAACAAAGAGTCGGTTGGTATATTATCAACATCTTGTCTGATATGCTTACAGTCAAAGTCAGGAGAACCCAGTCGCACTCCTCAGAGCCACAAAAGTGCACTAATGATGTACTGAAACGTGCAATAAATGTTGTGTCATGGCTGAGTGATTCTAGTACACCGGACTCAAGTTCTAGTGGCCAAGTCATCGAGGTGTGGGTTCAATTCCCTGGCCATGACATTTGTGTCCTTGAGCAAGACACTTAGCTATAATTGCTTCTCTTTACCCCAGAAGTAAATTGGTATCCTGTGAGGGCAGAGATGGTTCTTGTGAATGATTCAGCTTGATGTGCTACATACTCGGCAGCACAGGCTGTATACTCCCCAGGGAGCTGAGATGGTTTAAGGAATGAAATAAATGGCCCAGTGACCAGGGAAATAATGTTCAAAGCGTCAAAAATGGTGGACACCCACGCTTTGTAACTGTCCATAATTATTATTATTATTATGAAATAACCAGTTGCCATACTAGCTTTTATTTGTTTTATTTGAAGCGATTTACCTATTCCATCCATCTTTCCTCCTCACAGTATCTCTTGGAGATTAAGAGCTTCATCCTTCCCCCGGAGCACATCCTGAAACGAGGAGACAGCGAGGCCATCGCCTACAGCTTCTTCCATCTACCCCACTGGAAGAGGGTGGAGGGGGCGTTGCAGCTTCTCCAGTGTACGTGGGAGGGTACCTTCAGAATGATACCCAGCCCCTTGGAAAAGGGACACCTGTTCTACCCTTACCCGAGCTGCACGGAGAGCGTTGACAGAGAACTCCTTCCAGGTATGATGGTTTTTAAGTTGTTGTTTTTTTTTCACCAGGCAAAGTACAGGATCAATGACAATAATTTGAAAAATAATTTGTTGACAATAATAAGTGCCAATCACCAGGAAATCACTGTGCATTAGAGATAAGAAAACTATCGGTCAAAGCTATGAGATCAATGACAATAATTTGAAAAATAATCAGTTGACAATAATAAGTGCCAATCACCAGGAAGTCACTGTGCATTAGAGAAAAGAAAACTATCGGTCAAAGCTACAGTTGAACAAGTGTGTTTTGGCCAGAGTGTTTTGAATTGGTCAGTAGTTTTCAGCCAGTTTGACCTGTGTGGGTAAGTTATTCCAGAGCGACACAGCGGAAGCTTGAAAAGAGAGGGAAGCAAACGATAAAGTGGCGATCACTGGGAGGGAGACAAGAGAAATTTGTTCTTAACTAGCTAATACTGTTGGACTCAATCCTGGAGATATAACTAGGGGCAATACCATGAAGACAGTTTATAAGATAATAACAACATCTTGTAATTGATACAAGCCCTACTTGGGAAGCCAATGTAAATTACCTGACATTAGTGTGAGAACTAGTGACTAGTCTCGCTGCAGAGTTTTGAATCTCAAAGCTCACTTATCAAATAAGAATCATACCAGTGACAATCCTGTACAGAATTCATTTCCGTTTGATATACCGTCAAGGAGGAGAAAACAGCGTTCACATGTCTGCTGCCACCTCTTGTCCCAAAAATACCACTTTGCCTTCGTGGTTACAGTCAAATTCAAGGAAAATTTTCTCTTCTTTAACCCCACCACCCCCCCCCCCAGCTTTCCATGAGGTATCGGTCTACCCGAAGAAGGAACTTCCATTCTTCATCTTGTTCACAGCAGGGCTCTGTACGTTCACCGCGCTGCTGGCCCTGCTTACACACCAGTTTCCTGAGCCCATGGGAGTTATTGCCAAAGCAGTGAGTACAGTAAACACATCCCACTAGACCAGTGGTTAACACCTGGGCCCAAAAGCTGTTAAGTAGGGGGAAAAAGTGCTTTTGCTAAGCAAGAAATGAAGGGGGCACCTGTCGCAACAGTGTAAACTTTATGGAATTTTGGCTGGTTATCTGTTTTCGCTAAGAAAGTCTTTTCTTTGCTTAGCAAGTTTTTGTGATTTCGGGCTTTATGAAATTGGGCCCAGGGCCCGATTTTCATAGAGCTGCTCAGCACACACTATAGCTTAGCATTGAAAAATTTTGCTTAGCAGAAACAGGTTACCAGTAAAAATACCACGCGTAGTAT
Source organism: Marthasterias glacialis (assembly GCA_911728455.2). NCBI lineage: Eukaryota > Metazoa > Echinodermata > Asteroidea > Forcipulatida > Asteriidae > Marthasterias > Marthasterias glacialis. The sequence goes on along the minus strand of OU452221.1, from coordinate 24,704,325 downwards.
ATTGTTTGTGACTGGTTCTCTGTCAACTTTTGCTAAGCAGAGCAAAATTGCAAAGCACAATTTTCTGCGAGACAGTTTTCTGAAATGAAGTTTCATGGAGCTGTTAAGCGAGGAAATTGTGGAAAATCTAAGGAAAATTGTTTGCATATTAAGGAAGTTCAATTTTGGGAAGTAGAAGCACTGTGATAACGGCGGGTGAATTGGGTCAGTAATACATACGTGGGCTTAGTTCATAATGGGCCCAACTTCATACAACTGCTTTTCTGCTAAGCAAAATTGAGCAGGATACCAGTGACAGATAGTATTACAAGTAATAGTATTTTGGCAGGTAACCTTATTCTGGTAAGCATAATTTTGTTGAGCTACTTTGTGTGTTTGAAAGCAGCTCTGTGGTCGTGGTGTTGATTAACTGTGGAATATCTGACTGCATAGCTTTGGAATAGCACTGACTCCACAGCACTTCATAACTGTGTCAATTAATGGCAAATTAAAATCGGTTGTTCCCTGGAATGACTTAGTCTGATTTTTGTTTGGAGGCGAAATAACGTTCAGCGAACTGCTGCTAGACCAATCACAAACAAACGCAAGTTCGACTCCATCACCCCGGAACTCGGCAAACTACACTGGCTCCCAATTCAACAAAGGATCAACCTCAAGGTCATCATTCTCATGTCCAATGCCTGTCACAACCAAGCCCCTGATTACATCATGGATATGCTGCAAGTTTGTGCTGGACGGAGACAACTTCGATCAAATAGCTCCTGTTCGCCATACTTTGTTGTGCCAGGAATAAGTCGCATCACTTTTGCCGATAGAGCCTTCTCAGTCTTTGAACCCAAACTCTGGAATAAACTTCCAAATTACATCGGGAACACAACATCCCTCAATACATTTAAGACACTTCTGAAGCCTATTTGTTTTAGGAGGCCTACCATCAACGACTCATTTTTTTCTTCTGTGCCTCAGCGGCCCTTGAGCAAACCTTTGATTTAGGCGCTGAATTTATAAATTTTGAGTGATCGATTGATTGTTTTCTTTGTCCTTTTTAGTTCCTGTCTTCACTGTCTGCTCCGTTCAGCTTCCTGCTGGAGAAGATAGAGAGCATCGTGCCTGCAAGCCTCTGGCAGCAGCTCACACGCCTTTAATAGCCAATCATCTACCAAAGTGCTTGTCATGTGACACTACACCCGAGCCAATCGGCCGGCTGCTAGTCGAACGTGTGATTGATCAGGTGATGGGGAACCGACCTACGGGAGCCCAAGTACCTGTTGAAATGAATTGTCTGTCTCGTAGTGACATTAAACTGAATATTACTGAACTGAGGTATATTTATGGTCTTAAGTGTTTGTCTGATGGTCACATGAGTTTGTTCTATGCTGTAAAAATCCTTACAGTACGTACGTATTTTGTGGCTCTGTTAAGCTTTTGATGGATAGTATTTTACCTATTAATGACATTTGCTTTGCAATTTTCAGAACTAAAAATCTGGCTTTGATTAACAAGCGATCCTATTTTATTTTTTTTTTCGCCTTTATCTTTTTTTAACCCCAACATGGTTGCATATCTCCCCCCCCCTCCCCGCCCCCAGACTGACCTATTTATTTTGTTAAGCAAAACAAACTGAAATATATTCTAGCAAGACTGGACAAAGTATTGTGGATTTCTTCAAGTAAAAAAACGAAAAGTCACAACATCTTGCCGCAATTCATCACAGGAAATCTCAGGATAAACGTCAAACCGTTCGTGCGTCTGATTAAAATTGTTGCTTGCTTGCTTTGTCGTCGGTCAGATTTATTTGAGGACCTTGCTATTAAGACATGCCAAAGAGTGGAGATTCAATATCACACAAATATTGGATGCATATGAGTACAACGTAGCAGAATACAATCACGAGGTGAAATCTGGACTGTTCCATTTCACTCGGCTTCGCCTCATGAAATGGAACAGTCCAGATGTCAATGAGTGATTACATTGAGATACATTGTATGAAAAAATGGCATGAAACATTACGTCACCATTTTTCGCGAAGTGACGAATGTGTCAAAAATCACGAAATTTTGTAAGTTGGTTTTGTACAAATTCTTTACATATTCGTTGCTGTTAACATTTTCAGCAAATTTGAGAACCTAAGATGATAGTTTTGTAATTACACTAACATGACTAACCCAGCATGACCAATGAATCACTAGATTTGCCATTTTGCGTTTTCACAAAGTGACGAATAAAGACTCGCCACTTCACCACTTGAAATACGTTGTACATTGGTTTGTACAAAGCGGTCTGCGTACAAGTCTTGTTTTCACGAAGTGACGAATATGTTTAGGAATCAATAAACTCATCAAAACAGCTACAAGATTGAAAACATATTGACAGTTCTATATGAATGAAGAAGTGGGCTTTATTTTGGTAGGAAAATTTAAATGAAAAAATAGTAAGCAGTGTCCAAAACACAGTTTGAAAATAGTTTGAAAGAAGTGGGCTTTATTTTGGTAGGAAAATTTAAATGAAAAAATAGTAAGCAGTGTCCAAAACACAGTTTGAAAATAGTTCAACTTCAAACGCGATTTTCTCCAGACGCAGAATTTTTGCCGTGTTGCAGATTCTTCACAACTTGAAAACAGCAACAATTTGTTTACTCTCACACAGATCCTTGTCATTTGGTATTTTGTTCATATAATTCATAATTTATTTGAACAGTGGATAATACAATTTGTGAACAATATAAAAAAAATAAGCACCGTTTGAAGAATGAGGTAGTTAATTTTCAAGTGCTTTGGCGCTGGCGTTTGCGTTGCTCATTTAAGGCAGACGCTTTCAAGGAGTCTTTTTTTGAATGGGTTCAGTTACCCCTGGAGTCCAATAGTGAATGCCATTGGACAGTCCTATCCAATATCAACATTATTGGAGCATCGCTGTAATATAAATACATGACAAAACATGGGATGACACGTGACATGTGTTCCACCAATCAAATGACAAGGGTCTGTGCTTGGTAACAAAACATTTGTACAACCAGTGGTATAATTACATCCGTTAAAAAGACTCGGTTCTTTACAGAAATAATCAAATGAAATTTGTTTTTTTTTCAGAAGTGCCAAGTTTTGTAGTAAGCTTCCATATGGTAAAAATGTTGGATTTTATTTTGGTGCTGTAATATTTTCTCAATTTTTCTTCCATATTTGTTTTCTATTTTTTATTGTTAATTTTTTTTTTTATTATTGTTTAAATTACTGTTGGCTTATTTTGATCATTCGTTTTTTGTCATTCTGGTGTCACTTTTGTGTGTGTTCATACAGTACGGGTACCAGACTACAGCAACTATTTTGAGAAAAGCTGGCGCTATAAGGCAGTCACTCGGTGCATGGGTCACGTCATTGCAAGTCGTAGTATATGAAGAACTCCTTCATTACTAAGTGCATACAACCGGACGATTAACTATATTTTTATGAAGATGGTCGCACTGGAATTACTCTTTACAACTAGTAAAGTTAAAACTTGCCATGAAGACTACCATGTCTGCATCAACAATCTCGCGTTGATCACTCTCGCGTTAATCCGTCAAATTGACGGGCAGCGTTAAAAAGAGTCTGACACTATGCACAAAATGACTTGCTTATAGCAAGAGCCTTTCGAAAAAAAAGAAAAGAAAAAAATTGCCTGAAGAAAAGTTTGACAACAACTCAACTCAGATGTGCATTAAATTGTAAACATGAGCTAAGGAGAGCTACATTGTGGGGTGTTTTGTTTTGGTAGGAACTGTACTTGTGTTTTTTTTCCTTTTCAGACTGTGCCCTCTTAAGAGAGATTAAAGGAAGGGATATTTAGAAAACCATTGGGGAAAAATCCCACAGTGTCGCTCTTCTAAAGATGTCTAATTTCATGCACACTAACAGGAACATTTATGCATATTCCATTGTCTTAAATCTCTAAGACACTACATTGCATGATCAGCGATGAACAATTTAGACTAAACCTACCTGTGATCCGTAGCTATTTTCCCTGATGTCATAATTTTGTTTACAAAATCTCCCTTGGCTTCAGGATGTCTTTTAAAAGGGGACATGACATGATGCAGTATCCAAGATGGGCAATGTAGAGGTCGGTGTGTGAATGGAAAACATGACGCATTGTTACAGGATCAGAGAATTTCAAGCATCATTAATATCTTTCTTATTTTTTACCAACTTACCAAACTGGTTATCTTTCTCTGGAAACGTTGTCTAGTACGATCCGTTAGCTTTTTCGGTCTTATTTTTAGTCTGTGCGTATGAGCAGCAAAATACAACTGTGTGACCTTTTTTTTTTTGTGTGTCATCCAAACATGAAATACATTTTCACAATATTGACAAGACTTTTTTCTAAATAATGATAGAAAACATGTATATTGAGCCAGTCCCTTTGAAAACAAGCTTTTTGATTTGTTTTTACTGGGGGAGATAGAGAGAAAGTGGGTGGTGGGTGGGGCGGGGGGCAGGTTAGGGTTAAGAGTGGTTCATGGTCTCATTTCAGTTGGATTGCACATTTTAAAGAGACCTTTTGTTACATAATAAATACTCAAAGAAGAGCCCTAAAGGTGTACAAAGAAGACCTTGGTTGCGCTCTGTTTGTTTAGAACATCCCTTTAAGAACAGTAAATTTACAAAGATACTGGGTGATAAGTTCAGTAGGGCATATGGATTTCCGTTAACAAAATAGAATACAAGAGGGTGCTGTTCACGACACTCTTGATTTTTTTCCTTTTTATTCTGAATGAGTAAGTGATCGTCAAGGAGAGTTTTAGAAACATTCGAGTTGTGTTTTTGAAGCGGCTAAAAATCCTCCACTTTTGAGAAACAAAAGGAAGGATATATAGTATTCTAATTACTTTTTTTTTTTTTAAGTAAAGTTGAAACTTGCTTGTTCGAAAATTATTGTTATTGATAAATTGAAATAAATATGTATGGCAAATGTCCGATTCATTTGTGTGATGTGTTTCCATTTTTTGCTCTGATTAGAGCAGATGTTTGGTTAGGGGACTGCGGCCCAGCCAGAATTTGTTTATTGGGGGGGGGGGGGGGGGATTTCTTTTTATTGGGGCCCAGGGGCCATGTTTTGTAATGCACTACATGAATCTGGATCTTTTTGTGTGGGGTGCACCTGGGGGGGGGGGGGCACTGGGAAGTTCGGGTCGCGAAAAAATCGGCCTGCGGGCCTTTAGGGAACATTACAAAGTTGTGTGTTGTGGTAGGAAATTAATATGCAAATGAAGTCATTCAGGCGAGGTTCTCTCAATAAGAAAAGAAAGTTTCTCATTGAAATCGTCTTCCTACACCCGTCGAGATTACTAAAATTACGCATTTCATATGGGGTCACTTTTGTCAGATACTAGTCTTGGTCCCAAGGCCTTTATGTTGACTTTGGAGGCAGTGCTGTACTTTTTGACAACAGAGGGCGTGACAGTGTGCCGCATGGCAGTTCGCACAAGGACCTGTCGATAGAGTGGAGGTCGATATTGCTTGGTACCCAACACATACGTTTTTTGAGCATGAATACCAGTTAATATCAGCCACTAGTCGACACATGGTCGTTATGCGAACTAGGGCCGATCATAAAGATAGACCGATTATTGTGTGACCCACGTCACGTGACCTGTAGTGGGTATTAAATGTAACAACGACCCGTCTTTCATGAGGAAAGTGCGGTACAGTACATGACGATTGATGCATTTGTTTATTCGATCGAGGCTTTTCTTTCTCGAAATCTGTGAACAATATTCCATAGTTTGTACCAGAGACCTTCGAGTTGCTGAATAAAGCCAGCAGAAAGGACAGTTCGGGAAGTTTTATAAATGCTATAACAAACGTTTGTTCGGTGTGTTCACTATGTGATAGTACTAGTTGCACGACGGATTGTTTGGCCAGCCAGACGACCGCGATCACACATTTTCAACACAAGAATTTCACAATTTTTAAGCTGAAATCATTAAAAGAAAAAAGGCTTTCCAAAAATGTGTGATTCATTTGTCTCAAAATTCAGCAAGGCTAGGTATAAATGCTCACTTTCCCCTCGTTCTTTACTTTTGTTTTCCTTTGTTTTTATAGTGTCAGGTCACTTCTTACCTTGGACACCTCGTAGCTTTTGCAAGACACTTCGTATCTTCCAATAAGACAAACAGCTGAGCATTCTGGGAAAAGTTTGGGCGGCATAGTAGCCTGATCTTTCTTCATTAAAATACTATTAAACGCTACATCTGTTTTACTTAATTTTATCCATACAAAAAACAAGAACAACAACAAACAGTTGTGGTATTTAATTTGGCAGCTGCACTAATTTTTCTTTGATGTTTTCTTGCCTTGCGACCAAGGTACGAAGCGGTCAAAGTACAAAGTGACTCGAATCCCCTAGGGCCTACAAAACACTGAAACCTAGGGCCTACAGAACACCGGTGCCGTGGGTCTACAAAACACTGGAACCTAGGGCCTACAAAACCCTGGAACCTAGGGCCTACGAAACACTGGAACCTTGGGCCTACGAAACACTGGAACCTAGGGCCTACAAAACACTGGAACCTAGGGCCTACAGAACACCGGTGCCGTGGGTCTACAAAACACTGGAACCTAGGGCCTACAAAACCCTGGAACCTAGGGCCTACGAAACACTGGAACCTAGGGCCTACAAAACACTGGTGCCTAGGGCCTACAGAACACTGGTGCCTTGGGCCTACAAAACACTGGAACCTAGGGTCTACAGAACACCGGTGCCTTGGGTCTACAAAACACTGGAACCTAGGGCCTACAAAACACTGGAACCTAGGGCCTACGAAACACTGGAACCTAGGGCCTACAAAACACTGGTACCTAGGGCCTACAGAACATTGGAACCTAGGGCCTACGAAACAGTGGAACCTAGGGCCTACAGGACACTGGTGCCTGGGGCCTAGGGAACACCGGGTGCCTATGGACTGCGTTATTGTTACCAAAAGACGACCGTTGCCTCTGTCGGTCACGGAATGTATTTGCACGTAGTTTGCCATCAGCTCATGAAGTAGTACCCACTTCAGGTCACGTGATGATATATGGGAGGCTAGGGAAACCATGGAGGTCGGAAGGAATTCCTCAACGGGGAGACAAGTTAGGGTGCAATAATCTTAAGAATGATTCATGAAGACTGGTAAAGATTCTAGATAAAATTAATGAGGCCGAAATTTTGTATTCCGCAGTTAAAATGCCTAGTAAAAGAGCGAAACTTGCCCGACTGGTGGGAAGATAAAAATCGTAATCTAAGGTTAATATTTTATTAACGAATTCGTCGACGAATTTAGTCTGAAAACTGACGGATTTTTTAAGTCAAAGTGGAAAGTAATACTCCAGCAACAATAATAACAGGTCACTTTGCACAGGTTGGTGATTGTTTTAAGTGGATCGAAAAATAAGGTAAATACCGCGGATATAGGGTATTCCATCCTACACGAATATTGAAATTAATAGTTTGCGCACACTGTTTCCAATTCACATGGGACCTAAAGGCCTCGAAACAAGACTAACCAAGAAGCAGCTTCTTTGTGGTCTGAAAACCTGTCTTCGGTGAACGACTAGGTACCACTCTAAGTAATAGGTACCATACTTGTGAACAACCTTTTCAAGGTGCAACAACATGGTCGAGGTAAAAACAAGACATGTGAGTCGCAGAGCCACCGTCGTCGTGCGCTGCCTTGCCACGTATTGCGTCAGAACAAAATTGAGCAATTACTGAGGGTTTTTTCTGATATTTGTACTAAGTTTTCATCGTTATATACTAGTTATTCCATTACTGCACAATTCTGGCATCAGCACGTATATCCTGACTGTTGGCGAAACGGAAACATAAGGTAACATTTTGGCACAAATAAAACAATATTGAATACAGAAATACTGAAATAGAAATGCATGTGTTCAACGCTGTCTCAGAATTCGATCAATCCTGCTCATTTTCGATGGTTTTGGCCAAGTTTTACAATGTAGGAATCATCCATGGTTTTACGGAGTAACTATAGAATACAGGGCCACCTAGTTTGTTCACTATATTTCCCTCTGTTAGACTTAAACAAAAATTCAAGTACACTCATTGGAAATGTTCTGTAAGTGTAGTGTTTGTTAGTGTAATTACAATATGTCACGTGGGGCCTAAAAATAAATAAGGACTCTGAATGCAGTTCGGTTTTGGGAGGAGGTGTGTTCTTTTTCTTAATGAACCAAACAATAATTAGTATTAATAAAAATGCCTGAAATTGGTGTTTGTAAAACTATTAAAAGTCAGAGGTCAAGCTAGCTGGACAGAGTGTTAATCTGCTGCCCTGCTGTGGGGCATGGAAGGCAGACAGGCTTTATTTTCCGTGCTCCACTCACGCGTACATCTGTGATAACAAATTTATCTTCCAGCCAACTGAAAGAAATTACATTTTGAGCCTTATTTCATAATGAGCAACGCATTCAACGCGCAAAGTTTAGAATGTTATTTTGCACTGTCCGTATACGGAGCTTGACGCATACTCAAAATACGCAGAGTACGGTACATTTGTTTTACTGGGAGTATGATATGGTTTATTATATCACACTCCTGTTGAGCAATCTGATTGGAGGATTAACATGTACTGGAAGATCATCACACAAGCGCAACTGGAATACGGAAATACGGCTTATGTGCGTCCCATATCCAACGAGGCCGACTGAAGGCCAAGCTGGATGTGGGACACAGACATGCTATACTTTTCGTATTCCACGATCGCGCGTGTTGATAATGAATCTTCAAGCACACAATTTAAGTGAGATAGAACAGCGCGTTTGAACAGGGTGTGATTCGATATGGGCCATGCAGTGTATTTCACACTCTTGTTGCTCTTGTTGATCAGAATCGAGGATTCAAGTTTGCTTGAAGATTAATACATTAAAATTAATTACATCTCAATTAAAATGACTACTAGTACTGAGTCGCATGAAGAGTACATGTAGTATAGTAGTACTCCACTGTAGAAGTAAGTGTATCAGCTGGAAAATTTAAGGTATCCAACCCCCTGTTTTTAATTTAACGTCACTTGTGCGGTTCACATTTTGGCGAGTTGGGAATTTATTTCCCTTTTTGCAACACAATCCTCACGAGCAGCTGGTAAAACGTGGTTTAGTTAACATTTTGAGTGACCTTTGTAAACAAACAAGGTAAGACTATTGTTGTTGATATAATAGTAGTTATATAATAGAAATAATAGTGGTGGTGCTCGGATACGGCAAGTTTGTCCACCACTAACCAGCCCTTCATCAATCATATTGCCAAAGATGATTCGTCTGTACATCACATTGCGATAACCGTACATGTATCTGGGATACCGGTTACGTCCTTATGTGACAAGGACATTGGGTATTGCAGCTATGAAAATCGTAGCTCTTGGTCACATCCCTTAGTAAGAGCTAACCCCAACGGACCATTTGTAAAGTTTGCAATTTTATTTAAAACAATTTTTTTTTTTACATTTTGAATTAGCAACTTGGTACAGTTAAAATGTTAGGGGAAAAAGCCGAACAATTTTTTTGCCAAATTTTAAGATATGGCTCGTCGTAAATCTCTGATCTACTTTCATTAGGAGGATCAGGGGTTACCATTATTTATAATCTCAACTACATCACATGTCATATGAAATATGTGAGTAGTATTGGTAATTTGAATCAAGATACAAACATAGTGGGCCTACATGTACTAATATTTATTATATAACACCCAAGCAGATCCTTGTCATTTGGTTGGAGGATGGTCGGTCACGCTATGTCATTCACCGTGCATTTTTTTGTTCCATTCACCGTGCATTTTTCATTCCATCCGATTTGTTCCATTGCATGCTCGCCCGCCCTCCAGTGACGAAAGTGACTGTTCGATTGAAAATGGCTGAAGCTTATTATACTTTATAGTGTTATCCTCCAATCAAATGACAAAGATCTACTTGGATGTTATACAAAACAAATAATGTTTTTCATTCGCAAATAATGTTTTTCATTCAACTCGGCTTCGCCTCGTTGAATGGAACAATCCATCTTTCAACTCATGAAATTATTCTTACCATTGCACTCATAAACTTTCATCATTTGTATATAAATAAATGCAACCTCTGCCTCTGGCTAGCTCTGACCTCTGCCTTTGCATTTCAAACAGTATAGGATATTATACATGTATAGCCTATGCTTTATACGCATATGAATGAAATTCACTTAACCGAGGCCTACAAAACAACCTAAAATTTAACTCATTGTTGTAAAATCAGTAGCCAAACAAATGTCGCTGCTAGCCAAACTGTCTTCCACAAAATCCACAGATTGAGCGAAATCCCTGATTTGCACCTCGGCTAGCTCAGGGTCGAGGACTCAGTCTCAAGACTAAGCGCTCAGTCTTGAGAAATTACTAACAAAACACATTGGTAATGACAACAGAATTGACTTATTGCAGAAGGCAAGCTAAGGCACTGATACTAGTGATAATGATGATTCTTCATTATTTAGCTTAACCACAAGGCTATGATACATAATGTGTACATCTGTACATAGTCAAGAATAAACCTCAGTGCCACTATACCCCAACCAAAAGTTCAAGGGTACATCTAGGCCCAATAAGTCCGCCGAGTTTCAGCTATGAAGGGCCGATAACTGGTGTATTTCATGAGCCTCAAACATGTCAAAGTGTGACCAGAGTGAACACTCTCCCCCCCCCAAACTGTGATTGGTTGATACAGCTGCTATTTCATGTACAACAGCAACACCAAGCAAATTAATTTATGATACGTGGAACAGCCTCACGTGTGTCACATCAGACTCCCTCAGTTAAGTCCCATGAAGCACAGGCATCACAGGAAATAAAGTCTGCTCCCAGGAAATCAGACTTATTCTCCGCTGATCAATGACTTCCTGTGAATATATCTTCCATAATCCATGTTGGAGTGGGGGGGGGGGGGGGAGTGGGTAGGACTCTAATCCACAATTTTACACAATCATTTTCCTTATCCAGCTGACAGAATGTCAGGGTGTGGCTTGTAAATTGTGAATTTTTATATTTGTAAGACAGTGGATCTTTGTTCTAGTCATCTCGTTTAATATTCAAACCAATGTAACTAAACCGAGGCTGGAGGTTGAAAGTCTGGCACCTTTTTCATAGAATGACAAGCGGTGTGGATTATTGCTGTTGCAAGGTCGGGAATATGACCAAGATGGGGGCAGCTAGAAGTTGAAAGGGGCACAACAGTTTCCCCCTGTTAGAGGCCAATACTGTGAGGGAAAATTTAAATTGTTTTCAACTTTTGCAATAGGGCACAAAGGCAAACCGCTGAAAAAACAAAGGGTACCACCACCCCCAGTAATGGGAGACTTTAGGGATGCCTGGTGGCAGTAGACTTACTTGGTAATTCCTTTGTTTTCAGAAGTGTGCGCAGGCTAAGATTTTCGTAAACAATGAAAAATTACATCTCATAATGTCTGCTGCCACCCAGCAAAATACTATTATAATTGAAAAAATTGAATAGTTTATACATTCTTTAATCAGTAGAAATAGTAAACTATCAAAATTCTCTCGCTTCACTCATGCTAACAGGTGAAAGGACTGCAAATAGTAGTTACAAATTTTATCAAAATACCAAGGTCGTTTTAAATGTCATCGCTCAAAAACAATAAGAAATCATGCTCATACCAAAATGCTTTCTATTTTATAGTTTTGATTTAAGGGCATTAAGTATTTTTTTTTTAAGGCCAAGACCTCTGCATCGGGTGAGATCTTGCCTTGAAAATTATTTTGTTCCAAACATGGAACTTCATGGGAGCCAATGCCTCAATTTCTCTGGTCTTGGCCGGAATACAAAGTTCCGATTAACATTGTAATGTGATTTTCTCACGGATGTGCTTTTTTTCCCCCCGGGAGAGTTCACCTTCTCCAAGAAATAATTTCAAGGCTTGATGTTCTCCATGGAGTTCCAACATGCTGACATGACTTGGAGGATTTAATTTGCCAACTTCATCATTGGCGCAAAGCGCAAGGTGTGTGCAGGCCATAGATGCGTGGACCACACCCATGCAATGATCTTGGCGATAAGCCCGTTAAACTCCCCTGATTTTGAACTGATCTTTCATTTTGCAGGCTGCTGAAACAGATGTTATGACAGTTCCAAGTGATCCGGTGGCGGCACGATACAGGGGGATATGGATGAGCAAGCCTTACGAGGCCTAGGGCCTTACGTTGACACGGAGGGTCACAACAGGGTAAGAGACGTAGCCTGAGATACTCACGCCTGGCACATTGACTCTATGAAAAGGATTTGTTACAGGCTACCTTGCCCCCCCCCCCCCCCCCCCCCCCCCGTTCTGTAAAGACAATTGATGCAGTCACGCTGTGCCATAATTTTTGGATTCTTTGACATTGACATTGGGTCATCAGATTCATTGGGTAATACTACCAATAGTAAATTGGTGGTTAATTAATAAAAAAAAACACTGGACGACCCTCTCAGTTTTATGCCCCCAACATTTTGACACAGATTTACTTCTATTCAGGCCGGCCAAAACAAACTACATACATGTACCAGCCATTTTAAGTTTGTATTTATCGCAAGACAAAAAGTTATAATGAACTTGTGAAATTGGTCGGCACAACTTAGTGCGCATTTAAAAGCGCAAAACATGCAAATTTAAGATGCCATACCCATTTTAGAGGGCTAGAACTTTCTGAATGAATATTTATCACCAAGTCATGTACTTTGCCGTTGGAAACACTCTGAGAGGGTCACAGGGGGATGGGGGAGAGTAAGGGGAATGATGGACACCCCAGTTTTTATGTATGAGGTCACTTCACACGCGCACCCGACCCACAGTTGTCTTCGTACGTGTCTGTGACGCTCAGTGGTCATTGGATGTGACAGGAACACATGTATATATATCTAGATCAACCATTGACGAAATGTCAAGAAGGGACAGGTGGCCAATTAGTGAACTTTATTGTCTGACCTGCTAACCCTTGGGCAAAATGATTTCCAAGAACACCAAACGGCTCAAAGCATTTGTAACAAGCACTGGTAACAAATCAACCTTTGAGCTTTTAATTTTGTTTAATTTTTTTTATTTTATTAAAGTGCAATCCAAGATACACAGCGAACAATACTTGTATGCTTGGTTCTTGCTATTTGCTTGAGTGTGCAAGTAAATTGAAGTTAAATTTAATTTAAGTCCCGGGTCTACCCTTTCCAGGGTTGGGTTTGGTCTAAGATCAATTGATTAAGATTGCGTCACCCTGCCCCCAAAAAATTTGCCCCCAAATGGGAAAAAATGTGAAGTCACTCACAGTGGAGTTGCCAATAATTAGTGTGGAAAAATGTTGACGCTTTAAAGGCAACGCGATGGAAAACATTCACCATACATTTGCTTCATGACTCACGGCTAGCACTGGGCCTTGTCACTCGTCCCTCCGAAAAAAACCTCAAGGTTTCCCTTCCTCTAATCTGTGGATCACATGATCCCACCTGAGCTTAACACCGAGAGCTGCCGGTAGGCGTCAATGTAACACACGGCACTGTCAACCATCAGCCAGGCACCAGTATTTCCATGTTAATCCCAAGTTACACTCATTCATTGTCGACCAGTCGTTGCGCTAAGTTCGTCTCACTTAGAATCGGTGCCATGCCTAGAGCGCAGTCTCATCCCTGGCACCAGCACGTGTTTATTTCGGTCGCTTCGAGACAATAGAGCTTCATTATGTCGCATCCGGTTAGTTAACAGGCTTGCTATTGTTGTGTGAGCATCGTCTGTTTCCGTACGCAGTAGAGTACAGTGATACTCTTCAAATTGTTTCAGCTCGGTTGCATTTTCGGATCTCAGAAATTCATCCAGTGTTCGGTTCTGCACAAATTGATTCTGAAGAAGCAATTTTTTTTTTTAACCGAGGGACAATCGAGACGGAAGCCAGGGACAAGACCCACCCACAACTCCCCTCTGCTCCCAGTCATTGTGACGGATCATTTCAGATCTACCGGTCAAAAAAGAAGGAAAACGAAAGTCTGAGAGAGAGTGTTCCTTTGTATCTCCTGAAGAGGCCCATGTTGGTTTTAAGATCACCTCTTCGAGTAGATCACTGGGTTCGTTGTCCTCCCGCCTACGCCATGGCCTTTCTTCATCTGCCCTCTTTCATTGAGAATGTTATTGCTCCGAACTCTGTACCCACACAGGCCCTGGCTTACTTTGAGCAACTGAAGCAGTCGGACGATGGATGGAAACTGTGCGCCGAGGCCATCATGCAGGGCATGTACGAGAGTGACCACATCAAGTTCTTCTGCTTCCAAGTCTTGGAGAATTATTTGAAAACGAGGTAAGTCCGTGTCTGAACAAGCGGCTGTGGCTGCGGCTGTGGCTGCGGCTTGATAGCCACATGAACAAGCGTTGAAGTATAACTTACCCCTAGCAACACCTTAAGCGACAGCCATAGCCGTTGCCGCAGCTGCCAATTCAGACATGGCCTAATAAAGCAGTGGTTAATTCAAGTCAGCCAGGCTTACTAATTCATTGCTTGGATTGCTTCCAATTTCTTTGCATGTTCAAAATGGTCCAAGTTACAAATTTCAAACTATTCATTAGACACAATAACTTGGAACGGGAACACAGACAAATACCAATAAAACTTTGAATAGATGTATAATTTGCATCGGGATGAAGAATATTGTTTGTGTTTTTTACCCATACACCGATGTTTGTTAAGCACTGTATACTGAGTACTTTCCCAAGTCGTGCGAAATGAACATCTATTAGAATTGTTGCGGTACCCGGTGCTAAAATATAAGATTCAAACTGCCTCTAGCTACTGGGCAAGCTCGGTGGTCTAGTGGTAAGGTAATACATCAGCTCTAGAATTGCAAGGGCCGTGGGTTCGAATCCCACCCGAGTAATATTCTTGCTGTTTACCAAGTATGCGTGCCAGTATTCATGTACATGATAAATACGCATGCGTAGTAGACTGTCACATGTTAACAGTCTACTACGCATGCGCTTTATGAAGCACTCGTGGGAACTGTCGCACGGGTGCAGTGCCCATGCGTGAACATTGCCCTACCTACATACGCATGAAATTATGGCAGCACACGTAATTGTCAACGCGCATTTCCTCGAAATCAATGATGCTGAATTAGAGAAGTCATGAGGTATAGTAAAACAAATATAACATGGTTTATTTCGGGTGAACAGTCGATATTAGCTCCCCTCGGCAGTGGATGTTGACAAGATAGTTCCTAGTTTGTCAACTTACAATACCTTGGGGAGCTACATGTAATATCGACTGTCCTCCGTCAAACCATGTTATATTTGGTTTTACCCTTTGACCTATATGTGATAAGCAATGTATGGTAGGTGCTTTCAGAGTTCTGCAGGAGAATTTTTGCCAAAGGCAGTCGGGTGAGATTCGAACCTACAAGCTAGACCACCGAGCATGTCGTGGTGGCAAGAGACCAGTTTGAATCCTGTAGTGAGAGCACTGGGGACCACAAATGATTTAACTGATGCCAAAAATACATTGAAGGATTTATAGAGGAGATGATTGTGCACGCTTAAGAAAGTTTGTTTCTGAATGACTGGCGTGATTATGTCAATACTTTTATAACAATAGTAAGGTTATCTTATGTATATCTTCTGGTAAGCTAATTAATTGCCAATCTGACAGTAATAACTTGTTTGTTCCTGTCACTGGACAAAAACAAAACAACATGCATGGGTGTGGGTGGCATACATGTACATTGTACATTGTGGACACAAGGCTGGAACTACAAAGTTTGTGACAGGCACTCAAATGTCTCTGGTTACAACCCTGCTTTCATTTTCTTGGAGTTGCCGGAGAGTACCGCTTGCACAAAGAAAACGTGACTTGACTTGAACATGTCAAAATCATGCACCGTGAAATGCAAAATCTCGGCTGTTACCTGTGGCATAGGATTGGTACTGAACCTTGAACCATAGCTGGATTCCAAGTTCACTATGACTTGCCTCCATTGAGCCGAAATACAATGAATAAACAACATTAGAAGCCCCTTGATGTGTCGTAATCCTCTTCTTGGAACAAAAGGGCAAAGGTCAAGAACCATGGATTACACAAAAAGCATCGTACAATAGCCAAAAATTGGGGAAATATACAAGACCACGTTTTGTCTTTGTGAGGATGGAATCGAAGTGTTTAGACGGCGTGTGCCTGCTCCGTGCACGGTCAGCAGTGGAAAGTCCGGGCGATCTTTGTTCCGCTATTCCAATTTTACACAATGGTGCGTTTCAACGAAAAAATATTTTCGTGGATAAACATCCGCTGGCGCCAACTGGTTAACACCTAAACCCCACCCTCTAAAAATAGTTTCATGACCTGTTCCCTGTGTGCAGTGACTCACACAACATAACAGAAAAACTCAAATTCATTTGTAGAAATTATGCACAAGAAAATAAATAAAGCGGTATCCCTGGAAAGAATGGAAAGAACATAATTTTTTGTTTTTTGGGGGTTTTTTTTGAATTAATTCCTGTCCATTAGGTTTTAATAAACACCATACAAATGTTTTATTATTTTTTTCCCCAGGGTTTTGTGCACGTTCATATTGGGGTTCTTTCGATTGTGGTGAGCAAAAGAAGGAACGGTTATTTTGAAGGGTCTTCTAATGCTATTTTCTCAACATCGACACTTTCCAGTCACAAGTGTTTGTTTGGAGGATTGGTACTGATTAAGCATTATTGAGCCTTCAGATTGAAACTTACAAATTTTGTTTTAACCAATACTGTACCTTATCTTAAAAAACAGAAGAGTCAAATGTTTTTTTGGTTCACCCCAAAATTGAATTAAAAATTTACCCCGTCAGTTTCCCTTGTGGACTTGATATTTGAAATAAAAAAGTCGTGATCCCTCGGGGTGATCCCTGTACTGCCGCTTTCCAGGTTGTATCGTAGCACATGGTGGCACATGTATGCCTGAAACCCATGTAAACATGGTAAAGGCATGATCATTCTACTAGTGCAGTCCTCAGTCCAACAGAATTAGAGCTACATGTAGCTCTGTGGTTGTATCAGAAACTTGGGTGTGATCCCTTGATAAGCAGCAGTTTCTGACTGGCACCCCCGAACAAAGATATTGAGGACCGCAAACATTAGGGCGAGAAAGCTCAGTTGGTAGAGCGCCGGCACAGAGATCGTAGGTTCACGTCCCGTTCTAGTCAGTTTTTTCTTTGTTCACCCCAAAATAAAAGAATCAATAAAAAAAAGACAACAAAAATCATGACTGTTGTGTTCTATGTGTAATTGCGTGTCTCACTTCGTACACCAAGATGCTCCTGTAACTGACAGTAATTCCCCCCCGATGATCCAGTCTTGATACGTCCATTTTGTGTTGAGGCATCTCAAGGGTTGACTCCGGCACCAGACGCTAAACAGGAAACGCAAGATTATTGAGCAATTTTCACGATCAGCACCCCGGAAAAGATTTGATTGTCTAATGATATGCTAATCTACTGGACGTGAGAGTCGCGGAACGATCTAGGAGAAACAAAAGAATAATTCCCTCTTAGTGAGACATCCGCTCGTTTTAATTAGTGGATTACAGAGACAAGTTAATTAAATTTAACTGCCTACATGTTACATACAGATGAGAAGGAATACACTCGATATTCCCATGCTGCTCAGAAAGGAAGAAACTAAAATAATGAGAATCGAAGGTTTGCATGGTGGAAGACAAGAAGGAAATATTTGCGGTGACACCATGTATCTCTCTCTTTTGTGGAGGTGGTGGCTCTGAGAAGAGCCGGTGATAAACTCAACGTTTTGAACTGTATGTTCTGTTCTTCATCAGGAGACTGTTTAAGGAAGAAACTATTTCATTCTATTAGAAATCTTAGCTGAAGTATCTTTTGATTTGTTTTTAATTTTTTTTTTTTTTCAGAATGAAAAACACCAGACTCTTTTCCTTTACATTCCTTTATTTTACAGTGAGTTGACAAACCATTTGAAACCATTTAGCTGCTTGGATTTTGTATGGTGGCTCAAGGTTGCACAGAACTGACTGTGTGTGTGTGTGTGTGTGTGTGTGTCGTAGTACTGTGCACATTTACCACATGATTAACATATTGCATGCTGGCAATAGTTTATCTGTCACACAGAACCATAGTGGATGATATTGAATGGTCAAATAGTAGCAGGGTTGATTGTGTACTACTGTGTACTGTGTGGATGCATTCACCACATGATATCTCATATTGCAGACTGGCACAGTTTATCTCTCCTTTTAAAACCACAGTGGGTGATATTGAATGGTCAGACAGTAGGAGGGTTGACTGTGTACTGTGTAGATGCATTCACCAAATGATATATTGCAAGCTGACAGTTTACTCATATGTATAAATCCTTTAAAACCACAGTGGATGGTATTGAATGGCCAGACAGTAGGAGGGTTGACTGTGTCACTGCTGTTCTGTGTACTGTGTACTTTGTAGATGTACATTGTATTCACCACATGATATGTATTGTCGACTGGCATAGTTTATGTCCTTTAAAACCACAGTGGATGATATTAAATGGTCAGACAGTGGGAGGGTTGAATGTGTACTGTGTACTGTTATCTATGCATTCACCACATGATTGCAGGCTGGCATAGTTTAAATGTATCCTTTCAAACCACAGTGGATGATATTGAATGGTCAGACAGTGGGAGGGTTGACTGTGTACTGGTACTACTGTTATCTATGCATTCACCACATGATTGCAGGCTGGCATAGTTTAAATGTATCCTTCCAAACCACAGTTGATATTGAATGGTCAGACAGTATGAGGGATGACTGGGTCACTGCTGTACTGTGTACTTTATGTAGATTAATCATCGAATGATTTGACGGCTGGCATAGTTTATATATCCTTTAAAACCACAGTGGATGATATTGAATGGTCAGACAGTGGGAGGGTTGTTTGTGTACTGTTATCTATGCATTCACCACATGATTGCAGGCTGGCATAGTTTAAATGTATCCTTTCAAACCACAGTGGATGATATTGAATGGTCAGACAGTGGGAGGGTTAACTGTATACTGTTATCTATGCATTCACCACATGATTGCAGGCTGGCATAGTTTAAATGTATCCTTTCAAACCACAGTGGATGATATTGAATGGTCAGACAGTGTGAGGGTTGATTGTGTACTGTTATCTATGCATTCACCACATGATTGCAGGCTGGCCTAGTTTAAATGTATCCTTTCAAACCACAGTGGATTAAATTGAATGGTCAGACAGTGGGAGGGTTGACTGTGTACTGTTTTCTATGCATTCACCACATGATTGCAGGCTGGCATAGTTTAAATGTATCCTTTCAAACCACAGTGGATTATATTGAATGGTCAGACAGTGGGAGGGTTGACTGTGTACTGTTATCTACATGTATGCATTCACCACGTGATTGCAGGCTGGCATACATGTAGTTTATGTATCCTTTCAAACCACAGTGGATGATATTGAATGGTCAGACAGCGGTTTCAATAGTAAATGGTTTCTCTCTGCTAATAACATGATGTGAACTGGCCTCTGGTCACCGGGCATGCTCGGTGATCTAGCGGTTAAGACATCTGCTCTGGAATATGGAGGTCATGCATTCGAATGCTACCTAAGTAGTATGCCTGTGGAATTTGTCTGCCAAGCCCTATGCATAAACATCATTTGTCTGGATTGTACAGTATCGAGTCCGAGGCCCAATTTCATGGCACTGCTCGATGTGGCATTTTGCGCTTACATTCCCCATTTCCCGCTGACAGGGTCAGAACAAACTTTCTGCGCTAGCTGTAAGCAAAGAATGCCGAGTAACAAGAAGCACATTTGTACGTGAGCTCAAAAACAAGAGTTCCTTGTGAGTTCTGCTAAGCATGGAACTTTCTGCTAACAGTAAGAGTCGATGTGTTTTTCGCTTATGGTATGCAGCGCCATGAAATTTGGCCCAATTCTGTCGCAAGGCTGATACAATTCAAGTACCTGGTAACAGCAGTGTACAGTTGTTCAACACCGAAACGGCTGACACATCAAAGGAGGGATGACATTGGCATGGCCAGTCTGACAGAAACTGACGTTGATTTTGGCAATGCTGTTGGCAGGCCCGTCAACATCAGATCAAAATCGACAGCTATTACTTTCTGATAGATTTGAGATAGGAAGACTTAGCAAATGTTCCCTCTGGACTGACTCAAGATGACCTAGTTTGGTGACCTGTCGCTGTTCATTGACTCCACTGGGATTTGATGCACTTGGGTTGAAGTCGGTGTACTACCGAAAAAGTCACCCGATTTCCCTGGAGATTTTTTTTTCAGACTGAGACAGGATCACTGATGCAACATTTGTGAGGTTATTTTTTGCAGATTAATATTAAAAAAAACAAAAAAAAACAGTTTTTCCATATGAGAAAAAAATTGGCCAATGGGAATTTCTGTATTTTTTAAATGTTTTTTTTTTTTTTTTTTCCCCTTTCATTTTTTTCGGTACCACCAACCTACAGTGGTAAACCGCCAAAAATAGGAAGGGGTTAAAAATGTTATAAACATAACACAACACTTACAAAAATCATTTAAACATTTTTACAATTGCACAAGTAAAAAGTTACATTTAAAAAAAAAAGTTAATTATAATTTTAAAAAGGAAGTCCAGGGTTCAATTTTTTATTTATTTTATAAACCTGAATGGGATCAGGGAAGCCCAGTTTGTTAGTTTAACCCAACTGAGAATGAGTACATCTATGGGATATTATAGCTGATTTGTTTCCCCCAATGAACAGGCATGTTTGTCCCCTTACATTTCATTTTACAAGTGTTGTGGCTGGGCAGTTTAGTGCACTGTCAGACTCAAGTTCTGGTGTTGTCAGAGAGTGCGTTCTTTTCTTTTCCAGGTCATAGCACATGTGTACTTGAGTAAGACACTTAACCTTTATTGCTCCGTCGTTTGGATGAGATGCTAACCCGAAGACTTCGCGTCTTGGGTGATGCATGTAAAAGGACACAATACAGTTATTGTAAAGAGAAGGGGTTTGCCCTGGTGTTCCTGGCATAGTTGGCAGCAGATCACCTTGTATTGTAAACCCTTTCAATGTGATACAAGTACATGTTAATGGGTCCCATAATTCAAATTTAGTGCTTTGAGATGCCCGTAGATGAAGCGCTGTATAAGAACCGATAAAGAAACATCGGGGATAAAGAATATTATTTGTGCTTTATGCATGCACCAATGTGTGCTTAAAATCACCGTATACACACATCGATGTATGACATGTATGGGTCAAAATAAAAATAATATTGAGAATACAGGTATAATTATTCATTGTTTTTTTTTTAATTTGACAGATATTCCAGTGCGATTCCGTCAGATCAGCAGATCCTAAAGCAGTCCTTACTACAATGGCTACAGATACAGGTACAGGTTTTCTTACAAATTAATACACGGATAAATTAGTAACAGTATGCCCTCCACCGTTTACGCAGGAGCGGCCAGTTTCTCTAAAGGCGGTCGACTGAAAATATCACACTCACATCTCAGTGCCGAACGGGCAGTTCGGGACCGTGAAACAGCTGACGTAAATGTGACAAACCTCGCTGGCCTCACACACACAAAAATGGTGCCATTAACACATCAGAGAAATACAACCTTGCTGCTGGGTCTGAATGCAGACCTTGAAAAAAAACAGAACACAAACAACGGGGTCGTGGTGTGGCGGGCACACCACTTTTACCCGAAACATTTTGCATACTTTTATTCCCCATGATACTCTGCCAAGCCGACCTCTTCCTGGGAGGGCACTCTGTGTTGTGCATCGCCCATTTTGATAAAGTGAAATGCCACGGTTTGGTTAGGCTATGCAATGTTCAGTCCAACAAAATCCGGCATTATTCAAGTCGAGTTATGGTGGCTATGGAACAATTTCACTTTTTAATTTACGTTTATTATGTTCATTTGTATAAATTCCAGACGCTTTCCACTCACGAGGAGAAGAACTTCATCCGCAACAAGGCAGCCCAACTCTTCTCGCTCCTGTTCATCAGCGACTTTCCACATCGCTGGCCGGGATTCTTCACAGACTTGATACAGCTCCTGAACGCCGGCCCGGCCTCCGTGGACATGTACCTACGCATCTTGGTTGCCATCGATGAGGATGTAGTAGACAGGGAAACCATACAGACACAAGAGGTAGTGGGCACAAAACTTTGAAAATTGCATCGTGTAAATAAGTTGGCGTGTTGTGGCCAAGCGGTCAACCGCACGGGACTCAAGCTCTGGTATTTTTGATCAGCAGAGTGTGGGTTTGAGTCTGGGTCTTGACATTTGTGTCTTTAACCCTTACAGTCCCAATTCCTTCTAAATCCAATTGCCAAAGTGAAGGAATTCGAAGGAGTTGGGTCCTCAGGCCCAAACAACCAGTGCTTATCATAGGATCAGGCATTCCAAGAGTGTCTAAATCCAAACAACTTGGTGTGGTGTGACATAAGAGAAGAGGATGTTGCAGGAATTGGGCCACGTGCTAGCCAAAACTGCCTAGTCTGTAAGGGTTAAGCAAGACACTGAGTGTCGTGGCCGAGCGGTTAAGATCACCGGACTCAAGTTCTGGTCTTGTTGGCAGCAGAGTGTGGGTTCGAATCCCGGTCGCGGCACTTGTGTCCTTGAGCAAGATACTTAACCATAATTGTTTTGTCCTTCAGATGGGACATTAAGCCGTAGGTCCCGTGTACTAGGATGGGTAGTACACGTAAAAAAAAACAGAACACTTATCGTGGAAGAGTAGGGGTTTACCCCGGGTGTGTCTGGTTCACATATGGCAAGCACCCTTATCTACAGGTTTCCTCGGGCTTGAGAGCTACAGTGATTAAGTTCACTTATGAGGCATCCTTGGTTTCATTACCAGAAATATATAATAATAATAATAATAATAACATTGCTCCGTCCTTCGGATGGGACGTAAAGTGTACTTTGTAATGTTCACTTATCGGTTAATAAGAGAAGGTGTTCGCCTTGGTGTTTCTGGCATAGTACAGGAAGATGACGTCAATGTTCGTCTACGGTTGTGCTTGATCCATCATCTGTTTCATTTGCTCTACGGTGCGTGATCCATTTGAACAGATAGAGAGATTACCACATGGAAATATGCTCGTTGCCTGGCGCACACTTTCATTCTATATGCACAATGAGTTATGCTTTAACGCACAACATACACATGAATTCTGGGCCTAATAATGTCCTGCTAAAATGTTGGTTAAAAATTTTTGAAAGCCAAACCATGCAATGTGATTAAAAGGGATGGTACATTTTTGTTTTTTAGTATTGTAGAAGTTGAGCATCAAGTGTTAACTCTGAGTAAACGAAAAATTCTGGACTAAAATTCCTCTTCGTTATTTTATTTTGGTGGAATGCTGTCAACATTTAAATTAAGCCTACAAATTTGCTCAGTGTAGAACTTGGGATTAACAAGTGACCTGTTGTCGAAATACATTGTGAAGTAAAGACCAATTCATTTCAGTTAAATTTTGTATGTCCTGTATCAGTGTTTTCCGCCATTACTGGGTTACTTTTACGCTTGTGCATGCGTTAGGCACAGGCTTGAACTCACGTCAGGCTAGATTTGGTATATTTGCATTAACATCATTGCTTGGAGATGCCTGTGGTGCGTTAAAAAAAATAAAACACTGGGCGTATTTGCAACCCAGTAATGGCAACAAATACTGGTGCAAGACATCCTTGATGGGTTTGTCCATACAGTTTGCTTGCTAGTCCCGCAATGTTTTGCTTGCTGGATACGTGGCGTGTCGTGGCTGAGGGGTTTAGTGCATAGGACTCAAATTCTGGTGGCTAAGTCGTGTGTGTTCGAATCCTGGTCATGAGACTTGTTTCCTTGAGCAAGACACTTAACTATAATTGCGTCCCTTTACCATGGGGTAAATGGGTACCTGTGAGGGCAGAGATGGTTCTTGTGATTTGATGCAGCTCGGTGCGCTACATACTTGACAGCACAGGCTGGAAGCTGAGATGGTTTAAGGAATGAAATAAATGGCCAAGTGACCAGGGGTGGATTTCACAAAGCGCGAGGACTAGTCTTATCTCGAGGTAGGACTAGTCCTAACTTATGGGACTTGTCATCAGTTAGGACTAGTCCTAAGTTAGGACTAACTTTTGTAAAATTCACACCTGGGGTACTAATGTTGGAGCCCCATGAGTGTCACTGTGATGACAGATTTGAGCTCTATATAAGAAGCCACTATTGTACATGTGTTGAACCTGTAATTGCCCCATATATAATTGTAAATTTTTTTGTGTTGAACGTTTAACAGGACGCTCAGAAGAGTAACATGTTGAAGGATAGCATGAGAGAACGTGCAGTGACTGAGATGGTTAACTCGTGGTACTACATCCTGGTGAGTGATCAGCCCCTCTTCACCCCTTCTCTTTGTCCCCTTACAGGGGGGCTCAAACATTTTCGCTGGACGGCAGGCCTTGGGCCAGTAGACTCACGACCAGACAAGTCTGGCAGTCATGTGTTTTCAATTGAATGATACTAATGCTTCACTGTGGAATACCTTTAATTAGTATTGAAGTATACTTCGTCGTGTGCCCGGCAAAAGGACGTGAGGGAAAGTTCCTGGTAAAAAGGACGTAAGCAAATTATGTTAAAATTTGTGTTTCAAGAATTATGAGCGGGAAAGTTTGGTAAACATGTTACATGCAAAAGACATTCTATAAAGATTAAATTCTGCATGGGGAATGGGGAAACATGTCTTCAGGGTAATTCTAGCAAAATAAAACTAACAAGAATGACATATTTTTCATGTCAGGTGCCATTTTGTTGCTTACGTTCTTTTGTTACGGGACGAACTACTTTATGTTCCCAGCAAAAGGGTGTAAGGCCTTACGCCCTTTTGCTGGGCACATGACTTACCAACAAGTCAAATGGGATAAATCTTCTCTTAGTGCTTGTTCTTATAAAAAACAGTAGTTTTAAAAAATATATATTTTTTCTATAATTTTGATTCTGGTCTTTTAAAAAAGTTATTGCCCAGTAAATCAAGTTTAGCTACAAGCCCCGTGGACTTTCCCTTCAAGTTTTAGCCCTGCCTCATGACACCCCCCCCACCCATAACACGTGCCTTAGGACCTTTGCCCAGTCTTTGCCCAGTTTCATAGAGCTGTTCAGCAGAAAATTCTGCTTGGCAAATTTCTCTGCTGAGCAAGATATGAGTGGGGTACCAGTCGCAGCAATGTTGACTCTATGGTGTTTGGCTGGTTGCCTATTTCTGCTGAGCAAGAGTTTTCTGTGCTTACAGGCTTTATGAAGCTAGGCCCTTGTCACACAAGGAAACTGACCCTGAGGCAAACGACCGCACTGTGTACAAAAGGAACGCTTTGGTAGCGCAGGTGACATTTTTCCAAACAGTACCGTACTATGCCTGAAAAGATGATGTGAATACAGAAATGTAACTGTTTTCTTCTCTGAGATTGCCTGGAACTGGATGCCTGTAAATACCCAGGGCTCGATTTCACAAAGAGCTAAAATTGATCTGAGCTGCGAATCACTCTTAATTGGTAAGCAAAGTGTGATGTCACGACACAAATCACTATGGTAACACTGACAACTCATCTTAAGCGGACCTTAGTGCTTTGTGACACCTGGTGTTGCATGGCCTGTATATAAGACTGGAGTCTGTTCATAAAGACCTTTCTGCTGGCTTAACCATACAAACAATAACAATACTTGGTTCTTATATAGCTCATATCCTCGTAGCTAGATCAAGGCGCTTTGCAACCCTGTTCATACTTTAACCAATCCACAAACTTTCTCAAGTCCCTGGGGAGGTCACTATCTCATGCTTGTTATTAGCACCAAGGGGTTAATCCAATATAGCATCGTCTTGGCCCTCGCAGGTTTCCTATTACACGCCTGGGTTAAGAGAAGCAATTTATGGTTAGAGTGTCTTACTCAAGGACGTAAGTGGCAAGACTGGGATTCCAACCCACACTTATAGGCCATCAGAGTGCGATGCACTAGACCCACTGGGCCACGAGACGCCATGAGTGTAACCCACGACAATTTCATTCCTGCATTGTTTCCCCCAACAGAAAACATATGAGAATACCAACCCCGAACTGACTTGCCTGTGCCTTGAGGTGGTTGGATCTTACGTGTGCTGGATCGACATCAACCTAATCGCGAACGATCGCTTTGTGTCGGTGTTGCTGCGCTATCTCTCCATCGACGTCTTACGAGAGAGCGCCTGCGACTGTTTCCACGAGATCATCAGCAAGGGAATGGACCCCATTGCTAAGACGGAGCTGGTGGAGTCCATCACCAAAGTGCTGCATGATTCGGGAGTCATTCCACCCTCGGATGTAAGTTTCTGTTAGATCCATGTTGGTTTGGTTCTTCCTGATTTCAGAATTTGCAATCAGGGCCCCGATTTCATAGAGCCGCCTGAAGCAGCAAATATTGCTTGAGGATTTTCTGCTGAGCAAAAATAAGCAGTATACCAGTCAAAGATGGTACATGTGGAATTTTGTTATTTTGGCTGGTAACTCAAGTCTGGTAAGCAAAGTTTTCTTGGTTACTTTTTGTGCTTAAGCAACTCTATGAACTCTATGGCTCTGATCTTTTCCAAAGAGAGACAGTATTATATGTTTTACCCATACACCAATGTGTGTTGAGCACTCTCACTCAGTACTTCCTCGAGTTCTGAATAAAAAAAAACTCTACAGGCATATTATTCGGGTGGGATTCGAACCCACAACCTTTTGCCATTCTAGAGCAGATGTCTTACCACTAGACCACCGAGCTTGCCCAGCAGCTAGAGGCAGTTCAAAGCCTATATTTTAGCAGCGTTACTCCAATGGGGGCAATTATGTTAATTTTGCATAGAGATAAAGGATATTATTTGTTTCACAAATAACGGATATAAACGGATATGTGTTGAGCAATGTATACCGTATGTTTTTCCCGACTCTTGAGTTTTATTCCTGGTGCAAATTCAAGATCGATTGAAAAGAAGAACAATGTAACGTGTAAAAAGCCTACCCTTTTTTCTCTTTTTTTTTTTTGAATTGAAGTGTCTTTTGTGTTTTTATAGGCACAGGTAAACTTATCTGATGAAAACTAAGGAATTTAAAAGAAGACTCCAGCCTGAAATCAATCTTGAGCGATCATTCCTGCATTAAAACTTAATTCTAGGTAGTTGAAGGGAACTTTCAAGTTTGCTCTAGAGAAATAAAATTTGCACCAAATGTAGATAGAGTCAGAAAGAAACTTGAGTCTTTTTTTAAAATGGATAGTTTGAAAGCAACGTCAAATTAATACCATAAACTTACTCTGCCAACTTTTACAAACTGTTCTGCCATTTATCTCCATTTGGACTTTTATTTGTAAACTCACTTTTTAGGCTCAGTCGTATGTTGTGTGATCAGTGTTGAAATCTTTGTTTGACTTCTTGATGACTTATTTCAAATTCTTTTGCAGGATGATGTAGATTTCTTAGCAAAGCTTTCCAAGTTGACCAACGGCATCGGAATGAATCTCATAACTTGCTGGGAAAAGTAAGTGACGTTTGTTCAAATAAGGATTCTTGTTGACCCGATCATCCATCAACATTTAAGGGAATTATTTTGTGGCTTGATTCTGTTGGAGTGAGGACTGCACATTTAAGCTGATTATGTTTTATATTCGGATTATGCATACCACCAGAATCTAGATTCAAGAGTTTGAACAGTTTTTGTTTTTGAGTGATGGTGTTGGATTTTGTCTCTGTCAAAAGCAAAGGGTCCTAAACATAGCATTTTATGCTGTAAATTACTGCTTGTTTTAGAAATTGCAAATTCAAATTCTACAATCAATGATTGCAGTCAAGAGTTCAAAGCCAAATTCCCAAATTTTATTTGGGTCACAACTTGAACTTTCATCGCAAAGGTCATTTTCAGGTCATGTGGTGTGTTGTAAACAATACAAATACATTATATGTAGGTCCCTGCCAATAGACAGTCAGAGAATTGGGCCAAGGAAACTTCTAGGGTTAATCGGTTTGTTGTCAGGTGTTTCCATGGTTTTTTTTTTAAAGCTTGTTTTATTTTTTCATTCAATACGGATATTTTGTAGTGAGCCAAAGTTGTCGAAACCATTTTTTTATGTTTTAACATTGACAATAAAAAGGTATTTTTATTGAATGTTGAACAGAATTAGGATACATATCTTCAGTTTGTACTCGAGATGCACTAAGTAACAATGCAGTTTTCACTCACAGCGATCATTATTATTCTCTCATGGTGTACATGCAGATTGGTGAAGAGTCGAGACAGCGCCCTCGCTGCCAAGACCCTACAAGCCGTGGAGAGTAAACTCCCTCTCATGTTTGAGTTCCTTGGCCATGAAGATGACGACATCTCGTTGGCTGTCACCGGCTTTGCTCACGATTACATCGGGGTGCTCAAGCAGGTATTTCAATCTCATCTCATCTCTTAATCTCATCTCTTAATCTCATCTCATCCCTTATATGCTCAGCTCAAAGTGTATTTTGAAGGATGCATACAGGGAAAAAGTCCTTGGTTTGCAGAAAAAAAAACGTCGGCAGAATATTCCAGGCATGGGATTTCTCAGGATTTTTTCCTGATTTTAGAATTTTCTTATCATCTCCTAGAGCCTTCAAATTTTTCTTGAAAGAAGTAAAGCAGACACCACATTGTGTCCAAACCTGTAGTTTTGTAATTCTGGTAATGCAAAGAGTCTGTAACCCTCCTGAATTATAACGTCTGATGAGAGGTTTTGGGTCTAGAATAAAGAGGAACCCAAAGTCCCGAGCCATTTTCAGGAATTTCACCCGTTTGCTGGCTCGGGAAATAATTGCGTGTATACATGACACCTGGCATCAACTGGTTGAAAAATCTATTTCTCATTGAGAGAGATAAACCACACAGGAGGAAATGCTTCCTGTTCAAGAAAAATTTGTTTCTAATTCATCAAAGACCTTGCCTGGACGTGTGAGTTTACCTACAAAGTGTGGCAGTTTTTTGTTCTCATAATAATTATAATAATGACAGTGGCTTCTTGTATAGCGCTCAAATCCGTCACGAAGTGACGCTCATGGCGGTCAAGTATTTTTACCCCCGGTCACAAGGCCATTTATTTAATTATTTACACCACCTCAGCTCCCTGTGGAGTATACAGCCTGTGCTGCCAAGTATGTAGCGCACCAAGCTAAATCAATCACAGGAACCATCTCTGCCCTCACAGGTACCCATTTATCCCTGGCATATAATGTGGCATGACCACATTTGGCCCTGTAATGCTTGCCCGCCATTCCCTCGAGACAGAGACTCTAGTCACAAATCCCCAGGTCTGTCTACTCTTTGACGGTATCTTCCCATCCCTTGCTCCTTAGATACCAAAGATAAGCCCAAGTCAGATGAGCTACATGGAGAACATGCTGTATCTCGTCATCCGCAAGTTCAAGTACGAGGACACGTACAACTTTGACAGTCAGGGAGAAGACGAGATCATGTTCATCGATTACAGACGACAGATGAAGATCTTGTTTGATAACTTAGTGCAACTCAACCAATCTTTAGTTCTTCAAGTGGTGCATAATTTCATCACCAACACACTGAAGTGAGTGAAAATTAGTTCATGTATCCAAATTTTTTTGATCTGTCCTTTTATTTAACAATAAACGGCTCGATTTCACAAAACACTAAGATTCATCTTGAAGATGAATTGCCGCAACTTCCTCAAACTCTCTCTCAACTCCCTGGGGAGCATACAACCCCAAGCTGCTTTAATTAGTGCTAAGAGGTTAATCCATTACAATACCAGCTCAGCCCTCTCCGGTTCCCATGTCCACCAGAGAGAAGAGATGCATTTATGGTTCTGTGCCTTGCTCAGTGACATAAGTGACATGACCGGGAGTCGAACCCACACTCTGATGATTCAGCAATCAGAAACTTGAGTCTGAAGCACCAGGCCACTCGGCCACGACACGCCACATTTTGAGTTGGTGCATAAGTTTGTGTAGAGAAGGAACCTGAGTTCAGGTATAAAACACCAATATGCTAAGCTCCACTCTAGTGCATTGACCTGCCAAAACAGTGAACACTTGCTTAATAGTCTTTTGCTTTTGACTCGTTACAATATCTAAACAACGTTCCGCTATTTGTCTTCTGAGCATGCCATGGGGAAGAGCAAGATGCTCATGTCATATATGCGCATGTCATTCCCACATAAGGCGCTGTTGATAGACAGTTGCTATGGTGGGTGGGGCTTAATGGATCAGTTCATTTTAGAACACTATGCTTTTTAAGGTGCCCAGTGAAAAAAAGACACATTTAGTAAATCCAAAGATACCAATATTGGTTGATCAAATAGGCCTAATATATACATATAAATAACAGGTTTAAAAAAAGCAGAAAAACAAATTGTGCAATTCCTAACCCTGATTGAAATGTTGTAATTTTACAGCCAGTGGAAGTCCGTGAAGTTCACCGAAGCGGAACTAGCGGTACGCCTTCTGTACATGCTTGGTGAAGCTATACCAGTGAACCAAGGTAACCACTTTGTTGGGGACCAGGCAAGAGCTGAGATCATGAGAGACTTAATGAGAACTGTAAGTGAACAAAATAATCCAAGTAAAAATTACAGTGAAAGGTAGACCTAGTGGCCACAGAGCCTGTACATTTCGGAGGCACAATCTGTATGAAAGAAAAACAAATCTTGCATTTTATGATGATTGCACTGCATTATTTTTTATCAACTTTTGATATAGAGAATGGGTGCAAATCTCAAAACTTAAAAAAAAAAAAAGTTTTTTTAACAGTCCTTGATTTATGGGGTAATTGTGACATAAAGCGTCAACTTTATTATATGGCCAGTGTAGTAAATTGCCTGCTAGGAAATTCCATGGAATATACAATGGTCACTCCGTTTTGTTTTTGTAGGTTTTTTTTTTTTTTTTTAAGGTAAACAAAGTGACATTATCAATATTCAATATGTACTATTTTTTAAATGTTGCCCTTTGTTCTTTTCACAGCTTGTCACAAGCCGAGTAGTTGAGCATTCTCATTGGGCAGTTGGCCTTCAGGTAATGAAAAAACTCACACTGTTTAAATTGTTTGTGATTGTGTGCATATTAATTAACCAGGCGCATGCGAAGTGGTGTTATTTAGTGCACAGTATTTGCTCCAGTAATGTGGAAAATCTTGCAGCAAAATGATGTCAGAAAATATGACACAGCATTCTTCAAAGTAGGGCGCAAATGAGCTGCGGCTTACCAGCATGGAGGGTTTGTGCGACACGCTGGTTTCTAGTGTTACAGCCAAGCAGGTTTGAACTCCTTCCAGGGTCCTTTCTCTGTGTTCTGCTAAAGCGATTACATTCCTGTGCTTAGCGATTTCTTTTTGTGCTTATCAACTTTATGAAATTGACCCCTGACCCCTCTTGATCTCACTGCAGGTCTTTGAGACAATAGCCAGATACGAAAAGTTCTTCAACTGTGAGCCCCAACACATTCCAGACGTCTTGATGGCATTTCTGGGGGATAGAGGGCTGAGGCACTGCCACCCGACCATCCGCAGCAGGACGGCGTACCTCTTTGGGCGCTTCATCAAAGCCCTGAAGCATCACCTGACGGAGTTCACCGACGAGATCCTTAAGAGGATCTCGGACCTGCTGGTGATTGCTCCGCCGGTAAGAGTTAGCTTTCAAAATGTTGTCATCTTAAGTAGAATTTGGTTACAGTTGTTAGGTGTAATTATTGCAGCGGGGATTGATAGCAATGCCGTACACCGTAGGACATCACGGTATACTCATCCTGTATAACTTCCTCAATCTGCAAAAAAAAATACAAATACGCAGGTCTTAGATATAAGGCATTTTTGCCAATAAGCCATTTGCAAGTTAAATTTTGAATAATGTCTGGTACAATGATTTGATTGGTTACAAGTGAACGCTCAAATTGGATTCCCAGATGAAAGACAATGTTGCTGCGTCACATGGTTTTGGGGCAAACTTTTGTATAGCAACCTCCAGATGGGTGAAGCCTGGTGCCATTGTGCCTTGCACATTCATTCAGAATTGTGTAGGGGTGTTTGCCGTCTCTTACATAACTACACAAAAGCTTGCCCCGAACCATGTGACATAGCAACTGTCTCTAGTCTGAGGAATTCACATTTCAGCAGTAACTTGTGACTATTAAGCAAGTCAGTTTACCAGACATTATCCAAATCTAACTCATAAACGGCTTATTGAGAAAACTGTGTGCTGACCCATCGTATATCGTTCGACACGCATCATTTCACAGGGCCGAAATGATATGTGGTTACATTTAGTTTGTTGGTTTTTATCAAAACAGGACAACGGTCATCCACTTTTACTGACCAGCGACGACCAGTTGTTTATGTACGAGGCAGCAGGAATGATCATCGCATCCAGTAACTATGAACCAGAGGTAAGGAAGAAAGTCCATTTGAAATTGTTGGGGTGGGGGTGTTTTGTGTTTTGTTTTGTGTTTTTGTGGGGTTTTTGTTTGTTTGTGTTACATTACCCTCAAGAAAAGGTGAAATAGTTGAGCACGGTTAAAGATACACACTATATGTGGTGTAATGGAATCTTTCTCCTGACTCCAGGGGGGCAAATTCTTCCTATTGCCCAAATTTCCTTGGAAGAATTCAACTTGCCACCAACAGAAGAAAAACTCTAGTTTGTGACCAAATGTGTAATGTTCTATTAAGAGAAGAAAGCAAAATCATAAACGGTAAACTTATAAAAGGGTTTAAGGGTATCGTGTTTTTAGAGTGGCAAAGGTCTTGTCATTTTGAGGGATTGGGGGCTAATTTGTTCGGAAAAAGTTGAAACAATGTGTTAACAAAAGGAGATAAACAGTGGTCTGCTGGCTGAGAACCTGAGAACCAGTGAAAGACTCTCTCCAAGTGGTCTGGCTGGCTAGTTCAGAGTTGTAAAGCATGATTATTTAATAGGATTATGGACTTGTGAAATGACAAGCTAACTGGTTCCTCTGGCTAGTCACTGAAAAAGTTAAGGGCAATTCTTGAAAATTTGAGTAGTTTTTTCACTGTATTATTATTTTAACAGATTCACCATTTTAACTATTATAAGTACTATTATGTTATTATTTTTTTTTTTTTTTTTAATTTCAATTTTATTTTGTATTATTTATTTATTTATTTGTTTATTTATATATATATATATATATATATATTACTATTATTTTTATTATTATTTTTTTTGGGGGGGGGGGGGAATTTTTTTCTAGGGGGGTGGGGGAGCGGAAAATAATGTAGGACGAACCCTGTTCGTCAATTTGGTTTTGACAAATACCTCAATTGAATGACTTCTCTTAACAATTTGTTCAATTCCCTACAGAAAAAGGCATACCTGATGAAGAACCTGCTGGCGCCAACCATAGAGAAATTCAACACCATGTTTGAAAAGATGTGCGTGGAGAAGGACGAGCAGAACAGACAAAAGTACGCCGAGGTCGCAGCCCAGGCTATTGCATTCGCCAGGTAGGTCACTCTGGCACGATGTTGATTTTGTTTACGCAGCCCAACCTCCGGGCCCAATTTCATAGAGCTGCTTAAGCAGACAATATTGTTTGACGATTTGCTGCTTAGTGAAAAATGAGCAGGATACCAGTCACAAATTGTACATGTAACATGGTATTTTGGCTGGTAACCTTATTCTGGTAAGTATAATATTTTTTTTGCTGAGCTAGTTTTTCTGCTTAAGCAGCTCTATGAAATTGGGCCCTGATGTCATTGAAGGAAGCCTTACACTGGCTTTCACAGCATCACCCAACTACTGTGATCATCGGGCGTGTACCTTTGACCCACCTTTGCTTGTTGTTTTGTATGGGCATATGATGGATACTGGTGCTACTTAATATTATTATTGTTATTAATATATTTCGATTGTTTGTGTATTTTTGAGCATCAGCACACTTTGAGGACAATGGGTTTACCGGGTGAGTCTGCTGCCACCTAGTGTCCCCAAAAGTCTCCCATTCAAGAACAAAGATTTACGTTGTCTTGAAACCCATTTCTCCATCTTCCAGCCGCACCAGCAAAGCTTTCTACACCAAGCTGACCATCAAGCAGAGTGGCTGTGAGGCGTGCTACACCGAAGCCCTCCAGGTCTTCCTCAGGGCCCTGGACACCCCCTATCACCACCAGATCCTTCACTCTGTGGTGCGGCAGTACCTCCATCGGATGATCATCTGCCTGGAGGAGGCACTCCTCCCCTACGTCCCCATCGCTGTGGAGCATCTCCTCAAGAAGTGTGAGGCCAGAGACATCCATGAGTTTATCCCCCTGATTAACCAGATTGCCAGCAAATTTAAGGTAGGGATCAGGGACCAGTTTGGATAATAATAACAACACACAATATTTACATATTGCTTTATCAAAACACTCATGTTTTGAGTTATTCTGAATTTTGAGACCAATTTATAAAGAGGCTTGTAAAGGTTTACAAGGTGAGGGCTATGCAATCTATAGCCAACCATGCCAGAAACACTGGGGCAAACCCCTTCTCCTAATGATAAGGGTTCTCTAACTCTTCCACTACGAAATATAATGTACAGCTGTGAAGGAATTTTTTAATGTTTTGTTTATTTCGAGCCGCTGTGAGCGGTGTGCCGTAGTGAAAGAGTTAATGTGCATTGCACAACCCATGGGACCTACGGCTCTACGCCCCTTCCAAAGGATAAAGTAAATAAAGTTCACAGGATTGCAACAATTCAGCTTATCAGCTGTTTCCACGTTGTTTGGTTTCTCAGCTGTGCCATTGAAAATTGAAAAAGACACAGTACGAAGTCTCGCTGTGTCTGGCACTTTCTCCTTTACCTGATAAACTTTTCTTGCATGCCTGACGTAAGTGTCTTTCTCAAGGACACAAGTGCCAAGACCAGGACCTGATTCCAAACTCTGCCAACTACAGGGTCCAACCGCATAGAGCTGCTTTAGCCTAAAATATTGCTTCACAAGTTTCTGCTTATCAAAAATGAGCGGGATACCAGTTACAGATGGTACTTAGGACATGATATTTTGGCTGGTAACCTTAGTCTGGTAAGCATAATTTTCAAGTGCTCAGCTACTTTCTGTGCTTAAGCTCAATGAAATCGGGCCCAGAACTTGAGCCTGGTGCACTAGACCCTCTCGACTACGACACTCTGGGCCCAATTTTATAGAGCTGCTTTGAGCACAAAAAGTAGCCAAGCACAAAACAATTTTACTTACCAGAATAAGGTTACCAGCCAAAATGCCATCTTACATGTATTGTACCATTTTGTGACTGGTTTTCTGCTTATTTTTGCTTAAACAATATTTTCTGCTTTGTCAGCTGAAATTGGGCCCTGCTCTATTTTACCGAGCGACTGAGCCAAAAATTCTGCTTATCAGATTCATTTTCTAAGCGAAAATTAGCAGGGAACCAACACATTTGTTATACAATAGGGTGCATTTTGTCTGGTAACCTGCACTTAAATTTTGTACCCTTTGTAAGTTTTTGTTTTTTTAGCAGCTCTTATGAATTGTATTTCAACAGTTTGAATTGAGTCCTTGAATTAATTGGGAAATGCTGGAGAGGCTTGCAACTCTCATGTCTACTGCCCTCAATGTTCATTGTATAAAATCCAGCACATATTTTTTTTCTTCTTGTCTTTTGTCCAAGGAAGGAGATAACATTTTGTTATTAGTGTCTTTAGTTGTGTTTTATTATTAGAATTTGGAATGTTTTCTTTCAGAGGACAATTGTTCCGTTCCTGCGATCCGTCTTCATGCCGATTGTCACGACGATCTTCAACGTCTTGGGACAGCCGGCTGATGAGTTGGACATCCAAGCCAAGCAGGACAAAGACCTCCTGAAGAGGAGTTACTTCCAGTTCTTACAGACTCTGGTTGCAAACGACGTCAGCGAGGTCATCTCTGGCCAAGGTGAGTTTTTTCTTTCTCTAGTCCATGTCTCAAGAACTTGTGCATTTTTGTTAGTTTTGAAAAAAGACACTCTACACACCGATGTCACCTTGTTTACAAAACAGACTGACCTTGTGCATTCCATGGCATTTTCTGGCAGGCAAACTAATCCCATGGTCTTCTTAGAAATCTTGCATTTTAAGATTGTTCAGTATCACATCAAGTTAAGAATTGCAAAAATAACATCAAAACAAGTTTTGAGATGTGCCCAACATTGATAAACCTGTGCAGTCTCCATTAAACGGGTAGATTTTATGTTGTCTTTCACTGAGCTGTGTACAATTTGTGCCTGCAGGAAGTCCAGGCTCCATTGCTCTTTAGTAAACATGGCCTAAAAAGAGATCTAAAATGAATGCCTGTTGAAGAGAACATTGTTTTCTTATTCTCAAAGTAAGACTTGAAATTCTGCGTGGTGGGAAAACAATCTAGAAGTCATGGTTCATGGTTTGTGAAACTTTGGTTGGTTTTGGAAACAATCTCGAAACTGAGTTTAACGAAACTTTGCACGGTGGAAAAATAATCTAGAACCAAGGTTTGTGAAACTTTGCTTGGTTTGAAAACAATCTAGAAGCTAAGTTTAGCGAAACTTTGCACGTTGGAAAAATAATCTAGAATCCAAGGTTTATGAAACTTTTCTTGGTTTGAAAACAATCTAGGGTTTACGTAACTGTATGAAAGAAAACTATCATTATAAAAACGATAACTACCTTCTATTGAGCCGTAGTGGTTCTGAAAAGAACAATGGTAACATGACCTTTCGATCGGTATACTGTAATTATCTTAAGGACGAAAGTGATCAGAATACTCTAATTGGAACAGTGAGTTGTTACACCACCCGATCCTCTCAGAAGCACCATGACTCAAATCCTTTAAGTTTTAAGAAACATTGTATGTGGCATGTCGTGGCCGAGAGCTCTAGTAGTGCATCAGATTCAAGTTCCGATAGTTGAATCTTCGGAGCGTGGGTTCGATTCCCGGCCCTGACACTTGTGTCCTCAAGCAAGTGCATCTTATTAGCCCAGGTGTGAAAATGGTAACCTGGCGAAGGCTGAGACACATACTGTAGCATTGTGTTGGATTAGCCCCTTTGTGCTGATATTAAAGCAGCTTGCA
The DNA here is from genome assembly GCA_911728455.2 of Marthasterias glacialis. Taxonomy (NCBI): domain Eukaryota; kingdom Metazoa; phylum Echinodermata; class Asteroidea; order Forcipulatida; family Asteriidae; genus Marthasterias; species Marthasterias glacialis. The sequence continues at coordinate 24,667,204 of OU452221.1, read as the reverse complement.
CTTGTATGCTCCAAAGGGAGTTGAGGAAGTTTGTGGATTGGGCCAAGTAGGCCTGATGAGCAGGGACAATGTTGTAAAGGTACAGTTGCGCTGTATGAGAACCCAGTAGTATTATACACTTGGCTTAGAAAGATGACATTCCTTCCAGTTTTCTAATTTTGAAGAAAATCAAACAATTGCATAGCAATTTTTAAATTAGGGCTGTCACCAACACTATCGAACATCCAAAATAAATGCAAAACAAGTGTCGGATTCACATGTATTTCCGAATAACTTTCCTGATTAGTAGGAAAACCGAGATTTTTTTGCAAACCGCATTTTTGCAACGTCTCCAGTTGCTGTGTATGGTACCACCATTATAGAGAATAAACATCTGTACCAAGCTATGTATTTAATAAAGTTGTTTGTTTTATAATGGGTATTTTTGCCATGTCGTAATAGTTTTCATTTAAACATTTCCTTGTCCTTTAAAGAGAAAAAGGAAATTCATCCCTGGAGAAAAGTGAAAGTGAAATCAGGAAACGCCTATGCCTGGTATTCCCTAGATATAGTCAGAATCCTTTATTTGCACTTTAATGCTGTTTGTTTTGTCAAAAAAAGAAACCTTATCATGTCAATGCCGATGACCTTGAACTGACTGCGTAATCAGCAAGCCCCTAAGATTAGTCTTGTGGAGACTCAGGAAGAGGATTTCAAATGCCTGCATACATGTACAGTATATAGGTTGCTTTTCGACTCCCATAAATGAAATAGCAGTAGCAGTTGGGTCTAGCCCTCCCAAGATATTGACACTAGAACCTTGCCTGCCTAACATTAGTCTTTTTGGACTTACATTGTGCATGAGTTAGGGTATTTTTTACTCTTAACCCCTTACAAGACAGTTTGGCTAGCGTGTGGCCTCAATCCTCCCATGCCACTCCTCAACAAATTGTTTGGACTTGGATAATAGTGTAATGCCTGACCCAGTGATAAGCAACTGTTATTTGGGCCTACCGACCCCAGTCCTTCATTTTGGCAATTGGATATATAGAAAGGAATTGGGACAATAAGGGTTTTCAAGCCAAGATGAGTTTGGTGAAATTGACTAAACAACCGAGAGTTCTTTTCGTATGAGTTTTCTTTGCGACACTCTCGAGACATGAATCAAATTTTCAGGAAAATCCCTGCTAGACAACCAGTCTTGTATCTCAGTTTTGTATTTGACTATAATCGTTTTTTACACAACCAAATACAATTCTTCCTCCTTTGCTGATTGTTTGTGAAATACTCAAGACCACGTTTTCTCTGTGTGTGGGTGAAACGAAGCATTAGCTGGTGTATGCATGCTCATCAGTGGAATGTCCAGGTGACCTTTGTTCCGGTGTTCCGATTTTACACAATGGCCTGTTTAAACGACGCCCATTTGCTGTCTCGGACAATATTTTTGTGTACAACAATTGGCGCCAACTGGTTAAAAAAATGTGTTTGGAGGAAAGGAAAATATGCATTTCTTTTTTAGGCGTAAAAGAGCGTCACCCCCGGCAAGACATTGACCACTTATTTAATTGACTTTTCTCAAAAACATAAAAACTCCTTTAATTTGTATGGTTAAATAATTGAAAACTATTGAATTCTTTCTAAAAGCAATGATGAATATTAGAAGGAAAGTATGGCGTTATTGTTCAGAGAATGCAGACACTTTATCCCAGTCTGAAAAACTATTTTATTTATAATTTATCGGGTAAAAAAACAAATTAATAAATAAACAAATCCTGGAGTGATCCCCTAACTACTTCTCCCCAGGTTGTATTGTAAACTTGGGTGTGGTACCTGACTATACGGCAGTATATGGTTGCATGACTTTTACTTCTGAGTGGTGCTCCCCCCCCCCCCTCCCCACAACAAAATATTGACAAACAGGGAGACCTAGAAAATTAGAGGCTGGATAGCTCAGTTGGTAAGAGCACTGACTCTGGAGGTTGCAGGTGCAAATCCTATTCTTGTCAATTTTTCTTTGTTCGCCCAAAATCGATTTGACAATTTGAAAACAGTTTGTTTTAAAATTCCCCTTGAACATTACTGGCAGCAATAGACAAATGGTTCAATTTTGGATGTTCACTTATTCTTCAATTCCAATTTCAACAGATGCACAGAATTCCAAGCAAGTTCTAGTGACGGTGATCCAGGGGGCGGTGGAATCGCAGGACCCAATCGTAAGTTTTCATCTTGGTGTTTTCTTTTAAAATCAATTTAATGTAGGGGTTCTTAACCAGCTGCATGGGCGCCACGTCAGCAAGCAAAAGTTTTGTTACGTGATCATTGATAGCAATGGTCATTGTCTGCACTGATCTATTGTTTCATTTAAAAGAGTTACTTGCAGAAATGGATCCAGTGCTAGTCTCACATTTCAGCCTGAATTCCCCAGCTTGCCCCCGTCGGCACTCTGTAATCTTTGGTTACGCCCTCACAGATCCAAATGCCCACACACTAGTTTGCAGCATCCGTTTGGTTAGGAATTTCGGTTTTTATTTCTGTAATTGATTTACAGTTTTGCGTGGGTTTTTGTTTTGTTTTGGCTGGGAATGGCCGGCAGAGACTTGCTGTGTGTACACCACATATTTTGTTCATATTTGCATATGTTTTTTTTCTGATTGGGTTGCCTGAGCTCTCGGATCGGCAGACATAACAAAACTTGAGTTATAAATATACTGGTGACAATAAACCCAGCCGTCTGCTTCCTGTCCTCCCCATATAATGCATTTTTACACTGTTACTGGTAACTATCTGAATAGCATGCTATTTGTTTTATTGCCTGACTAGACTGTTGGGATTAAACAGTAATAATTCATATTGAAAACATCCTTTAGAGCGGTGGAACTTTATGTTTCTGTTGTGGTCTTTTTCTTCCTTTATGGCTTTTGTGGGCCGTTGTTTTTGTTTGATGTTGAAACAGGAAATCGTTGGCGGGGTTTTCATCAAGGAATTCCTTAAATGTTTTTTTATAGATCGAACAACATGTTTGTGTAATTTTTCATTTTGGTAAAGGATAATCCAGTTTCTTAAAATGATAATACTGACAAATTATTTTTCCATGGAAAAAGGATTTGCTGCCCACTGTGAGCTACATGTATATTTCAGTAGCTGATTGAATATAAACATCACAGTAATAATAATAAAAACACAGAGTCTTATATAGTGCACGTATCTACAAACAATTAGGTACTCAAGGTGCTTATTATTTTTTGAGATAGGTTTTTGAAGTTTTTACATTCTGAGACCCATTTATGTAGCACCTTATAAGGGTTTACAAGGTGCATTCAGCAGCCACTGCCAGAAACACTGGGGAAAACCCTTGTCTTAGCAATACATGTAAGTGTGACTGGGTTCTGATACGTGGGTTACACAACACACAGGACCTACGGCTTAATAATGTCCCATCTGAAGGACGAAGCAACAATGGTTAAGTGTCTTGCTTAAGGACACCCTTGTTAAGACTGGGACTCGAACACACTATCTGTTGATCGGAAACACCAGAGCTTGAGTCCTGTGTGCTTGACCGTTCGGCCACGACATGCCATAGTGCTTCCTCAGGGATCAAATTTCAAGAAAATCTCCCCCAGACCACAGTTCTTGTAGTTCAGAACTTTCACTTAACCGGAAGTATTTTTTACAAAGTACCTCAAAAATTTCTTTGTTGTACATGTATTTGCTGAACTTTGATGAGAAGGTTTGGATTTGATAAGTATGAAGCCCTTTTTCACACTACCGAGCCGATTCCCAGGAAATCAAACCCCAGGAAGTTCCTGGGGAACGTTAACCCCACTGCCACCCCACGATGCCAACCCTGGTGTTATCTGGCTTAACCCTAACTCCGAAAAGCAGGGGTAGCTATTTCCCGAGAAAATGGCTTTTTCCTGGGAGTTTGCAGGGGTTAGCAATGCAAGTGTGGAAATACTTTTTCCCAGGAATTTCCTGTGAAATTCGTGTTGTCTGAAAGGGGCTTAAGTAGACGCTAGTAAATCTTTTCTAAAAAAACATTTAAGGTAAAACATTTGATTGGAAGACTTGTTCAGTTGTGGAGGTTACAAGGCCAGTGCTAAAATTACTGGACTCTGGCCAGTGGTCCTGTGGGTATTTCAAGCCTTTGTCCCATGCACATGGAAACATATTAAACACATGAACAAAATTGCTTAAAGTGGTACAAAGTTATTAGTTCATTTAGAGGTCTTTATAAAAAGTAAACAAAAAAATTTAAGAAACAAAAAGTAGTTTTGTATTTTACTAAAGATAGATACAATGTAGGTGACAATAACACAGGAATTAGAGAACATTTTAAATTTCTTGGCTTATAGTGATGAACTGTTTTGACAAGATCTCATTCTTCCACCATTTCTGACCAGTGAGGCGGGGCTGGAGTGGGGGGGGGGTTGTTACTTGACAAGCTGCTTGTAGGAAGTAAGCAGTCACTGTGGTCATTCCAGAGCAGGATACAATTTAATGACACTGCTTAGAATGGAGATCTGCGCTTAACGCAGTATCATCAGCGGCAGAATTCCTTGGAATTCCTTGGGGTCTGGTTCCTTGCAGCCACCTTTTAGACCCTTTGGTTGAGCCATCACTATAGTCAGGCCTGATTGCTTCATTCTTGCAAAGGGAAAGTGTGCCGGGGCATTTTCTTCTTGATAAAGGGCACCTCTGTGAGGACATTAAATAAATTTCTATGAGAACATTTCAAGGGCACCAAGGCAATGACCCAACGGAGGCAAATGCCTGGATAGTTCTCAAAATACCCCATCTTTACGGGCAAGTTGGGTTTTGGCTTTGAGCAGCGTCAAACAGTCTAGTTATTCAGTGGTTCAACGACCAATCATGCAAACATTTTGATAACTCCCATGCCTCATGCTGAATTTATGCATAACGCGTCGATGTGAATTCAAAAAAATGGTTTTTCATTGCCTTTGGAGACGGCGGTCATTACACTGTGGTGTGACGTCAAGTGGGATCCATGCGGGTTTTCCCAAAGCCACTCAAGATTCACCCTACTTTCAACTTGATCAATTCTCCTCCTACCCCCTAGGTCCAGAAAACTGCCTTCAACATCTTACGGAAGCTGGTGGATAAGTGGGGAGGAAAAGACGGCCTCCCTGGGTTCCGAGACTTCATCAATGAGTACATCATCCCAGCCTGCTTCATGGCCCCCCTCAAGCCTACGTTCAATTTGTCCGATGGCCAGACTGTATTGGTAAGTCAACACTGTCCTATCTCAGGGAGGGTTAATGTGGAAGTGTGAAACTAGGTCGAGCGTTAGACCCAGTAACTGGGGTGCTGTACTCCTTTTTTTATTTTTTATTTTGACTTGAACAGTCGTACTAGCGCCCCAGGGAAGCATAGTTATTATGGCTGTGATGGAGGCGATTTGCTGTGATTGTGTGGATACCCTGTTCCAAAAAAAAAACCTCAAATGACGACAAAGACACAACAAAATAGCTCAAAAATCGCCTACTGGCTTCTCAAGATATTTAAAATGAAATAACATGTATTTAATTGTACTCAAGATCATTTTCTGTCCTCCAAATCGATGTTTCTTGGGCCCAAAACCAATGCCCGCCATGCGGCTGTTAGATACAATTTAATTCTGTATGAGGTTACGACGACACTTTGCATTTGAGATCTGGATATTCGTCAACGACTGTTTTCCTTACATGTAAAAAGACATATTAAGACTACGAGGATTGCATGTTCGCTGATGCCCTTAGTTACATATGTGCAGTCAATGCAGGATACCAGCTGTGAAGTGTACATGTACATGTAGGTCGGTTGAAGCGCGGGATGGAAAATCTTGAAATGGCCCCCACAATGGCTACAGAGGGAACATGCGTTTCGACCAGCTCCTGATGCATTGACTTCATCCCGCTGCCATCTCGGAGGTAACATGATACTGAAACAATAGAAATGCAAAGCTATGTACGCACGGTGCACGGGATCGGCCAGTGTGCAACTTCCTTTGACCTCATAAGTGAGGGTGCCCTACTCCAGTGGCATCATGTGCGTAAGTCCCATCTACAGGGAGATTCCACAGTTACATTTACGTTACACACAACTACTCACATTGCATTGACCACAGGAATCAGTACTTTGTTGTATTGATTTTGGCCACCTGATAAGTTTAGACTTGTCATTGATAATAAGAAAGTTCAACATTCCGGAAACCACATTTCTTAATTCCTCTTCAACATTGTTTGTTTGTTTGGTTGGTTTATTTCCATCAGTACAATAATCTTATAAATACATTGAATAACAACCATTATAATTGTTACAAAATATGTAGAAAATGTACAGATGGGGGTAACATCCAGAGGAGGTATGACCCTTCTGTAATGGAGTACCCAGACTACACAAGAATCATTGTATTGTAAAAACACACATGTAACGTGAGTAATACAGTGGTACTGTCTTACTGCCCATAAAGACACCCTGCATCTGGATCCAGGTTTAAACCTAGCATGCTGGTACCGTGACATTCTCCCACTTTTCGGATGTCTGGAGGTTCTTCCCAAAAGGGTATTTTTGTATTTAGTGTAAACAACACATGCTTATATGGAGAGTTGTGCTTTGGTAAAGAAAACACCGATGGATGTTTATCAGGAAGCAATTCAGAATATGTTGAGTTAGAACTTTATATGGTAACCCCCTGATCGTAGTGAACCTGATGTGCTTCCCCTTTTTGGCAGCGTTTGTTTTCCTTTTCGGTTTATTTAAGAGAAGATCTCTTCCCCTAATTTCTAACCGGTCATTCCGGCTGTTTTGTTGCTGTTAAAGGCAGGAGCGAAGGCTCTGCAATATCAATCCAATGAAATGTGGCTTCAGTTTTGTGCTTGTCTGTGTATAGATCTTGTGCTTTGACATCACCACGCTGCCATCTTAGAGGTAAAAGGATGATGCAACAATGGAAAACGCACATCTTATGTACAAACTTCTTCTGGCCTCTAGCATGTCTAGCTGAGGGCACCCTACTCAAATGACACCATGTGCATAAAGGTCTATTGAAATAATAGGTTGTGGCTTCCCAACCATTAATTTGATCAACATGTAGAGCAGTAGTATTACACATTAACAGGAACCAGTTGGCAAGCTGATCTTGTTATTTAGATTAACAAAATCATGTATAAGCCCAGGCATACCGCAGTGCTTTAATAAATCTCCTTACTCTCCCCCCCCCACACTTCCCCAAACGTAATTAGGAACGTTCGGCCTTATCTCAAACTACACACGTTTGTATGTTGGCCTTTCAGTTTTGGCAAGTCCCCTGAGCCGTGCAGTTGACTTACCTATCAGGGCCCAATTTCATAGAGGTGCTTAAGCACAAAATATTGCTTAACAAGTTTCTGCTAAGCGAAAATGAGTGAGTTGGATACCAGTTGACAAATTGTACATCTAACATGGTAGTTCGGCTGGTAATCTTTTTCTGGTGAGCATAATTTTGTTGTGCTTAGCTACTTAATTAACTCTTCAAGCAGCTCCAAAAATCAACAACTTCGCTGGATCCAGGAGGATAAAATGTCGTCCACCCTGTCTTTAAGGTCAATAACCCACCCTGCAAGCCCAAAACCATTATAAATCACTGTGGGGGGTGAATTGGAGTGCCAGTCAAGACTTAGACTTGTGTTATTTAAGATCCATGTGCAGCACAAGCTGTTTTCACAAAATTGCATACCGCCCTGTGCCAAGGATCCTTAGCCACAAGGTCAATCAATTACTACACTGAGACAGGTGGCTGCTGTCTTTCAACACTCCTTACTCTGCAGTGGTTAATTTTATATTTATAATTTAAAGTTTAGGTTTTTTTAAATTTTTATAATTTAGAATTTAGTTATTTTTTACTTTTATAACTTTTACTTATTTATGTTTTTATAATTATTATTTTTGTTTGGTGGAGCTGCAAGGCCTTACATATGTATGAATATCTTTCTTGTGTAGCAGAGAAGCAGTCAATCTAGGGATGACAGAATCAGGTGGGCTTAGTGGTTTCCTTCCCTGCCTTTCAGTTCACTTATGCAGCCCCCCAGTTCGAATCCCACCTCAGGCCTGGACCCTCATGTGTGGATTGGGGTTTTCTGTCCCCCACCCGATCACGTAGGTTTTCCCCATTTCAGGGTTTACCTCCCATATCTAAGGAAACAAAACCTTCTTTATACGGACGGGTATCTTCAGGCCTACGGGTTCAAGCACTGATCGCTTTTGAGGGTCTTTATAACGGAAACGATTTGGATAAAAGCGTCTGCTTGAAGCACGGTATCCCGGTCTTAAAAAAGGGTTGATTAGTATCGGAGACTGCAAGGCCATCCAGGTATATCCAGCTGATTGATGTAGGGGTGTAAATATAATTTGAAAGACAAGAATTCCCCTTCGCTAGCATGCAATATCCGCATTGCACAATCATGAAGGGAAAGTCCCAATTTGAATAGAGTTGTGTAGACTTTGATAAGCTAACCGAGTGGGAAAATACTAGAAGGGTTCATCACGCGTGTACTTGATGTCATGAGAAGCATCCAAGAAACGCACAGAGCTACTTGAGCAATTGAGCCCTTACCTGAAGATGTTGTGATGTGCCCAGTGGCATAACCGGACATTTCGTTTGGGGGGGGGGGTGGGGCAAGCTGGGGGGCAAAGACATAATTTTGGGGAGGGTTATTTAATGCATCAAACCATTCACGCCCCCTTCCCCCTCTGGTTATGCCAATGACTGTGCCTGCCGCCAAAGTGTGTCTACGTGTACATCAAGCATACTGTAGGTAGTGTTCATTTTAAGTTATTATATATGTAAAGATTATCTCGTGTGAGTGATAGAATATACTTCTTGCGAAGGGAAAGGGGTTCATGAGTCGAGCCAGGGATACACAATGAAGTTACAATGCGGCATAATTTAAGTTGGCGATCACACATTCCAGTTTTTGCATCCTTGTGGAGACTTCTTTTGTTCTTTCCTTTGTCCCTGTAGTTAACATCCTCCCGTAGACTTTGTACACAAAATTCCTTGTGGAGCAGCCCTCTCTTTAGAATTTCCCTATGGAGACACATTGTTCCTTGCTTTCCCTTTTGTTTAATCTCTCCATAAGCCAGCAAATATCTCTCCGCTACTTTAGTTTACAGATATTCACTTTTTCATGATCGATCTCTGACTGACCTCTTATTCTGAAAGTCATCACAGTTTACTCTTTTCTTTATTAGTATATTTCATTGCAGGGCAAACTGTTCTTTTTGCAGATAAATTCATGCACGCAATTGCCGTCGGGCAGTCAGTTTCATAACAATATTTAATCGAATGATATTTTCTATATCTGGTCCCCCAGCAAACCCACTGTGGGGAAACTGCAGCATATCTTTCAACCAAGAGGATTGCCCCTGAGGATAAAAACGAAACTAGAATAGCTGAATGCGTAATAAACAATGGGTAACCCCGATATCAGTTTCGCCCTTGACAAGAATCTTGCAATAGATGAGGCTTTTAGTTTTTGACCACTTTACAAGATGGTGTCCCAAGTTGTCCATGTCGAAAATGAATGTTGGGGGGAATTCTTTATATGTACAGAAATGGTGTGAGGGGGAGGGGCAGGGAAGGGGCAGGAGCAGGGGCTGGGGCAGGAGCAGGGGCTGGGGCAGGAGCAGGGGCTGGGGCAGGAGCAGGGGCTGGGGCAGGAGCAGGGGCTGGGGCAGGAGCAGGGGCTGGGGCAGGAGCAGGGGCTGGGGCAGGAGCAGGGGCTGGGGCAGGAGCAGGGGCTGGGGCAGGAGCAGGGGCTGGGGCAGGAGCAGGGGCTGGGGAAGGAGCAGGGGCTAGGGCAGGAGCAGGGGCTGGGGCAGGAGCAGGGGCTGGGGCAGGAGAAGGGGCTGGGGCAGGAGCAGGGGCTGGGGCAGGAGCAGGGGCTGGGGCAGGAGCAGGGGCTGGAGCAGGAGCAGGGGCTGGAGCAGGGGCTGGGGAAGGAGAAGGGCTCATGTTGAATGCTACTATAACCAATGCTTCTGTGTGGGTATATTGTGTATACTGCAATTTGTACACATATTACTTGAACATATTGCTGCTGTGCATGTCATATAAAAGCAAGGTTAAAGCTCTTGTTATTGTACTGTGCTCCCCTGCAGTTTCAATGGCAATTGAAATTACCTGGCAATGTTGATTTAAGGAAGAGGTTGTGGTTTCTGTAAACACCTAGAAATCATTAAAATGTCCTAAATCATTGTACCCTTGCAAAAAAAAAAAAAAAACAACCCTGAAGAGACTGCCATGTCAGCTGTTTGGACACTGCACCTCTTTCTAAATTTAAAAAGTGCACAAAGGAGAAGCGTCATCAAAATTTACAGCAGTTTCTCTTGGGTGTGATCAGGGGAAACGGCATGTACCTGGCTGGGGTCGGGGTTCAGACTTTTTATGCAGAAAGCCAGGCTTGGAACTCAAGAGGAGATACAGCAACATTGCCCTCGTTGCCCTGGGCTCAATTTCATAGAGGTGCTTTAAAAAGCACAAAAAGTAGCTAAGCACAAACAAAAGAATCTGCTTTATACCAGAACAAGGTTTCCAGCCAAAATACCATTTCACATGTACCATCTGTAACTGGTATCGTGCTCATTCTTGCTCAGCAGAAATCTGTTAAGCTTAAGCAATATTCAGTGCTGAAGCAGCTCTTTCAAATTGGCTGGTCTTGGCTTAGGCGTCCCCCTTGAAAATGTCCCTGTAGATGTCCTTGCTTTTTTGATGAAAGTGAAAATTTCTCTGTTTTCGTTTTTTGTTTTGTTTTGTTTTTCTCTCCTGCATGAAGTGTGTAAAACTATAATGGTTTGTGTCAAGAAATGACTAACCACCCTGAGGGAAAGTGAGATTGCCAATTATGCTGTATGGTATTTTGAAAACTAATGCCAAGTCTTTTGCTGACGAGACCAGTAATCTAAACCGACCCTCATTCATTTGAAAGTTATCCATGTCCCCCTCACGTGACGAGTAGAACGAAAATCCCCCCGTTCCTGCAATCCACTGGTATTGCATCATCATCGCTGGGAATTCCCCCCAGCGTTATGTTAAAGAAAGTATGGGAAACTTTTGGACGGTCCTCTGTCACAGTCCTCACCAGTAGTACGCATGCTCAGAACTACGCACGTAATACTGAGCATGTGCGCGCATGCTCGGAACTATCAAAAAGGCCCGTTGTGTCTGCTGCCGCCAGCGTCTCAAAAGTCACCAACGACTTACTTGTAAAGAGAATAATTTGCACCGCATCCCCACTTTCTAGCAATCTAAGAAGGTTCAGCCGTGCCAAGCTTTGTGTTTTTATTAAAAATGCCATCTTGTCATATTATTAGATGTATACTACCATGACTAGTGGATAATGTTATCCTTGTACATGGAGGGACAAGGCCACTTTTACATATCTCTAACTGATTTGTTGTTAGTCGATGACCTCAAGCAGTTTTTTTTTATATTGCATGTGTTGCCGTGGGAATGAGTATTGATGGGTACCCTGCAAAAAGTGTTGGACTAATATACCTGTTCTTTTGCTCAGTGTATGTACTGTAAATATATAACCCCAAGCGATCTTGAGGCTGTTTTGTACCACAACCAATCTAGCTGGAATGCTCTTATCTTTCTGTCAAGTGATGCCTGTGGTGGTACTATAAAGAGGCATGTTGTTCGGCTGATCTCAGCTGGTGTCCTCTTTTCTTGCCAACGAACAATTGAACCTGAACTGTACAATACAGTGATGCAATCACTATAAGTGGTTTAACTTCTGTATGAATTTAGCAGGCTTGCAACATTGGCAAGGAATTCCTCTTGGCAAGATTGTCACATTGGCAGGGGACCCCCCCAACCCCTCTTTGCATCATTCTATGGCAATTGGAAAAGGTCAGGGATGACGTGCGGAGCGGGGGAGGGGGATATAAATTTTGGACTGTGCACTTGGACAAAAAATAATCTGATTTAATGTGTGTGAAATCACAAGGCATGTTGCAAAACTGCCCTTTAGAAGGGCTGAGAAACGTCAGACTTTTTTATGTCTACCTTGGGGGGGGGGGGTAAAAAAGTAGGTGTTATTTTCGTTAGATGAAGAAATCCCGCTTGTTGACCTACTTCTCTAGCGCTGAGAATACTGTTCCCAGTAGCTCCTTGCAATCTATAACTCCATGGGTCACCACAAGCTGACAATGCCATCATTTCAACATGGATCCTATTTATCATGGTTATGTACCTTTTTGTGAACAATGACTTTCACCCTGTCTTATGACATCACCCTTGAGTCTTGTTTATCTGTACAGTAATGCCAAACAGACTTCAAGGAGTTGTCATCTTTGGGGGGGGGGGGTGAAAATAATTGAAAACCCATTGTGTACTACTTAAAGCAAGGAACTTTTGGAAGAATGCATGTTTGACTTTTCGTTTTCGACTTTTTTGTTGTCACTTGTTTTTTCTTCAGACTTTTGGCATGCTCATTTATGCCCCTACTATAGCCTAACTAAGCAGTGAGTTTGAACAAGTGAGTTTGTGCCTTTTGGTGCCCTTCCAGCCTCATGCTGGTTTGAATGGGAAAAAAACAAGATGGCTGCCCTAAATACCCTCTCTGTAAATAAAAACAAGATGGCTGCTCTATATACCTTCTCTGTAAGTAAAAACAAGATGGCTGCTCTATATACCCTCTCTGTAAATAGAAACAAGATGGCTGCTCTATATACCCTCTCTGTAAATAAAAACAAGATGGCTGCTCTATATACTCTCTCTCTGTAAATAGAAACAAGATGGCTGCTCTATATACCCACTCTGTAAATAAAAACAAGATGGCTGCTCTATATACCCTCTCTGTAAATAAAAACAAGATGGCTGCTCTATATACCCTCTCTGTAAATAAAAACAAAATGGCTGCTCTATATAATAATAACAATAATAATACAGCATTTGTAAGGCGCACTTTATCAATAAAATATTCATAAGGCTTCAGTCAAGGTCACCCATAAAAATCTGAAATCTTCTGTACACAGTTTGCTGGCTCTTTCGCATACTCTGTAAATGTATAAACTTAAAATCAACTGTCTCTCAAAAGAAACAAAAACAATGGGAGATTTTGGAATGTTAGGTGGCGGCAGACTTATCAGGTAAATGTCCATTATTTGCGTAGTTCTGAGAATGCGCATATTTCTGAGAACAGTGGATTTACCTGGTAAGTCTGCTGCCACCTAGTGTCCTCAAAGGTCTGCCATTGGCTTAAGACAATCTGCACACAAAACAAAAGCGTCTATACCTTGTGAAAAAAAAGTAGTTGCTATTTACTGGATATCAAGTTATCTTTGGTTTGATCTACTTCTCGAGTGCTGAGGATACTGTTCCCAGAAGCTATTTATAACTCAATGGTGAGGAGAATTTGTGGAATTTTGAAAGGAAGTTATTTTGGTATCCTTAATGGAATTATCGCAGTTACTGAGACAGCACATCAGATAAAATAGGTTCAAGGAAATTGTGGGGATATCATGATCTTTCACGTGAAATTTTTGATGCTTTTGATTGAATGTTTTTGGGGGAAACCTTTTAAATGATCATATTTCCCTGCTGGGTTTCGTATTTCTGTGTCAACTTGTGACAGGTTAACCTTTCCTGCTTGTATGTAATGGGTAAATCACATGGTGCCTCTCTGTAATGTCATTGACAGACCTGTGGTTTGTATGCTCTTAGCAATGCTTTTCCATGTTTATAAGTAAGTGCCTCATTTGAACTTGACAAAGAAGATATATCACTATCTATTTTGCTGGATTTATCATGTTTGAAGATCAAACCAACAGCCAGCAAAAATATAGCACTGCAAAACGTGTTGCAAGAAAATCTGTTTTTGTCAAATTTGAGTAACCCTTTTCCACGTTTATAAGTCAGTGCCTCATTTTGAACTTTGACAAAGAAGATGCCTCTATTTATTTTCAGGCATGTGATTGCTCGGGATTGTTCCTGATTTCAGTAGTTTCTCAAAACCTCCTGCAGCCTTCAAATGTTCTTGAAAGAAGTCAAGCAGTCACCAAAGGGAGAAAGAAACAGTCCACATTGTGTCCAAACCTGTAGTTTTTGTATTTCTGGTGGTGCGTAGAGTCTGTAAACCTCCTGAATTGTAACATCTGGGAGGTTCCAGGTCTAGAACTAGAGGGAACCCAGTCTAGCTAGCCATTTTTTCCAGGAATGTTCTCGTTCATCAAATCTCATCCCTACTATTTTGCAGGATTTCTCATTTCAAGATTACACTGCATAAACTGCTGTCATCCATGGAAAAAGTGTTTTCCCCCCCCTTGAACCTTTCCAAGCGTAATACTGAAACTGTGGGAACACAGCGACAAGGACTTTCACTTGGGTTAACATAATGGGTTTTGTTTTGAATTTTTTGTTATGAAATGACACCCACAGGAAGAACTACAACATGCTTGTTTGCAGATTTGTCTTGTTTGGAGTTTTTCAACCGTGCATGCACGTCACCCTACACCATTGAATTGTGTTTGACTGGCAACATTGCAAATCCTATTGATTACTACAACACAAGCTGAATGCCACATACATGTACCAGGCAAAAAGACACATAATATTAATAATAATAATTAATAATACATTTATTTATATAGCTTTCTTACGCATCGCAGATGGTTACACAGCGTCAACTAAAGAAAACTGAAAACAAGTTAGTCATTGTTGGAAAAGATGAGTTTTAAGAGCCTTCTAAAAAAAACATCCAATAAAGGAGAGAGGCGAATGCACTGTGGAAGCTCATTCCAGAGTTGGCGGGGTGGGGGGGTCATGTGCAGGCCTTGATCTTAACCGAGGCCATTGGCCTCATGCCCTGTCAAGTTGGCCAGCATGCCCTTCAGAAAAATTGCACTGTCACTACCAACTTGGCCAGCATGCCCTTGTACAATTTCTCTGATTTGGCCAGCAAAGGCCTGCCCCCATTTTCCTTAAGATCGAGGCCTGCATGTGCCTAGAATGCATTGTCACCAGCTGTACTGTATGTTCTGGGCACATGGAGCAGGGTAATTGTCTGAACTTGAATGAAGGCCCGGTCTTGCAGAGTGATGAGGTACAATGAGAGAGGCTATATAGAAGGGAGCTTTGTTTTGGAGACACTTATATATGTAACGGTCAGGATTTTGAAATGTATAAGTTGCTTGATTGGGAGCCAATGCAATTGATTGAGCACAGGGGGTTGCATGATCACGTTTACTGGCCTTAAAAATTAGCTTAGCCACACGATTTTTGATTACGCTGAAGACGTTGAATCTGCAATGAGTTTACTCCATACAGTATACCTAAGACACATATTGACTGAAAAAACAAACACTTTTTGGAAGATTCTAAAGACCAGCATCTGGCATTATTCAGGAGCCTGGAAGTATGATGTCAGATGTTTGGGCTACTAATTCAGAGGCTGACAAGTTTCAGCTGGAAAAGTCTGCGGCAACAAGTTGATGAAGGGGTTTGAGTTTGATTTTCTTAATCGGTAGGGAAAGTTTTATCGAGGCAACACCTCTCGTAGGCCAGTCCACCATCGGTGGATACATTGCAACAATTTTGGGCAAGCTACTAATTTCGAAAGGACTCCAACACTACATTGCACTGACCGTCACAAAACACCATGACTCATTCTCATCAGATTCATTATTGGCAATTCACAAAAATCACAATATACAAGACTTTCTGCTCAGAGCCACGTACACAGGGAACATTTGTGCATGTACTACGTGTCAGAAATAAGTGATTGCATACATGGAGAGGTTTGGCAAGTTTACAATTTGCAACATCTGGTGCCTTGCCAAGTACCGACTCCTTTAGGTTAGCAAACATTTGCCTGGAGTTGAACGCCCTTTTCAAAACCTTACATAACCTCTCTAAAGAGTTTCAGAAGAGCCAGATACTTTACACGTTTAAATGAGGCCACTTAATATATGTACCACATGAAGGTGTCATATCAGTTACACTTATGTAAGAGATTGGAGATGATGACAATGTCAATTAATAATATCTAGTTCTAATCCTGTCTTTTTATGCTAGCCGCATCCTCCATGCTGCAGCTTGCCCTATTGTCCGGTTCATTAATCACCCCCTTTTGTACTACCCAACATTGGCCATCTGTTTAACTCTGATTGGTCATCATCGATCCCTTTGTCTGTTATGTAGTCACTTTGATTGGCTTTCATTCTCCCGCCTATGTCTGGATTCCTTCCCACGCCTCCCTACTCCCTTTTTTTTCTATATAAAATGGATCTGTTTTTTTTTATGTTTGTGCTTGTTTTTTGCCTCTGATGAAGGTCCGGTTTGGATTGAAAGCTAATACATCTTTGGCTGCTTGAGTTGACATTAGTGCTTAATCATTTTCGGCTAAGCAAAACTAAGCGAGAAACCAGTTGCTAAGGGTGCATATAATATAGTATTTTGCCTGATAACCTTTTTCTGGTAATACGCACAACTATTTTGTGCTTAGTTTATTTTTGCCCTGGCCTTACTGTATGGTTGTTGTTTTTCCCTGATGAACCCACTGGGCTAGTCAACTCTACAACTGACGTGCCCATAATCAACTTTGACCAGTTCATCAGTGTAGATAAATGCAAGTTTCTGTTGTGGTCATTACCCAATAGTAAGTTCAATCAGATTTAAAAAAAAAAAAAAAAAAAAAAACAGTCACAACACTCTTGACATTGAGTGAGAACTTCACTTGCAATCTTCAAATTCTGAATCTTAACAGCTTTCATTTCATAAGGGTAAATCACTCATCTTTGACTCCCCTGCTAGGTCACCTTAGAACGGAAGTAGGTTTGTCTACTGTGCAGTACTGTACAGGGGTGCCAGTTTTCAGGCAATAACCTGATATTTTTTTTTATTTTTTTTTACAAATTTATAGACAGAGCTTGGAATTTTTCATGTATATTGAGGGTGTCTCTAGGCTTGATTTTCAGGCTCTGGTCGTAAACCTGACTGGCATTCCTGACTGTAGTACTCGTGGTGTGTCATGGCCGAGGCGTCAGACACATTGGACTCAAGCTCTGGTGTTTTTGATCAGCAGAGTGGGGGTTCGAGTCCTGGTCTTGACACTTGTGTCCATAATAAGCAAGCGCACTTAACCATTATTGCTTCGTCCTTTGGATGGGGGACCTAAAGCTGTTGGTCCTGTGTATTGTGTAATGCACGTAAAAGAACCCAGTTACACTTATCGCTAAGAGTAGGGGTTTGCCCCGGTGTTTCTGGCAGTTGCTGCTGAATGCACCGCAGCACCCTGTAAGGTGATACATAAATGGGTCTCATAATTCAAAAACTTCAAAAACCTGTCTTAAAGAAATAACAATAAGCGTCTCGAGTACCTAATTGTTGGTAGATACATGCACTGTATACACTGTAAGACTCCCATATTATTATTACTTTTGACCAGTTTTTGCACACCAGGCAGTTTACTGAATGGAACTCTGAACATGTGTTGTAAGATTGTGTATAGTACCAATCCTCCAGAGAAACTTTACATCTGAAATACTGTCAAAATTCAAGAAATAGCATTTCAGCGGTTGATTGAGCTTAACCTTTCACAGGTTTGCTATTTCGTGTTTATGTTGGGTCACATGAATTGCAGATACTGGTCTTTGACAATTACCAATGTTGTTGACGTGAGTTGTTTTGCTTGTCAAAGTGTTATTGATTGAGTTCGCAGGTAATCAGGTTATCAAGTTCAAGATATTTATGTCAATTGTGCAACATTATTGATAATCAGGGGAAATTTTTAAAAAGTGAAATTGTTGACCTTTCATTTGTGCACAGCCTGAAAGAGTCCGCTAGGATTGACTTTTGGCACTGTAACTTGGCACTGTAACTTGATCATTTAAACTTCAATGCGTTCAATTCAGACAATAAGTTATTTTTTTATCAAGATTGACGCAGTAGATTTATCATTTTAAACTTCAATACGTCTTGAGGCTAAC
Organism: Marthasterias glacialis; assembly: GCA_911728455.2. Lineage (NCBI taxonomy): Eukaryota > Metazoa > Echinodermata > Asteroidea > Forcipulatida > Asteriidae > Marthasterias > Marthasterias glacialis. The sequence goes on along the minus strand of OU452221.1, from coordinate 24,649,258 downwards.
ACGAAGGTTACCGTAAGGAGATCATGAACTCAAAAGGTATCATGATGGATACAAATTTTTTTTTCTGTTTACGTGCCTTGCAAAATTTTGTAAACGGAGTGGGGGATATTTTTTTCGTAAGTGAATCCATTGTTCTACTTTCGTTCCCTCATGCACACCATCTGTCAATGTTTTGAGTTGAATATAGTTTTACAAATGTTTAGTACAAATTTTGATCATCGGCTGTTTTAGGCTAATTTAAGTTTATTTTTACATCGTTTTTTTTTTTTTTTGGGGGGGGGGAGAGAGAGGTGGCATGTACACATTGAATGAAAAACTAAAGGATGGTTGTTGGTGAGGTTTGTTTTTATTTGTCTTGTTTAGCCTGCTAAATTTTGGCATGGTAACTTTATCATTTCAAGTTCAATGCATTTTGGGGAGTCGTTTGCGGACAATAAGCTATTTTTCAATAGCCAGGTTCAATTCTATGATCTTGTACGAGCATTTTATAGCAACAATGTTTGTTTTCTTTCTTTTCTTTTTTTCCTTTTTTTTAAACACAATTCTGCTATCGCTATCCTGGAAGTCTGAGTTTAGTACTGCTGTGCATTATTCATGTTCAGAGATACATACGGTTCTGTTTTGGCTGGAAGAACAGTCATAAAAGCAAATTAATATTCATAATAAACATTTATGCATGTACAGCACTTGCACCTCCACAAAGTGCAGTAAACAGTTTTTAATAGTTCATCATAAAGTACAGTAAAATATAATTTATCCATACGGTGTACCAACATTAAAAAAAAAAAACTAAATAAAGATTCAGCTTACAAATACAAAAGTGATACAGGCCCGATTGCTTCGTTCTTGAAAGGGCAAGGGCACCAAGGCACTCTCTTCTTGATAAAGGGCACCTCTATTAGGAAATTGTCAATTTGTATTGGAACATTTCAAGGGCACCACGGCGATGACCAGGGGCAATGGAGGCAATTGCCTCCCTGAAGTATCAGACCCGGTGATTAGCCAATCAGGGAAAGTGCAAACTCCCTAACCTGTCAGGAAAAAAAAAAGTTTTTTCAGACACTAGAAATACTTTTATTGAAAGAAGAAGAGGAACGCAAATAAACCCAGACGTTAGTTCGCTTTCTAGTTTATTCTGATTTCTGTTCCTTTCAGCCCTCAGAAATCCAGAAATACTACTATTTAACCCTCCTGATTGACCTTTTAAAAAGTCACACTTGCCCTAAGCTTTGTACATGCATATTCTGTAACGTTACCCATAGATCAGAGTGAAGCTTGTCAATGGTCTTGGATTGTGAAACTGGGCTCCACAATCTACCACAAAGTACCAGAGAGTAGGAGGGTTAATGGTTAACAGCCTACAAAACCTATTACAGTCTACCATATGTAGATCAGCCCTTTTACTCAGTTACATTTTCCTACTTTTTTTCAAAGGTCAAATGTCACGCCCGACACGTACATAAAGCAACATTTCAAAGTGTTACAGACTGAAGGCCTCTTTAACCACAATTCCCAGTAAAGAGTGATTGTGAACATTGTTTCCAGCACCTTTTGTCCCTGTCTCTATCAGACCAACGAAGCGTGACACCGTGGGTGCACGGATGGTACAGATGACACTACACTTTCTAAACATGTCTACATATTCACCATTGTTTAAACACGTGCCTCGCAGAATGTTCTGGGCATGTTATGACGTCAGCTGCTGCACTCAGTTAAAGGACACTTTAAATATGGCTGCGTTCATGAAACTTTTGTGCATGTGTACATGTCTCTCATCGTTAAATGTTTAAACAAGCAATGTCGTAATTCTGCCTCGGAGGACCCTTCTGATGGAGCTCAAAAAAATGCTTCTTTTTTTTTTGCGCGTTTCATGTCTTACTTCCGTCTGGAGTTTGTGGTTTGTGTGCGCATGTACATGCAATGCTTATTCGATAATTTTTTATTTTATTTTTTTTAATGCAAGTTGCAAGGCCAGTAAGCCACTCGAGGTGTGGGCTACAAATCAACTGTTTTATCCAGGGGCCGTTGCCACCCACTCCCAGGGCCGAAACAGGGTTGTCCCCTTTACAGTCCGTAAGGATGTAGGCTTGGGTATCATCCATCAGAAACCTGGCTGGTAGAGCAGAAGGCTGTACCTCCCCAACTTAATGACTGACCGATTGATTACCCTCATAACGATTCAGTGGGAGTGGTCAGAGAGTCGGGTAATTGTTAGGATGTTGCAAAAACGAGTGATCTAACAACGGAATGGCGGGTATCTTTATCAATGTGAGGGCGTATCTTGCCAAGGATTTTGTAGATGAAAGTTTCTGTTCTTATTCCATTGTGCGACATGATCATCCATTGACATCCTGGCATCAATCAAACACAGCTCCTAGATTGTGCACAGATTTGACGGGTGAAATAGTAGTGTTTTCAAAAGAAAAGACTATCGCATCACTTTGACATCACGGCTGATGTTTAGGTTGTCTTCCTTTTTAATGCCATTTCGCTGTTTAAAGATATGTGCCTGATTTTGGCTCAGGGCGTCACAATTATTCTGGGTCCTTCCTTCTGTTGAATCACAACGTGTTAACATTTAGATCATGTGTGGTTCTTTTTTTTCTCACACTATGCAGGCTCTCAATGAAGATGCAGCTGTTCTGAAATCAGTGCTGGCCAAGGAAGGATCTCAGTTGATAAGCTTCCTTCAGCAGAAGTACTTCCCCTCCTTACCACTTGGACCTGAACCCTCCCAGGTGAGTCTCTTAATAAACAAGTTACTCACAGGTACCACAGACTTTCACAAAGTCCCATAGCTTCTCTGAGGCTAGCATTGGGTGCATGGGTTTCTTCTGTTTGCACAGCTGGTATGATCAGGAAACCCCATGGCTTGTGTACTGTGGACTTAGTCTCCACAGTCTCCTGTGGAATTCTGTGGCAATGGCAGGAAGGGCCAGGTGGGCAGGTGAGTGCATTGATAGTTATAGGGTTCAGTGGTCTGCTGATCAAATGCCAATAACAATACCAGGCCTGGAATTGCATCGAGGGCCACTGCCTCTGTTGCCCCTAGTCTTGGCCTTGGTGCCCCTTCAAAATTGCCCCCATGTTCTTCAAGATTTTCCACTGGAAGTGTAACAATTGCATCGTTGCAATTATTTACATATTGTTTGCGGTACTCGCTGCTAATGACGGGATTTCAACTGGCCTCTTGTTACCAGGGACTGATTTTGTTGAGCTGCTAAAGCATGCAAACCAGCTGAGCAAAAAAAAAATATTATGCTTACCAAACTAAGGTTACCAGCCAAAATACCATGTTACATGTACAATTTGTGACTGTTATCCGGCTCATTTTCGCTAAGCAAACTGTGAAGCAATATTTTCTGCTTAAGCAGCTCTATGAAACTGGGCCCAGGAGGACTGCTGAAGCAGGAAAAAGTGCTTAACAATTTACTGCTACTCGAAAATGAGCAGGATACCAGTCACAAACTGTACATGTGACACGGTATTTTGACTGATAACCATATTCCGGTAAGCATAATTTTAAGTGATGTTTGAAGCTTTGCATGGTGTGAAAAAAAATAAGGAACTATAATTAAATAGTAAACTTGCGGGTACAACCATGTATGAGAATTCTTTTAGAAAGGAGTGGTTGGGGTCTTGACGTTTCGAACAGTATACTCTGTTTCTCCTGAAGACGAACAGAGTATACTGTTCGAAATGTCGAGACCCCAACTGCTGTTTTCAGAGCCACCACTCCTTTCTAAAAGAGTTTTTATACATGGTTGTACCAGCAAGTTTACTATTTAATTATAGTTCCTTATTAAGCATAATTTTGTTTCTGCTCAGCTACTTTTTGTGCTAAAAGCAGCTCTACGAAATTAGGACCTGCTCGGTGGTTAGAATGTGGGGATCATGGGTTGGAATTGCAGGACTCTGGGAAAGCACTGACTACAGGGTTGAGACATTTCAGACTTTTGTCTGAATTCAGACTTTTTTTTATGTTTGCCTGCTGAACAAAGTAGCCAATGTTTTCTTCAGATATAAAGAAAACAAGCTCTCTGACCTACTTCTCTTGTGCTGAAAATACTGTTCCCGAAAGCTCCTTGAAATCTTGAACTTCAGGGGTTACTCAAAGGTGGAAATACCGTCATTTCAACATATTTCCCCAAATGTGGATCCTAGTTTAGGACTTTTTCATCAGCAATGAGTCCCACCCATGTGCTTTTATATGGTGCTTATCACTGAAGGGTAAAATCAAGCTGGTTGTACTGTCAGAGGTTAAAATAAACGCAATGAAGACATTAGTTTGTGAAAGCTTTGCTCGGTTTCAAATGTTCAAATGATTTATTGCTCGGGGATTATGTTTCGTCAGTATCGTCTTGACAAAAGAAAATACTTTTTTGATTGTATGGAACAAAAGTCACATCAACGATATTCAGTGAGCTGGTCGTTGGTACAAGGTAATTTGTCTTCATTATAAAACGTCGACCGTGAAGGAATGAAATTAGAAAATGTTGAGAGATTATCAAACACTTGAATGTCTTGCATTTGATTTATTTTTATTATTACATGTTTTATTCAAATTTTTTGGTCAAACACAAGCTGATTGGTTCCATCCGACCTAACTGATTCGCCTAGCTACATGTACCATAGGTTATAAGCGAGCTGCCGAGCAGGATTTCCTCGCTTATAAACATCCAATAATACTATCATGGTATCATGATAGAGCATCTAGTCTACTCTTTAAGCAAGGCAGATTGCGTTATCATGATACCAGCCCACCTCGCTTATAAGCTATGATGGTTATCATGATACCTGCCCGCCTTGCTTATAAGCTATGATGGCTATTATGATACCTGCCGGTGTTGCTTATAAAGCTATGATGGCTATCATGATACCTGCCCGCCTCGCTTATAAGCTATGATGACTATCATGATACCTGCCCAAGTTGCTTAATATAAAGCTATGATGGCTATCATGATACCTGCCTGCCTCGCTTATAAGTAATGATGGCTATCATACCTGCCTGCCTCACTTAAAAGCTATAGTGGCTATCATGATACCTGACCACCTTGTTTATAAGCTATGGTGGCTAGTGGAATCGGGTGTCTGGGCGCATGTGGCGGTGTTTTGCTTTGGAGCTGTTTGGACTGCTCAGTGACTTACGTTAATGGTTAAAGTGCGTCATATGGACTGATAGTTATTTACATGTATGAAATTCAGAGACAAACATGTCTATTAATGTAATGCAGTCCCCAATTTAAAAGGCAATTATCAAGCGCTGTACTTTTTACACACATGTTTGTGAAAACATATGTGCACTCTCTCAGTTTTTATGCATAAAAACAAGATGGAGCAACATATTAGTCGTGATATAGTAATTGATCCCAACAATGACGTAGGTAGAAATGGCAGGATTAAATGAATGTTTACACCTGCTCTGGTGGTTTCTCAGAATAGTGTCTTTATCAAGCGGCAGATGGATGGATTTGTTTTCAAGTGTCATCAGCAGGCCTATGCACTGACGTGTTGCAAGGACGTGGGGGAGGAAAAACAACCCCAATACATAAAAAATGCTTTTGCCTTTCAGAATTTGTCTTCCATTTAAAAAAAAAAAAAACATTAAATGTTAACCACCATAATTAACAATGCAAAGGACAATTTCTGTGGAATTAATTATTGGTGGAAATGCCCCCCCCCAAAAAAAAATAAAAAATAATAATAATAATAATAATAATAATAATAATTATATTATTTTATTTATGATCAGTTTCTTTTTCATGTTTAGTTATTAATTTTGTGTGAAATAACCCCAATACATAATGCTTTCGCCTTTCAGAATTTGTCTTCCATTAAAAAAAAAAACATTAAATGTTAACACGTTTTTTTTACCACCATAATTCACAATGCAAAGGACAATTTCTGTGGAAAATTAATTATTGGTGGAAATGCCCCCCCCCCCAAAAAAAAAAATAGTAATAATAATAATAATAATAATAATTATATTTTGTTAATTATTATCAATTTCTTTTTCATGATGAGTTATTAATTTTGTGTGAAATAACTCTTTTGAAAGGTTGTTCATTTAGCAAGGTCTGATGAAGTACACATAGAAGTCACCCTGAAAAATCGTCGGGCTTCATTTTTGTGCTAAAAAAGAACAGAGAGAAATGCTAAGTAAAGGGGGAAAAAAAGAAGTTGTTGGCAGACAACAACAGGCATGATCGTCTCCCTATTTTAATCTGATTTCAAGTTTTTTTTTTGTCGCCCTAGAAAAATCCGTTCAATTAAGAATACAATACCCCTCCTACACAGTATGGAAACAATGTGACCGCCTTTTTTTGATGTGAGATTTTGTGCAGGTTTCCGGTGGGAAACTTATAGAACGAACTTAATGTACTTTGCCATTGTAAAGAATATAACTTCCTCAGGGAGTGTTCAAGTCATTAGAGTGCATAGCACAATGGGGTGTCGTCATTTCATGGGGCAAATTACCACAAGTTACATTGTTCTCTTTAAAATAACAGTTATTAAAGTGGCTTTTTCTGGTCCACAATTCATGTCTTTGTTCACTTTGTATGGATATGGGCTGTTTTGAAATAGTTTTGTCACGAGGTCATCGGTAAAGAATGCCACTTCCTGTTTTGCATTTAGTTGTGGGGTTAACCTCCGAACCCACACTACCTCTTACAGAGTCAAATATTACACATAAGTTCAGATATCACGTTAACCACATGCTCTCTTGCCTGAATATTTCACAATGTATGGGTTTGCGTTCTGGAGATTTCACAATGTCTGCCCAGATTCCATCAGGTCATTATTGGTCTTTGAATCTTACATGTCACATCTGGTCCTTGCTCTGTGGTCACATAAATACAAATAACAACATGTGTAAACAACGGTGGACTTCCTGGAACTGGACAGAGGCTTGGGACTCCCCACAAATGTCCTGATTATAAACAAAGAACTCTAAGAATAAACAATATTACTTTGAATCGCTAACAAACACTTTGCCAAGAGGTACTATCAAGACAAATTACCGAACAGGTGCCTTTTGTTGACACAGAAAGAAATCGGGAACTCCCCCACCCCTCCCCCCCCCCCCCCCCAACCCCACAAAAAAAAAAAATAAATAAAAATCTATACCCCTTATGCAAATGATTGCTTATATTTAAGAGTGCAAGAAAGGGGCACCAGGACTTGCCCTTCACACTAGCCCGGCGTGCGGCGTACATTTGTAAAAAAAAAAAAAAATGCTACTGGCTAGTAAAACACCACTTCTGAACTTGTCCTATGCAACTAAAAAACTATGCAGCTAAAAACTGTGAAACCTACTTGTTTATAATGCTCATATTTCTTTAGATTGAAATTTATATTCATTCCCCTGATGCAAATATTAACATCTATCTAATTGTATGCGGTACCTGCCGCTAATAATACTGGATTCAAACTGGTTAAGACATCTGCTCTAGTCATGCGGGAGTCGTGGGTTTGAATCCCACACGAGTTGCCTGTGGATTTTTTTCCACAGGACTCGAAAGCACTGAGTATACAGTGCTTATCACACATCGGTAAAAGGCAAAATGAAATTTACATTCATTCCCCCGATGCAAATATTAACATCTGTCATATTTCTTTCGTTTCAAATGTGAATGATAAATTTTACAAATGTGTTAATTGGCGTATATTTTTGATTGTGTGATGTGTGATTGCATTTGACCAACAAACTGTCTTGCTCAAGGACACAAGTGTCACGATCGGGACTCGAACCCACATTCTGATGACGGAGCCACCAGAACTCGGGTCCGATGCGCCAAACCGCTCGGTCACAGCACGCTACTTCACTTCAGCAATAATGTCAGGGTCTGTTGGAACTGGAGTTATTTATTTATCATGTTAACTTCAGTACCCCCCCCCCCCCACTCAACGAAGTGCATCATGATCTCGTAGGTCATTGAACCCTTACTAGATGGTTGTCTGATTTATCATATTGCTTGTTTGTGCAAAATTTCTTATATGGTGCTTTGTGCTCAACCAAACAAAGTTAAGATGCAACAATTAGATTGTAAAACCATTGTGTCTTGTTGTTTTCTTCTTTTGCCTGCAGGCCTTTTGCTGTGCACTGCAAGAGATGGAACTGAAGATGTTTCGAAATTATGTTAAAGTAAGTAGCAATGTGTAGACAAAGGGTCTATTGTTTTGGTCAAGATCAACATTTTATTGTCTACTGAGCAGCCTCGATTTAACCCACGGCACCCACAGCAATAAACCTTTATCGTGGTGCAGCCATCTTGTTTTTCTCCCATTCAAATCAATGTAACCAAACCGAGGCGGGAAGGGCAAATAGTCAGGTTCCGTTGTGAACAACGAACATCAGCATTCGTTACTGTTATTGGATGCTGGGCACATGACCAAGATGGTGGCAGCATGATAAAGGTCTATTGCCGTGGTGCCCTGTGCTTTTTCTAATGCTGCGTGCACAAACAGACGCTGGAAATCATTCAGCAGACGACGCGCCAGCCATTGAGTTTGTACATGGCTGGACCCAACATGGCTGCGAAACTTTTCCCGGGGTCACGCAACCTCTCTATATCTATTGTTTTTCGGAAATGTGCGCATGCTCATAACTATGTAAACAATGACAATTAACTTGGTAAGTCTGCTGCCACCTATTGTAGCAAAGTCTCCCATTATAACATCAACTGATTAAAGTGTCAATGTGATGAGAGAATTTTGAATGCAAGGTGGCAGCAGACTTACCAGGTAAATTTCCATTATTTACGTAGTTTCTGAGCATGCGCACATTTCCCCAGAACAGTGGATTGACCCTGTACAGAAAAAGTTTCTCTTGATTTCAGATACGTTCCGCATGTTTGTAAAATCGTTAAATTTAATTGTCAATGTATAGTCAGGAGATTTGTACCTTTGAGGAAGTGACTATCTTTGTAGGGTTTGTGTTTTGTTTCTAAACTTTGTTATTTTATTTTGTCTTCGCTGCAGGCTTTCTTCGAATCGGCCAGGAAATCGTGACGATAAGATCCAGCTTGGAATCTAAGAAATTCCGAGGCCGTAAATATAAATCTTGTACAAATTAAAAACATCAGTCTGTTTCATCAAGAACTCCTTTTGTCCCATAAACAGAAGAACAAACTCAAAAAAAAAGAAGAGAAAAGACTCAAAACCTGTTTGTTGTTGTTTTGGGGTTTGTTTTTTTTAAACAGTCTAAATCATGGTTTTCGGGGAAAAAAACTATGATTTTTACAACAGTTATGTTCACCTTTGCTGTTCAAGACGCAATACTCCAGATCACACTACATGATACTGATATGAGTCTTTTGTCTAGTATTGTACAAAGGCATCAACCCTCCATTGTATAAAATTATTGTAAATTTTTGCTTATTATAAGATCTTTTTATTTCTTAATGGAAATAAAACTATGAAATAGATGCTAAATTACTTTCAATTTGTCTCTTTTAAAAGTAATAATGCTGCTGTATAAAGATTATTTGAAACATGTGTACGTTAAGGTTTTAATCACCGCCGAAAAAGGAAATCTCTTTTGTTTTTTGTTTTTTATTATACTGAAATGCAGTTTTGTAATTGATGTCAACAATTATTTATTTGAAGCAACCTTCATTTCCCTTATTGGTCAAAACTTTGAGCTTTTTCTTTCCTGTTTCTTTGTATTCATTCAGCTCTGAATAACAAGGTTGCAAATAATTTTGACATTTTGTAAACATATTTTGGAAATTGTCTATAATTAGAATATAAAGAACACTCGGGGAAAAAACGAGCTCATATTTTCCTAATTGCACACAATATTGTCATAATTTTTTTTTTATTTCCTGTTTTATATTCGTTTTTTTAAATTCATTTAAAAGCAACTAAGTTGCAAATATAACTTTTTGTAACATATCCAAGAAGTTACCTTTTATCATGAAACACAGTCCCCCCCCCCAACAACAAAAATAAATAAATAAAAATTAATTGTAGAAACAAAACCGCATATTTTGATTTGAAGAAATAAGAATACCATTTTATGCGGTCATAAACTTATATTATGACCTTAAAAAAAAATGCCATGTTGAGTTTGAGTCTGTTCAAAATGACTGCCAAGAATGTGGAATTGTGGCCGCATCCGAATGAAGTTACTTTGGCTACAGCCGTTGACTGTGCGCAGTGACAACACCGAAGCATAGGCTTATATCAACAATCTGGCCGTAGCCACTGCCGAAGCCGTCAATTCAGACGCGGCCTGTCCATTGGTTTATACTTTTTGTGTGTGTTCATTCTGCCACCATTTTTGTCTTGTTCCTCCTTCACGCAGTGGCAATAATTATTCAGTTTTTCATTCATTTTCAATTATTCAGAATTCAGATTTTGTTTTTTCCAAAAAGGGCGCCAGGCTGTTTTCCCTTACACCCTTCGTTTGATTATATTTGTTTGTTCTCATAAGGACCAATAAACAAGGTGGACAAGTATGATCAATTTCAACTCCTTTTTTTGCAAGAAACACATCATAAAGGAATGGGTGTATATCACTGATAAAAAATATGTATATATTCATTCCAGTCCAACCGTATATGGAACTAATTTGTAGAAATGCCAACTGTCATTGCAATGTTGAAAGATGATTGCACATGACTGATGCACATGAAATGCCAACAATGCATCTTGAACGTCAAGTGGTATAGACTCTTTAAGGTAACCTGTAGGTGCAACCTCGCTTAATAATTCAATGAGCGAACCTCATTAAGGAGGTCAAATGAGGTGGTGTGGGTACCAGTTACCTTTTAGATTGTACCACATCAAGTGACCTTTGTTTTTTGAGTATCCTTTTCAATCAACCTCAATCCCAAGGATGTACAAGTATGATCTCACGACGCCATTGGGTCCCAGCATTCCTTGCTTGGCCTTAAGGAGGGGCTGTAAGATCAGATTCGGTTTTGTGATGCATTCATTTTCTCATAGATAGAGTCCCAATGACAGAGGGAACATATTAAAAGTCTCTTACCTCACATTATATACGGTTTAAAATGCAAAATGTGTTAACATCCAAAACATACAATAACGTCACATTTCAAGTAAGTGTGTCTGTAAATTTTTGTACAGGGAAATTTGTAGTTCATTCCGATGATATTCAATTAAAACGGCATTGGTTTTTGACCTTTTTTTTTTTTTTACTGAAAACAAATTCGCCTGTGGAATGTACAGACCCATTTATTGTTGATATCCAGTGTCATGCAGTGGCGTAGCGGAGGTGGGCAGGTGCCCCCTTTGGAACATCTTGCCCCCTGCTTGCTCTTACCCCCGTCAGCCTCTGGACACTGAACTTTGCCATAATCAGGCAATTTTAGACTTGACCTCAACTGGTATTGCCCCCTGTACAAGTATCTGATGTGCGCCCCCCTCCCCCCTGCAAAAAAAGATGTTGGCTACTTCACTGCATTGGGTTTAATATTTCGCCCTGTAAAACTACCAAATACATTGACATTTTACACAATTTTAAGGCTAGAGAAGTCAGAGGTGTTTTCCACTTCCAACTGGACTCTAATATCATTTTGGAAAATGAGTGCATCATAAAACTGAGTTTGACCTTGAGCCCTTCGGTAAAGTGGACTGGTTCAAAATGAGGAGCGAGGGAATGATGTGGGGAGGAAGGTTTATGTTTTGTCATTTTGAAATAAGTGGAATCGTTGGTAGTTTCTCCGATTTGATTGAATGTGCCCTCTCAGAAAAGGGTATACAAACTGTCTCTGAAGTAAAGAGAGTACGGTGTAGTGTTTGTGCTACCAGGTTTGTGACTGGATTGCCGTTGCGTTTTATAACGATTATTATTCGTTATGTTTGCTTCACAAACAGAAGTATTCACCTATTTCAGTCATAATGAATTATTAATTAAAAGAAACCTTTACGTGTCAACAATATTACCTCATGGTATTAATTAATAAACACAAGTATTAATTCATTTCTTTAAAAAAAAAACATTTCTGTTATTTTACTATTTTTGTCAGCTCTGCTCAAAACAATAGAAGGTTTGGAAACTAAAAATATGACATTGATATTTTAATATCGGCATTATTTGAAAATAAACAAGTAATTAATTAAACAATGTTTGAGTTGAAGACCGTCTTTTCTTTGTTCATTAAGGAGAGGTTCGTCTTTAAGATCCCTGTGTATGTCTACCGCTCACTGAATGGCGCTTTACCATCAGATCTTTCAGAAGGACTTCAACCATATCGTTCCCACCACGAGTCTATGAGATCGAAAACACGGACTAAAACATCGATCGTTTACCTCTGCTGCTCCTTCATTGTGGAATCATTTACCGGATCATATTAAACTTTAACTTAAACTCCATCACTGGCTTCGTTCAAAACTTCCCTCAAGACTCGCTTAATGAGGACTGCTTAATCTTCTCCTCTGTTTGATGTGTCGCTGCCGCAGCGCCATGAGCATCTTTTTGAGGGATACCGGCGAATTATAAATGTTCATATACTATTATTATTGTTCTAAATACTCCCAATCCTGTCCATGATTTTTGCATAAAATGAACCCAGTTATTGGTGACAATCAAAAATTTAAAAAATTCACTAGGCCTATCGCCACATCCCAGCCTCCACATGGGGAAATTATGTAAACAAAAAATAATTATGAAGGAAGGTAAATAATTGTTTGGTGTTCAGGCATTAGCTGAACACATGTTGTAATCATTGTATTGCTTTATTTTCAAATGACAAGAAAAACAAGCTTGTTTGTGTTCCCCTCAGCTATAGTTGAAACAACAAGACTTGAAGGTTTGCATGGTGGGAATACAATAACGTAAGGATTTGCGGTGATACCATGTGGTTTATAATTATATCTTCTGAGTTTATGTGGTGCCGAAGGGTCGTGTTGAAACCACATATACACAAAATGATCTAAAAAGGGATATTTAAAGTTGAAACAAGATGCATAACATTCAATCATACCGTGGCTGGGGGTGTGCGTCCTCTGCAAACATGAGCCCAAAATACTCATAAAATCCAGGCTATTTACTTCATCTGCTATTTCTAGACAATTCTTACATCATTCAATAAAAAAAAATCAATACAATCAGTTTTCAAATAATGTTATTGATAAATTTTGCAAACTTCCCCGGGCAGTATTTCTTCACCGTTTGTGGTTTTTATACTATCGATCAATATCGTTTACGTGACGTCAGTGTCTATGAATTCACAATCGGGTCAAGTTTCTCTTTTCATGCATTTTTTTGGCTCTGTGTAATGGATGCTGGCCATTGCTCTATTGTATGACATATAGCTTGGGAATTTCCAACCAAGATGGGAAGAAAATATTTTAAGTTTAGAGAACTTTTTTATGCCTAAATTCAGTTTCGAGACTTCCCATCCCCCGGGCCCGATAAACACAATTCTTAAATGTTTCACTCATTGCATTATTGTGTCACTAAAAGGACAGGTGACCTGGTCAGAGTTAATCTCTTTCGCATCAATCTGGATCCTGCAATGTATTAGACTGTTTCTTGACTAACCGAAAGTGTAGGCCTACTTGAAGATGTCGACAGCGCCACATCGAGTGACTAATCGCGCCGAACAAAAGCAACCATCTTTATGCTTGGTTAAATAGAACTGCATTACGTAATAATTAGTCAAACATCCTTCCTCAAAGCATAGAGCAAGCAAAGAGAAAGGGGCAAGAAGTTAAATGTTACGGGGTCCTTACTCTATGGTTACGGTAATGCACGGAATGTCATTACAACACAATACACAAAAAAATATGTACAACTATTTTACCATCCCATCCGCACTCTTACCTTACGTTGACCTACTCTGTGGTGATATGGAAGTCTTGGACGGTATCAGAGTCAGACCCTGTGAAATGAAATTATCCCTTGGTGATAAACTGTCATCACTGAAACTGTTAAAAAATACGGCCGTTCTAATCGTGGCCGTGCCGTGTAATTTGCAACTTAAAAGAAAAGATGTCAAACCATGGGCCGCCGAAAGTATAAAAAAATATAATTCATAATAAATGTAAAATTATAACAACAGTAATGTTATTGTTGTTAATAATATTTTTATTTGATTGATTAATTTTTTATATATATATATATATCACTGATAGGCATAATTTAGGAACTCTACGGTAAAATATGTAAGATATGGTGGAGCATGGGGGAAGGAAATATTCCTTCCTTCATGGGTGGAACATCCACCTGTAAAAGCAATGCGAGTTGAATTTGATGATTAATTGTCAACTGATGGCTGACCATACAAAAATGGTGGTCATTAATGCAAATTTCATGTTTCTGCGTTTTGTTTGTTTGTTTGTTTGTTTGTTTGTTTGTTGTTTTGTCTTCTTTTTAATACGATGCTCAAGAGGCTTTTTAAGAGAATCAAAATCTAGTGTAAACAAAACCAGTCAAAGGTATATGGGATAAAAACAAAACAGTAAGCATTGGCCAACTCTAAAAATCAAAAACAGAAAATCGTATTTTTAAATTTCAATTTGCAATTTAAACAAAATAAATAAAAAGAGGTAATATCATGGGGAGTTTCCAATGTTGCAAGAGAATTATTATTATTATTATTATTATTATTATTATTATTATTATTATTATTATTATTATTATTATTATTATTATTATTATTATTATTATTATTATTATTATTATTATTATTATTATTATTATTATTATTATTATTATTATTATTATTATTATTATTATTATTATTATTATTATTATTATTATTATTATTATTATTATTATTATTATTATTATTATTATTATTATTATTATTATTATTATTATTATTATTATTATTATTATTATTATTATTATTATTATTATTATTATTATTGTTATTATTATTATTATTATTATTATTATTATTATTATTATTACTACTATTTAAATCGTTGCATTGATAAAACACAAAGGAATGGTTCCTTTGTGTTTTATCAATGCAACGATTCACATCGATTTCCACATCCTGTTTCACATCGATTGTTTTCATTGTTGAAATGTTTCTTTAATAATCGTTCTTTCTGGAGTATTTCACATCGTGACCTCGCTTGGGTTTTTTATGCTGCACAAGCTCTTTAATAATTGGTCTGACGTTATTGTGCAATCAGGGCACACGCAGACTGTGTTGCGCAAGCGTACGGGGATTCCCCTATGGTACGGGGATTCCCCTATGACACGTTTTATTGCGTTGGAACACAGTGACCCGGCTGTTTAATGAGGGGACTTTGGATGTTGTTATTCTACGCATTTTTTTTTTTTTTTTTTACTTTGTACGATCTTCAGAATATCCAAGAAACATCATACGTCATGGAACAGACGTTCACTTTATTCTTCGATAACACTGGTGAAATCAGTACAAGCGGTAATTAGGCCTACATGTTCGCAGATCTGTCCTCCATGACAGTATCGTGGTAGCAACGATTGCATAGATCATTTCGAGAGTGAAGTCGGTTATTAATTAAGAGCTTACAAGCTTAGAGAAAATGAACAACGAGGACAAATATAATTGCTTTGCCCCTGGATTGATTGCTTCGAGTTAGTCAGACCACCAATTATAATTACTGATCGACAAAAAGCAGATGGCAGGACTCATAAGTAAGAAACGTCACCATTAGAGTTGTATTCAATTTCATTGACCGTTTCTGAAATTCGTTGTGGATTTACGGTTGGAGATGCTTTTCACTGTTTGCCGATGATTTCTTATTAATATTTGTCAAAGGAAATATATCTATATTTTTCGTTAAAAACGTCTAAATTTATAACTGTTTCACGTTCACTATTTCCGCAAGCGAGTAAGCAGTGTAAACGAAAAACACACTCCATGAAATCTTGAACAAGTAAAATTAATATTGCAAGAAAGAAAACATCGATTGACAAAGATTGATTGTCCATAGACCCAGTAACTGGGGCGCTGTTTTTGATTAAAAAAACGGCATGACTAGCAGTAGTAAAATGGCGATTTTAATGGCTGCATTTTGAGTGGTTTTAGTGGGCTAACAAATCATCGGTTTGGAGGACAAAAAGTGATCGTAAGTACAATTAAATGCATTCTATTTCATCTTCGATATCTTGAGAAGCCAGTAGGCGATTTTCCAGCAATTCTGTTGAGTTTTTGTCGTAATTTTTGCCACTTTTTTAGAGGTGTTTTAAATCCTCTTCGCCATAACAGCTTTTCAAACCAACTTACACATACTTTTCTGGGGCGCTAGTACGACCGACAATGTCAAAAATTTTTAAAAAGGAGTACAGCGCCCAGTTACTGGGTCTAGATTGTCCATAGACTATAGAGTCCTTACTCACACAAGATAGTTAATCCATATACTTAACAAGGTAGACTAGAAACGACCCATTGAGAAATATTGACCCACAAGGAATGACAAAATGTCCTCGTTTGTGTGCACTAATAATATTGATTACATAAACGATGTTACCCTTGAGCAGACAGCATCTTACCTTGGGTAGAAAGGTGCAGTTCTACCAGGCAGTGAAATTAGACCTTCTGGTCTGGGCTTTGCCCTGGAGATGTCTTATCTGACTCCTCCATTGGCAAGTACCATCAAATGAAAAGTGCATGCGCAATGCGAACCGTTGTGGCGCTTCGCTAAGTCACTGGGGGAAATCCCGAATGTACAAACTGATAAAACGATGGTGAGAAATGTTTCAAAGTATTTCCCTCAATTGCAGACGGCATCGCGAGCTGTGTTTTTACCACGGATTTTCAGCACAACTTGTGCCCGAGTTTCTACCACTAATATTACTTTCACATATTTCAGATACTATTCCTGGAAGCTGCCAAGGATGTTTTAAAGGGTAAGTACGAACTTGGTGCCATGGATGTACTTCATTTTGTCGCGGTCACAGCGTAACTGCTCCCGCGGGACTGTACTTTTGCAGCATATATAATTATAATACTGACTAGTTTTTATAGCGTCTCACAGCGCTTTTTGAAGCTTTTTTTATGTAGCACCTTACGAGGGTTTACAGCGGACGGTGTAACCTAAGGGGGACCCTTGGGCACATGCCCGCCCCCCCCCCCCCCCCCAAAAAAAAATAATAATAATAATAATAATAAATAAATAAATAAATACAAAAATAAATAAATAAATAAAACCCTTCTCTTAGCGATAAGTGTAACTGGGTTCTTTTACAGCTAGGCAAAGCGGCGGCACCAGACCTGGTTAAAAAGTCACCTTTGACGTAATTTCCTTTCCAAAACAAGATGAAAAACAATAACTTGTGCGCATACTGTAAAATGATACTGTAAATCATCCATAATACTCAGGGTTTCCCTTTTGTATTAACAAGGTGACGCTATTCGGACCTAGGTGTCAGACCATCCCGCCTTGTTTATGTAAAAAAGAGTAACTTTTGGATAGCATCTCCTGCGAGTAAGATACTAGTGTATGTTGGCCTCAAATTGTTAAGTTTAACATCTTGTGGCAATACTATCCACGAACATATACAATCGAATTTTAAAAAAAAGAAAACAAAACTGAACAAGTGAAGAGATAACTTCCCTTTTTATACCAAAAAGTTACAAAAATCATAAGTTACCGTCTGCATAATGTAAGATTTTATGTTTTCTTAAAAAAGAATTAACGAGCGTTTTTACAAATTGTGCCCACAGGAAAGTCAAGGCTCCGCTACCCGGTTGGTAAGTGTGACGCAATATTCCATCCTAAACCACGCCCACTGCTTACAACTTGCCTCATAGGAACGTCAGAAGCCCACCGTAGTTGAAATTCAGTGAAACATGTACAATAAAGCAAGATTTTCCCGTAGGATTTGCGCAAGAAAATATAAAGTTACCAACCTTCCTTTATGTCCCCCAAAGACTTGGAGTCTAATTAAGACTTTGAAAGAAATAAGAGGGTTAATTTTTGTGACAAGGCATGGGGTAGTCCCCCACCCCCCCCCCCCCCAACCCCTCCCATTGTGTCTTCATCGTGTTCTGGGAATAGCATGAATATGTTTTTCTCTTCTTGGGGTGGGGTGGGGGCTTTATACCTCTGCCACAACGTTAGGCGTAATAGACTGGTTGCGACCAACGTTTACATGTCATCATGTGACCTGTAGTGGGTATACTACGTCACCTCAGCTGAAGGCAAACTACGTGCAAATACATGCTGTGACCGACAGAGTCACACCAACAGTCGACATCACGTTCCTTGTAGAATTTCCAAGACTTGCTGGAACTGTTCCTACTGGTTTTATTCAGCCACTGGAATGTCTCTGGTACATGACTCTGGAATACTTTTCACAGATTTCGAGAAAGAACAGCCTCCATCGAATAAACAAAATAATGCAACAATCATCATGTACTTTCCTATGGGGATCGTCGTGTATATTTACGTTTGATACCCCATACAGGTCACGTGACGTACAGAGCGCAGTCGGTCTAGTTGTGTACATTATTTTGACTATATTACATAATAAGTTTGAGATCATCGTTTAGATTCTAATATTGGTGCAATCAGAATCAGGGGTTGGGGAGAGGTAGGGGAAAAACCCCATCCGCGTCAGATCAATGCCGGGACTATTTTGCTGAGTTCCCCGCTAGCATTTCCTCGAATCACGGATAGTAATAAAGGACGTGAAGGCGTGGATATCTTCCATTACTAATCAATGGCTACTTCAATTTTTATATAAATGGCCTATAATTATTTACTTCGTCACTTGTCCTGTATGATTATATTATATTACGTAGGAATATAATATCGTACTAAGTTAGACTGGCCTTAAGTCCCGGATAGGAACGAACATGATCAGTAGGTACTAAAATAAAAGGATAACTGTGAAGCAAACGCAGACATTTTTTAAAAATCAATAACCGATTGTTGGTGTGACTCTGTCGGTCACAGTATGCATTTAAACTAGTTTGCCGGCAGCTCAGATGACGTTAGCACGCAATGGTCTTTTCAGTATTACGTCTCATCTTAGCGTTCGGTTAGCTTACACGTGTAATAGAGATCCTATACGGCTCTGGATCGGGTGCTTCAACAGCGCCCTCTGTTGTTTAGTGATTAATGCCTAGTCAGGGACGCCTGTCACAACTTATGGAAAATTTGCATCATATTTATTCCGAGAAGCTAAATCACACATTTTTCTTTTGTCACAAACGTTTCGTTGCATAACTTAAATGAAATGTGTCTCCCATTTTCACATAAAATGCGCGTCTCTGAACCAGAGGTGTTCTCTAGACTATTTTGCCGCTGCAGAGAGTGACCAGCAAGCCGCTGTTTATAACTCAGATGCTCAGTTTTGGACATTCTACTCAGTAAGTCGAACCGCTTCCATTATTGTCTCTTTAAAACCCTGCGATGCCATTGATGCTAGAATTATATTGCGATGGAATGACGTACTATTTTGTATAGTACCCTACATACACGCGTGTCATGTTACCAATATTTATTCAAATGCTTTTCTTGACATATAACCATCTTCTAGAGGTTTCTCCCTCACTATATATTCATTTTCAGGCCATTCCAAAAGGTGGCTGACAGCTCCTAATCAGAAAACAACCCTGACGCTAAGCCCCGCCTTTGACACCCCCCCCCCGTCGCCCCCAACTTCACCCCAAATACACACACCACAACCATGACACAACTAACAGTCGACTGGTGTTTGATCACAACTTATTCCTAGAAGATATTATCTATAACCTCCAGGCCTCAAGCATTGAGGAAGGAAAAGACCGTAAGACTACCCACCCAGACATCAGAGGCTGATGAACTTTCAGTATCAAACAATAACACTAAAGCCCCGCCTTCCCCCACCATCCCCAGCCCCAACACAGACTCTGGATTGGTTCAAAAGGGATACGCTAGATGTCAGGCCAGGCTTCAACCAAGTGTATGATTCACTGATGCTGCGGCAGACCATTATCAGACCACACATCTGGCCTCGTGACACAGCGCAATAAACAACAAGGCCGTATTGCTTAGCGTAGGGGTTGAAATGGACTCCCCTGGGGCATGACTAGCTGATGGCATGTTTTGGCAGAGTGCCTGGGCCGATTTTAACGGGGGATACCTTGTTTTGAAGGGAATTGACTGCTTGAGGAACACATGGAGTTTCAAAATTGTTCAAATTTAATTAAACAAGTTATTCAAAAAACACTAAAAACCGACTGTCAAAAATAGTATCCTGTTCCATCGGAGGGTTTTAAATTATCGTGCCCGCCGTTGGTCATTTCTGCCGCCTTGTGTGATACGCTGACTAACGGAATGCAATGTTTAACGATGAATTAATAAAGAAATATAATTTATTTCACTTTATAAACATTTTGTTTCCCCCTTCTGCAATCTATTACCATGTTCTAACCATTGTAAGACAAAACAATAATTGCACGCCGAGGGTGCCATTAGCCCCTTCGTTTGTACAAACAACCATGGACCCCGATCACAGCATGACAATATCAATGTACAACCTTGGTTGGCTTTTCATCCTCATCGTGGACCTACCTCGATTGTTTATAAAAACCTGCAATAGGTGGTGGTAACTGACAGGGGGGAAGATGTTAGCCCCATTGCTACAATTACCGAGTGACATACCCATTCTGGTTGATTCTGGATCTGTCTTTGAATCAAAAATCTGGGGAATTAAAATGATGAGTGTCTTTATTTGTCACTTCTGGGCCTCCGTAGAAACAATTAAACAATGGAACATGGGTTATTTGGATAATAATCTTCCATGGTATACGATACCTTTTGATTTGACAGCAGTGAAAGCGCGTTTGTCAAGATCGCGAGGTATTGTTAGTCATTCTTCAAAAACAATGAATGAAATGGTTAAAAAACGCATTTTTATTACTTTAGTGTGACAAAATTAAGATTTAATCAGCTGATAATGACTAGCACGGGGACAACAATGACGGTTTCATTTCTCAAATCTTGCCAATAAAGGACGTAAATAATGGTTTAATCATCTGATAATGACTAGCACGGGGACAGCAATGACGGCTTCATTTAATAATGAGGTTTTAGGCTGGCCCCTCTACGAGACTGTAGTGAATGTACCAAATCTACTATACGTTGGATGGGAGTCAGAGAAAGATCTGCAGGTCAGTTCTTGAATATGGCCTCAGGCTTCCAAAAGGTTCTTTCCGATCCCGTGACTTTTAGCCCCGTTCTTATTTCGACACGCACTACTTCAAAATTGCTGATGGAGCCTGTTGACCCGATGCACCTGACGTCATCAAAACAATTATTTTGTTGTGACATTTTGGGAGTCAAAAGTCCCGTGAGCGACTTTCAGGCCACGCGGCGTTTACGTGCATGTTGACTCCCAAATTTAAAATGGCGAGGGTGCGCTGCATGTGTGACGTTGGGTGCAAAGGGCCAATAAGCCAACGCCGAGGTTTCAAACGGCTCACATTGGATACTTCGGAATAAGTGCGGGCTATTTATTTCTTTTTTGGTCCCATCACCGTCATAATCAAAGGCTTGATTGAGGCAAACGTTTTCATTAACGAATCATTGAGAAAGGGAAATTTACGACAGCGAAATCTCCTAAATTCTGTCTACTTCTTGTGCATAAACTAATTGCAAACATTGAGGTTTCTGCCTGATATTACATCACACTTTTGATCATGAATATGGAAATTCGCATTAGCATTGAAACAAAAACAAAAAGGCACCGGAACACCCTTGAAATTGGCAAAATGAAAATTGAAAATAAGGTTAAATGGGACACAAAGGTGGATCTCCAAGGATTGCATTAGAAAAATTATATTTTGTGGGCCCTTTAAAATCGTAATTTGACCTGACCTAACTAAACGTTCGTGTTTTATAGAAGGGTATGTTATATAATTCATGTTTATTTACATTTTATGATAAGACCAGAGAGATTGAGGCACGTGATTATTATACGGGTGCATTGTTGCCGGGAATGGCGTGATATTAAACAGGTCTCATGATACTGAGTTCAACGGTTTCTTTGTCAAACATGGTGTCATCGTTTACCACAAATCGAGACACACAAAAAGGAAATGTTCCCTTCCCCATGGCTCCTGTCATTTCTGACTCTGAAGACCAACAACGCAATGAGTGGAATGTATGAGTAAGTACCAGAGTGTGGCTCTGTCGAGATTGAATTCGTTATTTTGAATTGAATCTTGTCATACGCACTAACAAGATTTTGTTGACCTTAACACCAAGGTGTGCTAAGTACCGAGTCCTGCGGGGAATTACCTATCTCAGCTGATGGCAAACTACGTGCAAATACGGTACATGCTGTAACACAGTCACACCATACCAACAGTCGCGACGGTTTGGGCAATAATAGCACAGTTACTAAGCACTTTTTATTAAAGTTTTATGCTGTGACATTGATTTCAATCACATTACTGTTTCATAAACTACCAGTATTCTACTACAAACGAGGTTTGTTTTGAGTTATGCACTACTGACGATGTCGGACGACAATGTATAGCAACCCGCATGAGATTTTGTTTGTAATGTAAATCACTGTGAAAAAAAAGTAATAAAAAAAGTGTGCGATCGCGAGTCGTCAGGCCCAAACGTTCCGTAGTGCAACTGGTACTACCACATCGTGAACATCCTTAAACTGTCCTTACTGGCTTTATTCAGCCACTCAAAGGACTTTAAACTCTGGAATATTTTTCACAGATTTCGAAAAAAAAGCCACGATCGAATAAAGAAATGCCACAATCATGATGTACCGTACCGCACTTTCCTATATGGAGGACGTGTTTGTTTACATTTAATACCCACTACAGGTCACGTGACGTGGTTCGCGCAATTGGTCTATTTTTTGCAGTATACTCGCTTTACGGCGAGTAGTGTTATTGGTTGGTTGTGTGTGTGAGTTTGTTTAGGCATTCAAACCGGGGACTTATAACAAAAGAGGACAATAGGGTCCCCGGTTGGAAAAGGTCCCCAGTTGGAAATCGTGTTCAAAACCAATGGGAGCTGTTGCTAAAAAGTACAAACAAAAGAGGAACAATAGGAGGTCCCCGATTGGAGGTAAATACACACTAAATTGTGTGAGGGTGTGTGTGTGTGTGTGTGTGTGTGTGTATGTGTGCGCGCGCGGGCTCGAATTCGCTCCCTTGTGTGTGCGGGGTGAGTTTTTCACAGGTTACATCGATGTAAAACCAAAAATCCTCCGAGTTTCTTCATGGATTAAAAGTTACCGCCAATAAAAATCGCATGAAGCCGTCTCCACTGCAATATTTAATGTTTCCTTCCATTTGGACTGTGTACAAGCATGACTCTACTCCTGGTAGTATCAGCGAGTCCATTGCTCTTTTGTAAAAGTGTGATGTCAAAGGTTAGCTATACAATGACGTATTATTATAGAGCGTGCACGCTGACGTCACACTGATTTAGAAAACTGGTTAACAACATAGTGAGGATACGGCAGCTTACTATGTGCATGTGAGGAGTTGCTAAGAGGGGGCGGGGGTCTCTCGGGGATCTTGGGCTGGGTGGAAAGAAGGACGCAGGTTCCAAATGGTTCTCTCGGCTTGGCTTTGAGTTTTAATCTGCAATCACACCTGCAGCAACTGTTGAAAGTTGTGCAGGCGGTGAATAAAGTACATACATTTATTTAGTTAAGTTTCAAAATACAGTCCATATTCCCAATTGTAAATAAAAGTAAATTGAAGGCGACGACTCACATTAAAATGCAATAACGGTTATTTATCTGTTTAACATCATGGCCGTATTAATTCCTACATGACTCACAAACACGTTATTCTCTACAATTTCCCAGACGAAAATCTCTCTTTATACTTAATCAATATTCACCAAAATTACACCTATAATAATTATGAGACATTTGCTGTTACTCTGAGTACCTTTTAAAGCAATAAATAAATCTGGAATATGTCGAAATCAGAGATTTAAAAGTGAGAGTAAGAAAATGTGTGTTTACCTGTTGAAAGTTGTGCAGGCGGTGAGATGAAAGGTCACCAAACCCCACGAAATTGATGAACTAAAAAAATGGAACGTGTAGCGGATGTCAAGGCACAAGCAGATTAGTATTTTAATAAACTTTAACATGAAAAATACGAAACATAAACATAAACAGTGAACTCGCCGCGCATCGCGCGAGGGCGCACAATCGACATGGGGCAACGACCCCCTTACATGCGCATGGCCTTGGGCAAGTCAATGCATGAACATAGAGTTTACCAAGTCACATTATGAACACTGTACCCCGCTAGTATTCCTCATTGTATACCCTTCAATGGTAAGCGACATGAAAAAATGGTTCCACATAAACTTCTTCATTAACTTTGATTTTGAAATTTTAACAATGAGTCGTTGTTTTTCATGATAAATAAAATGGATGTATTAAAAGGTCAAGCCACTCAATCCAAAACGTCAGTGCCGCGGTAATTTACCCTTCCCATGAAAATGTGTAAACTGCATGTCGCGCGTGCACACTAACACTACAGGTGATGGGCAAGTGATGGCGGACAACTCTTTTTAGAGTGAATTTGTTTTTTTCGTCACTGAGATTCAGAGTGAAATTCACTCCACTTTCACTCAAAAAAGAGTGGTGAAGAGGGAGTTTTACTCTCAAAAGAGCCAAACTGACACCACTCTGGCAAGCCAGTGAAATTTTCCCTTTTTTACATAGAGAGTAGTACTGTGTGCATGCGTGATGTGCAATTTACATAATAATAGAAATGTATTATTGGTTACCGTTGCAAAGCAACCAAACTGATGCAATTAGCTGTCGGTGCTTGTTTGTGTTATGTCAAACTGGAGCTTGAACTGGAGGTATATCTCCTCTGACACTCACGCCTAAAAATTATGAGCAATTTCCAAGAATAGGTAATGTACGTATTCGTTTTTAAGTTACAAGCGTAAATTTATTTGTGGCGCTTCTAAAATGATTAGTCAGTGACTTGATTGCAATGTTGTTTTATTTCCAAATAATTAAATTGCCACTGATCGTTTTAATGTATTAGCTAATTAGGAGTCACTTGAAAATAGTACTTTTTGTATACGGTAAATAGCCGATATCTTATGAACAAAATAAAAAGTGTTCCAATGAGTAACACACTCTGACACTCCCGGGTCAGCATTGATCCGGATCCCTGGTCCCGGGGGCTAGACCCATTTCTGGGCCGGGTTGACCCGGAAACTGGTTACAAATGGGGATTTTTACTCGGATTCTGCGTCAGTTTGAAACAGTTTCTTGTCAGCCGGCCTTCGACACAGATTCCGGGTGTGCCTGACCCAGAAATGGGTCAGGCTCCCATGACCCGGAATTCCGGTCAACATTATGACCCGTTTTTTGTTTGTTTGTTTTTGTTAGAGTGCAGTATGAACTAGGATGCAACGATTCCAAATAATCTAGGAATACAACCTTTTTCACATTTTACTTTAAAAAAAATCCGCACTCTGGTAAATTTTGTTCTTGTTGCTGACAAGTATTTTTGCCAATGTTTTAAAGAAAAACGACATATCCCGTAACTTTGATGAAGACATTAGGTTTTCGTTTTTTCGCAAGGGGTGAACATTCGAATACCTTTTGTGTTTTTACAAATAACTTTCATCAGTGCCAGTGTGATCATGAAAAGTATAGTATAATTTTATGATTCAGTTTTGTCGTATATCGATTTTGATTCCTTACTGTATACTCGGCGCCACATCGGTGTATAGCAATATAACCGCATAGTGTCCTTTATTGTCTATGCAATAGACATAATTTATTATATATTATTTAGCTTCCTTTGTTTTTGGTAATAATCGAAATCATGAAGTCTACATGATGTAGACTTCGAGGGACTGCAATGTGAATATTGACCGACTGCCCAGCTTTTTGTTTGCGGTGTCATAGAAACGACAGGGAGTTCCCCTTTACGCCATGTATACGAGCACTGCAATAGACTGTGCACATTAGTCTCGGGCGTATTATGACCCATTTTAGTACCCCAAACATTGCTGTATAATGTTCCGTCCCAACTTGACAATCGCCCCAACTATAGTTAGGACTGGTCCCAACTTGAGTGTTACAGTTAGGGCGCCCCAACTATAGATGGGATCGCCCGTGCAGCTCTACACGAAAGCGTAGCTGGAGCCAAAGACGAGGTCTGGAAAAGGCCCTTTGGTTGATACATGGAGTTCCTTCCTCCATGGTTGATAGTAGTATCGGTCTTCTGGGCTGCTAACCCGTCATAATTAATTATGTACAGAACATGTGGGTTACAAGTGTCTTTTTTTTAGAGGGTTACTGACGGCTGACACAATATGACAGGGAGTGACGTTTTCAGTCTCCAAAGTACGGATTTAATTTCCCTTCTCTCGGAAAATCAAAATTCTAATTTGTCTCAAAATGTTATCAAGTACTAGAATAAAGTGGTCTTAATAATTTCGTACCATTATTATTTTATTTCTTATTCTTGTCCATCTCGTTAAAATAATTGAAGAAATGAACATTGTCGTTAACACTTTCAGTATTGTGTTCCCATTTGTGCGGACATATCACATTCTGGGGGGTCGCTAATTTTGCCTCCATGTCCACATACTTAAGATATTGTACTGCTCCAATGGTATACTGTATTTACTGCAATCCCAACTATAGTTGGGGTGCCCCAACTGTAACACTCAAGTAGGGACCAGTCCCAACTATAGTTGGGGCGATTGTCAAGTTGGGACGAAACATAATACATTGTGAAGGAAATCGAATGCGCGCGAGATTACACAATCTTTTGCAAGGGTAGGCCAATAGGCCACATACATCACACAGAGCAAGCATTGGCCGATCATTCCTCAGTGGATGGGCATTCAGCACACGCAATCACAGCAGCCTGGCAATGTAAACATGCTTTTTCCCGCGGTTTTAGGCTTAACGCGGGAAAAAATGGTCCCAATGACTGAAACATATTATGTCGTGGTGTCCGCTGAGCATAATCGGAGGTGAGTAAAACTTATGTATAAAGTGATGAGATGCGCTGTTTATCTTTGCAACATTAGTATAATAATATTATGTTTCATGTGTGTGTTGGTGGCCTTAACGAAAACAACCCAGTACAGTCTATTGTAGCAGATTGTAGTCACGTTAATGAGGCGATGGGTCCCAAATTCAATTTGCGGGGTCCACAGTATAGGTAGGTGGTCCGTGTGTGAAAAAGGGTTCAACACTGGTAACCATACAGACAAAAATGACTAGTTTCAATCTGAAGTTTCAATGAAAGTTCAACATACCGGTATCCTCTAGAGAAATACCGTCCCACTCTTACTGTCAAATTTATTGTTAGGGAAATTGTATTAAAGTTACACCACAAAAACAGCATATCGACCGAAATAAAAGTAATAATAATACATAGTTTTTAATCCATTGCTTAGCTTCGATTGTCACAATTTAAATAAGCACAGGGTCTAAAGTATGTACATTCAACCGTGATTCATCCATGGAGTATATTTTCCACGTAAATGATTCAACGTCTGTCACGGGGTCACAATAGAGAAGTACACAGATTGGTTGGTCCGTGGAGGATATTGATCGACCCGGGATGATTTTGAAAACTTCAGGATGGAAAGAAATGCGTTTCCCCAAAGCACCGACGTAAA
Organism: Marthasterias glacialis; assembly: GCA_911728455.2. Lineage (NCBI taxonomy): Eukaryota > Metazoa > Echinodermata > Asteroidea > Forcipulatida > Asteriidae > Marthasterias > Marthasterias glacialis. The sequence goes on along the minus strand of OU452221.1, from coordinate 24,621,697 downwards.
TATACCTTCAACGGGAGACTGTGTTCCTCGGATGTACCAATCGACGGAGGTATAACACTTAACAGGCAGTAATATAACTTCAGCAATCTCATTTCAAACCGCCACGTCTTCACCTCACTGTTGAATACTCATGATATGAATAATGGTCTACACATCGCTGAATTCAATTGCACCCTTGCAAAAATCCCACCACCTCCCGGCCAATGTACACAGTCGCGATAGGGCTACCCGCACCACTCCATACAATGTACACGTACATGGGTAGCCTCCATGTTGATTTATTACTTCAGGCAGTTGTGACTATGAAGAGGTAGAAAATACACCTCCATAACACGAACATTGCGATCTCACTATTCAATGTCACGGTTACCAATCATAATGTGAATGGAGTTATGACGTCCAGTCCGGCGCGCGAGAGTGTGACAGGACGCCTACGCGACAACCGTCACACTTCGTGATATCATAAAAGCAAATCAACGTCATAAAATTATACTTCTCATAGGAAAGAGTGAGTCAAAATCGGCTTTTCAAACCTCATCAGTTTCGTTGAGTTTAATATCAGGATAAGCAAAATGGCTAGACATTGACGTACAGTATGTGTACATGAAATCACTCTCGCATTCTACGGTATTCTAGTCTAAAGATGAACTCGTGAATATAATAGAGCTATTTTGTAAGGCCCCTTCCAACCCCCCCCCCCCCCCCCCCCGTGTGTCCTAGCCCTCCCTTAGTACATTGCTCTATGCTTTATAGTAGGGCCTACTGGTGGTATAGTTATTCTGATTTTAGGTCCGTGGGCACAGCACGGGAGGGGAAATGATATCATTGCCAGTTATAACGTCAGGTTGGATGTTGATCATTTATAATACATAAAATTAATGAGAAAATAAACATCTTGTAAAATCACTAACCGCTGGCTGGCCACACCGGGTTTGATGGCCTCGTAATTTCGGATATGATCAATGGAGTTATCAAAAATGCGAAACACCGGCCCAAGGATTTCGTGTTGACGAGGGGGCGCGCCTTCGGTGAAAAATAACTGAGTCAGCGGCCTATAACTAAGGGAACACGACCGCGCCCGGCACAAATTTATGAGTGTTTGTGTGTGGGTTTGCGTGTGGGTTTGTGTGTGTGTGATCACTGTGATTCACATTATGTAATTTTCCACGTGTACTAAAAAATGAAACCAAAATGCTATAAATATTTTGTCTATATACCGAGCAGTCACTGATAGTATCCCCTTCGCGATGGTACGTATTAGAGAAGCGGTAAGTAATTAAGTGTTAAGGGGCTGTGTCCGTACACACCAATCCGATCAGATCTCTTTTATTTAAATAAGCTAAATCCGTGTCCGAATCAAGCGACTTCGGCTACGGCTATGGCTGCTGGCTGCAACGACAACGTTGAAGAATAGGAATCCTCGGCGTTCCGGCCGTAGCCACTGCCGAAGCCATTCAAAAAGGACACAGCCTAAGCATTAATATCTCAGTTTCAAGTTGCAACGTCACAGCCGGCCCGAGGTTTTGCCAACCAAGATGGAAAAACTCACGGGGAGCCGTCAATGCAAAGCAAAAACAGATAATCAAAGTTTGCAAAAATGTTACAAAAATATTCGAAAAAATTTTGGAAACAAAGCAACCAATAGTGGGATGTATTTTCTTTAAATAAAAAGTTGCAAAAATGTTGAATTTGGTCACATCGTCTGTCAGCAAGACTACATTTGGCCGTCCATGCCAACCAGCACGGTTTGTTTATCAACAATGGAAAGGTCTATAAAAGCTGTTTGCCAGCCAGCAGTTTAGCGGGTAGACTGTAGATTGAGCGCACAATCTGGGAACGCACAGAGTGACTTTTGTGTCCGGATGAATGGCTTCGGCAGTGGCTACGGCCGGGAACGCCGAGGATTCCTATTCTTCAACGTTATCAGCCAGCGGCCACAGCCGTAGCCGAAGTCGCATGATTCGGACACCGTGCGGCTCTGGACAACAAAATAATCTGCAAAATGAGCAGCGCAATCTGTAGATTGTGCAAATTTCTAAAATGCGCTCAAGCCGGAAATGTACATTGACCGTATCATCGTCGCAAGCGAGTATCCCGGACAGTTGTTGCCTAAAACTTCATTTAAATAACTATTTCGTGAAGTTGATATTCCAAAATGATTTGCAGAAGATGTGAGCACTAATGTTGGATTATCTGGAACGATGAAGTGAATCCCCTGCACGGAGAAAAAGGCAAGCAGCAGACTGTAGGCCGGTTTGGGACGTCAGTCCCTGTTCATGATGGAGGCAGGATATGTTTCCTACCTCCATGGTCAGATGGTTATACTGACGTCTTTAGTTTTGCAAAGGGAAGGGTAGTCTGTATATGTATGACTGAAAAACTTGACACTAAATGACCATGGTGGACTACGGACTACCTACAGTTTAATGCATTGGTAATGGTAGCAGTAGTTTTAGCTAGAATACAAGGATAATCTTTATCAGAATCATGTTTATTATTTATACATGATTATGATATCCGCCATGATAATGATATCTGCCACGTATGGACATGACGGAGGACTTGGGTCAGGAGGAAATACAATAAATGACAATGCTATTTACTAGATCCTCCCTCATGACTGTTACAAGTTGCCTCCCCCACACTACCTGAATGTATGACAGTAAGCTACTATTACTAATTTGTTTTTGGTTATGACTGTTTTTGGAAAGATGAAGGACACTGTAGACGAGAGGATTTGTAATTAAAGATTCTTATATTTTCTATTATTGGTGTGGTTTGGGCATAGAGCAAGGACCTTGCACGATGTGGGTTTTGTTGAATATTGGTGAGTCAAAGCATTTTGGAGAAAAGAACAAATATTAAATGACTCTTAATAATAATAGTAAATAGACCAATGTACTGAGATGAGTTGCAGTTTGTTGACATGAGTGCTTTCTTAGCATGGTTTCGGGTCTGGACTACAAACTCTCAGTAAAAATGTGCACATGTAAACACAGCGTGACATCATCAGTATTTAGGGCCATTATTTTGTGAAGTAATAGGCCCTATCCTTGTAAAATGCAGCATTCTATTCTACCCAAACAAAAACAGTAGCATCAGTCCACACTGGCTAAATTCTATTTAAAACACCTTAGGACCTCCTAGTCAAAATTCCTTTCAAAGGGTGCAGCTGGCAAGTCCAGTAATGAAAAGCAGCTCTGTTTTTAACATGCAATTATATATAAACCAGTGAAAGACCTGATTGACTAGTGAGATACATGCTAACTGGTCCTCTGCTGGCTCGTCACTGAAAAAGTTCAAGGGCAAACCCTGTTGGTGGTGTGTATCGGATTACGAATTCAAGTGACATTTTGAGAAATATAACATCCATTATGCCACAACGTGAAGTCAATCATTACAAATGCAACAGGCCCATATTCCATCTGAAGTGATTGAAATGCAATAATTTAATTCTTGCCAGCATTGGACATTTTCCAGCCGATAATTCAGTTTTTTTGAAATCTACTATATTTGAGATCTATCCATTTCAGACAAGCGTTGAAATCCATTATGTCGAAAATTATAGACGGAAGGAAGTAACTCCTAAAATAAATAGTCGCGTCTAAATCTATTTTTAGAAACAGGTGGTTGATTACTTTACAGGATGCTTCCATTTAGAATACATTTATATCCAGTCATTTTGGGACTTGCTAAACATTGTACTTTATGCAGTCAACATTTTATGAACCACTTTTCCCATGCAGGACATGTTTTCAGACTATTACCCACCAGCTCAGCGCGAACCGAAGCAGCTGCGAAGCACGCTGTCTTATATCTACTACACTGACGATAAGAAAGGAGAAGGTGCCACAGGGAGTGTATTTGGTGGCAGAGAAAAGGTAAGTAAATCGTCTTTGATTTTCATGTTTAACATAGGCGCAAAACCATGCTTCCAGTCACATATCCGTTGTGTACTCATTTGATTTTGGACAAAGATTTTATTTTAGGGTCGTAAAACTTTTAAGCAGAACAATTTGTTATTCGCAGAAAGTAATTGCTTCACAGAAATAGATTACCAGCCTAAAGTTACCGTGTGATGAAAGTGTCTTGCTACTGGTTCCCTGCTAAGCAGATAGATGTGTTATAAAATGCAATGTTTGTCCACTTGAACAGCTTAACGAAATTGAACGCTGATGGGATTGCTCAGCAAGCTTGTTCCTGATGTTGATCAGCTGTGTGATTTGCAGGCCTGATACTTCACGGAGGCAACAGAGGCAGTTGCCTTTGTACGTTTCTCTCCCTTCCCTCCCCCCACCCCCACCACAGCCATTGCCTTGGTGCTCCTAAAGACTTTTCATGCGGAAACTTACATTTCCCACATAGATGTGCACTTCAACAAAGTAAACCAAAATACCCGTACGAAAATCAAAGTGTCTGGACTTTGCTTTAAGTGCACTTGGAACTTTTAACAATGTAACCTAAATTTGTTCTTTCGCCTCCCCACCCCCACCTTCCTCTCGTTTGTTTTTTATCGCAGAAATCTGGCGAGAAAGTTGCGGTCAAGGTTTTCAACAATGTCAGCTACAGACGTCCGGGCAGTGTGCAGGACAGAGAGTTTGATGTACTCCTCAAACTTAAAAATCCCAATATAGTGAAGCTCCTCGCTATTGAAGAAGACGTAAGTGTCAGGAATACTTCAGCAATGTTGCCCAGTGTGTTTTTGTCCGGAGCCTGGCAGAAGGATGTAAAGATCTTGTGACTTTCTACTGGACATGCAAAGTTCAAAATTCATCCCATTCAAAAAAAATATTGATATTTTTTCAAATAAGCTACATGTAACTGTTGCGATGTGTAATATTGATAGAGTTACTGTGCATTCCCGTTCCATGCCAATTTGAACTTTCCTACAACTGATAAATGTCTGAAAAATGATCGAACTTTCCAATTCACTTCTCTTAAAACTAAACACATGATTTGTTGACGCCCTTATGCTGGGCAAGCAAGTAAGATCAGATCATACCTGAAGACCCCCTTTGCCACAAAAGTTCATCCATTCATTTTGATGAGCGACGGTGTCCGATGGAAGGCACTCTACCGAAAGACAAACTAAATTGTTCAGTATTCAAGCTTGATCTTTGTGATTTTTTTTTTCCCCCTAGCAAATATCAAAGGAGAGAGTGATTGTGATGGAGCTTTGTACAGGAGGGAGTCTGTTCAACGTGTTGGACAAACCGGAGAATTCCTTCGGGGTACCCGAGGAGGAATTCCTCATCATCGTTAGGGATGTCAGTAAGTCAACTCGGCTGCTTATTTTGAGATTTACTGCTTTTGATGAAAGACAAAGCTTACATGGTTGGAAGCTATCAAGAAAGTTAACTATGTTTGGTTTAAATCTGAAAGCTCACTCGTTACAAAGTGACAAATTGTCACCTGGTTCATTCTTACCCAACAAGTTTGTTTCTGTTAGCGCTAGTTTCGGTTCACGATATTTATACCAGAGATTAAGTTTCTGGCTGGTGAAAATATCTTCAGTTAACAACAGAAATAGATTGATAGATCAGGATTAGGGTAAACTAGGGGGATTCCCCTTTTTGTATTATGACCTTGTGCTTTATTGTAATAGTCATACAATGAAAATATGAAAGTTTTGTGTTATTTGTAAGGTATAAATTCTGATGGACGAGGAAGTGAAGTAGACTTTTCAAGTAGGTTAGCCGTTGCCTCCCCTTGCTTCTGTTTCCCTCGATACGCCCCGTGAGTGTTAAGTTCTCAAGACCTTTCTTCCTCATTACGTGTCTAAGAAATTGCAGTTGTCTCTTGGTGATTGTTACTATTCGAACAATAGTGTCTGTGAAAGCATGTGATTTTGTTTCTTCACATGTCAAAGCATTGTGGGACCAATTGATTCCAAAAATGTTTGAATATGCGCGAGACTTACACAAGTCTACTCATACATGTAGTGCACAATGGAGGAGTTAAATACACAATTTTTCCTGATCGTTAATTACACCATTACACTTCAAACTTGCAATTTTTCAACACGGTCATTTATTGTTTTTAATTTAGGCAATGGTATGAAACACCTTCAAGACAAAGGAATCGTTCACAGAGATTTAAAGCCAGGGAATATAATGTGCTGTCACGGCCCTGACGGTCGGTCAGTGTACAAACTGGCAGATTTCGGGGCAGCCCGTGAATTGGGTGAAGGTGAGAATTTCGTCAGCTTGTACGGGACAGAAGAATACCTAGTAAGTTGCACTTTTCAAACCAGTTTTCCCCTGAGCTGCTATTGTGTTGGAAGGTGATCGGTCTCAAAATCTGTCACATTCTGATTATTGTTACTTATTTTGAATGTTTTCAAAGGCAAGCCGCTCTGAATCTGGGCTTATCCTGGACCTTGCCTCCATGTGTATGGTGCATTTGTTGTTGTTGTTCTAGGCTATGCTGTACTTAAACACTTTGTGAGCTTTCATATGTTGATTTATTTATTTCAAACCATTGTGTAATTTGCATGCAGGAATAACTGATTCCTTTGCATTGAATTGAATTGAATGGAAATACCATGGACGGATGAGTGTTGGGCTGACTTTTGGGTCCAGTTTTGGGTTGAGTGTTGGGATGAGTTGGGCTGAGTTTTGGGTCAAAGTTTTGGGGTAAGTGTTGGGATGAGTTTTAGGATGAGTCTGGGAATGAGTTTTTGGATGAGTTTTGGGATGAATTGGGCTGAGTTTTGGGATGAGTTTTGGGTCAAAGTTTTGGGGTAAGTGTTGGGATGAGTCTGGGAATGAGTTTTTGGATGAGTTTTGGGATGAGTGTTGGGATGAGTTGGGCTGAATTTTGGGATGAGTTTTGGGTCAAAGTTTTGGGGTAAGTGTTGGGATGAGTTTGGGAATGAGTTTTTGGATGAGTTTTTGGATGAGTGTTGGGATGAGTTTTGGGTCAAAGTTTTGGGGTAAGTGTTGGGATGAGTTTTTGGGATGAGTGTTTGGATGACTTGGGCTGATTTTTTGGCTGAGTGTCGGGCTGAATTTTTGAGCTGGATTTTAGGCTGTGTGTTGGGCTGGGTTTTGGGTCAAGTTTTAGGTCGAATTTCGGGTCAAGTTTTGGGATGAGTTTTGGGATGAGTTTTGGGATGAGTTTTGAGATGAGTTTTGAGATGATCTTTGGGCTGAGAAAAGCAGATTGAGACCTGGCATATAGATATCATGGCCCACATTCACCTAGACGTCAGTTGTAATAGATGAAGCGTTATTTTTTTTAAAGGTGGAACTCATCTTGCAAAGTAACAGATGTTTTTGTTTGACTGTAGGCCTAATGTCCTCTTTAAAAAGATAATGCAGTTCTTATACAGTGCTTTTTATCACACTCAGCAGGCACTCTCGCCTCTCATTGTAGATCTTACAATTAAATAAATATGAAATGGTGAGTACATGTTTTTTTTAATGTTGAAATCAAATTTAAAAAAAACAACATTTTCTCCACTATTAATTTCAGCATCCGGACATTTACGAGCGAGCAGTGCTCCGAAGACCACTCATGAAGCAATTCAATTCCTCGGTAGATTTGTGGAGCATCGGCGTCACGTTATTCCACGCCGCGTCTGGAATGTTGCCGTTTCGACCATTCGGTGGCAGGAGAAACAGAAATACGATGTGAGTTGCAAACTGAAACAGTTCATTCGTTTGTCAGTACAAACAATCCAACTGCAATGGGACATTTTCAGAGCTGGTGTTTTCCCCAGTACTTTTTGTGTAGTTCAGTGTATGACTAGATGTCAATATTTAATTGTTTGCGGTACCTGCCGCCAATAATACTGGATTCGAACTGGCCCCTCAACACCGGGCGTGCTCGGTGGTCTAGTGGTTAAGACATCTGCTCTAGTCATGCGGGAGTCGTGGGTTCGAATCCCACCCGAGTTGCCTGTGGTTTTTTTCCACAGGACTCGAAAGCACTGAGTATACAGTGCTTACACATCGGTGAAAGGCAAATTTAAATTTATATCAGTGTATGACTGTTCTGAAAAGTTGATTTTTTAAAGGTGTATTGTATTTTAAAGTAGTCAATTCATTTTTAAATAGCTTGTAGGCTCCACTGTTGGCAATGCCTAGTTACTTCAACCACTTCTAAACCTGTTTTGATACATACAAGCTGTTTCAAATCTTGAAGTTAGATGTCACAAGCTTCTGGTTTATTACCTGATGAATAAACTAAAATCAGAACAAGTATTTGACTTTTTGATTCAGCATCAACAAACGCTATATATGTTTTCCTTTCTGTATTTTAATTGTATCGCACCATTTTACCTGTGACAAGACATGTTTACAAAAGAGCCACAGAGCTTGAACTTGCTGAAGGCAAAATTCGTACAGATTTCGATGGAAGGAAACATAAAGTCTTACATTTTATGGATGTTGCGCTGTGCGCTTTTTTATCAACTTTTGGTGTGAAGAAAGGAGGTGTCTCAAAACTCAATCAGGATGTTATTTTTTATTTAATTCTTGATTTGAAAGCCCCAGCTCAACATTGGTAAAAAGGTAAAAACATAAATGTTAACAAATTTACATTATACCTTACATGGTATAAAGATAATGATGGTAGAAAACTTTCCTTGAAATATTTCTGCCTGAAGTGTTATCGTTTTTCAACTGATAAATGAAAGAAGATTAGTTTTCGTCTCAGTGAGACGAAAACTCTGCCTATAGGAATGCGTACAGAAATGCTGAATGCATTTTTACTGGTTTCTCGCAAATGTAGGCCCAAAACAACGAAATGAGCCAACATTTTCACAGGTTGGTTTTATTTCAAATATTTTGATTTATGCAAAGAATGGAAACATTTACAGTCAGCTCAGCAATGATTTACTAGGATCCGTCCCCACTCTTAACAGATTCCAACACCATAATTTATGGGGTAACTCAACACCCAAACTGTGGTACTCTGATTATGGTGGTATGCCTGAACCCATGTAAAGCACGATCAGTTTACTCATGCAATACCCAGTCCAACACAACCCGACAAAACCTGCCGTTGGAGTTCGATGGAATAGGGACTGTAAGGGATAATCGATCTATCTGTAAAAGTACTCTGTCTTTACACTCACATTTTTCTTAAACTATCAGGCATAAGATGACAACCATGAAGGCCTCTGGAATTATTTCTGGTGTTCAGAGAGATTCAGAAGACGGTCCGATTACGTGGAGCCGGGAGCTGCCGATGACAACACAGCTCTCACAGTAAGCAATCACGTGGTCTTGCGCCGTTTTTCGGTGCACATGTATGGAGAGTGTTTTAGTGAAGTCTGTTGAATTAGGTTATGAATTAAGGTTAGGTTCTATCAAAGCTTTGCAGTGGAACTTGCTGTGGGTGCTCTGTTGGAAATTTTCAGTCAGCCATTTGCATGTTAGATTTGAATGATATGCTACAATGACTTGTGTATTTGTAATGGGCCTTATTTTGGACTGCAAGAGGGCGCCCTTTGGGGTAGATTGGGGGGTCGAAATAGTGTTGTAAACCAGATGCAGTTAGACTTCTAATAAAGCAGTTTAATAATCTACAACTTTTAATTTTTTTTCTTCAATTTTTTTATTGGCCGTTTTTACAATGTAATCAGTGTAAGACATTTGCTATTGTGTTGTTTGAAATGTTCTTTACTTGCTAATTGGGGTCCGAAAACAAAGTCTGGTACCTGGGAAAAAAGTAACAACGAAGACGATTGAGTGGAGTTAAAGCTTACTCGACAAAGTTTGGTTAATACTACAACAGATTTTGTGCACATTCATGTATATGTATGTGCTTATTTTGATTGTTGCAACTGAAATAAGCGTTGGTTAAGTTGGGAGGGGTTTTCTCAACTGTGACTGTATTTTAGATGGAACTATTGCTCAGGAGGATTGGTACTTGTATCAACTTGACAATCAGAGCTTTAAGGTTGAGGCTAATCAAATTTACCCTTTTCGATGATCACCAATCCTGTACTTTACCTTTGAATCTACCCAGAGGTCTGAAATGTCACATAGAAGACATGCTCGCTGGGCTGCTCGAGAGTGACGTCAACAAGATGTGGTCCTTTCAGACTTTCCACGGGTTTGCCCAGTCCATCGTCAATAAGACTGTGCTGGATGTGTTCCACGTTGCAGCGTCACAGCTTCTCAAGGTTTACATCAATCCTGCCTACTCGTAAGTACTTCAAACAATTCCCTTGCAGGCCTGATCGTGGGTAGAGCTGAGATCAGTCTCAAGATGAGTTTGCTATTGAGTGAAACCTATGGTGCACTGGAAGTGCCATCTGCCTTTTTGCTGTACTGAGATATTTATCTTGATATGGCAACATCATGGTGGCGTGTCGTGGCCGAGCGGTCAAGCGCACTGGACTCGAGCTCTGGTGTTTCTGATCAGCAGAGTGTGGCTTCGAGCCCTGGTCTTGACACTTGTGTCCTTAAGCAAGACACATCAGCATTATTGCTTCGTCCTTCGGATGGGACATAAAGCTGTAGGTCCCTTGCATTTTGTGAAAAATGCACAAAAAAGAACCCGGTTACACTTATCGCTAATAGAGAAGGGGTCTGCTCCAGTTTTTCTGGTAGTGGCTGCTGACTGCGCCACAGAACCTTGTAAACTCTTATAAGGTGCTACATAAATGGGTCTCAGAATTCACAGACTTCAAAAAACCTGTCTTAAAAATAATAAGCACCTTGAGTACCTAATTGTTGGTAGATACGTGCGCTATATAAGACTCGGTATTATTATTATTATTATTATTTTCATTGTCTTGAAAGTAGGATGTAGACTGTCTTATATAATTTAACTGAGGATGACGACGATGAGGACGACATCTTGAAGGTGGGAAGTTGACACCTGAAAAGTAGCATAACAAATTGTTTTTTGTTTTGTTGATCGGAATGCCAACATCTTCCTACAGGATGTCGTAATCATGAGATAATTTATCTGAACATCTTGTTAATAAGATGTCCTCGTCCCGAGATAATTATCCAAGGATTTCAACAAGTAGGATGGTACGTGCCGAGCTCTGTGATGTCATGTCAAAATGTCATCTCAAAATGTGATGTCAGAATGTAAATCGATATTTGAAATTAAAAAGTCGCATCCCCTTACGGTGATCCCCGTCCTGCTGCTTCTCAGGTTATATCCATGGAGCTTTTAGCCCTATGATTGTATGGAATACTTGGGTGTGATCCCTGGCTATATGACAGTTTCAGGTTGTATGGCTTCTGCCTGGCACCCAAACCAAGATATTGACTAAATAGGGAGACTGTCAACATTAGGGCTGGATAGCTCAGTTGGTGGAGCATCGGTATGTTAAGCCGTGGGTCGCAGGTTCAAATCCCGCTCCAGTCAATTTTTCTTTGTTCTCCCCCAAAATTCATTATTATTTTTTTTTCAGATTTGCAGAGTTTAAGGAACACATAGCGATGCAAACCTTTTTGCAGTCGTCACAACAGATCCTTCTGTTCAACGACACCATTTTTTATCCCGACGCATCATTGCATTGCCAGGCGTTCCCCGAGACATCTGCCACCAACCCCATATTGCTGTTCAGCAAGACCTTTGACGGCACAGCCTCACCGGTCATCCCAGCATCACGTATGTCTTTGTCTTATTATTTTATTTCTATTTATTAACTAGTTTATTGAAAACTCACAACTGTCGCATGTTGAGCTATTTGCCTTGTTTACGATTGATATGAAAGTTCGGCTGAAATTTCCACAAAAACCTGCTGTGTCTTACCTGCTGTGGGCATGGGTGAAAATGGCTGTCAAGTCAGTGCCCGATTTTCATGGCCCAGCATACTGCAAAATTTGACCCTTGCATCACTCCAAAAAATTAAGAATTGTGTTGGCCATTAGCAAGCACATGAAACTGGGTCCTGATAGTTTACAAAAATTATGTCAGTTCTGGCATTAAAATAGAAAAGAACCGGACAGATCTTAAAAATCATGTGACATTTGAAAATGGGGTTTCCCCTACAAACTGAGAGAAAAATTGTCGGGTCACCATGATATGAATAGCATCCGTACAAAACCTTTGTATTCGTGGAGCAAGACATAAACTTGCGGTCTTGTGAATAATAAGGCAAATGGGACAGGTATGCACCAGCTTTTTGTGTGTGTAGTTGTAACCCAAGTTTAAAGTGGTGGTCTGGATTCCAGACGCAGAGGGCTGGAAGTTCACTCTAAGGCGTTCTTGCAACCAAGGTAAAAGATCGAGTTGTTAATGTAATCATAATCCTAAATCATTAAATTTTAATGAGCTATTTGTATAGATCAAAGAAAATTTGAAGCTTTCATTTAAGGTATTGCGTGAAAAAATCCGCCAATGATAAGTGGTAGTTAATTAAAAACTAAAAATGACTGTTTTGTAGATCCCGACATTAGCCATGTACAAACAAGTTTGCATTACATTTTGTATTTTGTGCATTGTCCATGGCACATGGGAAAGTTTTGGTATGTTTCTCGTTTTTGAAACAGCATCATCTGTCGAAAATCGTTCAGAGAATTTTTGTCAAAATTGGTTGTCAAAATCTCTGATATCTATTGCCTGATGTGGAAGAGAGTCAGCCAAGAGATGTGTATTGATGGAGTTGCAATTAGAAGCCATTTTGGGTCAAAAAAACGCACAGGGTGCCAGACTAGACTGCACATTAGGTTGTGCTACATTTGGACCCAAAATGGCGTCCATTCACCATGTGACCAAAGAAAACTCCATGTTGCAACTCTCTCAAAAACACAGCTCCTGGTCGGCCCTTGGATTATATTTGCATTGGATTTGAAAAGAAGAAAATCATCAGTCCCATTGAGCAGTGTTCAAAAGGAAAACGACCAATCACAACAAGATACCAAATGGAATGCAAAAAGATAGTGCAGACGCAATGAGTTTCTGTGAAATATGCCGCTTAATTGAGTGGTAACATGGATGCCATCCCAGTGGCTTCAATGCATGGGCAGTATTGCTGGTTTAGTTGGGGTTGCAACATGTCATCCCATACTCTGGTTGCGATGTCATCTATCCAGCCCCTAGATGTGCGTATATCCACTCATCTGCAGTATCGCCATACACAGCTGTGAGTGGAAACATGTCACTAAAGGGCTTCATTCTTAAGGTGTGGCATCATCTACATCTGCTCACCATCAGGGCCCAATTTCGTAGAGCTGCTTAAGCACAAAAAGTAGCTAAGCACAAACAAGATTATGCTTAACCAGAGTAAGGTTACCAGCCAAAATAGCATGTCGCATTTACAATCTGTGACTGGTATCCTGCTTGTTTTTTGCTTAGCAGAAAACTTTTAAGCACTATTTTCTGCTTAAGCAGCTCTATGAAAATGGGCCCTCATGGCACGGCTTACCACATAATTCAGCGCTTCCTGTAAGGCGCTTGACTGGACGGGGAGTAAGCGCAGAATTTCACCATAAGCGATTCCATGATATTGTGCCCAGCATTGCAATGATTAGCTTATTGGAGTGGCAACATGTCACCCAATGTGTGCAACTTGAGGGCACAGATATTTGTCATTCATTGAAGTTAGTACAGAGAGTACATGGAAAGAGGTTGTAATTATGTTGGGAAACGTTTCTTTTTGTATTTTTCAGCTACTATTCCACAGGTACCGTCCAGATATTCGCTGGAAACCGACGCTCCAAGGACAAAGGTACTTTTCATCCTTGCAGTCAGGGTATTAGACAGTCTACCATCACACTTTATGTGTTGTAAGCCTAGTCTGGTAGACATTTATCGTTTTGTTGTGTAAAAAACTAACGAGGCGATGTTTATCTCTTCTAATTACAGAGGAGCATCTCGGCATTGTTCTATATTAAAAGGAAACAGGAGAAAGCATTGTTGATGCAGCAACTTATGGAGAAATCAATTAAAGCATTTACGTAAGTCTGAATAAGCTACTCACTAATGTGTAATCGCAGGGACGGGGGTGGGGTGTAAAAAGTTGAGGAAGTCATTGTGATGTAAATAGTGATGACAATTTAAAAATTGGGTAAAATAATTTGTTGCCCTTTTTTTTTACAGACACCATTTGAAAGACTCGGAGAAGCTTCTGAGTTGCCACTTAGCGAAGTTGGATTCACCGGTGTCGTTACAGCAAGTGAAACTGAAAGACATGCAGGAGAGGGTCTCTACGTTGCTAGAAGTGACCAAGGCAGCAATGCCCAAGGTTAACGGGCACAGGGACGAAGACCTCGCTGGGGTCTGCGATTACCTGGAGATCGTTTACGACGAGGTGGTCCTGAAAAACGAAGACGCGGATAAGGTGTGTATGAAAGCTGGTATCCAGTTAGCTTCTTTGTGACAGGAGCCCTTATGGGCCTTGGCGCTTTATCACCCCCCCCCCCCCCCTCACTTACCTTAGGAAAGGAGGCTCTGATTGGCTCCTGAGAACGATTACTTTATACGCATACTTGTTGAAAAGGTGGTCACTCTGGAACAAAATCTTGATGACGTACTGAGTTGTGAATCGCCATACTTAACCTATGAGTTACCAGACTAGTTTTCTTTGTGCGGTTACCATTGTTCGTAAATATATTTTGGGGGGAGATGTACCTCGTCAGTGAAAATGCATCATATTTTTGAACATTGTTTTTGTATACAGCCGGTCTGGTATTTGTAAGTCATTATCAGTGTGTGTATATACTTGGTGTCTCGTATATCTCTGAAACTTTTTCCATTGTAAAGCACCTCGTGGGATCTGTGATCCACAATGCGCTGTATACGTGCTGTTTTGATTGTTATTCTGGTCTGCCATCCACAGCTATTGTCTCGATACCGAGTCGTCTCCACTCAGATGCAAAGTGTTCAGAACGACATCGTGCAGAGAGATGCCTTGACGAAATCTTGGATCAATCAATGTGGGTGTCGAACCAAGGACCGATGGTAAGGAAGATTTTAACTGTTAAATCCGCTCGATCACTGAATATGTTTTATGCATGATGTTATTCATTTTTTAATTCTGATATCTTAGTTTATTTATACAGCTTCCCCCCTCCCAAACAGAAAACAAGTAAGATTGTTATTACATGCATTGCCATTTTTTATGGGCTTTGTTCTCTTAATCTTCATATACAAAGACCCATTGGATGCAATTTAAGCAGTTGCCGCTGGGATTCTTCTTTCTTTTTTTCCCGTCCCATGGCAGGATTCTTTTGACAGATTGCCGGAATCTTTTTTTCTTTTAGGGTACCCTTGGCATAAAAAACCCTGACTTGACATTGCCAAGAGAACAATGATCATGATTCTCTTTATTGAATCGTCCGTTTTGTTTCTCAACCGAAAAAATTTCAAATTCATGCACCATGAATTGCAAAACATCGGCCGTTACCTCCGGCATAGGAGTGGTACTAAACACGGAACCATGGCTCAACTGTCGGCTCACTCTGACTTACCTCCATTACGCTTAAATACAATGTACAATGAATAAACAATGATTTATCGATGCCTCATAACCCTCTTCTTGGAATAAAAGGACAAAGGTCTGATCAGGGATTACACAAAAACCACCTCTCAATAGCCAGAAAATGCCAATACATTCAATACCTTTTTTTGTCCTTGTGTGGGTGAAACAAAGCGAAGCATGTGTGTGGTCTGTGCACGGTCCGCAGTGGCATGACTGGGTCACCTTTGCTCCAGTGGTCCGAAATTACATGATGGCGTCTTTACACGGCTTCCGTTTCCAGGCAGGGGAAACATTCGCGTGTATTCACGTCATCCGAGGCCTACTGGTTCAAAAGCCATGTCCAAATCCAGCGACTTCAACTTCATTGCTGTTGGTTGGAGCGACAATGTTGAAGAATGGGCCTTTCCACGAAACCGATCAACCCTTGAACTCCATAAAAATGTACCACCTTTGTTGTCCAGGGTTCATATAATTATCATGCCTTGTGTTTATGACAGGATAAAACAAATTTTGCTGATATTTGAAAAATGCTACATGTATTGTGTGTATTAGTGTTGAGTTTGGCAATTGTTTATATAGTAAGATATATTGAAATACCACTGCAGGTTGCAGATTGTTCTCGACTAATTCAACCAAAATGCTCTTCATGTTATCCCAAATATTGTGAAAAGGAGTTGATTTATTCATTCTTTGTGGGGTTTAAGCATATTAAGAAGTAATTCTCATTCAATTTTTATTATAATTCTCATGATTTGTAGATGATAAATTGTAGTTCTGCAATGTGTTCTACTAGCAAACGAAACACTCGTCAGTTTTTCCCCAAAAATATTTACTGACGGTATTTTATGAAAGTTAAAAAAGCTATTCTCATTCAATTTTGATTGTAATTTTCATGATTTTGCAAGAAATACATCATGTCAATTCAGTTTTAAAGCTTTTCAAAAGATGTTATTCCATTTTCTGACGTTGTGATTTTTTTTTAAAAATATTTCCAATAATGCTTTGTGTTCTAATACAATACAGTATCCAGCAGTTTAACACATGGTTCAAAACAGAGCTTGAAATTTATGCAAACTTCCGACGAGACAGCCGGTCGAGGACTCTCCCGTACAACGAGGAGCAAATCCACAAAATGGAAAAGTAAGTCCGATTTCATTTATTGATTTCATTTTATTCATTTGTTTAAAATCTTCCTGGTAATGAAACCAAGGGATGCTCCAAAGTGACTAGCACTGTGACCCGTAGGCCTGAAGATATCTGTGTAGAGAAGATATGAAAGGAATGTCCTCAGTGTGAGGAAAACTTCATGTAATCAGGTAGGGACTGAAAATCCTATCAACATGCAAGACTCCGGTCCGAGGTGGGATTCGAACCAGAATCCACAGAGGTGGAAGGCAGGGCAAGATACCACACAAAAGCCAACCTTATTTACTTGGGTGTTTTTTCATTTTAAAACTGTAGGCAAATATCCTAAAACTGCTCATATTTGTCTCTTCCAAGTACTTCAATTCAATTCAATTTAATTTGATACTTGCTTGGCATTTGATTAATTTGTTAATTAGTTATCGTGGTGTGTGGGGTGTGTATAGCTTATTACTCATTAGTTCTCCTTTGTTTTTGCTTTGGGGTTAATATCTCCTCAACAGTTTTCCACGAAGGCGGGTCCATTTTGTGGATGGTTCTGGTTCTATACCTTCTACTGTTTTTGATTACATGATTTTGATTAATTTTGTTTCAGGATCAAGTTCAATGAAACGTTAACTTTACTGGTTTCCCTCGTCGATGACCACTGCGAGAAGAATTGGCGAAGCAAGCACGGAGAAATGATGGAGTGGCTTGGGTAAGTCTTGAAGACAAATCTTTCAAGTTCAACCAGTTGCCGCTGGGATTCTTTTATTTTTTGCCCCGTTCCCCCTGCCTGGTGGGATTATTTTGTCTGATCTGCTGGAATCATTTTTTCATCGAGTGTACCGCTGGCACAAAAAAATTAACTGACTTGGCAAAGCCGAGAGAACAAAGTTTCTCTTTATTACATCGTGCGTTTTGTTTTCTCCACAAAGACAATGGCAAATTCATGAAGAATCCTTGTAAATCACTCACCGGAGATGAAACACAATATGGCAGACTTTCACTTGTAGTTTTTTTTTAATACATATCTTGATTTTGAAGTTTCGTTTCTTGTTTCTCTTACAGCCTTGCCTATTCCTTGAATGATCGGTTATCTGAAGTAGATAAATGCTTGGCACCGCTTGTTAATGAAGTCAGTGCGGACAAAGACGTCATTTTAAAGGTATAATTACAGATAAATAAAAAACTTCTTTGGGTTGAATTAATTAGTGGAATTTGGTTTCCCGGGCTTATCAAAATCAGCCCAGTTTTCACAAAAAGTCAATAAAAGCCGTAAACAATAAAGATCACACTCAATAACAGGCCTACGGTAAGAAACACTCAAAATGTGATCACCCCGCATCTAGTCCAAAGGGAAAATATACAGTAAGTAAAAGACAAACAATAAAAACGAATATGGATAAGTAAAAGAATAAACAAGATCCTAGACCATTCAATACTCAAGTGCCACTCCCATCCATGAAGAGCCATATCAATATAATACAGTAAAATACGATGAATTTATGAATAAAAAGCCTCCCTAAAAATCTTTGAATCTTTTTTTTTTTTTTTTTTTTTTTTTTTGCTCACTACATGTTTTTGGGGATCTGAGCTCTCTCATTCAGAGCTCTTAAAGACTGTAGACTCGAATTATTCCTTCTTTTTCAAACACGGCTTAAAAAAACAATTTTACTAAGTTTGATTTTTTATCATGGTTATAAGTTTACAGGTCACATTATAAGGTTTGGGTGGCATGGTTGGATAGTGCATAAAGCGCGCTCGCCTGTCACCACTGTGGCCCTGGTTCGATTCCCAGCTAGGGCCACATGTGAGTAGAGTTGTGCATTGGTTCTCTCCCATGCCATGAGGGTTTTTCTCTGGACCCTCTGGTTTCCCATCGGAAACTTCAAACACTTTCGATCTCTGGCTGTGCTCCTTGGTGATATATGAGTCGCTCTGGCTGGCTGCCAAAAGCGCTCTTGCACGCTTGCAGCTCAAACTCGAACATGTTGTAGCCGCGTCCTGCGCAATCCAGCTTCTCAGCTGCAAGTAGGGACGACTCGCCTCCCAAAGTAGTATTATTATTGGAGTCGTTAATAAACTCTGCTCACTGACTGAACATTTTATTTAAGGATGTTTTTAAATCCCCTTTTTTATTTGGTAGCTTGGTGGGCGATGTCAGGAGCTAACCGTCCGAGCCATGGAGTGTGTCACAACCAAGATAGGTCTGACGTTTGCAACCTACATCAATGCCAAGCACGATGATGTCAAAGTTAATCGTCTCGAAGATACCGAGGTAATTTTTTAATTTTTTTCAAAGTGTACCACGCAAGGTGGGAAAAGGAGGGGAAAAAACTTTTTCACTACGGAATATATTATACAGCTGTGACGGAATTGATTAATATTTTGTTTATTTTGAGCCGCTGGCAGGGGCTCTCCAGGGTATGTCGTAATCCCCCCCACCTCCCCCCGCAACTTTGCTTGTTTCTTGGAATGAACAAGTTTTGGAGCAGCAGCAAGTTTTTGTACAGGTTCTTTTGTAGTTCATATATGGGTGAGATTAGACAGAGCTGAGGTTGGGTTTGCATGGGTCTCGCCCATACGCGTAACCTAGTTACACCTTTCTTTATAACGTTAACCCTAACTCCCCTGAGTGATTTACTAGGATCCGTCCCCACTCTAACAGATTCCAACACCCAAAGTGTGGTTCTCTGATTATGGTGGTATGCCTGAACCCATGTAAAGCATGATCAGTTTACTCATGCAGTCCCCAGTCCAACAAGATCCAACAAAACCTGCTGTTAGAGTTTGATGGAATAGGGACTGTAAGGGTTAATACGTTTCCGTTCATTCGCTGCAGCTACAGTCCACTGATGGCGCATATTCCACGGAGAGCTTTTCTGCACTTCTAGAACAAATGTACAAGGGGACTCTTTTAACGGAGATGGGAACCCAGACTGAGGAGAGCTGTAACCAGTGTGCCAGGAAGGACCATAATCTCCATGCAAGACTTCAAGATTTAGACCCCATGTGAGTGAAAAAAAAGAAGAAAAAAAACGGACGCAGACTTCAAATAACGGACTATTTTCAGAGCCAACCAAGTGAGATTTTTTCCATAGTGTACCCTTGTCCGAATCAAGTGACTTCGGCTATGGCTATGGCCGCTGGCTGCAATGACAACGTTGAAGAATAGGAATCCTCGGCGTTCTAGCCGTAGCCACTGCTGAAGCCATTCATTCGGACACGGCCTTACCCTCCAAAATGTGCTACTCTATAGCAACTCAGAACTCAAATGTTTAGTATGCCTGTTCTTGTTATAGGCCTGGGCTCGAAAAGCTAAGACTGATCTGAAGTACGAATCAATATTAACTGAATTTGGGGCTGAACAAAGGAACATTGACCAAAGCGGGATTACAACCTGTGACCCCCGGGCTTAACGTACGGATGCTCCACCAACTGAGCCCGAAAGTTTTAGTGGCCTCCCTATTTAATAGTCATTATCTTTGTTCGGGGGGTGCCAGTCAGAAGCCATTCAACCGGATACCGCCGTGTAGCCAGGGATCACACCCCAAGTATACGATACAACCATAGAGCGGGTATAACCTGGGGAGGGGCCTTGAGGCCTGTCAAAACCGCTAAGCAAAGTGTGATGTCACAATACAAATCACTATGGTAATACTGACAACTCATCTTAAGATGAATCTTTAGTGCTTTGTGAAATCAAGCCCAGGAGTAACCATAACCTGCAAAGTCGGGACCAGTTTCCGAATAGGATTTGGGACTGTAGGGGTTGATCAAAAAGAATTGCTTTTGTAAACTTGCCATTCTGGCAAATTATAAAGACAGTGTTTGCTTTCCTAGTATCCTCAATCCACTAAGCAAAAGTAGAAGTCCCTCGATATTGATCTATCTACTCCGATGTAGTTATACAGTAGGCAACCGATTCGCTTAGCAAACGTAGTTTATAAGCTTGCTGCTAAGCTTGATTACCTTGCTGATAAACCCCCAATGATACTATCATGGTGTCGTTATAGCGCATCCACTCTAGCGAAGCAGATTTGAATTTTCATGATACCTGACCTGCCGCTTATAAGCTGTAGTGTCTATCATGATTTGTGACCGCCTCGCTTATAAGCAACGGTTGCTAGTCGAATCGGGTACAGTAGGACAAGTTCTTTTCAGAACCCAACTAGTCTCCTGGTTTTCTCAATCTACTCCATGGCAGTAGATAAATAGCCAGACTTTTTCTTACAAGAGCAATCTATGCAGCAAGCTAGATTACTATCACATGGTGCTACCGCAAACTAGATACTCATTACCAATTCCTGTAACTGTTATTCGTTTCTCATTTGCAGCAAACTAGATTACTATCACATGGTGCTACCACAAACCAGCTACTCATTACCTGTTGCTGTAATTGTTATTCGTTTCTCATTTGCAGCAAACTAGATTACTATCACTTGGTGCTACCGCAAACTAGATACTCATTATCTGTTGCTGTAACTGTTATTCGTTTCTCATTTGAACTCACAGGATCACTGACTGGAAGCCAATGTCTCCAACAGAACTGAAGCAACCACAAGAACTGATTGACAAAATTAACGATATGTCCATGTGTTTGGAGAGCAACATCAGCCTGGAGATGCACAGATGATGTAGGTGTTTATTCACAAAGATTTAAAAACCCCACAAGAGCGATACGAAATGGTACAGAAGACCGGACGCCATATTATGCGTAGATGACTTCATCTACACTCTGATGACTGATTCGAAACGGAGATCTGGATCGGGAAGGTAGTTCACGAGACACGAGAGATTCACTTCAGAACGGGAGCAACGATTTGCATCCTCTAGAATATCCACTGCACGATTCTCCCGCACTTAAGATTTATTGTGCACCCACCAAAAAAAGAGATAAAATAATGGAGCACACTGTAAGAATGTAACCTACACAGAAAACATAAAATATTCAAGAGCCCAAGAAATAATCAGTGTTTGTCATGCACCGCCGTAAGCCGTTGTATTTATCGACAGCTTAGTTGGGTGTGTACGCAAAATCAACCCATGAGCGTCAATTCAATTCAACTACGGTTTTATTCATTCCAAATAAAAAGTCTGGAGACTAAAACAATATTCAGTTTGCAAAGAGTAATGTCAAAAATAAGCCATATAAAAGACAACCGGAATTTACAATAATTTTTTTTTAAAAAGGAATACCACTAAAATAAGGAGCAGGGGGAGAGAGCTATGCAGAGCCGTTTTTTTTATGCGCTGGACATTTTGAGCTGGAAGGTTGTCGCCTTCTCTTCTGGAAACTTCTCCACGATATTGAGGTTTATTTCTGTCAATCCTCCGGCTCAGTGTGAGCTCCATACCAGTCTGACATCTGATATTATTTCACTATTTGATTATCATAATTCTTTTGTTTTTTAAATGCTTTCATGTTTTGGTTTTTAAATTTTTTTGCTTCTCTTCAAAGGGGCATGTTGCCTTCAGATTGGGCACTTTGGGGCTATAAAAAAGTGTTTGTTATGAAATGAATATGGTTGAAATGATATTATAAAAGTAGAATATAATGATTCACATAAATATCCCTTGAAATTGTGCGGATTTTGCTTAATTTCCTGACAGAAGACGGTCTGTCAATTTGTAGAACCAAATGTTTGACTACCCAAAATGGCGGACCGTATGTTTCTATGTGGAGTGAGGTTCCCCTGGTTTTATTTCCAGAGGCAAAATGTGTGGGTTTTTTTTCTTTGATCACTACTCGTTAATTACAACACACTGTTGGAGTTTTATTGTATGAACATCTCTTCAAAAGGATAAGGAGCAATTCCAAACAACAAAACTGTAAGAGGTTGGAAGGCAAGGTGCCCCTTTAAGCACTTTGTGCTGTAGGTTTTAGATGTAGGGCATAAAGTTGTATTTATTGTTATTAAAGCACCTATTGTGATTATTGTTATTCTCATATATAACACATGATAATCATAATTGTGTTGCTATTTATTACCTTTATCAGCCTGTAGCTTTAAATTGTTTTGCCGTTCATTTGTCTCTTCTTGTGTAACATTTAGCCACTAGGTCATTTATAAGTTGCTGTTGTTGCAGTTGCCGTTGCTGTCGCTGTTATTATTAAACCTTTCTGGTAATGAACTCAAGTGATGTGTGCTGTGACCCAGAGACCTGTGCAGAGAAGATGATGAAGAAATGTCAGTTTTAGATGTGGGAGGAAACCCCCGTATAGGAAAAGCCCACGTAATCAGGTAGGGACTGAAAACCCAATCCACATGGAAGGCTCCAGTCCGGGATTCGAACCGGGGTCCACAGAGGTGAAAGGCGGGGAAAGAAACCACTGAGCTCGTTGGTGTTGTTGGTGTTATTGCTGCAGTTGTTATTGCTGTTGCTGTTGTTAGTTCACTTTGTTCTTCCTTTTATTGTTTTTGCTTGCTTTGCTGTAATACTTGCTCTGCTGTAATACTGTAGAAATTTAGAAATGTTGCAAAGTATGACTTATCAGGCCAATGCGAATGTATTTTAACATTTAGTCTTAATTACTTAATATGATTTTGTTTGTCATGTGGGTCATATCATGAAAGGGGGACACAATTTGTGACATTTTTCAGTGTTATCATTTTTGTTAGAAAAAATGTTGATTCTAATTTATGTTTATCAATCATCACCTTAAATTTGGGAGTTGCAAGTGTTTCAGAAAGTTTGAAATCTCCCCACACCATCTTACCTGATATTTTTGCTAGTTATCTTAATAAAATTCATGGTAACAATGTAACAGGGACACCATGCTTGTAACACATATTTTTCAATATTATGGAAGTAATAAACAAATTTACAATGTTCAACAGAAACTTGATGCCAAATTCATAAAAAATAACCATTTTGTAGAACCAAATTTTTGACTTCACAAAATGGCCGTCCGTAAGTTTATAATGTAGAGTGTGGTTCCGCTGGTTTTTATTCCCGTATGCATGTTTATGTTTTAACATTCAAAAACAGCTCTTAACAGAACATAATCCCTAGTATATCTGGTAAAAATATACAGTTTTTAAAATTAACAATCAGGCCTGTATAGTGAGGTGGGGTTTTTAAGTCTGTGTGGAATAAACTATTGTCTTGATTCTATACGCTAAATTTCTCGAGTTTTGTGTCAGGTATTTTTTTTTCCCCACTGGGTGAAAGGGTACTTTCTGTACAACTATTCGAACAAATTGTGTTACTTCGTGCCCGGAGGATCTGCCAACATTTTAAACCCTGCTATACTCCGGGCAACATTTTTTTCAGTGAGTTGAAATCATTCACCCTCATGGGTTATGAATGGTGGCACAGAACTTAACTGTGTATACTATGTAGATGCATTCACCGCGTATTATGGTAGGCCTATAATATGTCTTTTTTTCCCGGCCAATGGCAATAAAATTTCATTCATTTTAACATCATTCAGTCAATGCTCCGTTCCATCGGCATTCAACAGTCAAAAGGAGTAATTCACTGCCGTAAGTTTCATTCAAATTCATTGGGTCGAAAAGAACACTCAAGTTCGCAGAAGCAAACAGCAAGAGGCTGGTTAACCATTCAATGTCATTGGTTGTAAATAAGAAGTAGAAATTCAACTGAAGAATGTTGAAAATGTGTAGTCTTCTACAAATGAAAATTGAATGACTGAAACGAACCTGAATGAGAAGAACGAAACCACGTGTGCACGAAAACAAAATTGATGGCAATCACAGCTGATATAGGTATGATAAAAAAAACTACTTTGAATGAATTAGGGAAACATTCATAAATTTGAATGGTGTTAATGATCCTGAGGTTATTTTGCCGAAATTGACTGGGAAACCTATGTTGTTATCATAGAGCAAGTCCTTGCTCTGTGTGTGACATAGTGAGTTCTTTTTACAGAGTGAGTTCTTTCTGAAAGTAATTTATTATAACAAACAAAAAGGTTGATACGGGGGCTATAAAGAGAAAAAGAAAACACAAAAAAATAACTAGAAATGTGTTGTTAGCAAAACAAACGGGGGTTGCGGGTAAAAAAAAAAAACATTGAGAAATGTAGGACGTCATGTGCTATGTTATAGGTCATCACTGTGTATAAGACTGCAACAATATTTGTCCCGATGTGAAATAATATCTCAAGGTCCTGTCAAGAGCTGAAACTTTTGTTACCGTCAGTGAAGATTTGTGGCTGCCGCGGGAAAATCAATTTTGCCATTCGGCCAATTTTGCCACTAACTAAACTCCAATAGCACAAAGTGTAAAACGCTAAGTATTCAAAAAAATAATTTAATCATACTAAGAAGTCTCATTGCTTTTTCAAATCAAAAGAAAGTAATTCATTGTGTCCTAAACTTCCACCCTCTGGTCAATTTGACATGGGTAGTCCAAAGGCCCGTCGAGTTATTTTGTGTCCCAGTAAATGCACACATTCTGTTGAACACCTAGTTGTGGGGACTTCCTATTGTTATATTATTCCCTTTTCTATTGAATTACTTTGTGGGGACAGGGTTTGACAAAGAAAAACGTCGTGGGGACCTTTGTTCCATTGTATAAAATGTCCCCACAACGGTGTGTGCCCCTACCCACCCCTACACTTGTGTAAATTTCAAAACGTCCGAGCATCGATCTTGAAAAATGGTCCTACCATTTAAGAGCAGCGTCTACTACCCAGGCAATATAGCCAAAAGAGGCTACATCTTATCAACCAGTTCATTTTACTTTATTTATTTATTTTTTTCTTATTTGTTGTTGTTTTTCTTTCTTTCTTTTGGGGGGAGTGGTGCAATTTGGAGCGCGTGCAGGGGATTCTGTATTTTGATAGTGATTTTGGAAACTTTAACAAAAGTGTGATCCACCCTCTGTGACATATCCATTGGCTGATAGTTGTATATTTTTAAAGTATTATCTTTTTAAGCCAATTTTTGTAAAAAAAAAAACTAAAAAAAACAAATCCACCTTATTCTTTGTAACTGTCATTGTTGTACTGCAAGGTGAAAGAAAAGCATCACGGAATTGGATAAAAAATGAGAACAAGTTACGCTGTGATTATGTCAGGCATTCGGGCGACGAGACTGGTTACCGTCTGCCATATAGCTCCCTTGTGGTATGGCGACCGACTCACCGCTTGTCCTCCCCTGCCTCCGATGCCTAGCCTCGCGGGCCCTGTCCCTTTAGGGGAGAAACAAGGCTGATCCCAATTACACTGGTGCCAGATCCCAGCCAATTCCTTGTTCCTATATTAGGGGCAGACGGTTTCGAACCCAGACCCGGACTCGAACCGGGGACTGGGTGTTGAGTGAGACAGTCCCGTCACTTAGCCTAACGCACTGCACTAATGTGTCGGTACTTTAATCTAGGGAATTTACATTGTAGTTAGCTTGGAATCCACTTATACCGCAAGACGACTTTAATGAAACTAAGGCTAAAATGCCGTATCCGGCTGTCACTTTATATCCATGGATTTTAAGTAAACTTGATCCTTACCTACCTAGAAGGGTTGAAGAATATAGCCAAC